>CM062600.1:53659736-54259736 GCA_031468815.1 Morus bassanus | reverse complement strand
TCTGTTTCTTCCTGGGATTACTAGTAATTAATCTTTATTATGACCCAAAATTGTTACTGAAAGAAAAAACAAATCAACACAAAATCCCAGTTCAAAATATTTAAAAGTTCTGGGCAAGAGTGAACTGATGCAATATTACAGTTATATTTTAACCTGTAACCTCAAAATTATCATTCTAGATTCAGTCCTGATCTATGAGAGTTTTAAAATACATGATGTTTACAACTATACATCATCTTCCATTTTAGAGCTTGATTTTAAAAACAAGCCATAATATACTTTCTGTATGAGCTGGAGCAAACATCTAGGGTCTTTTTTTGTCCTAACTCATCATGGAGAAAAATAAATACGTTGTTATTAACACTGTGTGATCTTCATGATTTCCAGTGTATTTAAAGCTGCCTGCATGAGTTTAGTGATGTATGGTCCCCTGTTTTCATTTATTACTCTCCTGAGCTCTGGGTCATTATAGCTTTTGCATTTTAAAGAAAGTAATTCAGGAATCTTAAAGGCTTTTCCATAGTTTGTTTCCTGTTTTCCACAAGCTTATTTTTTTACTTCCATCAATCCACCTTAAGAAATTCCAAACACACAAGAAATAATCTTGCTGAAGGCAACTATATAAGAAGGAAAATTTCTCAAAAAAAGAGGCCACCACATAGAAAATAACTATATATGAAGCTAAAACTGGTTAAGGACTGTGTCCTTTGAAAAGCAGCTAAGTACTCTATAGAAGGAAATACGCTTGTCTGGATTTGGATACCATATACGTAAACCAACTTTCACTATAGTTGGATCATGTCTATTAGCTCCATCACTGGCCAAATGCAAACAAAGTGCAGGATAGACTCTTGAAAATACTTACTGATAATTCTGAAAAAAGTGAAAACAGACAATGGGACAAGTATTAAGACAACTGGACATAAGAAGCCTAATTTGTAGATGCATATGATTATGAATACTTTATTTTCAAGTACAATCCTAATTTCAGCTAGAATATGAAAAACTACAGATATTCTGTTTTTTGCATCATTGATGTTTGACTACTGTGAACTGCAGTGAATGAATACACTTCACATATCCATAAATAAGTTTTTCTTTAAAATATTCATCTATTTTGGCAGCTTGGTATGTTATGAGAGCAATAAAGGAATGATGAATAAATATTGATTCCAGTTCTAATAAAAGTTGCAATTTTGAATTTTTTGAGTGGGAATGAAATTGAAATATTGGCAATTTTCACAATGGCTACTGCTTTCTACTGATTTCTTCATCTAATAGTTCTTAAAGAAATTGCATACATTCCTCTCTTTAAGAAGTCTTGATAGGAGATATAAACACAGCATTAATTGCTCAGTAGAGTCACTGGGTTTAATCTTGAAGTCTGACTTTGTGAATCAGATTGGTATTGATGTTTACTGAATCAATCCATAATTTTCCATTATGTAAAAATCAATCTCAATTTTCCATGACAACAACAAATTTGTATAAAAGCTAGAGACTTTCCTATAGTGATCAAAACTTTCATTTTATTGGGTTAAACAAACTACAGTGAAAGGCAGAGGAAGAAATAAAGAGCTAAGCAACTATAGATTTCAAATCTTAAAGTAATTAAAAAATCTTAATTTTTGGAGAAGAAAGAGCAGTACAAACAAGCTACATTCACAAAGAGATAAAGACTTTCTCTGGCTTTAAATCACATTTTAACTTCCTAAAGTGCAAAAAAAAATTAGTTTATAAAGGCAAGATATATTCTTTAAAAAGCTTTAGTTTAACAGCTAGAACCAGTGTGTTTGGTTAAGTACAATTACACTTCATACTTTGTTTTCTCTAAAGGTTAGTGTCTTTTATCTTAAAGAAACAGAAAGGAGTCATTTGTGTACATTAATGAGAAGTACCTGAATGCTGCATTGTTTATTCCCTTTTTTCCTAACTCTTTTATAGATGTATGCAGGTGTGGCAGTGAAGCCAACCATCAGTTCACAACACTTTGGAGAATATTAGTAAAAATCTCCCTTTGAGTGCATGTGTTTGGTGGAGCTTGAAAGAATACAGAAAGATGTTCTAGAGTTGTAAGCAAGGTTTCTTTGTATCAGAGGCCATAGCTATTGTCGTAGCATAAGAATCTTACAACTGTAACAGAATACAGCCAAGTAACATCGTTTAGTTAAGAAATGTCACTTCTGGTGCATCTTCTAGTGATTAACCTAAAATAACTCACAATTTTTTTGATGGATTGTTCATTTCCATAAGGCTCCAAATGGTAGTTTGTGGTTAGCATTTCCTGCTTTCTGCCATGGGGGACCAAATACATTGGTTAAAAAACCTATGCATTATCAAGGCAGGCACGTGCAGGATGAATTCTAGTTTTCAGTGGACAGGGTTGAAGTTTGGAATTTATACAGCACAACTACATGAGTGGGATGGATCCTGGCATGTCTGTGTTGGTATCAGAAGGATGACACCAGAGCATATGGCTATCTGGACGATTCTCTAAGAGAATTATTGTTAAGTGCTGCCATTGTGCTATGTCAATCTCCTGTAATGGATTTTTTTTTTCTCTCAGTTTTACCTACCCTGAATTTTTTAGATTTCAAATCTTACTGAAAAGTAAGAGTTTCTAGTCCTGATGGGTGCAAAGAGAATTTTGATAATGGATCCTGAGGTCATGTAATGGCTGGAAATCTGAAGTACTAGAAAAAAATTCTGTATTTTATTATAAAATGTAGTACTTTTTCAGTGTTCACCCTTCTTTTTCATCTTGAGAGTAGGCAACATTATTGAATGACCAGAGATCAAAAACTCTGTGGTGGGCACTCACACCACACAAGGCAAAACCCCAGATTGCGATTTCTCCTGAAAAGAATGCTTCTTAGGGCCCTAAATGACTAACCAGGCCATGAAGGTGTCATAACTGGTTGTTTTTTTCAAAGGGAAAAGTACAGCAGATAATGGGGAATTAAGACATACACTCTAACTGTCTAAAGTACAACTTCAGCTGGAACTAGGGCAGCTACGGGTGACCCTGAATGTCATTGGACCAGCCTAGAGGAGTGGGGAGATGGTCATCAGGCAACTGACTTTCATTGGAAGAGGCTTGGCATTTTATAGCCTCACACATTCGGTGTGGCTACCTTTCCTTACAATGGAAATGAACACTGAATTAAGAATGGTGAGAGATATAGATCTGCCTCTTTTTCCCAGGGAATCCAACCTGAGACAGGAAAAGCATTTTCTCAGTAGTGTTTCATATGGCCATGGACTGCTGTTACAACTTGCATTCTGACAGTTATGATTGTAGGAGAGTTTATATTGACCCTGAAATGAATAGCATAATCTGCAAAAATTGCTGGCTGGTCTTTTCCCCCAGTATATTCTACAGATCCCCCTGTGGATCTTGTCTTCTACTGAATGACATTTAAAAATCATCACAGCACAATGTCATGGCTCAGCCTAATGGTTAAAAAAGTATTAAGTGCATTTTTGGGTTTGCATTTTTAGGTGTTCTACACAAATTTTCTACTATGTGCCATGGTAACAACAGAGATGCTTTAAACCTGGAAAAAAAAAGACTTCAAATCCATTTCAGAAGGTGAATTTAACTTGATCGTTTATATTTCCTGTGACCTCATTCTAAAAGAGGACAACCAAAATCACATAGACCAAGTTTAGTTTTCAACTTGATTATTACCATTCATCCTGAAATCAAAGCCAAAGTCTTGTCTTCTCAGCTCATAAACTGTATTCTTGTGTGCCAAAACTGTAATATGCATATCTGATGGGAGTGATACCTATCAGGAACAAAACATAAAAAGTGGCTACTTTGTCCCTTGATATTTGTCCCAAGAATTCTTATCTGAATTTTAGTTCATTTCATGCAGTTCACAATTAAGTGGATGGCTAATGGCAGATTTGTTTTTAAAAAAACTTTAAATCAAATGTAAAAACCATTGCATAAAGAGAACATCAAATCCAATTTATTACTGACAGTAGTCAAACATTAAGCAACTTCCTACAATAATATTTAGATCAATACAACTTAAGAACCTAAAAAATATATATATTGGGTCAAGATCAGCCAAGTACCCAGACACCCTCTGTCCCCTTGACATAACAATTGTAGAATAATAGAATCATAGAATCACAGAATCATTAAGGTTGGAAAAGACCTCTAAGAGCATCCTCTAAGTCCAACCATCAACCCAACACCACTGTGCCTCCTAAATCATGTGATGAAGTCTCACGTTTATGTGTTTTTTGAACACCTGCAGGGATGGTGACTCCACCACCTCCCCGGGGCAGCCTGTTCCAATGCCTGACCACTCTTTCAGTAAAGAAATTTTTCCTAATATCTAATTTAAACCTCTCCTGGTGCAGCTTGAGGCCATTTCCTCTCGTCCTATCGCTAGTAACTTGGGAGAATGTTGTTTTTGAGATCCTTCTCAGATTTCAGTGCTAGAAAGCACATGAAAACAATAAGAGCCGTTTTGCACAGATTGTCAGCAGCACCCTGTGGGTGTCACTGAATATTTCCTACTTTGCTCTATTCACTAGGAGAGGACTTTTCTTTGGTTGTATAAAAGGTGTTTCTTATTTTACCTGTTGTAATCTCTCTGGAGCTGCAGATGCAGCTAGTTCGCACAACACCCAGCTCATCCTCAGGGTGTTAGGACACTTTCAGAGCTATGCATGGATGCAGCCTTAGTGTGCATTTTGTGGACTGGAGTATAAAAAGAATGATGTTAATCCTCAGGGTGTTAGGAAACTTTCAGAACTATGCATGGATGCAGCCTCAGTGTGCCTTTTGTGGACTGGAGTATAAAAAGAATGATGTTAATCCTCAGGGTGTTAGGAAACTTTCAGAACTATGCATGGATGCAGCCTCAGTGTGCCTTTTGTGGACTGGAGTATAAAAAGAATGATGTTAATTTCTGCTGGGAAGAAAACATGCTTGCCTTCTTTCTTGCAGCCACTGAGGGACTTGGCTACTGAAGGGAACAAGAAGGAGGGACAATATTCTACATGCTTGTTGGAGCCACGTAAATCTGACTGAACCTGCAGTATTCCTGAGAGTTGTGAAACTAGAGATTCTTAATCTGTGAACTTCCTGAGTGGAATTTGTTATGAAATTACATTCATAAAAGATACCCTTTTAATTAGCATTGCTTTAAATCATCCTTTGTTGTTGAGTCAAATATGAATACATTGATATCTCAGAGATGATAAATCTGCTGAACTGTCTTATACATAAATCTGCATTCATCTTCCAACCACTTTTTTTAAACAATTCTGAAGTTTTAAGGAATATCTTATGAAAAGAGAAATGATCTGAAAAAGCATTAATGAAAGATTTCAAAATGTTTTCCAAGAAAGGAGGTGGTGATATATAAAGTCATCAGGGAACAGCAACACTCCCATCTCCATTTGTTTATTCTTTCCCAAAGCTCACTTGATTTAGATGCAGCGTCCATGCGTATGCCGCTTTTTGCTCATTCACTTGTTCATTCACTACCAACAAGGGGCAGATTCTCCAAAACAGAATATGTGGGACAAGTGCTGAAATTGCTATTGCACGCATTCACTTGGCTGGAAATGTATGTATATGTTTAATATAAAATTTAATGATTGTGCTAAATATTTAAGTGTTAGCAAAGTACACCAACACCTGCCTCCTCCCATACAGTACTTCATGGCTTACATATTGAAATTCTTGTGTTTCCTAAAGCACTTTATATAAATACTTTTTAATCACAAAATAAAATTGAGCAATCATCACTTGAGGATCTGAAGTAGTTGGCCTTGTTTTGTTTTCATTGAGTTTATGTAATCATTCCTGGTTTACTCTAATGTGACACTACTAGCAGATCAATTATGTTTCATGGTTTTCTATTTTCAGAGCTACAAGTGTCTTATAATAAAGAAACTGTCTTTATATTAGATGAAATATATACACAATGCAGAGCACTTCAAACAAGAATTACTAAATGCATATGTTAATGTATGGGTGTAAATTACAATCAGTTCCATTACTGGGAATCATGTGCCCTCCCAAACAAGTCCTTTTAATGAAGCTTGATTAAAATATAGTGTTTGCCTGTCCAATCATCTTCAGTTTCGATTTAACACAACTAATGTGAAAAATATTTATTATACAATACATCTCTTGCAACATTGATTTGCCATGAGAAATGTTTGTCAAATATCTGCCGAGGACCATGGATTAATGGAATCATGGAGTAATAGAATAGTTTGGGTTGAAACGGAAATTGAAATGTCACCTAGTCCAACACCACTGTAATGAGCAGGGACTTTCTCCAGTCTCTGGAAGAAAGAGAAGGTTTTCTTTTTACTGGAAATCCCCAGGACAACCAGGGGATCAGGCCCAGCCAGCATGGGTTGGAAACAGGTTGTTTTATATAGTCTTTTATATAGTCTTAACTATTCGGGTCAGAGAAGACATTTTAATGAAATAAGTTTTTCTCAGAAAAATCTGTCTCCAGTTTTCAGCTATTTGTAGTCTTTATTACAAGTGGTGGTCATTATTTTTCTGCACTGAACATTCTTCTCTCTTCCTTATGGTGAATGACCAGTAAGTATTCAGTGATATTCACACTTTCCAAAAGCTATTAGCTCATACCTTGCTATGGCCATAGGAACAACATTTCAGGTCCTTCAAGAAAAAACTAGTGATATTAGAAGATTGTATTTTGTCTCCTAGAAAGAGGAAAGAAAACTCCTTAAAGACAAGGGCTAAGAAGAATCTTCATCCTTTATTGGATGCAGGGGGAAACATGGTGACAAAGGATGAGGAGAAGGCTGAGGTACTTAATGTCTTCTCTCCCTCAGTCTTTAATGGTAAGATCAGTATTTGTCAGGGTACCCAGCTTCCTGAGCTGGAAGTCAGAGCTGGGTAGCAGAATGAAGTCCCCATAATCGCAGGGGAAATGGTTAGTGACCTGCTACACCCCTTAGACACGCACAAGTCTATGGGGCCAGATGGGATCCACCCAAGGGCACTGAGGAAGCTGGCGGAGGTGCTCACCAAGCCACTTTCAATCACTTTATCAGCAGTCCTGGCTAACCGGGGAGGTCCCAGTTGACTAGAGGTTAGCAAATGTGATGCCCATCTACAAGAAGGGCTGAAGGAGTATGTGGGGAACTACCTGTCTGTCAGCCTGACCTCAGTGCTGGGGAAGGTTATGGAGCAGGTCATTTTGAGTGCCATCACACAGCATGTACAGGACAAGCAGGGGATCAGGCCCAGCCAGCATGGGTTCATGAAAGGCAGGTCCTGCTTGATTCACCTAATCTCCTTCTCTGACAAGATGATCTATTTAGTGGATGAGGGAAAGACTGTGGATGTTGCTTACGTGACCAGTAAAGCCTTTGACATCGTTTCCCAGAGCATTCTCCTGGAGACTCTGATGGCTCATGGCTTGGATGGGCATACTCTTTGCTGGGTAAAAAACTGGTTGGATGGCTGAGCCCAGAGAGTTGTGGTAAATGGAGTTAAATCCAGTTGGCAGCTGGTCACAAGCGGTGTTCCCCAGTGCTCAGTTTTGGGACCAGTCTTGTTTAATATGTTTATCAATGATCTGGATGAGAGGATTGAATGCACCCTCAGAAAGTTTGCAGATGACACCTAGTTGGGTGGGAGTGTTGATCTGCTTGAGAGTAGAAGGTTCTGCAGAGGGATCTGGACAGACTGGATCGATGGGTTGATGCCAGCTGTATGAGGTTTAGCAAGGCCAAGTGCCAGATCCTGCACTTTGGTCACAACAACCCTATGCAACTCTACAGGCTTAGGGAAGAGTGGCTGGAAAGCTGCCTGGTGGAAAAGGACCTAGGGGTGTTGGCCAACAGCTGGCTGAACATGAGCCAGCAGTGTGCCCAGGTGGTCAAGGCAGCCAACAGCATCCTGGCTTGTATCAGGAATAGTGTGGCCAGCAGGAGTAGGGAAGTGATTGTGCCCCTGTACTCAGCACTGGTGAGGCCACACCTCAAATATTGTGTTCAATTTTGGGCCCCTCACTACAAGAAGGACATTGAGGTGCTGGAGCATGCCCAAAGAAGAGGAACAAAGCTGGTGAAGGGTCTGGAGAACAAGTCTGGTGAGGAGTGGCTGAGGGAAAATGGGATTGTTTAGTCTGGTGAAGAGGAGGCTGAGGGGAGACGTTATTGCTCTCTACAACTACTTGAAAGGAGGTTCTAGTGTAGTGGGTGTTGGTCTCTTCTCCCAAGTTACTAGCGATAGGACGAGAGGAAATGGCCTTAAGCTGCATCGGGGGAGGTTTAGATTGGATATTAGGAATATTTCTTTGCTGAAAGAGTGGTCAGGCACTGGAACAGGCTGCCAGGAGAGGTGGTGGAGTCACCATCCCTGCAGGTGTTCAAAAAACACATAAACGTGAGACTTCATCACATGATTGAGGAGGCACAGTGGTGTTGGGTTGACAGTTGGACTTAGAGGATGATCTTAGAGGTCTTTTCCAACCTTAATGATTCTATGATTTTATCATACTGTGACTTCTTCAACTAGATCGGTTTGCTCAGAGGCCTGTCCAACCATACTTTGAACAATTCCAGGAATGGGAATCTTGGAATGATAATGTAAAATCTCTACTGTAATTTTCTTCAGCCTGAGATTTCATGCTTACCAAAGTGAGGATGTCTTCTTCGCAATTTGAATTTCAGGTTTACAATATGAGAAAATATTCTCTGGCTGTTCTGTTCAAAATCAGTGCATGAGCTACGATTTTTAAGTTTAGACTTCAGGATTTTTTTCTTTTCCTGAATGAATTGTTTGTTCTTGTCCCATATTAATTTTCTCTGTATTTGCAAAATAGGACTAATCAAAATGATGTTTTATGTCTAACCATTAAAGTTCACGTAACATATATGTGAGCAACTTGACATTTATACTGTGAGAAAGAATAAGTTCCTGCCATGACTTTTAATTTTGTTCTGTGGATACGCATCCCTCTGGGTGTTTTTTTGGTGTTTTCTTAGAAAACCCAGATACATGTTCAGGGAAGCCACGGTGTCTTCTAGAGGACCTTCTGATCTGGACAACTAAAGAATTAGAATGTCAAGAGTATGTGCCGCTCCACCGGGATCAGGACAAGGCTTAGATGTCCTATGACCCAGAATACCTAGCTCTCAATGGAGTAGTTTCATGGTCATAGAAAGGTAGAAGAAAAGTAGAAAGAAGAATAAAGGTAGTAGAGAAGTAGAGAGTAGTAGAAATGGTATTTTGACAGAACTTGAGGAAAAAAGAAGATGGTGTCTTTAAAACAACTGATTAGAGATTCGGATGAACATTTTCTGAAAAGCTGCAGGCCCCCATGAGTACCACATTTAAAATTGTTTCTGGAAATTCTGTAGTTTATTGATCTTTGTCAAAGTATTCATTATGGTTTTTAATCAACGTAGAGGGAAGGTATGAATATAGGTATGTGTAAGCAAAGGAAATGACAGATGTGAAATTCTATTCAAATGCTATGGTCAAATAGCAGTAAGTACTAGCTATTAACTAACAGCAATATAGTTGAATCTTCCTGGGACACAGAGGTCATTTAAGCCCATTTTTCCACACATACTGATTGTATTCTAAAACAACATAAAGGTCTAGATCTGGGATGTCCAAGACCATATAAAAGTGATGGTTATTTAGAATCATAGAATGCTTTGTTTTGGAAGGCACCTTTAAAGTTCATCGAGTCCAACCCCCCTGCCCTGGGCAGGGACATCTTTCACCAGATCGGGTTGCTCAAAGCCCCATCCAACCTGACCTTGAGCACTTCCAGAGATGGGGCATCCACAACTTCTCTGGGCAACCTGTTCCCAGTGTCTCACCACCCTTATTGTAAAAAATGTCTTCCTTATGTACAATCTAAGCCTACCTTCTTTCAGTTTAAAACCATTGCCTCGTCCCCTGTCACTGCAGGCCCTGCTAAAAAGTTTTTTCCCATCTTTCTTATAAGCCCCTTTTCTATATTGTAAGGCCACAATAAGGTCTCCCTGGAGCCTTCTCTTCTCCAGGCTGAACAACCTGAACCCTGTCAGCCTTTCTTCACGGGAGAGGTGTTCCATCCCTCAGATCATTTTTGTGGCCCTCCTCTGGACCCGCTCCAACAGGTCCATGTCTTTCTTGTGCTGGGGGCCCCAGAGCTGGATGCAGCACTCCCCGTGGGGTCTCACCAGAACAGTGTAGAGGGGCAGAATCACCTCCCTCAACCTGCTGGCCACGCTTCTTTTGATGCAGCCCAGGGCATGATTAGCTTTCTGGTCTGCAAGTGCACATCGTCTGCTTGTGTCCAATTTTTCATCCACCAGTATCCCCAAGCCCTTCTCCACAGGGCTGTTCTCAATCCATTAAACCCCCAGTTTGTATTGTTATTGGGGATTGCCCCAACCCAGGTGCAGGACCTGGCACTTGGCCTTGTTGAACTTCATGAGTTTCACACAGGCCCACTTCTTGATCTTGTCCATGTCCTTCTAGATAGCAACCTGTCCCTCAGGCGTGTCAACCACACCACTCACCTTGGTGTCGTCTGCACACTTGCTGAGGGTGCACTTAATCCCACCATCTATGTCGTTGATGAGGATATTAAGCAGTACTGGTCCCAATATGAACCCCTGAGGGACACCACTGATCACCAATCTCCATCTGGACATTGAGCCCTTGACTGTACCCCCTGGATGTGACCATCCAAGCAATTCCTCATCCACTAAACAGTCCACCCATCAAATCCTTCTCTCTCCAATTTAGAGAGGGTGTTGTGGGGGACTGTGCCAAAGGCCTTAAAGAAGTCTAGATAGATGACATCCATGGTTCTTCCCTTGTCCACTGATGTAGTCACTCCATCGTAGAAGGCCACGAGATTAGTCATGCATGATTTTCCCTTCGTGAAACCATATTGGCTATCTCTAATCACCTCTCTGTTTTCCTTATGTTTCAACATAACTTCCAGGAGGATCTGTGCCATGATCTTCCCAGGCATAGAGATGAGGCTGACTGGCTGGCAGTACCCAGGGTTCTCCTTTTTACTGTTTTTAGAGATGCGTGTGATGTTTCCGTTTTTCCAGTCACTGGGGACTTTGCCTGAGTGCCATGATTTTTCAAATATCATGGAGAGTGTCTTGGCAACTACATCAGCCAATTCCCTCAGGACTCTGTGGTGGATCTCGTCAGGTCCTATAGACTTATCTATGTTCAGGTTCCCCTGTCCCTGAGGGCTGTTTCCCAGGTGTCGTAGTGACTAACTCCTTGAACAGCTGGAATTGTTCAAGACTTAGACTTTTAACATTTTTCACATATGTTATATCTGAAGGCTACATGAACTGATATGAAATTTACATCTATGTTACTGACCTTTCATTCAAGGTAGAAGGAATTTTAATATTTTAAATATATTGATAACATGGTAATTTATTTGACACAGTGACCCATAAGCTATCAGAGAAATGAATTTTTAAAATCTTTATATTTAAACATTATGCATAATTAATATATAGTTTAAATAGTTTCAATATGGAGAAAAGAATCACACAATACAATACAAAAGACTCTGGGAAAATACTATCATCTTTGGAGACCAACATGACATGCTCATTATTCATTCTTGTTTTGTAGATGTGTGCATAGTGAGGGAATGGGAAGCTTGAAGCAGGGTAGTCCTAGGCATTAGTGGTATATAGCTTAGGTCTTACTAGTTTCTGTGGTGCTACACAGATAGTCTTTCCTGCTACTTTAACTCCTTCCCCATTCCCCATTCCCTTCATTTCACAGTGCCTGGATGTTTTCTGGAAAGGCATGCACTTCTATCATACGCTCTTGGCAGAACTTCTACTGGCTTTTACTTCTGCCTCTCAATCACTTGCACTGTGCACACACATGATGCAGATTAACTGGTCAGTAAGGGCAGAGTTATTCAGGAAGATGCTTCTTGAAGCTGCTTACTAAAGGTGGAATTCTAACTCCAAAAAGTCAGCCCCCAAATTTTTCTGTCCTGTTATTAATTAATTTTCCAGTGATGATCTGTTTGTGAGCTGTGTATTCTGAAAATATCATACTGTTATATTCTCATGCCCTTTCAGAGGCAAACCAATACTCAAAGAAGTTTATTTGGCAGCCTTAGAATATGAAAAAATATCCTGGGAAAATAGTTAAATGTTGAAATGGTATGATATTAATATGAGTAGGGTTTAAATACATAAATACCACTATACAGGTCATTATTGTATATGTTTAGCATTAGCAAGTTATGGAAATCTTAAGATGTAAAAACAATACCATAAAATCAATTAAAAAGAAAAGCCAGACTGATGGATCCTATTTTAACAAAATTTGTCACTGTGCAATAAAAAAGTAGTTGCACCCTGTCATTTTTACCTTAGTCGTAAATTGGGGCAGTCATACAGATATTTAAGAAGCAAATTTGACCATGAGAGATCATATCCCTTTATTTCACATGCAGAATATATTTTAAAAGAATTGGGTACCGTACCAAAGGTAAAATCTAAAACCACATGTAAATGTTATTTTATCCTCAAGATAGGTAAAAGAAATTAGAACAGCACTGATATGAATGTTTAGGAACTGTATGAGTACTTACTTTGACCTTTTACACACCTGTAGCAATGCTGGGATGTAGTTCAAAACTTTCTTTACATTAATGAAACTATTTCTGTACTCCACAGCTGTCTTGTGCAATAAGGAAAATGAATGTTCTCTAACATGTTTAGAATTCTGCTGTGCTGCTGCTGGTGGCTCCTAATTTTACTAGAGGCACAGCTCCTGAATACCTCAGCTCATTACAGAGACAAATATCAGTCAGTGACAGGTAACTTTTCATTCTAACGCACTTATGCCACTGCTGTCTGTGCTTCAGAGATATTCCATTTTGCACCTGAAATTAGTTTCTGTGTTACAGCTATGAAGTGTGATAAAAAAAAGATACTGTAATTTAGATAAACCCCACTAAATGGCTCAACTGAAACAAAGCTGAAAATGAAGGTATAAATGGCTGAAGTGATTAAGACTGTCAAGTTCTCCTGGGTCCTGTTAGAGAATAAAATAGCTGATGGATTATTATTTATCCCTGAATGTGAGTTTTGGGGATTTAATTAAAGATGTTCTATTATATTTTTCAAAGCCTATTTGAGGCTCTAAATCAAAAACTGCAATAACAGAATGTGCTATTGTTAATGGAAAAATGGATAACTAGACACTTCGGAGATGTCCATCTTTTAAACTCTTTAATTTTGCTGTTTGGATTTTTCTCCTTTATAGAAGTCAAAGAAATGGGTGGTTTTAAGAATGTCAGACTTTTAATGAAAAATGAATCTTTTCTAGCTTTTATGAATACAGCTTTGCTTACTGACCACTATTGTTACCATAAAAAAAAGTATTTAAATGTATCTTAAAATTTAAAAGAAGAGA
Source organism: Morus bassanus (assembly GCA_031468815.1). Classification (NCBI taxonomy): domain Eukaryota; kingdom Metazoa; phylum Chordata; class Aves; order Suliformes; family Sulidae; genus Morus; species Morus bassanus. Next base: position 54,246,292 of record CM062600.1, on the reverse strand, counting down.
TCCTTATAAGATACACATGTTCAATGGTTGCAAATAAGATCACAAAATAGCTATTAGTAAAAAAGGATATTTCCTGAAAAACTTGAAGTGGTCCCATTAGTGAAGGTCTTCAACATATGTATAAATGCAAGTGCAGCTATGGAACACCATTCCAAAAGGAGAATGGCCCACACTTTCCAGTGGAGTAGAAACAGAAATAAAAGTTCTGACTAAGTTTGCAGATCACAAACAATATTTTTCACAGTGTTTATATATAAAGTAGTCATAAAAAATAAGGTGGAAGACAGTTGAAATTCAGCAGCAAACTCTCCTTTTTTAGCTTAGCTAAACTAAGCTAAAAAAAGACAAAGACAAACCAACCAGCACGCAGTGCAAATCGTGATGACCTGATTAGAGTCCAGAGGAGACCAGGTTAATAACTGCTGCATCAGACAGAAAGTTAAACCTAGAAGTGCAGCTCATTCAGTGGTCCAAGTTAGAGGAGTAGGGACAGTTTGTCTTTTGTAAGAGGTCTGTAACTAGAAATAAAGGAATAAGGCAACACTCTTACCTGTAGGGAAATACTGTGATACTGTTCTGTTGTACCAAAGAGAAAGAATAGATTCATTGAGAAAAAATAAGCATTATATAAAAGTGTCTCTGAGACTCCCTATGAGGGAGCCTAGTCGAGCCAAGTAGATTTCTGGTGGAAACCAGATAGGTCTATTCTCCTCTTACCAGTTTTAAGGAGCTGAGCAAGGAAAGATAGTACACCCTGAGACCTGCAGAATCTTCTTCTTCATTGGCTCACACTTTTTTTATTTCCTCTAGGACAGTAGTCAGAACTTGCTTTCCCCCATACATAGCATGAACTTTGGTGGTGGAGTCATTGACCTGGGCGCAAAAATGGCTGGACTATCTCATGAGGCGTAGGGAGATGATCAAGAATTTTTCTCCACCTAGTACTTGCTTCTGTTGAACAACTGTCACACCTCCCAAAAGACATAGAACTGCACAGAGTAATTGTATCAAGACTAGACTACGTTATAGACAAATTTAGTTAAAGAGGTGTCTATAATATCTGCAAATCTTTCTTTCCTCTTGTCAAGTTGAAGATTAGGTCAGCTACAATGAATCCCACCTCAGAATCAGAGCTGAGAATCTGATACTAAAACCAAGTTGTTTATGTATGTGTTTATTTATTTACTTAAAAGTAGACAGCTATAAACAAATGACTGCAGCTGATGCTGGTTTGGCAAAAATTAATTCTGGAAAGGATATATATGGAAATTCCCATGTTTGACCCAATCCAGGTATTCCCAAATACTTCGGTCTGAAGAACATGGTGATATAAGATAATGCTTATCAAAATGAAGGTGTAGACTAAACCCCCCCAAGAGTTCCATTCTGTATTTTGCACACCTTTTAAATCCTTATTTTTGGCTGTAAACAATTTTTTTTTTGTGCTTCAGTTTTCTAAGCTGTAAAAAACTTAAACCAAGATCATTTATCTTTACAATTTAAAAAGCACAGGATATGTATGTAGCATAAGTTGTAAACAATCATAACCTATGTAGGAATAATTATTTGTCTAAAAGCACAAAAAAATTAACAAAATACATTGCATTATACTGTTGTTACCAGTTTTCAAAACAAAAATTAATTATGTTGACAAGCTGATAAATAAGACAAAATGCAAAGAAACCACATGTAGGCCTTTATCCACCAAAATATCTCAATATGCAAGGAGTCAAGCTTCAATCAAGGACTAATGGCACACTTCAAATTTACACTCTTCTATGATAAGAACATAATCTGTGTTATTTTGAAGATAAACTGAGATATGCTTGATATAAATCTAATACCATTTTTGATTGGAACTAAAAGGTACTCTGTGATGATGATACCATCTGGTTTCTCATTGTAGTTTTAGTACTCATTATTGGGTAGAAATTATAATTGTCCATTCCTGTAATAGAAAACAGCATAAACAATACAAATAGAAGCTTCCAGATCACCTAAAAGATATAAAACTTTATTTAATGTGGCTGACTGATATTACTAGTGCTTGCCGAAAAAAGACACCTAATGGAAAATTTTTTGTTTGGGTTTTAAAGCAAATACCTGTGTTATTTTATAAAAATTACATATGTCCCTCGAGTGTTTTTACATAAATATCATATGCCCCTTAGTATTAGCTTGACTGCTGCAAGGAGCTAAATCTATGAGGAAGTTCAGGGGATGTAAAAAGTAAGCAGCACCTCAAGGAAGTATTGTCAGGAGCTCTCAGTTAGAGAAAGTTTTCATGCCAATTTAAATTAGATTCATGAGCCTTAGTTTTCTCTCACCAAGAGGTAACAAAAAGACAAATAAAACATGAAGAGATTATAGTCCAGTAAGTGTTGTCCCAATGATACAGGGTCCCAGGATGTGGGTGGGCTTGCTGTGGTCCAGGATGGTTTACAGTGTTTTAGCAAGGATCCAGGGGCCAATTGACCATTGCTGAAAGTGTTGGAGCTCCAGGTCCGTAGGTGCTGTATCTGGACAAGTCCTGAGGAACACTGGAAATAAACTAGGAAGGCTACTTATATAGCAACTTAAATTGTATTATTAATGAGAATTTTCTATGCTAATTTGAACAACAAAATTTGAACAGTAACTTAATGTGAAACTTGTGTTAGTATTTTGTAACTGGACCAATAATAACTGAGTTTTAATTATACTGTTAAAATATGTTGTTAGTTGGTGTTAGTTCAACTCACAATAACTTTTTGTCTCATAATATGTGGTGAGTTCCCTTCTGCTGATGACAAGATTTTGAGTGTAACAAGATGCAGGCATAAGGAGCAGATGGAACTGGAGAGCATGGCCAACTGCTGCCTCAAAAAAAGTTGCTGATAAATACTAACTCAGCATCAGGGCCCCATGTGCATTTCTTCTTGCTCCAGGGTTTTGGCTGCCTGGGCTCAAGGCCAGCTTAAACAATAGTCTAGGTGTCCGACCTTGAAAAGAGCTCTTCCAAAAAATCTCTGCTAAGAAGGTACACTGAGCCCTTGGTCTCCTGGTCCTTTGCTTAGGAATTGCTTTCGAGGGGAGGTTCCTGTCCTTGCTACGAGCTAAAAGTAGGTCTTCCATTGCAGCTGTGACCATGCCTGGCCTTGTCACTGTTGATCCAAGGGCTTGACCTCCAATCTGGGACCTGGACCTACCTTGTCACTGTGGACGTGCGTCATGGTTAAGGGGCTGCCAGTGACCCTGGCCACTGCCTTGGACCAGCTCACCTGGCCTTGGCTATATATATGTGGGCTCTGCCTTGCCTGCCCCACACCTTGCTGTTCCCTGGCACTCAGGTGAAAAAGCAAAACGAGACAGCAGGAAACTGCTTTCCTCTCTTAAAGCAAGTAATAAGATGCATAGAACTTGTCAGGCTTTCTGAAAAAATTAGGGTTTATTTAAGAGTAAACATGTATATAGACCTTTATTTTGTCTTTACACTGCCTCTGGTTTCTAATTAACTTTGGAATAAATTAATCACCAATTTGTTTTTAGGAAGCTAGGTTAAGCCCTTTGGTAGCCTGGAAGGAAAGCATTTACAAATGCCAAACCCTTGTGATTTTTAAGGCCTGAACAATCTCTGCCACTCTAAGGTGCATTCTGGCAGCTAAAAAAGACAAAAGGCACCAATTTTGTCCCCAAAAGTGATATAGCTGTGTTGGACAAAACATTCTGAAGTCCAATGTATATTGTATATTGAGAGTGATATTATTAGAATTGTTTCCACAATGGATTATTAGGCCTCCCCCGGGTTCTGCAAGCTCTGATTTAGATAGCATGAGCAATGAAACAATCCTGGATGCAGACTACAATCTAACAAATAAATAAAAAATTAAGGATCTAGTAGTTGCTGTGCAGATCAAACCACTAAACTTCTCTATTTACACTCTCATGAATCTCCAGATAGAATCTTGCAATAAATGTGAGGAGCAACAGAGGAAGAGTCAGTATATTTTCAGCTAAATTTTATTCATCTTTCATGAGTATATATTCTGAATACTCCTAAAATGCCCAATGAACTGAAACAAGGTTGCTCAAACACTAGATAATATAATTATGAACAAAGAGCTTTAATTCAAACTGAAACAAGAATGGTTCCAGAGAAGTTTAACCATTCTATTACGTATGGACCTGCCATGTAGTCATGTTAATGCATAGGAGGTTAATGCACAGGGCTGAAACTTCTAACTTCTCAGAAGACTTTTACCTTTCTGGGAATAGGGGACTATGTATTAGGAATTTACAATACATTAGAAAACAAAACAAACAAACTGAACTCCAAAGACACAGAAAACACTATGTGCTAGCAAAGAAATATACAGCATGCAGCCACTATTTCACAACTGCTTACTCATTATCTAGCATAGTATGAGGAATGTGTCAATGGAAAAAGTAAGTATGCACAAAATTAGGGACTTTATATGCAATCCTACCCTTTTAATTTTCTTTTACAGCTGTGGTGAAGCCAACGTTTTACAAAAAAAAATCTTACAGTTGGTAAAAACAAGACATTGTTGACAGAAAGAGGCACACAACAATCAAAGACATATCAGATCAGGTAAAAATCCAAATTGTTTATGCATGTAACATTATTCTGTAGATATATTCTCTTGATCTTCTTTTGAACATTTCTCCTAGAAGCCTGCGATACATTCCTAGTCTAAAAAATTTTGTATTTGTTGTTGTTATTGTTCTGGTCATTCTAAAGGGATTGCTTTGGTAAAAGACTGTTATTTTGATTAGGAAGAAAAACCATAATTAAACGTTGGTAAACTTACTTGATGACTGATTTCTTCCTATCTCAGTTTATCCCTCTATTAATCGTCAGTTTCTAGTGGTCATATTAGAACAGTAAGATGTGTTTAAAAGGGAAGGTTTCTCCAACACGAAAAGATTTTTTTTAATTTTTTATAATACCATCAAACAAATGTAATTTAAATCACTCAAAACCAGCTTAGCTGTAAGTTGTATCAGTAGCATAAAAATGGCAACTAACTTCTCAAATTAACTATTTAAATATGCATTATTCTCCTTCAGGTAGAACTCTTGGGAGCACTTAGTACTAACTTAATGCTGCTTCACTGAGCATAAGGATGCCTCCATGGGAGCAGTGTTAAGGCAGACTTAAGCACTTTTGCAAAGTCTACCCTATAGCTTTTTAGATAATATCTTGCTGAAGCATACAGCAAACCCAAAGCTCTATGTAACAGAGAAATGGTTCAAAGACTTGTCAGCCCTAGGGAACTTTTCTAATCATCTCATCTGAACTTCTACATACCACCAAAAAATTCAGTTTATTACTTCCTGTATCAAGTAATTGTCTTCCAATTAAGGTAGAGAAACTTCTTTTGTAGAAAGCCCCCTGATCTTGGTTGAAAGGCTAGTTTCTGATACAGTATGACCCATTCCTTAATAAACTGTGCCAGGGTACAATTTCCCAACAGGTCTGTTCATAAGTAAACAGTTTTGATGCAAGTCTTTCTCTGTCAGCTTGGTTCTCTAAACCACAAATTGTGGAACTCTTTTCTGAACACTTTCCATATAAGCTCCCTTTACTAAAGGTAATGCTATAAAACCACTTAAAAAAATCATATTAGTATTTTGTTTGTTTATAACACACCTTCCATAATATATACACAAAACAGTTAAATATTGATACATCATTGCAGATAACAGTTTTAGAAATCTTGGTTGGTTTTGGTGTTATGTAATTTTACTCCATGTAAAGCATGAGCCAAAAGCTTTTATAAAGTGCTACCAAATAAAAAAGCTGCAAAATTAAATATACCTGCTTTTTATCTCAGTGATGAGTAGAGACACTTCTGATGCTGATAGCTAAGTCCTCACTTTTGTTTAAAAACAAATACCAAAGATTATCTTTTTTAAGTCCTAGTATGCATGTGTATATGAAACATGCATTATTGGAGAATAGAATTTGTACAGACATTAAAAAAAAATTAAAAATTGGAGTAATTAAAAAGTGATTAGTTCAAACTCCTTTTCTAAAAATGCCAAGATTTTCACAATGGCAGCTGCATAAAATTTTGGAATGATGGAAGAGAAATTTTGGTACATCATTAGTCAGCAGAAAGGTGGACATGTCTTGCATAACAAGTTACTCTCTTTTTATGAACATTTCATGCAAATATTGCATGCAGAAATACACTATATAAAACAAGAGAGCTGTAAAGTCAGGGAATCGAATTTAAGATTGCCAGTATGTTTCTACTTCAAAGTAAGTTTTGCATGAAAGAGAGTAACTTTTCTTAAACTAACTATAAAATTGGAGAAAAGATAAGGATATAATTTTTATCCAGATATACAGAGGCTTGTTTATTTTTCTAAAAACATGTCAGGCATGAAAAGAGCTTGCGTGCTTTAAAGGTTTTCTGTTCATTTCCAACTGTTATCAGACAAGCCTAAGAAAGTTAATATTCAGTATTTTCCAGTATTATTCACTGGCCTTCGTTACTGATAATTATTCAAAATTTGCTCTGAAGGCATAATTGTTAACTATACTATGGAATTTTCTGTGGTGTTTTTGTCATAAGATCTTAGATCTTTATTAATATTAAATAATAGACATTCAGAATAATCAATGTCATTTTACACAAGGAAAACTGAGGCAGAGAGATTACAGACAATTGTAAAGTATCAGCTAATTTTTTGTGACCAATTTTTGATGCTCAGGGGTTTATTTTTCATGATAATTAGAGCTGTATAGCTCTTTATAGGCTCAAAGCAGAGCTCTCACTAAACATGGTTGTAGGTGAGATGGCTCACATTTCTGCAGTTTATACTGTAAGTGTCTTATATTATGAGCCAAAAGATAAAGAACACAGAATCAGTGACCCTTTGTGAAAGGTGTGATTAAAAGACATGAGTATGTAACCAAGCATTATTCAGGACAGATGCATATACATGTGCTGTACCAATGCCAAATTTGGGTTTCACAGAAAACCTTAACTGAATTTTTTCAAGTTTTGGGGCTTGATTTTACATGAATGATATATTATAAGTAATATATTTTAAAATATATTAAAAATATCTAAATCTGGGAGAAAGCATCTGTGCCTGCCTTGCTTGCCTTTTAATCATTGATGTTTTTCCTCTCAAGGCTTTCTAAACCTCAAACATTTTCAGAAGTTTTAGACAGCTGTTCCATGTTTAAATTCAATCTGGTGATAAAAAACCACTTCCTCTTCTTCCAACACAGAGATAATTTTCTCCAGATTTACTCTCAGTTAAGGTCAAGACTCAGCCCTGCATTTTAATAGGTACAGATGCTCTTGTTTTGCTCTAGCAAATCTAGAAATCGAACTTTTCTCCTCTAAAGTCCCAGCAAGGGTTTTAGATCATACAGTGTCTGCAAAAACAGTAAGATTTATATACATTTTAATTCATATAGAACTATTTTAAATCATTGTTGAAGCTCTTATGTTGCACTCAGATTCCTGTGTATTTGGATCCTCAATAGTCCATCCTTTGACAAAGTTGTCAATAGTAGTTCCATCCTTGAATTTTTCAGGAAGGTAAGATTCCCTGGTAACTAAGGTAAAAAAGAAATTTGGTTTATAGTTTTAAATTGTATTTGAAGATTATATATGATTTTTGTATGCAATAGATTAAATAAATACTTTGTCTAGAAGATGAATAGATTTGATGAGGTGTCATGTCTTTTCATTGGACAATTTAACTTTTGCAAATTTGGGTTGATGTATGTATTTTATTTGCTGAATAACATTCAGGAACAATACATGATTGCTATGTTGGTACCTTTGAAACTTCTATTAATTTGCTAGGTATTTAAAAACCTTAGATATTCTGAAGAGAAAATATACTTTAGTTGGGTAAACAAACATTTCCTAGTGTAAGACAAAAAAGAAGAAGGAAGTGATGAGATTCTTTTTTTTTCTGAGCTTTCTTCCTGATTTAAGAGATACAACTAATTTGTGGATTCTCAATATATCATCACACAGAAAAAGAGAGGGGATAAAACAGAGAGTAGGTGTATACATGCAGACACACTGTATCTTCAATGGGTGTGCCTTTTACAGGTTGTGGAATAAACGTAAAGCCATGATTTCACTTCATCCTACCCTGTCTTCCACTGCTTTGAAGTTTTTACTATTTTCTCTTTCATATCCTAGGTATCATTGTCCTATCCCATTTTATTTTCATAAAATTATTACTATTGAAAAATTACATACATGTCTACAAAATCTCTTCCTGTAACACATTTGGTGCATAAATTTTATAGACATAAATGTATATATGTCAATTAAAAGCAGGAGACACAACAAAGGTAGGAGAGAAGCTGCAAAGTTAGGCTACTAAGAGGCAAAAATATCTGCAGAAAACTTGATTTAAAAAAAATGTCCTGCAGATAGTTTTCCTGCATATAGTTTTCTTTCCTGAGAATCACCTTATGTTCAAAAGCTCAAGAACACAGGCTTAGAGAACCTTTGTTTATAGCTGAGCAAGTCTAAGTTCTCTAAGTCACTGAAATATAAGGAAGTCTATCTGATTTATCAAGTTTCTTATACACATCTCATAATACTAGAAAAAATTGATACTGTCTACATCCTATAAAAAAGTAGCAGAAAATCTGGTATGTTGAAATATATCAGGGGAATATATTTAACAAGTTTTTTGTATGACAAATTTCAACATAAATAAAATAACTAGTGACAGACCATTTTCAGAAATTAATATATGCACATTAATAAACTATGAAAGCATATTTTGATATAGTTTACAAATAAATCAATTTTCAACTTTCTAAATTCCTGCTGATGTATTGGGAACCAACAGGGAAACACCTGTGAAATGCCTCAAAGGAATTAGGGTGTGTTTCTCTAAAGAAAGTCAATAGCCAAACTGAAGAGCCTCTATACCAATGCATGCAGCATATGTAATAATCAGGAGGAGCTGGAAGACATTGTGCAGCTAGAAAGCTATGATCTAATTGCTATCACTGAAGTGTGGTGGGAAGAATCGCATAACTGGAGCACTGCAATTGATGGTTATAAACTGTTCAGAAAGGAAAAGCAAGGAATGAGAGGTGGAGGGGTTGCCTTCTGTGTAAAGGAATGGACTGACTGCACAGAGCTGCCTTGGCAAAACAGCGATGAGCAGGTTTAGAGCTTATGGGTAAAAATTAGGGGCCAAGCCAACAAAGGAAACCTCATGGCTGGTGTTTATTACAGGCCAGCAGACCAAGGGCAGCTTGTTGATGAAGCATTCTTACCTCAACTACAGGAATTACCATGCTCATAGCCTCTGATCCTTCTGGAGGACTCCAAACACCCTGACATCTGCTGGACAGAGCAAGATGCAAGTGATTCTGGAGACTCTTGGAGTGTATTGAGTATAATTTCTTAATCCAGATGATAGGCAGCCCAATCAGAGGAAAAGTATTACAGGACCTGTTGCTCACCAAAACAGAAGAACTAATTAGAGATGTCAAGACTGGTGGAATTCACAGTCTTAAGGGATACAGGCTTGGTGAAGAGTAGAGTCAGGACATCAAATTTTAGGACAGTGAACTTTCAGTTGTTTAAGGAATTAGTGAATGGGATCCCCTGGGAAACTGCTCTCAGGGACAAAGTAACTGAACAGAGCTGGCAGCTTTTTAAGGACATTATTTAGAGTGCAAGAGCTCTCAATTTCCACATGTAAGAAATCACGCAAGGAAGGCAGGACATCAACATGACTTAGTAAGGACCTCCTGGCCAAACTAAAGTGTAAGAAGGAATGCACAGGCAGTGGAACCACGGACAAGTGAAATGGGAACAGTATAGGGACACTGCCCGGATGTGTAGGGCTGGAATCAGGAAAGCTAAAGCACAGCTGGAGCTACATTTGGTGAGGGATGCAAAGAATAAGAAGGGCTTTTGTGGGCATGTTGGCCAGAAAAGGAAAATTAAAGAAAATGTACCACTCTTGGTAAATAAGACACAAAAGCTGGTGACAACCAACATGGAGCTGACTGAGGTGCTCAACATATTTTTTGCCTTATTTTTCACTGGTAATCTCTCTTCCCACATTTCTCAAGTCCATGAACCTCAAAGGGGAATGAAGTCCCTCCCAACATAAAAGAAGGTAAGGCTTCAGGCCGCCTGAGGAACCTGAACATTCGTAAAGCCACAGGACCTAATGAGATGCATCCCAGGATCCTGAGGGATCCAGCAGACCAAGTTGTTAAGCTGCTCTCTGTCTTATTTGAAAAATCATGGCACTCAGGCAAAGTCCCCAGTGACTGGAAAAACGGAAACATCACACGCATCTCTAAAAACAGTAAAAAGGAGAACCCTGGGTACTGCCAGCCAGTCAGCCTCATCTCTATGCCTGGGAAGATCATGGCACAGATCCTCCTGGAAGTTATGTTGAAACATAAGGAAAACAGAGAGGTGATTAGAGATAGCCAATATGGTTTCACGAAGGGAAAATCATGCATGACTAATCTCGTGGCCTTCTACGATGGAGTGACTACATCAGTGGACAAGGGAAGAACCATGGATGTCATCTATCTAGACTTCTTTAAGGCCTTTGGCACAGTCCCCCACAACACCCTCTCTAAATTGGAGAGAGAAGGATTTGATGGGTGGACTGTTTAGTGGATGAGGAATTGCTTGGATGGTCACATCCAGGGGGTACAGTCAAGGGCTCAATGTCCAGATGGAGATTGGTGATCAGTGGTGTCCCTCAGGGGTTCATATTGGGACCAGTACTGCTTAATATCCTCATCAACGACATAGATGGTGGGATTAAGTGCACCCTCAGCAAGTGTGCAGACGACACCAAGGTGAGTGGTGTGGTTGACACGCCTGAGGGACAGGTTGCTATCTAGAAGGACATGGACAAGATCAAGAAGTGGGCCTGTGTGAAACTCATGAAGTTCAACAAGGCCAAGTGCCAGGTCCTGCACCTGGGTTGGGGCAATCCCCAATAACAATACAAACTGGGGGTTTAATGGATTGAGAACAGCCCTGTGGAGAAGGGCTTGGGGATACTGGTGGATGAAAAATTGGACACAAGCAGACGATGTGCACTTGCAGACCAGAAAGCTAATCATGCCCTGGGCTGCATCAAAAGAAGCGTGGCCAGCAGGTTGAGGGAGGTGATTCTGCCCCTCTACACTGTTCTGGTGAGACCCCACGGGGAGTGCTGCATCCAGCTCTGGGGCCCCCAGCACAAGAAAGACATGGACCTGTTGGAGCGGGTCCAGAGGAGGGCCACAAAAATGATCTGAGGGATGGAACACCTCTCCCGTGAAGAAAGGCTGACAGGGTTCAGGTTGTTCAGCCTGGAGAAGAGAAGGCTCCAGGGAGACCTTATTGTGGCCTTACAATATAGAAAAGGGGCTTATAAGAAAGATGGGAAAAAACTTTTTAGCAGGGCCTGCAGTGACAGGGGACGAGGCAATGGTTTTAAACTGAAAGAAGGTAGGCTTAGATTGTACATAAGGAAGACATTTTTTACAATAAGGGTGGTGAGACACTGGGAACAGGTTGCCCAGAGAAGTTGTGGATGCCCCATCTCTGGAAGTGCTCAAGGTCAGGTTGGATGGGGCTTTGAGCAACCCGATCTGGTGAAAGATGTCCCTGCCCAGGGCAGGGGGGTTGGACTCGATGAACTTTAAAGGTGCCTTCCAAAACAAAGCATTCTATGATTCTAAATAACCATCACTTTTATATGGTCTTGGACATCCCAGATCTAGACCTTTATGTTGTTTTAGAATACAATCAGTATGTGTGGAAAAATGGGCTTAAATGACCTCTGTGTCCCAGGAAGATTCAACTATATTGCTGTTAGTTAATAGCTAGTACTTACTGCTATTTGACCATAGCATTTGAATAGAATTTCACATCTGTCATTTCCTTTGCTTACACATACCTATATTCATACCTTCCCTCTACGTTGATTAAAAACCATAATGAATACTTTGACAAAGATCAATAAACTACAGAATTTCCAGAAACAATTTTAAATGTGGTACTCATGGGGGCCTGCAGCTTTTCAGAAAATGTTCATCCGAATCTCTAATCAGTTGTTTTAAAGACACCATCTTCTTTTTTCCTCAAGTTCTGTCAAAATACCATTTCTACTACTCTCTACTTCTCTACTACCTTTATTCTTCTTTCTACTTTTCTTCTACCTTTCTATGACCATGAAACTACTCCATTGAGAGCTAGGTATTCTGGGTCATAGGACATCTAAGCCTTGTCCTGATCCCGGTGGAGCGGCACATACTCTTGACATTCTAATTCTTTAGTTGTCCAGATCAGAAGGTCCTCTAGAAGACACCGTGGCTTCCCTGAACATGTATCTGGGTTTTCTAAGAAAACACCAAAAAAACACCCAGAGGGATGCGTATCCACAGAACAAAATTAAAAGTCATGGCAGGAACTTATTCTTTCTCACAGTATAAATGTCAAGTTGCTCACATATATGTTACGTGAACTTTAATGGTTAGACATAAAACATCATTTTGATTAGTCCTATTTTGCAAATTGTTGTGGTTTAGCCCTGGTCAGCAACTAAGCACCACACAGCCGCTCGCTCACTCCCCTCATCCCTGTGGGATGGGGGAGAGAATCGGAATGGCCAAAGTAAGAAAATTCAGGGGTTGAGAAAAGAACAGTTTAATAATTAAAATAAAACAGCAATAATAATAATAATATTATAATGAAAAGAATAATAATGAGAGAGAGAGAGATGAAACCTTGGAAGAAGAAAAAAAAAACCAAAACCAAACAACAAGTGCTTCAACTGCTCACCACCCACTGACCGACGCTGCCGGTCCCCGAGCTGCAATCGCCGCTTCCCCTGGCCAACTCCCCCCAGTTAATATACTGGGCATGATGTCACATGATATGGAATACCCTTTGGCCAATTCAGATCAGCTCTCCTGGTTGTATCCCCTCCCCTCCCAGCTTCTTGTGCACCTGGCAGAGCATGGGAAGCTGGAAAAGTCCTTGACTATTGCAAGCACTACCTAGCAACAACTGAAACATCAGTGTGTTATCAACATTATTTTCATACTAAGTCTAAAACACAGCACTATACCAGCTACAGTGAGGAAAATTAACTATCCCAGCTAAATACAAATACAAATACAGAGAAAATTAATATGGGACCAGAACAAACAATTCTTATTAACATGGTGAACTCTCTTGCAAGAATGTTGTCAATTCAAAGCAAAAATTCATTCAGGAAAAGAAAAAAAATCCTAAAGTCTAAACTTAAAAATGGTAGTTCATGCACTGATTTTGAACAGAACAGCCAGGCAATATTTTTTTATATGTTAAAACTGAAATTCAAATTGCAAAGAAGACATCCTCACTTTGGTGATCATGAAGTCTCAGGCTGAAGAAAATTACAGTAAGAATTTTACATTTTCATTCCAGTAGCACTTCAGGATTCTTTTCTTTTGATTTCATAGCTGTATGGCTACACCGTGGGAAATATTATACTCAGATTAAAAAAAAAATCAATGAATTTAACTGCTTCAAGGTGAGAAAACTTTGACTTTTACATAGCAGAGATGAACATTTTAGAAGATACATTGAACTTTGTGCTTAGTGTCAAAAGCATGCCTACTTTGTAAGTTTGCTACATATCTACAATATATTTCAGGTATAAAAAATTATATTTAGATACCAATACATAAGTATTGAAATCTCCATTGTTTAAAAAACAAATTTTTAACAAACATAGTTTAAAAAAAAATTTTGTTTCATATACCTATGTATTTAGCATTTGTAAGAACTTGCTTGAATCTAATGAAAATGTTTTTATAACAATGTTTATTTAATCCTATCTGTGACTCAATTCATCAAGTTTCCACCCATTTCTTTTACATATTCTTTTTATCATACAGGTATGTATATTGTGATTAATTTGTTTATAAGTAGATGACAGTGTTCTTGTCAGAAGTGATTTCACAGGCTATTCAGGCAATGGATATTCACAATTAGTCAGCATGAATTACAAGATAAAACTGCATGTTATATAACTGGTAAATAAAGTCGTTCAAGTCTTTCTAGACATAGTTCCTATTAGCAAATGCCAAATATGTAGTTAGAAAATACATTCTGCATCACATGAAATGACTGAACTATTGCACATAAAATGCTCATAGAACTGCACTAGTAATGTCAAAACCTGACATAGATGGAAGGCCACAAAAATGTAACAACTTTTTGAAAAGGCTTTCACTTGGATCAGTTGCAAGGAAAGATAAGCCAGAAACTCCCATGCAGTTCTTAACAGAAAAACAATAAAGCAAACAAATTTTTTTTAATGCATTAACGTTCTTCCTTACCAACCTGTTATATCAGGTTTGTGTCTTCAATATGGAAAATAATATATAATGCTACAGCTTACCATCATGGGAAAATCAATAAAGTAAGCTTGCTATATGATACATCATACAGCAACTAAAGGACATACTTAATCTATGATGTTTACTGAATATATACATTAGTGACTACAGTTGAACTTGCTGCTTGTTTGACTGAATATTAAGAAATCAAGATGCATACATTGCTGTGGCTCGAAGGAAATGTGCACAGTATTATTAGAATTAACTACAACATACTTTTTGGGATTGTTAATGAAGCAGGGACTCATTCTTCCACTGTTAAGACTAGATGCAGGCAAAGGATTTCTCCATTTAAACTTTTTGTATTTCCCTGCCTACTTGAAACAAAACTAAAGTAGATGTTCCCTGTAGCATGATGCTTCACAGTTTTGCTTTTGATCCATTTCCACCTGCGGCTAGATATGTCTCACAGCTACTGGGCAGGAACACTTAATATCACAGACAGCAAATACAATTTCAAGAACATTGTTGCAGCAACAATGGTGAGCAGAACAGCAAATAAGAATAGAAAATGCACTTGTTAAACATTTTCTCTCCTTCAAGAGAAAATTTGCTATTTTCTTTGCTGAATTATCCACAGGTCTGCCCCGTTATTCATAATATAAATACTATGGTTGTTATTTGTAACCTGGGTCTATGTAACCTAGCAGATTTTTAAGGGTCATTGTTATATTTAATCTAGTATCATAAATGAGCCCTAAGTATGAGCTAAAACACTAAACTGCTGCTCCTGAAACTTATGACCCATAAAAGACTGCGTCCTGAGGAATATCGGTACAGTGCAGAAGAGAACACCAATTCTATAGCAACAATGCTCCAAAGAAGTCAGAAATTTCTTCTAAGACAACGAGGCTGTAATTAGTCTTATTGCTGTCATTAATTGAAAGGGCACAATAAACATAAGGAAAGATGGTCAACGCAATGAAGATGGCAGAAAATTTGTGTAGAACACCTAACGATGCAAACCCAAAAATGCACTTAATATTTTTTTAAACTTTACGCTGAGCCATGAGAGTCTTTCAGTAGAAGACAAGACCCACAGAGGGATCTGTGCATGGCAGTGAGGAAGAAAAGACTAGTGCAAATTTCTTGTTTTAGGTTAATCATAAGGGTTTGGAGGCAGGACAGGGAAAAGATGCGGAGAGCACTGTTTAGTACTGAAGAGAAGAAACAGCTAAGACAAGTGTCGGGATTTTGCACTGAGGATAAAAAATAGAATCAGTTTAATTTATTAGGAACTTAGAAATAGATTAGAAAGAAAGGCATGAGAAACAATGTTAAGCTGCCAGCTCATGATTTTTAGAAGATAAGGCAGAATAGTGAAAAGAATTAGAGAAAAAGGTGAAACAGCTTATCGTAAGGCTAAACTCATATGTACTCCCAAGATGAAAGATCGGATGTCCTGGAAGAGACTGCAAAGGGCTTCTGTAATGGAAGGCAAAGCAAGAAAAAAGACATCAGAGGTGGAAATGATCAGCACAGAAATGATCACTCAAGATTCAGGACGGCAAGGTGTGAAAGATAAGACCTGAACAGCAAGGAGAGAACCTACATCATTAAATTAAGAAGGGATGAGAGTGGAAGCAGCGTATCCCAGAAGGAAAATTGAATATTCACTGTTGTAATAGGTACACACACACATTGATAGCTTTTCAGGTCTAGGATAAGTGCAGAGAAGGAAAGAAGGAAGAGGTAAGAATAGTCAAGAAATGAAGACATAATCAGAGAATCATTGAGATGAGTCAAGAGTGAGTAATTTCCAGAGAGATTCAGAGAAGCAGCATAACTTTCAGTGTGTTGAGTATCTACCTGGAGGACCCTTTCATTTCTTCTGTTCATGTAAAACAACATTGAAAAATTAACCTGCTGACTTAAATGTTTGTGCTGGCAACTTAATTACCCCATTTACTAATTGAACAAAGTGAAAAGTTTGACTATGGAAGGTCAAAAACGGACCTGTAGAAAACAATTTCCATTTTTATTTATTTACACTTAATGTGAAATATCAAAACACTCTTCCAACAGAAGGTTTAGGTTCTCTAATATTAGTATGCTACAGGATGAGCTAATGTCTTATGCAAAGTTAAGGATAACAAGGCTACATTAATACCATAATACAATTAATACCTGATAGTAGACCACAAAACTGTAAGAGATCTCCCAGGTCACTGACCCTAATTCACTGCTACTGTAAAGACTTCTTTTACATGTTAGCTCTTAATTAATTAGTACACATAATGTACTACGATATCAAAATTACCAGGTTGCTTACACAGTTTTTATGAATGCATCCCTTTTCTTAGAGTACCGTACAATAATTTACAATTTCAGTTGTAAGGATCTATGACAGGACCTACACTTAAGAAATTATTTCTGCTGTATTCCTCTATGTGAGCATATTTTTAGGCCAGTTGCCTATAGAATTTATTTCATTTTTCAGAGAAATTTTTATAGAAAGTCTACAAGTCAACCCCTTCACCCAGTCAACCAAGACGGATAGGGGCAGGAAATAATTGAGACACATGGGCATTACCTGTTTTGTTGATGTTAAATCAGTCAGGTGGCTGAGCTGATGTCTCAAAACATGTTATATTCATAAACTCTAAGTATAAAATATTAGGAAGTACTAAATCTTACCATTTACATAATGCAAATGCAAATACCATCTCTTTGTAAACTCATCAGTAAGTTTAGAACAAACAGATAAAGGAACATCAGGTTTCCAAACTTGCAGGATGACATGAGCTACAATGAAATTAGCATAAAGACCTCAACTACAATGAAATTAGTGGAAGAAATAAGAGCAAGGTTTTTAAAAAATGCCTTTTAGTTATGAAAGTAGATGGATACTTTCTCAAGAGTCATTAGTATAAAAGCTAAAAAGTGCATTTTTATGATTCTAAACTGAACTAAGACAAGAAACTAGAACAACTAAGCATATGTTTCGAAAGGTTCTGAAATAAATTTAAAATAAAAGCAGGTGATTTTTATTTGATAAAAATCATAGCAGTGATAAAAAATCATAGAAGGGCTGGAAATAGGAAATAATCTTTGAATCAACTTTATTAAAATATCGACAAAAAAAGAGAAAAGGTGGTAGCTAGACTTCAATTTCAAAGGAGCACAACTTAAGAAATTAGGGAAATAAGAAAAAATTGAACAAGGCAGAGCCTCAGATCTCTTTAAATCAAAGTCTTAAATCCAAATTACATTGGATGTCAAACTTCTATGTCTGAAAAAGATGCACCAGCTTCACCACCAAACTGATGAAACTACATTATGTCTTCTTTTTTTTCTCTATAATGCATAAATTCTTAAAGAAAGGCATTTTCATCTATTTATATTAATCATCAAAAAACTTGTCATCATCACCTGCCTATTCTTTGTCCCATGACTTGAGTATACTTAGTGAAAACTTGTTCCCTTTTGAATCAGGTGAATCCAAGTCCTGATTTGTTTTATAGCCATTATTCACTATCCTATTTTATCTTTCTCCTTGCAGATTTAGATTCTTCCTTATAATTTTATTAGGTGTTAGCTTTTGCCCTTCACTGAATTTCTCATGCTCAAACAAAACTGAGCTTTGCCATTTATCTAATCTTGATCCCAGAGATTCAACACCATGTTCATAAAAGGTTGTGAGTTTGAGTGATGCACACATTTTCATCAAAGATAAAGTTTAAAGTTTTCATATATAGTCACATTAAAAGTTAATATTCTCATGGTTGAGCTATCATAATTTAACTTTTTTGAGAAATGTTAATAATAGCAACTGAGTTGTGTGAGTTTTATAAAGTATTATTTATTTCTGTGATTTTATAAATACAGAGGACAAAAGATTGGTCATCAGTGGTGTGTTTTCTTTGGTAACTGTGCAATCATTCATTGCTTTCAGAAGAAAGAAGAACTTTTAGAAGTTAACGTCCTGTTAAGTCCCACTTATCATTATATTTTACAGTATTAGGTATTAAATACTAATTTCAAACAAATTACTTTTGACTCAGAAAAAGATTAATAATTAAATAAGGTTCTTCTAGAGTAAGATGGAGTTTACAGTCTTATAAAACTGTGATATTTGAAGGCTATAATATTTTCTTATAGAGCTACTTGACATTTGTAGAAAGAGGAGGAAAGGTTAATGGAAAAATTTTTTAAAGGGAAGCCTAATGATAGTGAAACATGTTTTGGTCAGGAATTCTTATTATAAAATATTATCATTTTTACAGCTTTGTCTTTATTGAAAAAAAAATCTACAAGAAAAACATTAAAGTAACTAACAACTTTGTCTTGTAAATGGTGAATTGCCCCTAGATTGAAGAGCTTTGCAAGGTGAGCAGATGGGCACAATGCTGAGAAATGAACTGTTAAAATTCAGGCTCTAGTATATGAATTTGACTCTCTTTCTCAAATCTTATAGCACAGCTACAGAGACTGTCCTCAAAAAAATGTGGATCTATTATATAAGAACCCCATTAAATAGATCTCATTCAGTTGTACTACAAGACTATGTGTGTTTGCATTACGGAGAACTTTTTTCTTTTCTTATCTCTCAGCATCAAACACTGTGACAATTTTAACTGGTTTGAAGACTCAAGCATAAGGAAGAAAGTGTTGAATAAGGAGAAATATAATTTTATCAACATCATTTAATAAATAAAAAAGTATGTATCATAAAGTAGTAGATATTTTAAAAATTCAGTCTTCTTACTAACTTCTAAAAAAACATTCTGAAAAAGAACACTTAAATTGCATGATCCTTAAAAATATATTAGTTATATAGAATTGAGGTTTATGAATGAATGTATTATATTAGGTAAAGCTTTCATATTATCCCTTGCTTGGACCAATTAATCCACTAAGTCTTTTCAAAGAAACTTTGAATATACTGACATCTACAACATTCGATCAATGGCTTTGTGACAGAGCTATAAATATCTGTGTAGCAAGAGGGGGAAGGGAGAGACTATTTGCAGAAACCAAGGATTATGGTACATCTGCAATCACCTACAACGTCAGCATTCATACAGTAAAATGGATGATGATAAAAAACATACACCTGAGGGGAATACATTATCTGAAGCTAGCATAAGCGGCGTAAAAGCTTCATTACCATGGAAATGGTGCACAGTACATGACAGCAAAGAAAGTCAGCTGAGACAGGTCATTTTAATTTTTATTGATAATATGATCACAGGTGTGCTTTTAATCATTTCACCACTTCAGGTTTCTCATCAACTGTCACTAATAATTTCATATGACAAGCACAGTGCTCTTGTGACATTAAAAATTCAACCTAGAGTTACTTACAATGCCTGCTGACTGGCAAGCCACTCTCTCTATTGTCAGGGCGCAACTCCAGAAAGTCTATTTATTTAGAAAACCAGAGGTCACTCAATCTCTCCATGATGCCCTGCACCATTTACATTTTATGCAAAGTGCAGCTGATATAATCAATGTAGGCAAAAGTTTTGACAGTGTTCTCCCAAAGAAACAGTGCCTTCTGGGTGAAAATGAGATGGTAAAGAGGAAGGACAGGATTCAGAAGGACTGTGACAGATATAGGATCAAAAAGTTCAGATCATTTAGTATCATCAAACTGAAAACCAGGACAGTCTTAATCCACAAGGTTTCCTGGCTCCCAGACTCTTTGTGCTTTAAATTTCAGAAAATCTTAATTGAATCTGTTGTATTTCATGCCCCAGTTTAGCTCTAGCAACACTGCTGTGTCTGAGGTCAGTTGGAGCCAAGAATGTATGATTCAGGAAGAAGTAGTCACAATAGTAAATAAATACTGTATTGTGAGAACACAAGCAAAAAATATTGGTACTGAAAAAGCAATGCATGCTCAGTTTCACATATTATTTAGATATTGAATCATACATGTGTACGCATAATACTTTTAATTGGAAACCTTACATCTCCCTGTTTGCCCTGTATACTCAAAATGAGTCCTAGAATGAGGAGTTCTACAAAACACAAGTAGTGTGAAAAAGTGTTACAATGTTGTCATATAATCTTATTTTCCAGAATTCATGCTACCATTAAGATACACATGCGGGTTTTGAAAACAAATACTATGGGCAAAGTTAAAATATGAATTTTGTATGAGTCTACTGATAAGATCTGTCAAACAAGCCATTCCACCATAACATATATATTAAAATTTAGACCTCATATAGTGTTATATTACTCACTTTATTTCCTATATAAAGTTTTTGACCTTCACAACTAACTTAATCAGGACTTCATAAACACTAGCATTATCATTAATAATAATGATGCAATATTAATCTAGAAAATGTTTTTTGCATTAATATGAGTATATTATTTTGACTAAGAATGGAAGGAAATTGTTTTAAAGCAATTTTGTAAGAGGGAAGGGAAGAGAAGGGAAGAGACTAATTTGGGGAATTTATCCAACTTATCCAGTCTATATTACCTAGTAATTCTTCATTAAATAAGCATACAGAAAACATGATCAAAATTATATTCCTTTCAGCAGATCTTGCCTTGTTGCAAATCTTTAGAGGTTAAGAACCTGTTTTAACATAAAAAAATGCATTTTAGTCTTACAAAAGATTGTCATATTAAAATGTCCTGATGAGTTTATAATACAGTTTTAGCATGTGAATTATAAGGGAAATTGCAAAAGAGCTCTTAGAAACCTTGAATGAATTTCTACTATTAAATGGCGGTCTGCTATGTGACTGACAATTAGAATGAAATAACCAGTATTCTATTATACAGTAATAAATATAATGCCATTTACTTTAGTAATATCACATTGGAGCCACTAATAAAGAAGAGTAAAATACAGCTTATATTGATAAAAAGTGCTTTGACATATTATTAATAATGTATGCGCTCACTTCTGCTTTCCTCCATTCCCTTTATTGTTTTGTTTCATTTGTTTTGCAATTGCTTTTTGTTTTAAATGCATGTCATCTTCACACTAGCATAGTATAAATCTGATAATTAAATATAACTGCCATTGTAGTAATTTAAGAAATCCAGAAGGAAAATGACCAGCTTTCCTACTAGTTACAACTATTCCTAAGTAACAGATGTAATGACATCAGAGATAAAATGCTAGTATAATTTTCCCTTTCTTAAAATATTTTATTTTAAGATGACAGCTATAAAAAAGGGAGCAGTGGGATTTTAACAGTTCCATTTCAGAATATTCGAATATTTTCAATGTGCTGAAAATTATTTCCCATGAGAGAAGGATGAACAGAAGGAATCTATTCTCTTCTGCTTCCTATTTGCGTAGCACAGGTGTCAACTAAAGTAACAACACAGTGAACAGAAGGGATAAAATCTTGGCTTCACTGAAGTAAATGGCAAATCTCCCATTGACTTTAACGGGTCAGGGTTTTTTTAAAACTGTTTTTAAAATCACAGTTGCCAGACCGTAAGACACTGCTGAAGATTTTACTTTCTCCTCTGGTGTGAGATGGCAGATTGAATGTACAAGGTAGTCAGAGCAGAACGTTGAACACTGCCGCTTCATGGCAAAGTTAATATGCTGTAGAGTGCAGAGCTATTCCAACCAAAAACAATGCACAATTTGCTTCTTTCATTTGACATTGTCTCATAAATAAAAGATAAGAGGATGATGAATTACAGTTTGTAAACACTACAGCCAAATAATCATCGTTGATTGCTAATAAACTACAATGAAAACTGATTCATGCAAACCAGAAGCTGTACTGAAGCAATAAATATCTAGGAGGGCACTGTACGTTAATAACAATTGTTATGCTGGTTCTGTGAATATTAATTTCTATTTGCATAGCTGTTGGCTAGAAACCAATGGGAAAATATTTCTTCAACAGGTTGAAACAAATCAGCCTGTCAACAACTCACTTTTCTGCCATATTTCAAGTTCAAATAATTTCCACTTTGCCATGATAGATCACCCTGCTTGACAAATGTAAACTAAAAGTTAAAATTAAATATATTGTTATAAAATTTTAAAAGCATATGGTGATATCCATTTAAAATAGGTATTACCTTAACACTGAGAAACTCTGTCTTTTTCCTTCATATTAATTGCTTTCAGAAAGCTATTTCTCCATTTTAACAAGGTAATTCTAGTGATACTGGTATTAGAATTTCCATAGAATGATATAGTTTCTGGTAGCTATGAAGGGTAGACCCTCTATAGTGAATTCCACTCTCAAAGCTGCTGAAGCACGCTTTGCACACCCATAATTACTACAGCTGATCCAAATTCTACAGTAATTACTGTATTAGAATAAATGGGAACATGGCAGCACATCACCTAAGAATCCCCTGGCAGTACAAAGATAAGTACTATTGCTGTGCACAGCTTTGTCTAAACCTTTAAGACAGTCTCCAAGATTCCATTATGTAAGTAGCAAAAGATCAGCTTTCAGACTCCTTTTTTAATTCCCAACACAATACTTGCACATTTTGTGGCTGACTGGAGTTATTTTTGTTTGCCAATATCTTCAAGGCACGGGCAGAAGTAAGGAGATGGGACACAAGACACGCACAAAAGATTTTCCTCTTCCATACTTGAAGAAAAGAGGTCCAGCTGATGAAATTCAAAGCTAGAGGGTTGCTTTCTCTTACATTTTTAAAAAATTACAAATCTCTGATTACCTTCCCTTTCTTAACTCCAACATTTCATCTTTTCCAGGGCCTACCAGTCCAGTGCAGTTTACAATGGGTGACCAAAAGCCCTAGAGGCACATGTTCCCTTCTCCTTATATTTGGAACTTTCTGTGTTTCCTGGAGTCTACCATTGTAGGCTGGCCAGGATGTATAAGGATAAATCACAGACTATCAAGAATATATGTGATTCAGCTTAAATGCTAGTAATTGTTCATTTGTGCAGATTAGCCTAAAAAATTAATTTGACCTGTCACAATCAAGCCTACTAAGACCATATGCTTTTCCAAAATCTTGAATGTTACACTTCAATGAAAAAAACAACTCCTTCCCACTCACCCCCAACCAAGAGCCCACCAAAGGAATGGGGGTTCATTTAACATTTATAATCAATGCAACTGTCATAACAAAAAAATACCTTGTATTCCCCAGCTTACTTGCAGACCAACAGAACCTGCAATGTAAAAAAGAAAAAGTCTGCACAATTAGTCATTGAATACATATATATATATACACACGAGTATACAAACAGAATATTCTTCCAGAACTAGTGTGTGTGTGCTTTCTGTTAGTGTAAACATGGGTATAAAAGCAACTGAGCAGTTAAGTATTTCCATCTTCATGTCCTGAAAAACATTTACAAAGTATAGCAAGTAACATGCTGACATTAAACATATATTGTCAGATTCAGCTAATTACCCAGTCTTTTTAGGCTGGCAGTGAACAGCCTCTGTTTCTGAGAGCTGGTGAATGTTTTAGCAGTCAAACTCCTTTGGTTTTCATTTTGTAATATGTTTGAAAATATTACTGTATAATGTAAATATCTTGAAATGCCCCTAACTTAAATGGAAAAAAAAAAGAATGCCCTCCCTCCAAAAAGGGTAACAACAAAATGTCATGGTTATGAAGCTTATATTTTTTCCTGGCCTAGACAAGCCCTATTCACAGACGAAAACCACTCTGCACTGAGTCCTGGGGGAGTACAGAAGGAAAAAAGAGGTGAAGATCTTAAAAAACAAGGAAAACCTACTTTTCCTATCCCAAAGAGCTCATGTTCCACTTATATCTTTCATGAAGTGGGGTTATTTTAGTGTTTCTTGATTTTATTTTTGTTTTCAGATCAAACCATATGTGAATTCAACCTGTGTGTAAGAAATCAAACTTTCCAAATTTCAGGCAAATATGATAAACATAAGAATTCTAAACATAACATTCAAAATTATGTATTCATATCAGTCCCTTGAAGAGGACTACACTATTAAATTTCCACTTTCTAATTTTAACAATGACAGAATTTATATTAAAAAAAAAAAAACCAAAACAACTTTTCTGAACCTGAAATAGTAGCACCAGAAATAAAAATCTGTCTTTATTGATGGAAATTGAATTGCCTACAACACGATTCATTATGACCTCAAATTAGTGATCACATATTTCCTATACGGGAGACTGATTATCATAATCTAAAACCATAAGATGGCCCCTGATTTTTTTCCCATTACATAACATACACAGAATGGCTAAAGGCTTTTCAAGATATACAGTGAAATATAAAATTCAGCAAGAAACTAAAACTTCTATAAAACAAAGTACATCTACTGATAAAAAAATATAAGTGCCAGGGTTTGTCTTAGTGCAGTAAATTCAATATATGTGATCCAACATTTGTTTTTCCACCTCCCTGTGCAAGACCAAGGGAAACATTTCCTAAAACATATTGTTGTTTGCAGATACTATAGATACCACACACATACATACCAAAAAAAATTAGAAAAGCATATCCATGAGTTAGACATTGGAAAAGAGAACTATTCTCTAGAACCTTAATTGCAAAATATAGAGCAGTAAATCCAGAGTGTTTAATACTTAATAAATAACATTACCTTGGTGAAAAAAAAATCTAGCCATTGTAAAATTTCCAGGCAATTTTAATTTACCAGTACAGTTAGCATCTTTACCAGATTTGTCAGTATTAAGCAAGAAGACCAATGAGCAAAGAGAGAATGTAAGGACCTTAAGAGTGTCATAGTGCCAGGATTCTAGATAAACACAGGGTTTACAGAGTTAGTTATGACTTTCCCATAGACTATGTCCATTGTGTAATTTAAATCTCTTATTCTTCACCTAGCAATAAAAAGACTTTGTATATGAGGCAAGTCAAAATAGTAACAGCAATACAGACACAAAGAACTGCAAAAGTCTATAGTCCTCACAAGCCCTTTGTCTATGTATCACGTTGGATCATTTTGACTCTCAGTTCAGAATCATTTCATTCCTTTAGAGAGCAGAACAGAAAACAAAGTGTTGACTCTACAATAAGAAAGGAAAAACTCCATATAGATGACCATGAGAAAGGTCAACACAGAGGATGCTTGTTTTCAGTGTTGTCTTGTATCATGATTTTAGGAATACTCTTACCTCAGTCTTGTAAATTATTAGCTGATACACACTATTTTCATATGCTTACACATACCCACACATGCATTATCCAAGAAAACTGTGATTTACTGCTCAGAGTCAGTATCTGAATGCATTTTGTTGTGGTTTAACCCCAGCTGGCACCTAAGAACCACACAGCCGCTCACTCACTCCCCACCGTGGTGGGATGTGGGAGAGTATGTAAAATGTATGCATACAGACAGCCAGAAAGATTTTCAATGAGCTTAGTAACCATTTACAGTATATGACCAATAGGGAGAGAATGAACCATAAATCTCATAATGTGTACTTGTGTTAGTTATGAAAGTCATTTTCTCATGCAGTCCTGATCAGAAACATACAAGCAGAGAAAATGAAAGCTTCTGGAAAGAAAAAGCCTCATGTAAGTGACACTTCACTGAACAGTCAGTGGGAAATCACACTCCACAACATATGCTTCAACCTTACAAATAAAATTAATTTAAATTAAGTACATAAATAACTTGCTATGCACTTATCAATGTAATCAATAAGAAACAGACTGCTAATCACAACTGCCATTAAAATTTGTTGTGAAAGATAAGAATAAAGAGATAATTGCAATCAGAAAACATGCTGAGTAGAAATAAATTTCAGTGGATTTTAAACAGTATTAAAGAAAAGAAACGTTCAGCCAAAGTTTCCTGTAGCATATGAGAAGTCCCCAGAACATGAGGGCAAACTACATCTTCCTCTCCTTATCCCTCATCAATGTTTTTCTAAAGTGTGAAATTCAATTCCTTTTTCCTTGCTGACTTTTTTATAGCTTGAAACAAATGTAGACTTAAACCTACCATCAGTTTCAGATAGAGCCTCTGAAATAGAAAACAAACTCTAAAGACTCGTAAGTCTTTTTTTATTCCAAGCTACCATATCATGACTTGTAGTACTGTCCTAGAGTATGTGTTTTCTTACAACTTTTCAAATTCCTTTTTCTTGCACAGAACTTCCATTTCACTCTTTTGCTCTATTTTTTGCTTTTGAAAGAGCTTTCTGCAGTCCATAACATCCCTGTTGCTTGTTTAGTTCTGTCTTCCTTCCACACAAAGTCCTCAGTATGAATTCCCTTTAGGTTTTGATACCCCTTTTTCTATCTCCCCTCCCCATGCTTCTCTCAGTTTTACGCTTCTAGCATCTAGCTGAAAAAGTTAACACATGCTCCTGCCCTTCCCCAAAGTCACTCTTCCCTTCCTTTCCTCTTCTGGTATTTCTCTTTCTCTTCTGTGATGGAGTGTGGACTTGTAGTATTCTTAAAGGGTATTCTGTAGTAGAAATCCATCATGTGTGGAAAAAAAAAGAAAATGGGCAAGATCCTCAAATTTCAGGAGATACAATACTATTCCTAACTGATTGACAGTTTTTGCTTGTCTTCCTCTTGTTCTCTACCCTGATTTCATCTTTGGTGAGTATATCAGTTGCCACTTTTCTTTTCCTCCTGTTGGTCTCTCATCTTACTGCCGATTTTCTTCTCTCTGTGGCCTTCTACCTCCTTCCTGCTCTAGGCAATGCTATGTTTCTTCTGTATTAGCCCTCATTTTCCTCTGTTCCACCAAATCATAATCCAAATCTTTAGTTTCCTGTATCTCAGAAATTACAGGGTTGTCACTGGTGTTATCTCATTCACTGTTTTACTTAATGGTCATGACTGTATTTTCTTGAATCCTTCTCTACCCTGTCCTTCACTAGGATAGCAATTGAGGGTAACAGAGGAAAGGCAATGATAGGAATTAACCTTTGCCAGTAGTCATCCTTTATTAATAACAGGGAATGTGAGCAGCCTTCCACTTCCTCCCCAACCAAGCCCAAATTCAGATTTCCTCAGTTTCCTGTTCTTGTGTAACAGCAATACAGGAAGGTTATTTTAAGTATATGGCTTATTCAGAATTGCCTACATCTCAATACCAAGATGATATTACACACAGATAGTTCTTTGCCCCATTGAGTACCTTTCCCAAAATTATAGGACTCATGGAAATAGTAAACCTTCTTTTCAACAAAGTAGTTCAGCTCTCCAGAAGTTACCTCAAATGTCAATGGCTTGTTCTTTATGTACACTAAATTCTTAAAGCAGCTCAAGGAGTTCTGATTCAAAGAAAAAACAGGATAGGTTCCTCTAATGATTTCTGCTTGAAAATATATCTACTTGTGACATAAACATTTGGAGTGAAATTCTTCCCTTGATGACTTATTGCTCAGGGACGCTAATTGCTTCAGTAGAAAACATGGCTGAGCATCCTAGGGTACAATTTGCTTCCTACCATTTTTGTGTTAACTGAGACTGAAGATTACTCTAGCGAAAATATGGTATGTGCAGCAGGGAAACTAATTATGTATGAAAAAGGTGTTGATGGATCAAGAATAAATACACAAAGAATTGCACACATATTCAAATAAAGAGCTTAAGCTAATGTAAATATGTACATACATAGTTTAACATTGTAAAAACTATAGCATGTATGCTGGAATCAACCCATATGCTATCATCACCAACAGGGCATCTGCTAGAAACTTTAACGTTCCTAGCAGATTGCAACATGTTTGTAGATCTTGAAGACCAAATCTCAGATTTAGGGAAGAGATAATCTGTGACACTGAGTCAAGAAGTGTGAGACAGAGGTATTGAAGAGAAGGAAACACTTTTAGCAGACTGAATATGTCATCACAGTCTTGAAGTGAGGGCATGGCCCCTAAATATCACTTAATGCAAATGAACACCTTTCACGATCTGACATCATGAACATGAAAAGTACCAACATATTTTGATTCTCTTTTTCCTCAGGGGAAAAAGTTTGTATTGTAAATTAGTAAAAAATTCTTCATTTATGAAGAAATATCCTTATTGATTTCTGTCAACATAAAATATAAGTATTTGTAAATTTCACCCATATAACTTTTCTAAGCATATGCATAAATGAAAATCTATTACACACATTTAACAACTATAGATGGATTCTCTGCCAGCTAAAACATTTTATAATAGGAAAACTCAAACATCATAGACAGTTCCTCATTAAAAAAACAAAAATGAAACCAAACCCCCCAACACACCCCACTCCCAAACCAAGAACAAAAGTCCCCACAAAGTGTAATGAGAGGCTTTCTCAGTGCAGTAAGGAGCAAGTGTATTCCAAAGTTCCTAATATGTTCTGACTCACCACAACTATGTATATATAAAAAATCCTACAGGTTACCTCACTATTGAAAAGAACAAGAGAAGAGAGAGGGAGACAGAGAAATGGAAAAAAATGTAAAATGTGAATGCCACAATTATTTACATCATTACATCATCTGAGACAAATATAGACTCTTACTCAGTCTATGTTATGGAAGTAGATGTGATTTCCTTGAAATTTTGTATTAGCTTAAAAAGTCAAGAAATTCTTATTTCTGTAGGTCAAAAATACAAAATTTTCCACAAATTCTGTGTTCAGACATTGCTGGTTAGCTTAAAATACCTTGATTTGCAAGATATATTATGTATATGTAATATGTACCGAACATGTATTATACATACATAATATGCAGAAATATATAACACAACCTCATGGGGGTTTTTAGCTTTTATTTTTTTAATCTTAGTTAATCTTCAATGAGTGGGAAATGGTAGTAAATCACAACTTTTGCTCACTTGGTCCAGAATTTTGATTCCAAGCTCTGTCAGGCATCACTCCTCAAATAAATTGTTAGAGGAACAGTTTGCAATCAGTCAGTTGTAAAGTAAGAATTTTCAGTGGTGTGTAAGGAAAGAGACTTTTTGTCAAAAAGTCCCAAAGCACATTCCAGAGAGATGAGCATTAACAGCAGCATCAGAAGAGAGATTTTGCTGTGTGGAATTGACAGATCACACATTAAGGAAGCAGGCAAATACATAACAGAAACCATGGGGATTCAAAATTGTCAGGAGGTAATATATAATTATGAGATCAATATAAGGTACTACACTCATGCCCTTGTCTTCAGTCAGGAAAATCTGGCCCACCAAGGGAACTCTCTTTAGGAACCATACGTAATCTCTTTGTATTAGTGTTATTTTGTTGCATACACATGCCCTAAGTAGTAGTTCTTAGAATATATATGGGCCATTATTAGTGTGCGGAGAGTCTTTTCAGACAAGTGGGTCAGTGTAACCCCGCTCTACCAGGTTCCTGTGCACAGTGTATGCCCTTCTGTTTTGGCACTGCAATAGTGTTATAAATATCCTTCTGCTGCTGGTGCTCACTAGTAATGACAAGTCAAATCACTGAGGAACAAAGTTTTTACATCAATTTTCCCACATTGTATGTCAGTAAACACAGAACTTTAGTACATTGTGTTGGGTGCAGGTATCCATTTGCTGGCAGCAATGGGCTGCAGGGAAACAGAGATTCCCCAGCAGCTAGCAGAGAGGAATTCACACAGGAGCAGGTTTTCTGGTGTGTGAGGGAGCAGTCCTGGAGCAGGGGAAAAGTGTGGAGAGGAAAGAGTGGCAGAGAGGAACTGTTATGAACTGACTGCAGTATCCATTCCCCATCCTCCTGTGCTGTTCAGGGTGGAGTATGTAGAGGAGTGAAGAATTAAGTTGAGCCTGGGAAGAAGGAGGGAGTGAGGGGGAAGGTGTTTTTGGCTTTGTCTTTGTTCCTCACCATCCCACTCTTTCTTTAATTGACTATAAGTTAGATTTATTTTCCCCGAGTTTAGTCTGTGCTGCCCTTGTAAGTGACCTCTCTGTCTTTGTCCTAATCCATGAGCTTTTCCATCTTAATTTCTCCCCCTGTCCTGTTGGGAAGGGGAAAAGACAGAGCAGCTGGGTGGGGGTCTGGCAGCTGGCCAAGGTCAACCCACCACATACATGTTCAATGCATGTGGGTGCATTATATGGATTTCATCAATACATCTTGCATAAGAAACAACATGTCTCAGAACTGGGAGAGCTTGTAAGTGTGAGCTGCCCACCATATCTTAAATGTTTTTTGGTAAAATCTCCTGAAAGCTCACACTTCATGCTTAAAATGGCTGTCAGAAAGTGAAAAAGAGATGACACCAGGTTGCAGCTTTCAATCAGACCATATCTATAAAAAACCAAAATTATGTCCTTCATTAGACAAGAGCATGTAATTCAAACTGTAATGAATAAACCATTACCTACTGAAGAACAGTTATTGAAGAACATCTGTATATACAACTTGCTTTTTCCTCCAAAACAGAATTGTCTTTTACTCCCACACTCCCAAATCACACACCTTGGAATATACATATGTGTGTTGAAGGATATGATGCTGGTGCGTTTCTAAGGTGACCACTTTTGCTTAAGTCATGAAATGCTGCATTGAAAAATACGGAAAAGCTTTAAAAACAAACAAGCAAACAAACAAAACCCCAGATCACTGAAAGATAAAGACAAATACAAATAATTTGTTATGGGTATGGAGTAAAATTAACAAATAAAACCAAACCAGAAATATCAGAAAATAACTGTAGAACAATAGCAATAATAAAAAAAGGCTGACCCCCAAAATATTTACTCAAAAAGAAGCAAAAGAAGCAAGTTCAATATGTATAAATACTAGTATAAATACTGCTTAGTATCTTGTTGGGCAATAGCTGTTGAGGTCAGAATCTTCTGATCAAATAACAGCACATTCATAAGAGAAAAGTGTATTGAAGAAAAGTGAAACCATTGATTCAGTGTTGCTTTTACAGAGGAATGAGCAAAACAAAAGACTAACTGAAAATGAGCCTTCATTACTAGTTAAAAATTTTCAGTCATGTCCATTTCTCTCTCCATCAGGCTAACTCTGTCAAATATTATGTATTTATTTTTATAAAATCGCTGAAGCATCCTGAAATATGCAGCACCAATACAGCACAAAGGTGTTTGGATTTTCAAAGTGATTAAGGTAATTTGTTGATTTATACGATACCATTTTTATCTTCAGGACCCCTGGATACCTGGTGAACTTCAGACTACTTTTCATGTAAGCAATACATTGTACTGGGTGGGGAGGAATGTGTATAAACCTCTCTCTCAATTTTGCCTGCTAGAGAAAGAAAAGAATGCATCCTTATGCTAGTTCTTTCAAAAAAATTTTAAAAATACTTCATTGTTAAAGAAACAGATGTCTGATTATGAATTATGTGAATATTTTATTCAGGAAACTTATGAAAGGAAAAGACTAACTGTTCATCACTTGGCAGCAAGGTAAGATTAACTTAGTGAAGACTAACTTTATTAACCAGGGAGAAGACATTTGCAATAATTTTGGTATTTAATTTGGCTGTAGCCACTTTTGAAATCTTTACTGCCAGAGGACTTCCAAAACTTAAGGTTGGTTAGAGTCTTGTGTAAAGAAGATAACTTTTTTGTTGGAAATCTCACAGAACTGTTAAGAACACAACAGATATAATGTGGTTTTTGTTGCTTTTTTTAATAAAAAATAATCATGATTTTAATGTTACTATAGACATAGCTACTTTATTTTCTTCATGTTCTCACCATTTGTTGCTGAACTAGGGGTGAACACCCTGTGTAATTACGATGAATGATTACATAGCTAAGTATTTATGGGCTTTCTACTTAGGTAATGGGAAAAAGTATTTACATTTAAAAAAAAAAAATCCATAACCAAAGTACTGTTTACCAATGAAATCTACATTGCAAAACAAAAACATATAAAAGTAAAACCAAGAAAAAACTA
The DNA here is from genome assembly GCA_031468815.1 of Morus bassanus. Lineage (NCBI taxonomy): Eukaryota > Metazoa > Chordata > Aves > Suliformes > Sulidae > Morus > Morus bassanus. The sequence goes on along the minus strand of CM062600.1, from coordinate 54,214,099 downwards.
ACACTGAATCATCCTTTATTTGTGCTTCATTTTTAATAACATGCTAACAGTATATCACAATTTTTGTGGTAGGAATGCTTTAATCCTCTAACAAAGCTGCTGACACACACAAGGAGTGTTACAGGTTTACTGTACTAGATATAGTTTCTAATACATTTGCTTTTAGGTAATCTAGTTAACAAATCAGTACTGGTTCCTGACTAAAGCATAGATAATCTTATGCTGTGTTTCAGCAAGGAAAATATAGGTCTTACTCGTTGTTTTTTTTTTTTCTCTAGTGAGCCTAATCATTAGCTCAAAATAGAATTCTTTGTTACAAGGGTGCTGTAGAAGTATATGGGAAATTTAATGGGAAATTTGAAGTGAAATTTAAAGCAATGCACGCTTTGTAATGTAAATTAATTGATGGAAATAAGAAGACCCAGTCACACTAAAGCAGAAATCAAAGTAAATAAGGAATAATGAATTAGTGCTTACCTTATATCCATATTAGATTACTTCCCTATCAACTTACAGTAAACGGAAAACCTCTACAATTACTCCTTTAGACAATTATTTTGCTAAATATAAAAATGATCTATGCATAATAGTATTGCTCAAGTAATTTGATTGTTCAAGGCACTACTTTAACTATATTAAATGTTCATTGAAGAGAATCAAGTGCAAATTTTAGGTCTACCTGCCTAAAAGTTCAAATGAGGGAATTCTGAGGACAATTTGTTTCAAAGCACAGTGAATTTTAGAACAAAAACTGGAGTTCTGGAAAACACATAGGACAATATAGTGATGTAAAAATGTTTGAATAGATGATTATCACTTTAGCAGTATTATACTTTTTCAGAGTAATTCTACTAAGCGCTTTGTAGAACTGCCCTTAGAAATGTGTTTTTTAAGGCTGTTGACATAGTCCAGGGCATACAAAATGATAAATTACTATAGATCTGATTGTATTCTTTTATATTGCTTCTTTTAAAAATGGAAATCTAATGATCAGTTCTCTGTATTGTGAAATCTTACAGCATGAAATTACAATTCATTTCTCACAGAGAGGGTTGGATGTGCATTCATATTAAATACAACAGTATAATTTGACAGATTTTACTCAGTTGCTTATTCAGTCTGTGATAATGTAAATTGTAAATCGTTATGCCTTAGGATCCTGTAGGAAATAATACTGCATATATGTCCATAAAATGAGAATGATATTCTAGGATCTATTTAACTAATGAACATTCTTTTAAACAGAGTTAAGTTCTGAGACAAATAGCCTAACTTTCAGTGCATGCCAAACATCTACAAAAACACTCATTTGCATATGATCATGCAAGACAGAGTTGAGCCCCAAAATTTTTAATAAAAGATATCCATGATTTAAATTTTACTGTGGACATATCTGATTATTGTTTTTAAATGTACATAGCCCTTTGGACATCCAGAAGGTTAAAATCACTGGGGTGGTACAGGAATATTAAGTCACTAGGGAAACTGGTTTGATACTATTATTCCTTGCTACTTCAATTATTTACTTGGTTCCTAGCACTAAGAACAGGGAATGTAAAACCCCAGAAACTTATTCCTAGGTGCAAGGTAACATCATTTTATTGTGTACATCATTCATCACCAGAAAAATACAGAAGTGGAATGGATGAGGTACAAGAGTAAACCAGCAACTTCCATGAGAGAGAAGCAGAAACTGTATTTAGGGAAAATGCAAGTTCAAAGGAAGCTTATTGACAGTACCTCAGTCACACCTTGGAATTGTGTTTTCCAGTGCTAGTGATATGTCCAGTATAATCTTGGATTCACTAAAGCTCTTTTGGCAAATAATGTGAAAATTTATGTTACATGTAACATTAAAGAATTTTACTATATGTTGATTATGCAAATTCTGGGTGTCCTGGTGGACAGTAAGCTGAACATGAATCCACAGTGCACTCTTGCAGCCGTGATGGGAAATTGTGCCCTGGGTTGCATAATCAAGATTACAGACAGCATGTTAAGGGATGCTGTTTTATTAAGCACTTCACAGAACTGTAGAGTGGCTAGTTGGCACCTCTGGAGATTGTCTAGTGCAACTCCCTGTTCAGAACAGGGTTAGTTAAAACAAGTTGCTCAGGGTGTGTTTCAGGCAGGTTTTAATACCTATAAGGATCAAGATTCCACAGTCTTGGTGGGTAACCTCTGCCAGTTTTTGACCTCCTTCACAGGAAAAAATATTTGTCTTTTGTTCAGATGGAATTTTAAATATTTCAGGTTTTGCCCATTTTTCTCTTGTCCTCTTCACTGGGCACCACTGAGAAAAGTCTGGCTGCATCTTATTTACACACTCCCACTCAGGTATTTATACATATGGATAACATTTCGCTTTTGTGGACTGAATAGTTCCAGCTCTTTCAGCCTCTCTTCCTATGATGGATGCTCCCATCCCTTACTGACTTACTAGTCCACAGGTGGAATATTCTGTGCAGTTTTTGTCCTACAGTTTAAGAGAGACTTTGAAATATCTAAGAGAGTCCAGCAGCTAATGAAGTGCTTAAGGGACTGGAGAACATGACATCTGAAGACATAGGGTTTGTTCAGCCTGCAGAAGAGATGTCCCTGATGGGAATTTAACGATGGTCATCCAGTACCTGAAGGTAGTTATGGACAAAATGAAGGTACTTTGTTCACACAGAAACATGGTGGCAAGGGTTAACAGAGACAAGAAAAAAATCTTAACTGGGAGAGATCTACTACAAAAAAAGTTTTTTTAGCTTTGTTACTGAGAACTTTATCTCATGACTTGCATATTTTTCAAAGTACAGTTATTGCTCTAGTTATGTATCAGGCATATTCCACACAAAATGATGTGAAGATTTACAACTTCAAATAGTCAGTTGCTGTTAAGAATACACTTCAGAAAAGAGAGTAGGAAGGAGATTGGGCACTTTTCAGGTCTGGAACACCAGCGAATTGAGTATTTCTATTGGTTTACATAGATTTTCATTTTTTTCTTTCATTATTGTATGATGGATATAGGGACATATGTTGTTTGTGCAATTAAGTCAGCAAGCAACTGTTGACATCTATTTTACACTTTTCAGTACTATTCAGAAATACTAACTTGGGTCTTGAAATCAGCAAGATGGCATTAAGTGGTGTCACACAAGTTAATAAGTCCTTCTTTTTTGTCCATCTTTTGTAAAGTTTGCACAGTAAGTCAAAATTTGTAGAGTTGGTGTGGTAAAAGTTGTTATACACAGCATATTTGGAGAAAATTATGATTCTATAGATGGCCTTTGATGCCATTAATTTTTGGGAGGAAGAAGGCTTTTTGAGAAGCTGTATTCTTCATATGAAGTTCAGGATTCTTTTGTTTTGAATAGAATAGAATAGAATAGAATAGAATAGAATAGAATAGAATAGAATAGAATAGAATAGAATGGAAAAGGACTAATTCAGTTGGAAGGGACCTACAACAATCATGTAGTCCAACTGCCTGACTAATTCAGGGCCAATCAAAAGTTTAAGCATGTTATTAAGAGCGTTGTCCAAATGCCTTTTAAACACTGAGAAGCATGGGACATTCTTGCAGCTTGTGGGAGATAACTTCTTGTCACAAGTATTCAGTGAGCCAACTAGGAAAGCTGCCCTCCTAGACTTGCTATTTTTTATGAAGTGAACATATAAATTAATTTACAGTGTTTACAGACAGATTTGCACTTTTGAAACTTTACCCTTCTGCTGATGTTCAGTAGGCATAATAAAGTGTCAAGATGTGCAAAACTGATACAATTGAAGAAAATTCTCAGATTCCAAACTGGGCAGAGATTTAAAGGAGAATTATCCACTTTTTCGGGCTATGGTTTCTACTCATCTGAAAGCCATTGCCAGAAGGAATGTGGCGACACAGGCGGAGCCCCCAAACAAACACACAGCTGTCCAGGTCTCCAGCTTGAGTTCCTGGGCCTGTCATTTGTACCAGAGACAACAGTTGTTTCTGGTGTGACCAGGTGAATGATCTGCTCAGCCTGGTGGCAGAGCTGAAGGAGGAAGTGGAAAGGTTAAGGAGCACCAGGGAGTGTGAGAGGGAGATAGATTGGTGGAGCCGCACCCTACCATCCCTGAGGCCAAGGCAGCGGGTGGAGGTTCTGCAAGAAGTAGAGGATCCCCTACTCTCTTGCCACCAAGAGACGAGGGGGAATGGAAACAGGTCCCTGCTTGGGGCAGCAGGCGAATCCCCTCCCAACCTCCCTCACCTTCCCAGCTGCCCTTACACGACAGATATAGGGCTCTGGAACTTAAGAGCCAGGCAAATGAGGATGTAGGTGAAGGTCCATCCGGGGGATTGCCTACAGAGAGTCGGTCAGCCCCACACATTATGACTGCCTATGTTAAGAAGAAAAGGAGGATAACTGTAGGCGATTCCCTCCTGAGGGGAACAGAGGGCCCAATATGCTATGCAGACCCATCCCACAGGGAAGTCTACTACCTCCCAGGGGCCTGGGTTAGAGACATTACTAGGAAATTCCCTGGTCTGGTACAGCCCTCTGATTATTACCTGCTATTGGTTAGGCAGGTTGGCAGTGAGGAAGTTGCAGAGAGAAGTCCAAAAGCAATCAAAAGGGACTTCAGGGCACTGGGGCAATTGGTCGAAGGATCAGGAGCACAGGTGGTGTTTTCCTCAATCCCATCAGTGGCAGGGAAGAATACTGAAAAGACCAGGAAAACTCACCTGATTAACATGTGGCTCAGAGGCTGGTGCCATTGGTGCAGTTTTGTGGTTTTTTGATCATGGGGAGGTTTACATGGCACCGGGCCTGCTGGCAGCACGTGGAGTTAACCTGTCTCAAAGGGGGAAAAGAATTCTCGCCCATGAGTTGGTGGGGCTTACCAAAAGGGCTTTAAACTAGGTTCAAAGGGGGAAAAGGATATAACCAGGCTTACTAGAGAGGAGCCTAGGGGCGGTGTGCTGAGGTTGGGGGGTGAAATTGGTAGCCCAGCTCAAGTGCATCTACACCAATGCATGCAGTATGGGCAACAAACAGGAGGAGCTGGAATCCATTGTGCGGCAGGATAGCTATGACTTAGTCGCCATCACAGAAATATAGTGGGACGACTCTCATGTCTGGAGTGCTGAAATGGATGGCTATAAGCTCTTCAGAATGGATAGGCAAGGAAAGAGAACTGTTGGGGTGGCTCTGTATTTTAGGGAGTGTTTCAATTGTGTAGAGATCAACGATTGTGATGATAAGGTCGAGTGCTTATGGGTAAGGATGAGGGGGAAGGTCAACAAGGCAGATACCCAAGGAGTCTTTTATAGACCACCCAACCAGGATGAAGAAGTAGATGAAGCGTTCTACAAGACGCTGGCAGAAGTCTCACAATTGGTTGCCCTTGTTCTCGTGGGGGACTTCAATTTACTGGATGTCTGCTGGAAATACAACACAGCAGAGAGGAAACGGTCTAGGAGGTTCCTGGAGTGTGTGGAAGATAACTTCCTGATACAGCTGGTAAGTGAGCCTACCAGGGGAGGTGCCTTACTTGACCTGTTGTTTACAAACAGAGAAAGACTGGTGGGAGATGTGGTGGACGGAGGCCATCTTAAGTGACCATGAAATGATAAGAGCTCTCGATTCTTGGCTAAGTAAGGAGGGATGACAGCAAAACCACTACCAAAGACTTCTGGAGGGCAGACTTTGGCCTATTGAGGACACTTGTTGGGAGAGTCCCTTGGGAGGAAGTCCTGAAGGGCAAAGGAGTCCAGGAAGGCTGGGTATTCTTCAAGAACAAAGTCCTAAAGGCTCAGGAGCAGGCTGTCCCCATATACCACAAGACAAACAAGCTGGGAAGATGACCAGCTTGGCTGAACAGGGAGCTTTTGCTGGCACTTGGGGAAAAAAAGGAGAGTTTACCACTTTTGGAAGAAGGGGCAGGCAACTCAAGAATAGTACAGAGGTCATGCAGAGAGAAAATTAGAAAGGCAAAAGCCCAGCTAGAACTCATTCTGGCCACTGTTGTAAGAGATAACAAAAAAATATTTTTACAAATACATTAACAATAAAAAGAGAACCAAAGAGAATCTCCATTCTGTATTGGTTGTGGGGGGGAACATTGCCACCAAGGATGAGGAAAAGTCTGAGGTACTTAATGCCTTCTTTGCCTCAGTCTTTAAGAGTCAGACCGGTTATCCCCAGGGTATTCAGCCCCCTGAGCTGGAAGGCAGGGATGGAGAGCAGAACAAACCCCCCATAATCCAGGAGGAAGTAGTTTACGACCTGCTGAGCCACCTGGACACCCACAAGTCTATGGATCTGGATGGGATCCACCCAAGAGTACTGAGGAAGGTGGAAGAGGAACTTGCCAAGCCACTCTCTACTATTTATGAGCAGTCTTGATTAAAAAGGGAGGTCCCAGATGACTGGAGGCATGTCAATGTGACACCCGTCTACAAGAAGGGCCGGAAGGAGGATCCAGGGAACTACAGGTCAGTCAGCCTGACCTTGGTAGTGGGAAGATTATGGAGCAATACATCTTGAGTGAGCTCATCAGGCATGTGCTGGACAACTAGGGGATCAGGCTCAGCCAACATGGGTCATGAAAGACAGGTCCTGCCTGACCAAACTGATTGCATTCTATGACCAGGTGACCCACCTAGTAGATGAGGGATGAGGGATGAGGGATGATGGATGATGTTTTCTACCTGGACTTTAGTAAAGCCTTTGACAATGTCTCCCACAGCATCCTCCTAAAGAAGCTGGCAGCTCATGGCTCAGACAGGTATATTCTTCTCTGGGTAAAAAACTGGCTAGATGGCTGAACTCAAACAGTTGTGGTGAACATGGCTGAATCCAATTGGTGGCCGGTCACAAGCAGTGTTCCCAGCCTCATTTTTGGGGCCAGTCTTGTTTAACATGTTTATCAATGATCTGGATGAGAGGACTGAGTGCACCCTCAGTAAGTCTGCAGATGACACCAAACTAGGAGGGAGTGCTGCTCTGCTGGAGGGTAGGAATATTCTGCAGAGGGATCTGGGCAGGCTGGATCAATAGGCTGAGGTCAATTGTATGAGGTTTAACAAGGCCAACTGCCGGGTCCTGCACTTTGGTCATAACAACCCCATGCAATGCTACAGGCTCTGGGAAAAGTGGCTAGAAAGCTGCCTGACAGAGAAGGACCTGGGGGTGCTGGTGGACAGCCGGCCGAATATGAGCCAGCAGTGTGCCCAGGTGGCCAAGGCAGCCAACAGTATCCTGGCTTGTATCAGAAACAGCGTGGCCAGGAGGACAAGGGAAGTGATCGTCCCTATGTACTCAGCACTGGTGAGGCCGCACCTCAAACACTGTGTTCGGTTTTGGGCCCCTCAATACAAGAAGGACATTGAGGTGCTGGAGCATGTCCAGAGAAAAACAATGAAGCTGGTGAAGGGTTTAGAGCACAAGTCTTATGAGGAGCAGCTGAGGGAAGCAGGATTGTTTAGTCTGGCAAAGAGGAGGCTGAGGGGAGACCTTATCGCTCTCTACAATTACCTGAAAGGAGGTTTTAGTGAGGTGGGTGTTGGTCTTTTCTCCCAAGCTACTAGTGATAGGACAAGAGGAAATGGCCTCAAGTTGCATCGGGGGAGGTTTAGACTGGATATTAGAAATATCTCTTTACTGAAAGAATGGTCAGGCATTGGAACAGGCTGCCAGGAGAGGTGGTGGAGTCACCACCCCTGGTGTTGTTCAGAAAACACTTAGACATGGCACTTTGGGACATGGTTTAGGAGGCACGGTGGTGTTGGGTTGACGGTTGGACTTGATAATCTTAGAGGTCTCTTCCAACCTTAATGATTCTATGAGTCATACACAGGAGCCTGCTATAACAGATGTTCCATTTTTAGAGTTATCATTCATTAGGAAAGAAAATTCATAAACCAAATCAGGAATTCCAAAAAATAAATTCAGATACAAATTAAGTTTTTCAGGAGTAGACAGAATAAGTAAAAAATTTGTAAACAAATCTGCCTTCTCTGTTTGGTCCTTCCTGAATCAGTCTTTTCATTTAGTCTCTGTTTCCAGATTATCGATTTACAGTATCTTCCTGGACTGAACAAATACCGGAAAAGCCATTTTGTGTCTGTAGGAATCCCTACTTATCATCAGCTCAATAGTATGACTTCTCTCACTGTTCCTCTCAGAGGATGTTGCTATTGCTGTTATGGATTCCCCCTTTGCTGGATCTTAACACATTTTGCATGCCCTATGCTATTTTCCAGGACCTTTCTTCCCTCCTTCCCACAAAATATATATCACTTTATGGAAGGCACAATCTTCCATAGATGCACATGGAGTTCCTAAGAAAAATCTGGCTAGAAAACGCAACATACTGGTAGAAGCAGGGACTGGTGTTCCAGGAAGAACACAAAGACATTGTCTAAGCATGCAGGGATGGGGTTAGTGAAGCAAAAGCCCTCCTAAAGTGGCATCTGGTAAGGGATGTGAAGGGAAAAATGGTTTCTACAGGTACATCAGAAGCAGAATGAAGACAAAGCAAAATACAGGTCTACTGCTGAACAAGACAAGGGACCTGATGAAAAAGGACACTGAAAGGACTGAAACACCCAATGCCTTCTTTGCCCTGATCTCTGAGGGTAAGACTCAGGAAACTGAGACCAGCAGGGAAGTCTGGAGGAAGAAAGACCTACACTCACTGGAGTAAGAAGGACCAGGTTAGGGATCATTTAAACAAACTGGACATACCCGAGTTCATGGGACCTGATGGTTTGCACCCACCAGTGCTGAGGAATTGATTCATGTCATCTCCAGACCACGCTGAATTTTTGACTTGAGAGTCTGTGTTGACTGGGGGAGGTCTCTGAAGACTGGATGAATGTAAAGATCACTCCTCTGTCCAAGAACAAAAAGGAGAAGGATTTGGGGAACTACAGGCCAGTGAGCCTTTCCTTGCTCCCTGGGAAGGTGATAGAGGAAATCCTTCTGGAAACCATTTCTAAATGTGAGGGACACAAAGGCATTTAGGAGTACTCAGCATGGATGTATGAAGGGGAAATCATAATTAACCAACTTCTATGATGAGGTGACTGGAATGGTGAATGAGTAGAGAACAGTGAATATTGCTTATCCTGAATTTAGCAAAGTTTTCATCACTGTCTCCCCTAACATCCTCATAGACAAACAGGTGAAGTGTGGTCTAGATAAATGGACAATAAGGTAGACTGAAAACTGGTTGAACTACCAGGCTACAAGGACTGTGATCAGCTGCACAAAGCCCAGTTGCAGACCACTTACTCCTGCTGTATCCCAGGGGTCAGTACTGTCTAACTGGGTCTAACACTGTTGAACACATTCATTAATGACCTGGATAATGGACAGAGTGCACACTCAGCAAGTTTACAGAGGATGCCAAAGTGGAACAATAGGCTAAGACACCAGGTAGGTGTGCTGACATTTAGAGGGACCAGGATGGGTAGGAACAATGGCCAACAGGAACATCTTGATGTTGAACAAAGGGAAATGCCAAACCCTGCATTGGGGAGGAATAACTTCATGCAGCTGGAGGCCAGCTGTCTGGAAAGCAGCTCAACAGAGAAGGCCCTGGTGATCCTGGAGGACAGTAAGTTGACCATGACCCGGCAATGCACCTTTGCAGCAAAGAAGCCCAACAGCTTCCTGGGCTGCATTAGGAAGAACATTGTCAGCAGGTCAAGGGAGGTGATTCCTCCTCTCTGCTCAGTACAGGTGAGACACAAATCCCGATGGGGGAAGTCAAGAGGATGGACCTAGATACTTCTAGTGGTGCCCAGTGACAGAACAAAAGGCAACAGGCCCAAACAGAAAGAGAGGAAACTCAGTTAAATATAAAACTTTTTTACTGTGATTGTAGCATCATACCCTGGAGTATCACATGCTTCTGAACATCAGGAAACACTTTTTTTACAGTAAGGGTGACCAAGCACTAGCACAGGTTGCCCAGAGAGGTTGTGGAGTCTCCATCCTTGGAAATATTCAAACCTGTCTGGACACAGCCCTGAGCAGCTTGTTGTAGCTAACCCCGCATGAGCAGAGGATTGGACTAGATGATCTTCAGAAGTGCCAACCAGCCTCAGACACCTTGTGGTTCTTCTAGGTATCTCTATACATTCCAGAATAAATAATCAGATCAAGACAAATCTGCAGCCTTCCTCCCTGACGCTCACTTAATTCCCTTTTATTAAACTGTATAATGACCATACATGCCCAGAAAACTGCAATAAAATAAATAAATATACCCTGAATTACAGGTTATATTTACTCAAAGTAGATGCATAACTTGGATATTCTGCAAGATAGACATTTAATATTTACCATGTTGTTCATGTTAAAGCTGGAAAGTACTTCAACTGTAATTCTACTTTTAAAATGTTGTAAAACTGATTGTATAAAAACATTAAGCATAGAGAAAGGGCATTTAAAATCTAAAGGAAATTGCAAACACCCCCCCCCCCAACCTTCTACCAATAAAACCAAGCTATTGTTCTTTGTATATTCCATCTTCCATCAGCTCCAAGCAAGCAAATACATTTCAATTATAGCCTCTGGATTCTTTTATAGTCTCTTTTTCAATTAGTAAGAATGCAAACAAACAAGGATTCAAATTGCCTCTGTTCAGCTGCAGATGTGTATTTCGTGCTACTCTTCCCACAGTCCTCTATTCTGTTTTCATTGTATTGTAGAATTGCAGTATTACCTCCTCCCCTTTGATCTAATAGCTACTCTGAGTGTTCTGAGTGACTGACAATGTGTGCAATGACCTTCAGATAGAAAAATACTTTTTTTTTAAACAAGATTTAATTCAATGCAATTTGTCATGCCTGACTCATTTTCATTTAGTACATATATACTTGCAAAGCCTTTGCAATGTTAATGACATTAGCTGTCTTAGTGCATTCATTGACAATAGGAGCTGCTGTATGCTTTGTGGATCTGCTTTTAGAGAGTCCAGGTGGGATGAATGAAAAATATTTAACAGAAAGTGAGAAAAGAAGAGAGAAAATGTGTGTCTTCTTGCATTTCTGCCTCTGGAAAAAATACTGAAATCTGTCAATTTAGTGAAGACCTTAAATTAAGTCACATTCAATGACACTCAGTATCTTCAATCTCTCAGTTTTAACAAGGTTAAGCTATTAAAAAAAAAATTAAGATAATTTTAAAATTTTTTTCCGGTTGTGATGCTCTATGCCTTAACTACTGTTCTAGCCAGAAGTAAAAATGAAACTGGAAACATTCCTTATGTATGCAACTAACTATAATCATAAGTTTCAATTTCACCTGCTTTAACTTGAAGAAATTGTAGTTAAAATTAATTTTATATATCTGCAATCTATAAAAATTAAAGGTTTGCAAATGAATATTAAAAAATCTTGTAATGTCTTCATAAATTCAGCACAGCTACTTGATTCTTTTTCATAGCTTTGCTAAAACTGTTTTCCAAGAAATAAGAAACCAAAGCCATTCAGTAAGCAAAAAGCAAAGCACATATCTTTAAAGAACAGTAGGGCTATTTACTCATTAGATGGAAAAGCAAAATTTTCTAACAGAATATGCTTTTCAATAACATAACATCCTCAAAATAAAAGGAAAAATGATATAAATAATACATTGAAACTTGCATGTGTTAGCATCACACAGAAACAAAATCTATGTAGTCTAAAACACTATAAGCCTGTGATGTTATTAACTTCAACTCTATCCAGCAACCAGTTCACTGTAACACAAACTCCAAGGTGAGTTCTCCCAGTGCCAGGGAGAGCTTGAAAGCTGTCTTCTTGAGAAACAGCCAATCCATACCAGGATATACTTCCAACCTAAGGCTATTTTTGCATGGCAGACTACCCAACAGCAAAGATTTCATCAAGGAATGAGAAATCAACTGCAATACCATGTGAAGTAACACACATGATACAAGTAGTTGTTATTGGTATAAGACTTGTGGTTGTTACATATTATTAATAATTGTATGTGTACTGTCTAGGATAAATTCATTCATATTCCACACCTCTTATCCCAGATTTACTAGATTAGTTGGCTTTTCAATTGACACTATGTTGCAGCAGCAAAGCTTATAAGGCAAATTGAATAGCTTAAAATAAAAATTTTAATTACTTAAACCTTATTTTAATTTACATTTCTGCTTATCTTAAAAATGTCTACAAATGCAATAGAGAAAAATGAAAAAAAAATTAGGTCCTCTCTGACTCCTCTGTTCCAAATATGCAGATATTTGAAGTCAATGAGAACAGAATGAAAACTTTATTTTATGCAAAAAGAGGCAGCTAGGCAAATAACCAGAGAGGGAGAACCTGTGCCTGCCATAAAATTGCTGTGCAGCTATAAAATACTTCCAATATGCCTCAGTTTTGGCTGACAAGGAAGGCAGAAAATGACGGGCTAAGTGTCTTCCCTCTATCATGCTGACTAGAGAACACATGAGGTTTTTTGTTGCAAGGGTTAAGGTAGGTATTTGAGAAGACTAGACAGAAAAAAACATCAAATGGGTGATATTTAGATTGCCATGGCAGGCCCAAGGAGACACGAATACTAGGGAACAATAGAAGGAAAAAAGTAATCAAATCCGTTTTCTGTCAGAGCAGTACAGGCTGGAACTATATAAAAAGTGACTTCAAATATTAAAAGAATTATACTAATTCTTAATCATGGAAGCCGAGAATAACATTCATATTTTGCATCTAAAACCTCAATGTAAGGTATGAACATCCCTCAAATCTTCTAACTTCTGTGCATACAGAACTCTCAACAATGACTAATCCCACAAAGCTTTTTCCTGCCAAAAGGGATGATAAGCAAACATACAAAGAATCACTTATTAATGAGAAATGCTACTGTAGTCTCTGAATCCTTTTATACTCCTTGAGCTGAACAAGGATGAATGTTTTTACCATCAGTTCTTTTTTTTTTTTTTTTTTTTTGTTAAATGTCAGGAAACTAGGCCCTGGGAGATGATCAGCCTGTTTGCCTGAGCAGAGCGGTGTGTCAGCACCACCCCTCCACATCTCCCTGCGCAGGAGGATGCAACATGTGCATGGTGCCTTCATCACCTTGGCAGCCTATTTTAGTCTGTCTCTATATCAGAAAGCTGCCTGCACTCAGTGCTGATAACAAAACAGTATCGCTTTTCAAAGTGACAGGGCACAGTGACATATCAACACCGGAATTTAAATGAAAAGCCCGTTCTAATTTAACTGCTAATCTGCCAAAGCTGTGTTCAAACCTGGCACTCTTGTTTTCAATTAAAACTTTCTTGTAGCTAGAAAAAAAGTTTGGTGTATGCCTTTGCCTTTTTGGGTAACAGTCAAGTCAGGAAGGAGCTAAAAGGCTAGGAAAGAGAGCAGAGTATTTTTCACACTGCTAAATGTCAGATATTTGTTTGTCAGATAGAAATTGCACAGGATACAACTTCTGGAAGCTGTTTGGTAGGAGACTGATGGAATTTTTCCTATCAAAATGGGAATTTTCCTCTGAAATAACATACACAATGATTAACGTGCTTATATTGGCAAAAAATCCACTACTCAGTGTTAATTTAAAGCTTATATCTACAATTATTAACAGCATAATGGAAAAGGGTTAGTAAAAATCCTAGTGCATTTGGTACTTTGTGCAACAAGAGGAAATTTTCAGTAGGTTTTTAAGGCCATACTTGCAAGTAATCAGTCTGCTTCTAAATATTTTCTTTTGCTTTCACCAATGTCTCAAAAAACTAGATTACAGCACTAGGTTTTTAGACTGTCATTTGCAAAAGAAGAGCACACTGTTCTTCAGAGGATAAAAAGCTGGTATTGCTGTTTTAGAGAACATTTGAAGCAATACCCATATGAAGCTCTTAAAAATTTTGGAAGTAACATTTCCCTTTGGGCAGACAGCAAGTTTTCTGGCAATCTGTTTCTTGGGCAACTATTAAGTACAAAGACTGATTATTTTTTTCTTCTTTTTTTCACAGCAGCTTCTACTTTCCTTGGTTCCCTTCAACACATTTTTCTTTGGAAAGCTGTTTCAGTGCATTTGTTACATACCAAAATACTGTATTCTATATAATCACAAAAGTAATCTTGCCTTTACTTGATTAATCAAGACTTGGACCTATGAAAAATAAAACATATGGCCTATATCCCAACAAAACTATGTGGATAAATATCAACTTAGAATTAACAGTGGCTAGGACCAGAAATTTGGTTTGGTTTTGTTTGTGTGGTTTTTTGTTTGTTTGTTTGTTTTTTAATTTAGGTGACTGTAATGCAGATAAAAATGCAAATATTTTGAAGTTTATAGTTATGCATTGTTCTGTAGAATCAATGTTTCCTAATGAACAAAATAATTCCTACAATGTTTGCAAACTAAAGGCAAATAAAAAGAAACTAGTCAAAGATGTATATTTGTGTTTAATAGCTAGCCTAATGCAAAAAATATCTTGTGTTTTTAAAACAGCTGAGTAGCTAGAATAGCGTGTACAGCACACAGTGTACTTTTTCCTCTGAAAACATTCTTACTTACATCTAATTTTAAGATACAGAAGTAAAATTTATGCAGTTAGTAATTAATGAATTATTTAGAACTCTGTTTCTAATATTCTATGCTAATCCCAATATTATACTTTCATTTCCTTAAAATTCTGTTTGAATATGTAAATTCATCAGTCTTAGCAACATGATACAATAAAGTTTCATTAATGAATTACTTTGCCCCAACTTTTCAGACAGAGGTTGTATAGGGTTGAGTAGAGCCTGCCACTTCTTGAATAATATTTTCATTGTGTATCTATGGTCTTGAGGCAAGTTTTATCAGGCAAGTGTCAAATTTTATGCTCAGCACAGCAAGTGGTTCCAAATTTTTTAAATCAATTTTAACCTGTTCTCTGGAAGGAAATATATCTCAGCTATTGTCCTATCTACATGACATAATATAATGTTCTTTGCTTAGGATTATGTCAGAGAGGAAAGTGTGGACATATGTAAAAACCTTCATAGACACTACATTATGAAGTCCTTGCTCCTGGATTCTACTAAAGGTTTCTCTTTCCTTTCTTCCCAAGCTGTGATTTAATATTCCTCTATTTTCTTAGAAAATTAATACAAGTTTATTTAGCAGTGTTTGGAAGTGGCTGAGGTGTTTATTATCAATTTATTAACTATAAATACTATCTTGATGTGTATAAACACATACACATGCATACATAACGTAGTATAAATAAGGAAATTTATTTTAAAACCAATGGTTTAGCATTATATATGTCAGTTATGTCTATGTGATAATTTTATAGGGGATGACAAGGTACATAAGGAAGTATCCTAAACTGCACTGTATGTTGGGGGAAGGAGAGGATGTACAAATAACATTTGAAATTAGACCAGATCCCCCAGATCCTGTGTGTTCTCAGAAGAGGAAACCCTTTGCAATGTGTAAAGAAAGTCCTTGAGTATTCTGACACAAAATGAGTTTATTCAGGTGTATAAAGAGCTGATAGTGCAGTGGAAGATTAGGTCCTTTGTGACTTCACCACATGTATCCCATCCACCATATTTATTTAAATCTATGTTGCACAGTGATGAGAACCACAACTGCCCTGTAACAACTCTGTGCTAATGGAAAACTGCCCTTAAGCTGTTTTTCCATAAGCCAGTTAAACTGCCAACGTGGCTAGATCACACTGAGTTATAGAACAGGAAGAAGCCATGCTGATAAAAGTCTTAGCTCTTCACAATCTTTTGTCCTTCCTGTGTGATGTTAATCTGAATGTTTTTAGACAGACAGAGGGCCATGTCACTTGGTCTTAGCCATAAAAGGCCCAGTTTGTGAACTGTGTCTCAGAAGCTGCCCAGATTTCGTGATCCATTATAACTTCCTAAAAGGGAGTATGATTTTTGCTCTTGGTTGTTCAGTGTTAAAAGACAATTTGCCTGATGACTTAAAACTGAATATTTTCTATATTAAAACACAAGTCTCCGTAATGCATAGTTTACCTTGGCTAGTAACCGAGTTTCCCGTAATCAGTTTTAACAGAGCAAAGTGAAACTGTCTGTAACCACAGTACTCTGCTGTTTGTATTACAACTACTAACACTACTTCTAAAGAATGACCTACAGATATTCACAAATATGTAAAGCATGGAGGTGGTGTCTCAAGGGGAAAGCCAATGAGCTCTCTGCAAATCAGGTGTTCAGATACTCCATCAGGAGTTATGCCAGCTAGTCTTTTTTCAGTGTACAGTTCTGTTCACATACAAGCACAGACAATTTCACTCACATAATTCAAAATCTCTGTGGTAAGTCAGTAGAAAGCAGGAATGGGAAAATACGATGAATGAAATTATAAGCACTTAAACAAAAGATGCCTAGAAAAGAGCTAAGGCCTTTTGAGCTCTCATGACAATATTCAATTACAATATAGTGTTTTAGAAGTAAGATCTCAAATGCACGTTTATTGCATAGTTTTAAAAACTATTTCATAAAATTAAAAAAGAAGAATGTTCCAAAAATGAGAAGGGGAAAAAAAACCCTCCCTGTGAAATGTTTTTTATTTTAGAAGATAAAAACATCTGGTGGCCAGTTCTTTCTGCAATCTTATAAAACTGACAAATGCAGTTTAAAACCATAAAGCCTCCAGCAAGGTGGTACAGTAGATAAAGGTCTAATCAGTTATTTGGGAGATTACAGTTCAAGTCTTATAACTTGTGATACTATATAAAATGTGCTATACCTCAGCTCCTTCTCAGAATCTTAACAAAAAATTATGTTATATGGTTTAGAGACCAAATTTTCTATAGAGGGTATCAGATTAGAACTTTGCACCAGAAGCCATAGTTCATACAAGGCAAAGAGTGAAAGAATATCTAGAAAGTCAATGCTTTAGTTGTTGAATGCATTTTGGCATACATAAATGTACCTTCCCTCAGAACTTCAATCTATTGACTGATTCCAAATCCAATACACATACCCATTCTAATTTGAATGATAACGACTGACGGATTTCTCTTGTTTCCAGAACTACTTGTGGTAAAGTGAAAAATTGTTTCTTTGAAAGCAATAAGACCCAACCTGCCTGAAAGGAGGTTGTAGCAAGGTGGGTGTCAGTCTCTTCACCCAGGTAACAAGCCATAGAACAAGAGGAAATGATCTCAAGTTGTGCCAGAGGAGGTTTAGATCTGATGTTAGGAAAAATGTCTTCACTGAAAGGGTTGTGAAGCATTGGACCAGGCTGCCCACAGAAGTGGTTTAGTCACCATCCCTGAAGGTATTTAAAAGATGTGTAGACATGGCACTTAGGGACATGGTTTAGTGGTGGACTTGGCTGTGCTACATTAATGGTTGAACTCAATGATCTTAAGGGTCTTCTCAACATAAATTGTTCTATGATTCTATTCTATTCTATTCTATTCTATACTCCTTTCTCACACACTCTACATGTACAGTCTTAACAGCCAATAGGTGACCTGAAAAATTCTTAGCAGCTTGTGTTCTACTGAACATTCTGAAGATATCCACAGTACTATTTTGAGGTAAAACTCTTTAGTATATGACTTCTCAGACTCAAGGTTATTTCCATGTGAACTTCGTTAAACCTGTTGATTTATGGATTGTGAATTTGGAGTATGACATAAGGTTCAACATGAAACCAAAGCTTTGTTCTGGAAATTTACTGCACTTCCTAATAAAACTGAAAAATAATTTTCTGACAGCAATCTGGTGGCAGGTGTCCTTTAGTGTTGACAGCTGCATTTCTGACATGGATCACAGAGGAACTGTAGTGTTCATGCTAGAACATCTGGAACATTTAATCAGATTTCAAGATATAATTCAGATGAGCTGTCTATTATCGTTTCACAGAATAAAGGACAAGAGTATTATGGTGCGGTGTTCATATTAGCACAAGAATAGTTCTTTAAAACACTCTGAAAAATCTTGTACATGTCTAAGTAAAAAAAAAAAAATCAGTAAGAACTATTCAGTGAAGTATCACTAGACAAAGATATTTAGTTACACTCGTGGAGTGCCCAGAAGTCCTTCTCAAGACTGACATTAAAGACAGGCAGAACAATAAAAAACCTTAAAAAGTAATCTGTGGCATATGGTATATAATATAGAATGTATATCATATAGTAGGTAGTTTTCTGAACTGCAGATTTTTATGAAGGCTGGAAGCATCTCTCATCAGAACAGTCACTAAAGTGGTAGGACCTGAATTCCTTGGGGCACCTGTTGTTTTATTTCTGAAGAAACAATGCCAGATTACACTGAAAGAAATAAATATCAAAAGCATAACCAAATGGTTACATTTGTTACATGATACGCATTCCACTATCCTTTTTTTTAATAAGACCAGGCTTCCCCAAGTGTAAAACTACTATCCACATACGCATCGATTTATGCAGATATGAGTAATTTTTGCAAAATGCATTAGAATGAAACTGGTTATGTGGCAATGTTATAACAGACAGTACTTGAGCAAGGATGAAATCTTTGGCTGTCTACCTGAACTGGCCCCAAAGTATCTATCCAGTCCACCTACTGTTGAGCTTTGAGAGAGTTTTCCTGCTTCATATCAGGAGTCTAGAGAAGTTTTCACTTTGTTTGCTTGTATTTCACAAATGAATCGGAGGTGGAAATATGCCCCCACCCCTGCCATACGCAGTCCCTAATAGAGTTCAAACTGTAGAAGAGTTTCCAAGTACCACAGTGTGTCTGCCTTCCTCTCCCTCCTCCTTCAGGCACAATCTCTTTTGAGGTGCTGTCATCCGTTATTGACTGTACTGCTATGGAATTACAGTGGCACCACCCTCAATGGTAGCAGCAGTTGCCAGGGTTTCAGCATATTTACCTTTACTATGTGCCTCTCTCTTGTCTTACCCGTGCTCCAGCTCTGCAAAGCAAAGTCTAGTGGTGGGGTTTTCACCTATCTATGAGAGTTAGTCTCAGATTCCAGCCTGTTTTGGCACTCTATAGCCACCAGCCACCACAGTGGTCTGCACTCCAGAGCACTAGCTTATCTGCTCCAGACTTACCCATCTGCCTTTCTGCAGCTGAAAAATTGGAGCAATCTTGAATGTAGGCTAGCAATCACCTAACTGAGACGAATAAAAATTAAGAAGAGACACTAAATGAACCCGTAGTAGCCTTAGGTAAACTACTGCAAGAACATGAATGGCTAGAAAAAAAAAAACAATACAGTTTTCTTTAAAGGAGTTGTATAAATAATGTCTACTTAGTCTCTATTTATGAAGTGCATTCAGTATTCTAAGATGTGCTTTTAAATTCATTTATATAAAAGCCATTATGTCTGCAACACTGCATATATATCTAATAATAATAACGCTCACCAAATGAAGTATCAATCATCAAATAAAATAGATTCACTCACTGCTTAGAATATTCTTTGGTCATTTTTACTGGTGGAATGGGGCAGAAAAGTACAATGGGAATCTCTAAATATTTTATATCTGTTTTGTGTTCAACTGATTTTGCTATAAATGTTTGCAGTAGATGCAAGTGCAAAGAAAACTAGGTCATGTGTAAACACATGAGCAAGAAAATCATAAGCAAGAGCAGATATATGAGATTAAACTGCAAGTAAATCATTCACTCTTTACATATATAACTGAATATTGTAATGACAGTGCGAAGGACTCGAATGCTGTAACCTTGATGTACCTATGCCATTTTAAAATCCTTGAAGACCAAATTAAATTTTGACCTAAACATTTATTATAACCCTCTTTTAAGATCTCTGCTTGCTAGTTTATTGAATAATAATTAAAATATCAAAATTTTTTACTCTATATTGAAGAAAATACAGTGAGCTTCTGGCACCTGTTAGTATAGAATCATAGAATCATAGAATCATTAAGGTTGGAAAAGACTTCTAGGATCATCAAGTCCAACAGTCAACCCAACACCACCATGCCTCCTAAACCATGCCCTGAAGTGCCACATCTACATGTTTTTTGAACTCCTCCAGGGATAGTGGCTCTGTCACCTCTCTGGGCAGCCTGTTCCAATGCCTGGCCACTCTGTCAGTAAAGAAATTTTTCCTAATAACCAATCTAAACCTCCCCAGTGCAGCTTTAAGCCATTTCCTCGTGTCCTATCACTAGTAACTTGGGAGAAGAGACCAACACCCACCTCGCTACAGCCTCCTTTCAGGTAGTTGTAGAGAGCAATAAGGTCTCCCCTCAGCCTCCTCTTTGCCAGACTAAACAACCCCAGTTACCTCAACCTGTCCTCATAAGACCTGCTCTCCAGACCCTTCACCAGCTTCGTTGCCCTTCTCTGGATACGCTCCAGCAAGTATACCAAGGTTGGGCTGAGCTGCACAGGATTCCTACCAACTCTGCAAGCTCTCCAGATGAAGCAACTTAATTAAGAGTGAGTGATGGTTTCCTGACTAGCCATTTCTTTATTCTATGAAATCATTCTCTTTTTTAAGTCCGTCTTCCCAATAACATCCTTTTCCAGGCTGTTCTGTAAAGAAGATACAAACACCATCTTATTTGGAAAGAAAAAGCATCTTGATTATAGGTCAAATAAGCAGTTTAAAGGGTTAAAACTCTGAGTCTAACCAATTTTGCTTAATAATTATTACCACTATCTATCTGCCAGGTACCATCTATGAGAAAACAGAGAATCAATCTGAAAAAATATCTGCTAAGAAGAAATAATTCATTAAACAATGCCTACAGAAAGTATCATCTTATCCAATGATCACAACTGTTTCCTGGGCTGCCTCAAAAGAAGTGTGGCCAGCAGGTCAAGGGAGGTCATTCTCCCCGTCTACTCCACTCTAGTAAGATCCCACCTGGAGTACTGAGTTCAGCTCTGGGACCCCCAACATAAGAAGGACTTCTTGGAGCAAGTTAGCAGGAGGGACACAAAGATGATCAGAGGGCTGGAGCACCTATCCTATGAAGACAGGCTGAGAGAGTTGGGATTGTTCAGCGTGGAGAAGAGAAGGCCTTGGGGGAACCTTATAGCAGCCTTCCAGTACCTGAAGGGGGCCTACAAAAAAGCTGGAGAGGGACTTTTTACAAGGGCAGGTAGTGAGAAAGGGAAGATTTAGATTAGATGTAAGGAAGAAATTCTTCACTATGAGGGTCATGGGGCACTGGAACAGGTTGCCCAGAGAAGTTGTGGATGCCCCATCCCTGGAAGTGTTCAAGATTGGGTTGGATGGGGCTTTGAGCAATGTGGTCTAGCAGGTGTCCCTATCCATGGCCAGGGGGTTGGAACTAGATGATCTTTAAGGTTCCTTCTAACCCAAACTGTTCTATGACTCTATGACTCTATGATTCTATGATCACTAACATTCAACAGTGCTACACAGAAAGCAAGAGAAAAGACGCTCAAAAACATAAGGCAGGAGGGAAGATGAAAGAACACTGACATAAAAATAGTACTGTCTAACTGCACTGTGAATTTTCTCCTTAATGGAGTCCCTTTGAACTGGCCAGGTGTATTGTAGCACCTATGTGGCACCATGAGTCAGCAGGGCTCTTATGTACAAGACTTGAAATACATGCAAAACTGAGGCATATAGTTCTTTTTTTAATTGATTTAATTTAGTACATTTTCAAAATAAGTAAATCATGCACAGAGGGAATTAGGACTCTATCTGAGAAATGTTCACTGTTCAGGATTTTGTATCTAGAAAACAATAGATTACTGAATGAACTGGGATTACTGAGAGTGCTAAGCAAGGGAAGAACGAGCCTGCTAATTCATGACAATTTCAGTATTATCCTCACTGCAATTTAGTCAGAAATATATAAAATTTTGTAAGCCTTCTGTGTTTATAAAAGAAGCAGAACTCTTCAGTTTATCTCAAATGTTTTCTCATCATTGTGGCTCAGCACCTTCTTTTTCTCTGCATGGTGCATGGCATTATTGTTCAGTTCTTGACAGATATTCCTAAAACTTACAAGCACAAAACCACCAAATGAAACAAAAGTCAGAAAATGGTAATAGAAGAATCTGTTAGATCAGAGCCTTCCTTCTCTCATCCACAGAACTAACTTGTAACCAAATTTAAAATTTAAATGTACAAAAATTATGACATTTACTGTACCCAATAGTGTTTCAGCACTACAGATACAGGCAAGAACTGCCTTAACACTGATTCGCCATTCATGGCTAAATGCTGTTTGGATCATTTTCAGCTGTTTCCCACAACAACATTCCTTTCTAGTTTTTTATGTCAGTATTTTTAAGAAAGAAAGAGATATTTTACATGTGTAAGCAAGAGGGAGTGGAAGAAACATGCTGCTGCATTTACTACAGTTTTGCCATATAAGCTTAAAGAACTGAGGAAAGGTAGAGGAGTGAAAAAGGATTGCCATTGTTCCTTGGAAATTGGGTGGTAAAAATGACCATGTGTTTTCACGAATAAATATGTATATTTTGATGTACATATGACAAATATTCTATGATGGCTCACACACCTCAGCAAAGTCCTCATGGTCTGTAACAAGAATTCCATGCCCCAGCTGTTACTGAGCTGAAGGGGTTGTTTTATCATCTTTCACCCTGTGCATGGTCACTTGTACCCAGCACGCTTTTTGCGCAAGGCCCCATGCTAAATCCTGTGCTATCGTTCTTCCCTGATCAATACCTGCAGCCTTGTGGCACTTTGGTTGTGACAGAATCAGACACTAATGCTCAACATCTGTACTTAATAAGACTTAGATTATTGTGTTGCCTCACCAGTGAATTGCCTCCCAAATCTGCACTTAATACAGCTACTGGTATTGCCTTATAAAGCTAAAGTGTCACTCCTGCATCCATATGCTGTAATCAGAGTAGTTATTTTCTGTTCACATTGGCTTGCTAGGCTGAAACAAAGTGAAAGAGTAGTTTCTACTCCAACTAGGATGGTACTTCTTGAGGCCTATCTCTACAGCACCAATGTGTCAATCCTTTCTTAAGGGAGAAAGCTGCCTGAGAGCAATAATAATCGATCGTAAAAGACTGAGCCAGAACACAACTCAAAGTTATTCATTATCAGTGTCTGTTCTATTTTCTCTGTGAACAAGTAGATTTCTTTCGTTGGAAGGGAAGGTGGAAATGGCATGACCTAACAGCATCATGGTTTGATAAATTTTTACACAAAGCATTTTTACACAAAACATTTCTTGGGCTTTGCTTTTGTTTCGAGATGATTATCAAACGGAATACTGGCTCACCTTACCCAAAGAAGAAGAAAAGAAAGTCTCCATAACAGAAACAAGGGGAAAAGCATATGTCTAGGGTTAGAATGTGGAAGGGAGTGGTCTTCTGTCTTACAACTGGGGAGATATCTGTTCTAGAGAAATGCTCCATACTACATTGGTGACAATCTCTATTTATATTTTGCTAGTTTTTTCAACACTAATTGGTTCGGAAATAGCTAGGAAAATAAGCCTTATGTCTAATTAAATCTAATAAAAAGAGGTAAACCTGGACCAATACTCATCCTGCTGGAGGCAAAGGAAATCGTTAAGAAGAAGCCTTTGTGGCAGGCCTGTACTGTCATGTAGATTCAGTTTCATGGTTTTGGTGGATGGGGAAGGAAAATTCTGGCTGAAAGCTCTAGTATCCCTCCAGAAACAGTTTCTTGTCTGGAAACATGTCATGTTAATGTGTGTTTGCTTTGGTTTAAACTCTCTTGTGTTCAGGCAGCAGAAAGGAGGGAAACAGTGGCACAATATTTTACTACCTTGTCCCAAATTTCTTTCAGTTTTTTTAGTTTTTTTCAGGTTACATGTCCTTCCCAGATGACACAAGTCATTGAAGCTAGCTAAGATCTGCCTTAAATCTGTTCCATGGGCAGTTCAGGGTCCTCTACACACATTAAAAATTACATGCTTAAATATGTGTTCTGCATCTAGTAGTGTTTGGGCACATCTATCTGACTGTTCCCCTGCCCACAATAAAAACCACAAGATAACTCCACAAAAACAGAAACAAATATTGTGCTATTCTGAGTTTTACACATCAAACCATGAAGACAAAAGAAGAAATTACTTAAAACAACAATGTTTTCTCACGTGATTTCTGTAAATTTACCAGAAAATTTAATTCAACTGGATGAATACAACTATAATTATTCTTTTTAATTGTAGGTGAAAAAGTGTGTCCATCTGTATCTGGAGAAGGTGGTGTTTGTATTCCAAGGGGTAAAAATCTCCCAGGAATGCAGAATTCTGTTTGCCATATTAAAGCTACCAGAGGAAAAACAGAAATATAAAATACAGTGATGTTAGTGCACAGATCTTTAAGATACTGAAGGTAGATTCCATGTTTAAAGTGTCTAGAACTGGATAAATATAGGGCTGCATTGTGGCAGTCAAAAAAGAGAAAAAAAAAGCAAAATATTTCATATTTTTCAATCAGCTTTTCTCTAGAAACTAGGCATAGTTTCAGATGTATGGGAGAAGAGAATATAAACTTGAGATTGACGGCTATGGAAAACTCTGAAGAAATGTAATTTGGAGGAATGATAAAAAGAAAACCTGATAGAAACTAGAAAGGTATGACAAAAATTTATCTAAAGGACTTAGAAGATTAAATAGTGAATGAGATTGGACATAAGGAAGAAATTTTTTATGATGTTGGTGGTGAGACACTGGAACAGTTTGCCCAGAGAAGTTGTGGATGCCCCATCCCTGGAAGTGTTTAAGGTCAGGTTGGATGGAGCTTTGAGCAACCTGGTCTAGTGAAAGATGTCCCTGCCCATGGCAGGGGGTTGGACTGGATGATCTTTAAAGGTCCCTTCCAACACAAACCATTCTATGATTCTCTGGTTCTATGATTCTTTCCAAAAGATTTAAAAATCATCTGGTAGATTTTGACAAAGAATTGTATCCCA
Organism: Morus bassanus; assembly: GCA_031468815.1. Taxonomy (NCBI): domain Eukaryota; kingdom Metazoa; phylum Chordata; class Aves; order Suliformes; family Sulidae; genus Morus; species Morus bassanus. Next base: position 54,189,233 of record CM062600.1, on the reverse strand, counting down.
GTACGAAATCCAACCTTCTGAACACAGCCATCAAATTCTATAGGTGTTTCCTATGGGTTACTGTAGACAATGCACATTATTGTAACTTTCAGTGTTGTGAACAAAGGAGTACTATGCACTTTGGACTCAAATTTGCAATCCAAAATTACAATCTCTGTGCTGAGCAGAGTAGTGAAGCAATCATTTTCAGTGGGAAAGTGTCACAGTTCTGCCAATTATTCTAGGTCAGTTATGGGACAGCAGTGGCTGATGCTGACAGCAGGCAGATAAAGCCAAAGTATCGGATGAAAACACTGCTGTAGTCCCAAATGTATCCCAGAAGCAGTGGCTATGAGAAAATTATGTGAGAGCCTCACTTTGCCTTGGAGCTCCTCCTAGTCTCTCTCTTCTAAACTTCTTTTAAAAGGTAGTGTACAAACATCAAACTTCCTCCCTAAAGAATATCTGCCTCCACCCAACTCCTACCAATGATATGAATTTCAACAAACATTCCCAGATTACTGCGGTCCTCTATCTTCATACATTTAAAAAAGTGGTATAGATGGAGAAAATTATTACAGCATATCTCCTTACACGGCAGCAGAGTTGAATGAACTGATACCCTGAAAATAAAGAGAAATTTATTTTTTGTGCAGAATTAATGGAAGTACAAATGATACTCTAAGAATGTTCTAATCTTGCTCTTTTACAGCTCTACCATATCATCCTGAGCCTGAAATTGAAAAAAAAAAAAGAAAAAACAAGGCAAAGATATGTTCATTTGCCTCTACGGTTTCTTCTTAGCTTAAGATTAATTCATTAATAATGAGAATTTATAACCTGGATTTCATTTTGGGAGGAAGCTTTTGCTAGCTTTCTCCCAAGACCTAGTCCCTCACAGAAGTTTCTCCTGAATATGTTAGCCACTACATGTTTATCATACTATTTAACCCTAAATATTTTGAGATCTGAAGAGAGAAGAGATACATCCCACACAAGAACATTCTCCCAAAATGCATAAACATACAACAAACTAGGCCTCAAAACCTCAAAATCTTGTTCTTATTATGCAGTAGTTTCACTCTTTTCTTCATAAAGAATGGTTCTGCACAAAGGTATTACCTGATATTTCATTATACAGCATATAACACCTATGTGTAAATTTATTACAGCTACTAGGAGGTCTCTCTTATTTTTTTGTATCACTGGGACTGCTCTGCAAGTATGAAACAAAATGTTTCTTATAAAAAATTCGTTTGTGACTCTCCGTTTAGAGAAGGCTGATCTCTACCATCCACTGGAATATTTTCCATGACCTTTCACATATCTCCAGGTACAAAAATAGCCCTATCTGCTCCAGTCCTCATTGTCTGCACTACAACCTGAGTATAGTTGATTTGTGTGCTACTATTCTGCCAGTGTTCAGAAATATGTTAGTTTTATAAACGGAATGCCATCAACTATATGGCACAACAAACGTATATTTTCTGTGTAGAAAAAAGAATGGCTTGTACTGAAAGAAAGAAAGCGGATCAGAGAGCAAGGATACTTAAGAAAAAAATTCTAGTTTCAAATTCAGGAATGGCAGTCACTGAAGTTTGATATCTACTGATGAGAGCGGCAGTTTATTAATAATCTCTCATGTAAAGCTGACATATTGGGTGCTGAATTCCACTCAGCTACAAAATAAAATCTCATCTATATTATTACCTCTAGAATTACCTACTTTCTGTTGAAAGATTTTTGGAGATGTAAATGTGCTTCAAAGTTGTTTTCTCAAGGCAGTTTACTTTTTTTTTTTTTCCCCTAATCCCTCATTATCAATAAGGCGATCCACCAAAAGCTTAATCTTGATCTCCCAGTACACTCATAATCCAAATAACTAACAAGTTTCAGTTCAGATACAAACATTGATAAAGACTGTTATGGTTATTAACAGTCAAAAGGACAAGTCACACTACATAAATTACTTACTTTTGATATGTCGGGGGAAAAAAAGACAAAAAGAAAATTGTATCTTAGAAGTTGCATACACCCATTCAAGTTGTGTGTTCAGATGTGTTGCAAGCAAATCCCTATGTAATTTATCAATACACAAACGCAATACACAAACGTGACTGAACTGGGAGGAGATAGAAGGAAGAGATTGTATGTGAAGAAATTGCTAAGAGTATGGAAATCATATAATTTTCATTTCACATATACATAGAAATGTATTCTAGCAGATATGTGCTTTCTTTCTCTCTAGTTCAGTTTAATTTTTTAATGCGATCAAAATTTCTAAGTAATTTGATTCAGAACTGCAACATTCTTTTTGAATTCTCCAAAAGGTTGGTTGAATTTGACACATAATAAAACATGAGAAACTTTACTCAGCCTATTTAGTAATGAAGCCTAAAACCACAAAAATTTCAAGTGTGTTCAGATTTCTTCATTATCCTTTCTCACTTTTCCATTTCAGTGTAAAACAGTGAGCTGAATGGAACTGACAATCTGACTGACAGAAGCTGGAGGCTATTTCAGAAGAAAAATTACCTAAACCTTTACAGCCAACCACCACTGGAAAAATCACACAAAGCTGGATCTTTGATCTGACTTAGAGTCCCAGAGTTAATGCTGTGTTCTTTAATGTGTTTATTAAAATAACTAATTATTTTTAATTGGAGTTGTGGATTTAAATAATTTAACAGCTTTCTGTTTAAGACTAACATTGCATTCAGTTGTATGTTTATTTACACAGTATATAAGTGATTTTCTCCTAAAAATTCTGAAGTACGCAGCTGAGATCAGATTTTACTGGACTCATTGACCAAGTAAATGTAGAAGAATGTATTGGCTACATCTTCTTTGAAAATGAGGCCCTAAATCTTTTTTCTTACCTCTGACTATGCAGAAAATCATGTATTTCTGGAACCCACCATCCCAGGTGGACTGGAAGAAAGACTGGTTTTCACTACATCATTTTTGTGTTTCTATTTCTACACAGTTTCCTACTGAACATAAAAATTCAGAAAAACTTCCATGGAACACACACATACACACACACACACCCCAAAGAACACAACTTTTCCTATAAAGACAATGGAATTTTTATCCTGATATTGGACCACAGTTATGAAATATTGAGAAAAAACCCATGCTGGTGACATATTTTCATATGACAATTCCTAAAATAGCTTTTGGAAGGCAACCGTAATAGCATATGAAATGAAGAAAAGACTTTGCTTCTTATGCTATTTCAGCAAACCAATATTAATCAAATTTGATCTCGACTCTACAGTTCCACACATGTTGACAACTCAGGTAGTACTTTTCAACCAGAATATTTTTTGACAAACTTTGTTTCCTTCAGGAGCAGAAGCTGGATGAAGACGAAAAGGCAGGACATCATCCTTTGAAGCCTGTGTCCAATAACCTAGCAACAGTCTAAACAACCAGTCAATTTTTTCTTCTATATTTTCAATGTGAATTTTAAATTATCAAATCTCTGATAAACTTGTGCTTTTACAGCACTTTCACACCTGAAGTGAGTAATGTAACTATTCTCTCTGCTTTCAAGCTGAATATAAAGTAATGAGAAAAGAGATAACAAAGAGTGATTCAATTCTGGTTTCTAATGTCTTAAGCAATAAATCTGATGCTGCATATGGCATTTATAAAGTTTTTCAGAATTTTATTGGGCAAATTCCTTCTTTCCCTCCATTTTTGCAGGGGATTTGCATAAGGTAATGACTGACTCATTTATTTTATGTTCTTTACAAGCCCGGTGAAAATAATTCATATAAAAGATATAGCTATAAATACCTACATTCCTAAGAAAGTACAATATGTGGACCTGACTGACAAGGACTTCTGTGTAAGGTCAAGCTCACTAGAATTTTATGAAAAAGGACTTCATTTACAGGCCACTGACATTAATAGCAGTCTTTTCACTAGGCTTTGGGAAAGAATCCAGAAGAATAATTCTCTGTTCTTTAAAAACTGAAAAATAGTTCAAATACAGAGTTACTATTTTTTTTTTCTTAAGAAAGGAAAGGAAGTAGTTACCTTTAATAAAAAGGTTCTCAAATTTATCCCTGATATAATTTTATGAGTTACTTCAGTGAGGTTATATGAGTCACTAATTTTCTCTTGCAGCATTACAAAATGGTAGTACAATATCTTTTGGTCTTGGGGAAAAATTCCTTCCTTCAGAGAGTTAACAGACCTCTGCTGAAGCAAATGGAAAACTTTTTGCTATGTTGCATTTTAAATAATTTCTGTTTCAGATATTCAGTAATAATATTGGAGGCTGGATGAAAGAAACATTTTTACCTTTAACATACAATTTACATTTCAAATTCCACGTCCTTTGTAAATGGGAGTAACTCTAAGCTTACATAAGCAGATACTGATGTGGCCTTTGAATATAAGGTAATAGCTTCAAACTATCTTTCCCCCTTTCCTGTACCCTGATAGCAACCAACAATAATTTTATTTAGTGGCATGGCTGTGAATTGTCAATGAAGTTCCAAGATACGTCAGAAAATCAGTTTAAGAACAATTACTAATAATCCATTGGCAATGGTAGCCAGTGTGTCCATTACTAGTATTTCTAGTGTGTCAGGAAATGCATGTCTGTCATCCATTGAATAGTTTAAATAATGCAGCTGGAGAAATTGATTCTAAAATTAAAGCCTGTTTAGCAGTATTACAGAATCTTTTCTTCCTTGATTGACTTATTTAGTTTCTAAAAAATCCTTATCTTCTAGAATTTGCAATTCTACATGATAGCTCTGTCTCTTTGTTCACAAACCCTGTCTCTTGGTCTGTAAGCAAGTTTCAAGGTGCAGTTATCGCAGGCTAAAAACTAGTGAAGTTCCTTTTACAGAAAAGAATATAACCACTACTGCAAGACCCTGAGGATTGTAATGTGTGTCTCTGGTTCATGTGAGAAGAGATTTACTCCCACTGTATGTTTAGCTCCATCCACCCAAAAATGAGGTTCAAGCTGCCTTTTCTTTTAAAGCTGATTTTAACTTCAGGAATAATTGTACTCCCAAGAACTACAATGACATTCTCAGAGGTACAAAAGACAGAATATCATCAAGATTGTATAGCATCATTCTAATGATAATTTGTCCTAGGCTGTGGCCATGGTAGGACTCTTAAATCAATACTTTCAGAGTATGCTTACTAAAAAATGATAGCTGTCTTCAGTATAAAAGCAATTTTTTCCATTTCACATTTTATGCAAGTTGGTTAACTTTTCTTTGGTGTTATTCTTTAATAAAAAATTAATTTGGTGAATATATTGTGTTCCAAATAAAAGAAATAACTTTTTTAGGTGATACATTTTAATCTTTCAGAAGGATAGAATATGTTTCAGCAAGAGTAACTTTTTTATGAATGTCACAAAAGTAAAAAAAAAAACCCCTAAATGAACCCCAGATGTCATTCCTAATTTACATACAACCTTTTGCTTTTGCTGTGGCATGGCCCACAAAATCTCTAGCCATACTATTTCAAATGCTAGTGAATCTCCTACTAAGAGTATTAAAAGATATTTTTGCTGTATTGGCTTTTTCTGTATTTTTACACTTACCATGCTTGAAATTTACATTAAAAGAACAAATGGCTAAACACTTTTGCAGTGTTTTTAAGAAAATAATACCTGTCATGTTGGAAATGTATAAATATACAGGAGCATGTATGTCCATTTATAAAGCACATACACACACTTAAGGACAGAACAGGATCAAATCTAGAATGCATTCAGGAGGATTAATATGCTTTTAAACACACATACCCACATATGTTTGTGTTTATGTCCATCTATCCATATGTAAACAAATAATCAGAAGTAAAAATTTCCAAATACAGTGTTAAAGATAGTATCTAACAGCAAGCTTTTGCCAGTGACATACAAGCATATCTGTAGTCATATACCTGATAATCTGTGGTACAGCATTCAGAGGGATTTAGGTAAAATGGCATTTTAAGATTACTTCTGCAAATTCTGTCTTTAAAAATACCCTTCATTATTTTTAAAAGGAAAAATGTTTTTTGTTTGTTTGTTTGTTTGTTTATTGGTTTTCTAGATCACATTATTTAATACCACAAAAACTTTAAGAATCTTGACCTTTCTGGGATGATGAATTCTAATGGCCCCCCTACAGATTCATGGCCAAGAAAATTATTTTCTTGTCAGCTAGTGGAAAAAGGCATCACAATCTGAAAGTAAAATAAAACTGATGCCCACACTCCATGTCAAATTCCTTGTTTGACACTGTTTTCACTGACATAAAACTATCAAAAATGTGAGCAAGACAACTATGGACAGTTATCAGAATCCATTCAGTTGCTTAACATCCTAGGAGTAAGGACACATCCTTCTAAACTGCTGTGGTTGCCTATTGCCTTTTACAGACTCATCTCAGATCATCCAAAAGATGTCCAGGAAACAGATGTTTCTGGTTCCTCCCATTGCATATTTTTTTTTTTTTAATTTAACAATTATCTGTAAAGGAATATATTGCACGTTTAATTGTCTGGTTGACCTTTTTTTGAGAAATTTGGCCAAGGTCCTGAACTTTTATAATCCTTCCTTAATCACATGAGGCAACAGATAAATAAAGTATATGTGTGAAAGGAATTTAAAAAAATTAAGATCTGGAGTAGGAGAGGACTAGAAAAAATAGTAAGAAGAAATGGGTAAGAGAATAAAAAGGTTAGGGTTTTGAGTTTCGTTGGGGGGTTTTTGTGGGTTGTTTTGGTTTTGATTGTTTTGGTTTTTTTAAATTCCTTTTTATTTTATAGAAAAACATAAATACTGGATATTAGGGGATGGCATGGACATGACTTTGACATAAGGTTAGGTCAGTTGCTGGTATCAGTTTTCCAACGAAAGATTTATTTTCTTCCCTCAGTTCTGTATAAGCTTGTTAGTTTTTTCCTGATAAAGCCTTCATAAGAATGATCAAGTCACTCTTAACTGAAGGGGAAAGTTAAAAGCATTAATTTATTAAAGTAATATTTTGAAAATACATTCATAATTTAATGTCACCTTTTTAAAAACATATTAAGATTCTTAAAATCAGTAATACTATTTACCAGTGCCAATGCTGCTTAGATTTGTCTGTGCCCCCTTTTTAAAATATTCATTACAAATTACTAAATCAGGCATACCACAAGCCTTCGTTTAAACTTCTGTCTCAGCAAAACACTGTTTAAAGTACAGGACAAGATTCCATCCCTGATTCAGATTTTCCAAGGGTTCTTTGATTCTTCAGTAGCTGTGTGTATCATTCTAAGTTCTGGTTCAGTCATCTGCATCACTTTTATATAAAGAAATTTCAGGCCAATAAGACAATGTAAGAGAGTTCTCTGACTAATCAGCTATACCTACAGTTTACAACCACCACCAGGGAGAATCCCATGTCTAATTTATATTATTTGAACTTTGTCAATTTATGCAAGGAATTAATTAGACTATTTATCTTTCTATGTTAATACATTGGAAAGATTATGCTATTGGAAATGAACCCTCTTCCCTAGTAAACCCCTAACAGCTGTACCATTTAATTGCTCCAAGTATGCTAAACCTAAGTGATCCAATTTAAACAAGTGGTTAGAGCTTCTTTCTTTGCTGGGTATTCCCATAAAAGTTGTTGATTTCTGTTGTGTATAGTTTGATTTTTTTTTAACTTACAGAAAAACTTACTTTACCATAATTTCATTCTATTTTTCAATTATTTAATGCAGTTATCTCAGTTGCCTCTTATATTTATAAGTAAAAAAACTGCTTTAACATGTTGTTGAAACCTTGGTTCCTCAAACCATGAGATATTGGTTTTGTATACTTCTGTCTTTAAAAATAAAGCTTTATTATACATGACACATACATATATATGTTTCTGTGTATTTTAGAGAGCATCAGTTGTTCAAAACATAAGAAAAGAATTCATCAGTAGGAATTTTATATTAAGTAATATACCAGTATTATAATGAGAATTCTCTGTCACTTCAGTGTGTTGTTACTGAACACTTTTAGTTCTCCTCAACTACCAGATATTAACAAACTTAACAAGGCACATATCTATGCAGTTAAGAATTTTGACAACATTAGATTGCTTACTACTACAGAATTTCTATGAGTACAGGACCTTTACAGGAGTCTGAATAAGCCCTGTGTTCCTATACACACTCCAATATCTAGAAAAAACTAGATTTTTAAGGGATTTGGAATTTAAAAACATATTATAGACTTACAATAGACACCTCTAAATTACCTGCTGCAGGGAAGATCCTACAATGTGAGTCTTTTAAATTGATATTACAAAATTCTAAATTTCAGGCTTTCACAAGAAACTTCTGAGACAGAAATATGCTTTAAAGCTCAAAGATTGTGTCATAGTAAAATATATCATAGTTTCTGCCATGGTGCTTTTTGAACTACTACCTTCACACAATGAGTGGAATCACAAAACAAAGCTGACGGATCTGTTCTCCTGGGCTTAGGTTTCCACTGTCTAGGAGTGTTGTTTGCTGCCCATGTATGCAGAGTGTGACAGCTATCTGTGTTATACAAATGAGGTTTCCTCAGGAGCTTGATCTCAATTGCATGCTAATCATATTGTCCCTTGTTATAAAACAAGCACTCGACATTATTATATTTAATATTATGAAACAAGCTTAAAACACAAGAGAATACTTTGGTAACCTGTTTAAGCTTGTTTGTCTCAATAGCTTTATTACATTACTTATTAAATTATTTCAACAACATGCTAAATGTCAACATACTTCATTCAAATGACTTCACATTAAACATAACATTTCCCAAAAATGTATATGGAGAAGAGAAAAAATTGAACTACAGTAAGCACAAGTTCCCAGCAATTTTAGTTTTCATTACAACAGCTATCTGTCTTGTATCTCACTCCCCAAAATTGTTACATTAAACTTCTCTTAGTAGGAAACCATTTTGCTAAAACTCATAATATGATACTGTTTACTGCTGCTTGGCCCTTTTTCATTCCTAAAACATGGTTTCTCACAAGGGATTTAATGTACAAAAATGCAGTTTATGTCTGGAGAACCTCTGTCATTTTTACAGATCATTACCTCTTTGGTTCATGTTATCTCTCTCACTTTGAAATTATGTCAACTCCTGTGTTCGATGACTATGTTAACATTAGTCTTAAAATGCAACATGGTCAAGTTACACATGTAGCATTGAAGTACAGTTATCTCATAGTCTCTTCAGTCAAACTATGCTAAAGCAACCAACAAACAACCAACCATTGACATATTCATTTTCTGGTTACACAGTAAGGAAAAAATCCCTTTTTCCCCACAATATCTTAAAAAAAAGGTTAATTAATCGCTGATATTACCAGCTGACATTATTACAGACAAAAAATGATAATTTTTTTTTCATGCTCCAGAAATATAGTCATGTGCTGGAATACAGTTTTTCACAGAACCATCCAAATTCAAGCTAAAGAAATAACAGAAATAATTACTCACCCTGAGCTTGCAGGTTTGGAACTCAGTCAAAAATTCTCTATCCTGAGATCTGAGAAAGACAGAACAAAAGCTTTCTATCACCACTGACAATAAATAAACATTAGATATACAGCAAAATGAGTAAATGATAGTTTAACACTGCAAATAATGAACACACATATACATTATAGGAAAATCAATTGGCTTAAACCTTGACTAGTACACTTTGAAAGAAGCACATTTTAAGTCAGAAAAGCAGTGCAATAAAAGCCTAAGCTTTCAAGTGTGTTCAGTCTTCCTCTCCCTACCACCCAACAGTGTTCTGACGAGAAATTAATTTTAAGCTTTCTCCTGGAACTGAGAATTTGTGAATTTCCAAGGAGACAAATAAACTCCAGGGATATCTGGATAGAAGAGGTTCAGATGGTGCACCAGAGCAGTTCAAACTATGACTTGAGAAGTTTGTTTGAACATAAATCGCTCCTTTAGAAAACAAATTAATGCTCAGAAGATATTAAAAAAAAAAAAAATAAGACTAAATTATAAGATTTTGGTTCTAAGAGTGGGAAATCAAAATAATCAAAATAATAATAGAGGATATACATTTCATCTTTGAAAGGGATCAGAATGCTCTGTGACAGCTGATGAAAGTGCATCAGAGTAAAAGCAATAGAGAATCTGACTGGAGGTAGATATTTGTAAATCTGGGGATGTAAAAATGGTATTTCTTTTATAAAAGCAGAGGAAGAAAATAGATTAGTACAGCAAATCTTCTTTATGAGCATCAAATACAAATGATTCATCATCGAATTAACATTCATTTCATGGACCTGGATGCATTTCTTTATAACTGCTAAGATTTGTTAAATTTATCAATAGTATAACCATGGTTATTTCATTAATAAGGCTTGAGGTTACACATTAGCTTAATAAGAACAATCTAAAATTGATTTTCCTGGAGCAAATTAGTTTCCAACTTTTTGTCTATGGACATTTTTCTCTTTCCAGTACAACATTAATGAAGATTAATGCTCAAAATTTAAGATCTGGCAAATAAACCTTAGAAAATACACAAAGTAAAAACGCATCTGTTTGAAGAAGAGAAAAGAAGGATGCATAGAAAAATGATGCATAAACATAATATTAAATTTATTTTAGTTTTATGCAAAAGTAATTAACATATTAAAGAAGAAGTTTAAATGCTATAGTGGTAATCTGCATGCTTTGGAGGAAGTATGTATGTCTCTGTAATCTTAAGATTATTCAAGACAACCTATTAACAGATTATCCATTCAGTGCTTGCAGTGTTGCCAAGTTCTAACAATTTTCCATGGTGTTTGTGTTAGATAAATTAGTTTTGTGTTTTGGATTTTATGGGGTTTTGGTTATTTGTGGATTTTTTTAGGTTTTCTTTGTTTTTTTGTTTTGTTTTGTTTCTTTTTTTTCATGACTCCAGGAATGGCAGATCTTTTTTCCAAGGTATTCTAGACATGTTCAAAAAAAGAAACTGAGGATAAAAATGTATATAATTGTCCTTTATTTATCTTAAAAAAAAGTGAGGTTATTTTTATTTTTAAAGTTTCTAACAAAGTTTTGAGCTGGAGGTTTAAAAGTGAAAATCACATGGGTCCAGCAGAACCTTGTCAATGTTTCCTAGTTAAAGACCTCAGAATTTCCACGACAACAGTGCATTTGGTCTTAGGTCTCCTAAGCTGCTGAACAGTCTGTTCTGTCACTGCAGAAGTCAACATGCAATATTGCCATTATATTGCTAGGGGAAAAAAAAAAAAAGCAAAGAAAAAAAAAAACCCAAACCCAACAAAGCTCCTATCTTAAGAGTTTAACTTAATCCTATTTCTCAAAATATTTTTTCCCAGGACATTCTTTTGTATTTTGTAATTTCTTCCCTTTCCTTTTCTTTCCTTATGAAAGCAGCAATATATGACCACTAACAGGAGTATCATAGCACAAGTGAAAAAATGCCTCTTAAGCCAAATATACTTTGCAAACAGTCTAAATTAATCTGTGGCTCACAACAACTTTTTTCTGTTTTATTATTTTTGAATCTGTGTTGAGACAATTATGCTAGAACATTTTGCTGTAGTTTTAATCCATTGAAAAAAAAAGTTACATAGGATTGAAGTTGGGTGCAAAAACTTAAATCTTATTACCTTCCCTTCAGAGTCAGTCCATTATAGCACCACTCTAATCCTTACATAGAAAACCTCAAAGTGCTTTAAACCAGGAAATTGTAGGTTAATAATCCTCAAGCATAATCCTAGTTCTGTTGTGAGCTAAAATATTGATCTAGAAAAGTCACAAATTCTTTCTCTCCACAAACTTTCCTGCTCTGTAAAATCATCTTGGGAGTTTCAATTAATCTTTCTCATGTACTTTGAGAGGTTTAGATGAAAAGTGCTATTTTTTTGTACTAAGGATTATTTTTATGTATACAAAAATAAAATATCAATAAGATAGTTCATTATATTGTATTGCCAGCAAATTAATCATACTTTGGAGAGAACAGGAACTTTACCTTCTGAAAGTAATTTGGTTTTATTTTAAGTAAAAGGAGATTTATTCTACAACTTTGCAAACTCACACAACTCAGGGCATTATTCAACAACTTTTAAATGCTTAGCCAGTTCCCATGTTTGTAGGAAGTTTCTTCAACAATTGTCAGATTTTTTAAGGTTTCTTTTTCCTGATTTTCTTTAAATTTCACAAGACCTCTGTTGTCTGCAATCATCACAATTTTAGAAAACAAACAGGATCCTATTGTCCTGTGAAAATGCTTTATTCTATTGACATAATTTAATTAAAAATCACTGATAAGAATGATCATTAACTAAATAGACTATGGCATTTTCAAGCTCCTTTTACAACAGTATTTAAGGACACTATGGGAACTATCAGGCAAGAACAACTACTCTATGATGACTCAGTACTGGACAATGTTACTGTGCCTTTCCTTCAACAGGTCAGAAAAAAGAAGGCATGAAAACTCTGCTTTCAGTGGTCTTTTTGCACTTTGACTTTAAAATACTGATAATAAATCATCATAGAGAACAAGCCGCACTACTTTTGTGATGGTAATTACCAAGACAAGTTCCAGTAGGAATTCTAACAGTGTGTATTATCACCTTACTTCCATTAATTCTTATTTCCCTGTGCAGAGGTTGCACCAATTATCAACAAACAAATGTTTGTTTACTCACTGACACTTAAATTCAGTTCCAGGAAAAATGTTGTCCAAAATCTTATTTCAGTCCCATTAGGTAGTATCCTTAAATATCCACACTAAAATGAGGATATAATTCAAAATTAAGAGTTTTCCAAGTAGACTGTGAAAGAGTTAGGAATTTTTAACATTTCATTCAAGTGTAATTTATATTTTGGCAGCAATTTCTAGTTAATTTTTGCATGTCTAAAGTATTTTGCTACTTTTGGAGAATACAAGATCCTTCTCTCCTTATTTCTCTTTAAGAGATTTCTTGGATTTTTAGAGAAAGAACATAATGTAAAAGAGATAGGTGATAGCTTCATAGATTATTCTGTTATCTAGTTCTTCCACAACTGGAAGGAGATTCAAGCACAGCCTAACATAAAAGCTGTGGGAGTGTATTTTTTTTAGGACTGCCCTGTCATTTTACCTGATAACTGTGTCCCCTTCACTTAAAACACCCCAAACAGTCCCTACTTATTCCCAAATGTATACTTGATAGATTTGATGGCTTTCAGCATTGCACTAATTTTCCAAAAATAGGCATTTAACAAACTTTTTCTATTTTTGCTGAATCAAAATCTTTGTCAGTCTGATAAAATTTCTTGAAAACACACAAATATACCTGCTGAAGAAATCAAAAAGTTCCATTAAATTTTATAATCCCATTTTCATAATCTCTTGAGGGAATACTCTGGTTTATGGCAAAACACAGTCTTATGTATTTCAAAGCCCAAAAATTCAAAAAGGTATCCCATTCAATTGTTTTATGGAGATTATCTTCATAATAATCTACATAAAATTATTGGCAGGTAATCTACACTTGCATAAAATACGTTTCCTTCCTTTTCTTCTCAGTATTAACCTCAACAGAAAAACCCAGCTTTGTTACCAAAACGTTACAGTTTGGGCTTCCCTAACACAGCATAGAGGCTATATTTTACATGACAATACTATCACATGTTTTCTATTAAAGGGTAACTTTTTCTTACAGTATCCCTTTGGAAATTCCTTTCATTTATGTGAACTGGAAGGACTATGTCTGGACTTCAGGGCAGATGCTGTCTACCTTCATTCTGGTGGTCAAGATGCCCAGATACACACCCTAGAGTATGTTCTCATTTACCAGGGTGAAACCTCAGCATGCAGTTTCCCCTTACACACTTGCCATTAAAAGTAATCGCCGGTATATGGGGCATGCAGGGAAGGAACTATGGTATGCTTAAATAAGTCCTGGAATTTGGATGGTTTTAGAAGCAGTAGTGTGGGATCTATTAAAGAATTTGTCTCTGCTGTACTGGAACTTGCAATATTAGGCTGTGTTAAATTTTTGTGTTTCTGCACTCTACACAGTTATTTTTGTTTTGTTTCTGTGCATTTTGTGGTAACATTCTCACATTTTTGTTGCATACTGTTGGTTTTGAATAAGCTCTCTAATTTGTCAAGATCTTTATAAATTCTAATCCTATCCTCTGGGGAATTTACAATCCTGCCCAGCTGTCTGTCAGCCACAGACTTTTAAAGCTTATGGTTTTTTCCATCATTCAAATATCTTTTTTTTTTTTTAAACACTGAAAAACAACAGGGTCAAAACAGACCCCTTCAGGACCCCCCAGTTGAAATTGTTAATAATAATTCCTTGTTAACTGAAAGCAATTTTTCAAACAGTTGGTGGTTACATCTGATTCATATTTTGGTAGTCTGCTTAAAAGAATGTAATAGCACACACACCCTACATCCCCCTTAATAAAAATGTAATTATATCATATTTACTTTTTTTCCCTCATGGAAAAAATCATGCTGTAGCAATTCATAAATAAATTTGCCTTATGAAGATAAAAGCATAAAAAACATTTCAGAAAAAGTAATTCTTCTCTCATAATTAGCACCATTTATAAACAGTGTGAACTTTCCTCAAGCTGCACTGACATTAACACTTGCTTTCAGCACAATATTGGTAATTTTAAAGTCAAAGTTGCAGGTGGCTTGCTACTTTAATTATACACCCCTTCATAAATGGTTATCTATAAAACCTCTACCATGGGTTAAGAATGTATGTACAGGTATCAGAGTACACATTATACTGTAAATATACACTCCTTAATGATGATAGCTTCTTTATATGCCTATGATCATGGAATTGATTTTAAATAGAGGACAAATCTAGGCAAACGTGATGTAAACCCTTCTGGATATATTCTATTTCATTTTCAAAATAAGAATCGTTAATGTCAGTTTAGTCTAACACCTTTCTTGTTTGACTTAGTTCTTACAACAATCTGAAATCAGAGGAGACAGACAGGTTTTCACATGAAAGGGCTGAAGTCCAACAGTGTTCAGACAAAAATCTGTTTTGTTTTATTTCTCATGCTGTTGTATGGGTCATATGTTGTATGGGTCATAACATGATAGTTATGTTACCATCTTTGTAACAAGCAGATAAAGTTGAGATTATAAATTTATTAACAAATATGTAACATGCCAATTACCTTTACAGGGACTGCACATAAATTCTGATAGACTCATTCATAAACATATTAAATGAAATGACTGAGGGGAGTTGTTTTCTCTCTTTAAAAAGTTTTGGATATAAATTTATTGGTTAACAAACTGCTCACAAATTTAAAACCTGTTAGTTGAGAAAGAACTGCTGACACCTCTTTAATGGAAAAACTGAACACAACTGTATTATGAACTGGAAGGAAGCCTACTTTTGGTACTAAGAGGTGCATGCCATATACTATCAACAACAGTTATTAGAGGTTATTATCATGCTATCGTCTAACACTTAGAGAAAAAGTGGCTCTGAAACCACAGAAATGTCTATTTTTGGATAAAAGATTAAAATGTTACTAGCAACAATGTCATGTAACATGAGTTAGTTATGAATCAGGATGTCTCTATCCACTGAGTCATAAAATCAATTAAATTCTTAAAAATAAAAGTATGCAATTCAAATATTTGATCTAAGCCTTCAGTTTACATGCTAGACAGATTTTGAAGCTGTTCTTTAGGGTTTCTACAAAAAATTACAATAAATTTTTGGAGTTGACCATGTTGCAGAATTTCCATTATGTAAAAAAATGGTAGGTATCAGAACTTCAAAGTATTTAATGTTTTTAAAACAAATTTAAAACTTTATTGCCTTTGGGACTGTTTTCTCCTTTCTTTTAATGTTTGAATTACATTTTTGATCTGGTATTTTTGCAACCATAGGTCTGTTTTCTATTTTATCAATTTGTACACAAAGCAGAAACAAGAAGTAGCATCAGCATAATCTAGTGAATCTAATAATTGACCACTCCCACATCCTTGACTCTTCAAATCTTGGGCTTTTTCTGTGACTACAGTCATATCACAGAAATCTGCATTCATGGCTAATCTGTTTCACAAGTTGTTGCAAAAACTAGGAAGTCAATATCTGTAAAGAATGTAAAAATCAAAAAATAGTCTCCTTAAAACAAACCCCCAAGGCCCCTAGAAAAATGGCTTACAGTGTGGGAAAAAGCAGTATCTGCAGAAATGTTTAATCAAGTCTTGACAAAAACATCCCACAATATACACAAGAAGCTAGGCTTCGCGTTGATTATGTTCATCTGCCAAAGTGACTGATGTCTGCAATAGTATGTGCACTCTGACATTCAGAGTTGCAATCTTATTCAGATATCCTACGGTATGCACAATTTTAGAACTGTAAAACATCAAAGGGTCAGACAAACATTACCTTCAAATCATCCTCCGCAAATCTTAATCAGTTTAAAAAAAAATACTTCTTTGTCAGAAGACACACCATAAAGACTTGGGAAGATCAACAAAAGAATAAGAGTCTGACTTTGATATCCAAGGCACAAAACAGTGCTGAATAAGTAATATAAACTTATTGGTGGAAATTGTGAAGAAGTAGTATAAAACCTAATTGATTCCACAATTTACAGAACCCAGTAACACACCATATTTTTATTCCATACTAATAAATTAAGACTGTATTCTTCTAAAATAAACAAACAAACAAACAAACCAAAAAAGATGAAAGAAAATTAGCTCTGTACACAAAAATATACAATTTAAAAAATTTCAGGAAAACACCTTTTTTGCAATCTCAAAGGAGGATGAAGTCATATGATGGGATGAACAAGATATAAGATGTTTAGCATTTTAAATGTATTAGTTCCCTTCATAATGTCCATTTATAAAAGTAGATATGTTAATATTGTTTATATTAATAACCCAACTTCGGTGTTTGCATATTACTTTAAGAATAGAACTGAGAATATTCAGGAGTCTCCATTACTTCTTCTGGGGCCTAGTCCTGTATGGCACTATAATCCTAGTTAGTCCAGTATGCAACAAAGCAATTACTTGTTTTAGTGGCTTTCAATGAAAACTTGTTCTAGTAAGAAGAAACAGAAAGAGAAACACCACAAAAAATATTGGAAAATCACATGGTAAAAGGACAGCATTCTTTTCAAAGAATTTAAATTAAAATAACTCAAATCAAATCATGTAAAACTATGATTTATGCTAATGATAATGCAATTATGTGCTTTTACAGAATACATAACCTTTCAAAGGACACTATAATTGTCCTATATTTTGTTATCATTTGGGTAAGAAGACAAACCAGTAATAAGAGTGCAAATTCTAAGGGTGTCAGAAAAATCAGAATTAATTGCAGGTGTACAAAGCAAAAGCAATCACTCTTGGAGTGCAGAATTGACAAGATACATCTATTTTATGATCCTTTTTATTGTACTCTAGGTTATATCAGGAAACATTTCTTCTGTCAATTCAGTTTATGGAGGTGTGCTACTGAGTATAAAAGAATACATTTATAAAAATCTTTTTACTGTGAAGTCTGGAAAGACAATTTGACCAGCTGGAAATTATATTAGAGTCAACACTATTTCAGATTTCAGATACACTAGAATTATTAAAAGCCAGCATACCTGTGTTACCAAATATTGACAGGTGGTATGCAATACTCTTAAAGCAACCATTGAAAATATCAAACATTACTGCAGGACAGATTTCCTCTTTATTTAACTTTTTAAAATGTTGTTTGTTTGGGTTTGTTTTAATGAATGAGACAATTTCTGAAATCACATTGTAAAATATGGTAGTTAAAAGGAAAAGAAAAAAGGTTCAGAGCCATGGAGTATAATGATAACTGCTGGCCATTATTCACAGCTGCCAACTTCATTTTTTTTGGTGCAGCTTCCAGTTAAACCAATGTTTCAGAGCTCCCACTGGAAAATAAAAATGCACTTCTAATACAAAGAGGTTAATGATTTGTCTCCTACAACATTCCTTTACAGAATGTGTATGTCAAAGGCTAAGGTTCTGGTTCACTTCAAACATGCAAGTGTGTGAGAAAACAATTTTGAAGAACCCAAAGTTTATAAACAAGCAGGTCTGTTGTCATTTCACAGCTTGCTTTGTTAGAAGTAACAAAGTCTCAGATTAAAAATCATTAGTTATAAATATGTCTCAGCCTACAATTTTTACTGAAGTGTTACAAATACTGAAAAAACAAGGTTTCTTTTAAAAATATTTGGTCTGAATTTTCTTTTTGTTTTTGTATTTTTATTTTATTGTGTACATATTTCTTTTGGTGATGAGCATATTTCGTTTGAATAATTACAGAATATTACACCTGGCAAATCACATGGAGAAAAGAAAATACATGTTTAAAGTAAAAGAATTTTTTAATACTATATACTATTCTGTGTACTCTTCCATTGTGACCACCTCAAGCAGTAATGAGTGCTAAGGAGCTGGTCTACAGGACTGATGGCTTATAACACTAGGACAATTTCTTAGCATTCTCTTGCCTCAAATCATGGAGGAACATGTACAATGGTGGACTATACCTTAAAATGACAACATACCCTGTAAGTGTGACTAACAAGAAAAACATGTTGGGCATTGCTGTAGATCATAGAATCATAGAATGTCCTGAGTTGGAAGGGACCTACAAGCATCATCAAGTCTAACTCCTGTTCCTGCACAGGACAACCCCAAATTCACACCATATCTCTGAGGGTGTTGTCCAAGTTCTTCTTCAATGTCGTCAGGCTTGGCAAGGTGACTGCCTCCCTGGGGAGCCTGTTCCAGTGTTCCACCACCCTCTGGGTGAAGAACCTTTTCCTAATATCCAACCTAAACTTCCCCTGGAACATCTTCCTGCCATTCCTTCAGGTCCTATCATTGGTCACCAGAGAGAAGAGATCAGCACCTGCCACTCCTCTTCCCCTTGTGAGGCAGCTGTAGACCATGATGAGGTCACCCCTTAGTCTCTTCTTCTCTAGGGTGAACAAACCAAGTGACTTCAGCTTCTTCTCTTATGGTTTCTCCTCTAAATCCTTCACCAGCTTTGTGGCCCTTCTCTGGACACTCTCTAGTAGCTTTATATCCTTGATGTACTGTGGCACCCACAACTGCACACAGTACTCAAGGTGAGGCCACACCAGCCCAGAGTAGAGTGGGACAATCACCTCCCTTGACTGGCTAGCAATACAGTGCTTGATGCACCCCAGGACACGACTGGCCCTCTTGGCTGCCAAGGCACACTGTTGGCTCATGTTCAACTTGCCATCAAACAGAACCCCCAGGTCCCTCTCTGCAGAGATGTTCTCTAACCTCTCATTCCCCAGCCTGTATGTATATCCAGGGTTGCCATGATCCAGGTACAAATTCCAGCGCTTGCTTTTGTTAAACTTCATACAGTTGGTGACTGCCCAGCTCTCCAGTCTGTCCAGATCTCTCTGCAGGGCCTCTCTGCCCTCCAGAGTGTCAACAGCTCCTCCCAATTTTCTGTCATCAGCAAACTTAATTAGTAATCCTTCAAGTCCTGTATCCAAGTCATTTATAAAGAGATTAAAGAGTACTGGCCCTAAGATGGATCCCTGCAGAAACCCACTAGTGACTGGCTGCCAGCTCAATGTAACCGCATTTAGTATGACCCTTTCAGCCCGAAACTTCAGCCAATTACACACCCATTGCATTATGTGTTTATCCAGCTGTATGCTGGACCTTTTGTCCAGGGGGATACTGTGAGAGAGAGTATCAAAAGCTTTACTGAAATCCAAAAACATTACATTGCCTGGCTTCCCTTGATCAACTAGATGGGTAACCATGTCATAGAAAGAAATTAAGTTTGTTAGGCAGGACCTTTCCCTCGTGAACCTGTACTGGCTGGGACCAAGGACTGTGTTGTCTTTCAGGTGTTTTTCAATAACTCCCAGAATAATCTTCTTCATAATTTTACTAGGCACAGAAGTGAGACTAATGGTTCTATAGTTACCAGGGTCATTCCTGTTGCCCTTCTTGAAGACTGGGACAACATTTGCCAGCTTCCAGTCAATTGGGACCTGTAATGTGTAACATGTAATGTGTAACGTATCAATTTATTCATTTAGGATGATCACAGAATGGTCTAGACGATTGAAACTATTTTATCACATGTTCATTAGGAAAACTAGAAACTAAAAATGATATTTAATGGAGTTGCTGTCAGCAGGGGCTTGGAGATTGCTCTGTCTGAGAGCAAATGATCTGCAATTCAGAGTTTAGAAAAATGACTTGTGGTTGTCTAAGTTGCAACATTTCAAAATCTGTTTTCCTTCAGGAATGTAGAAACATACCTTTTAGTTGGGTGGTTAGTTTGGGGGAAAAGCATGTGAGAAGCAAGTTCATGACATTATTGTAGTCAATAGAGAATTGAATGGGTCTTTTGCATTTGTTTGTCAAACAGAACCAAAATGAACAGGCTTACATCTCTGCTGTATCCTGTTCCTAGTTACTTGCTATGAAATGTAACTATAAATCCCACTGGGAAGGACTGGAATTTGGATCCCCCTCATCCCTGATGTGTCCCTGTACCTTTTGTTAAGCAAATAAATCTTTCACACTCTCTCTGAACAAACATACACTTCAAAATCCCAGAAATTGTTGTGCAGCAGAATTCCTGTCTCATGGATGTCTCTTTCATTTATAATTCATTATTTTTCACAGTGGAAAGTTAAACATATCGCTATTTGTATCAATTATATATTTCAGGTACCTTATGACAAAAAAGTTTTTTTGTCCTTTTTTCAGGGTCAAAGCCCTAGGTGTTTGTCATCACATGATGAAGCATACTTGAAAACACTGTTTAGATGAAGAAAAGATTGACTATATCCACCTGGCAGTAACTGATTAGATAAATGACATTTGAGCTGGAAAACAAAGAATCAATAGACAAATTTTTTTTCATATAACCACTGTGAACTTCACACTGCTTTAAGACATCTGGGGCAGGAGACCAGTAGATGACAGAAACCCTGGTGAGAGCTGCTAACTGGCCTTAGATGGAGAGACAGTCACAAAGACTGGCCCAGAGCTACATGATCAGTGTATGCTGACTACCTAACATGCAAAGTAATAGATAGTAGAACCAATAGTTCTTTGGTGAGCGACACACATCCACAGGTGTCCAATGCTGAGTCAATGTGGAGCCATAGAGCACAGGGGTTGGCCACCCAGCCAGATTAGATGCACCAGCCCTTAGTCTGACTGTGCTGCTCCTGGGACCCTGGTGCTGGGCCTGGCTGGGCCACAACCAATGGGCCCTGGCTTATGTGAATGTGAAGTATGTGAACTGGCTGTGGAATAGAAATGTTAGAAAAGAAACTGCAGTCCTCCAAATATACATGTCCTGCTTAGAAAATTCACCTCTGATCATGTCACTGACCCATGCCATTCTGCTCCCATGGCTGTACCACCAACACTCTTCATGACAATATAAGAGGGAGATAAAGAAAATAGTCTATTTTTCAGATATGCTCAGTCAGGGTTTTAATATCTCCAGGGAGGGAGGTTCCACAGCCTCTCTAGGCTACTTGTGCTAGTGTTCAATCACCCTTATTATGAAAAGTTTTTTCTAATATCTAGCTGGTATTTCTTGTGTTACACTTTTTTTTAAATACTACCACTGTGCAATATTGGGCAGAGCCTGGCTCTGTCTTCTCTGTGTCCTCCCACCAGGTATCTGTACACAGCAATAAGCACCCCCCTAAGGCTGTTCCTTCCCAGAATTAACAGACCCAGCTCCACAGCCTTTTATCAATATCCCCATGCTCCAGTCCCCAACCACTTTGGTGGCCTCCCTGGGAGTCTCTCCAGTAGGTCAGCATTTGTCCTGTGTGTAGGAACCTCAGGCTAGGGACAGCACAGAGGTTCTGGACAGCAGAGCAAGATCCTTCCCCAAATCTTCTGGCTGCACAGTTGCTCATGCAGCCTGGGATGTGGCAGTAGCTGCTTTGCTGCCTGGGAGTGCTGCTGCCTGATGGAAAACCTGGCATCCCTGGGGCTCAACACCCTTTCTACTGCTCCCAGCCAGTTGTCCCTGACCTGTTCTGCTGGAGGGTTTTGTCTATCCCAGGGGCCAGGCTTTACATTTGCTCTTGTGGAATATGTTCTTTAATAGTTTGAGAAATTAAAAAATCAGTACTTAATTTACATAGCAGAAAGTACATAAAGAATCATGGAATCATAGAATCGTTTAAGTTGGAAAAGACCCTTAAGATCATCATGTCCAAATGTTAACCTAACACTGCCAAGTTCACCACTAAACCATGTCCCTAAGCACCACATCCAAACGTCTTTTAGATACCTCCAGGGATGGTGACACAACCACTTCCCTGGGCAGCCTGTTCCTATGCTTCACAACCATTTCAGTGAAGATATTTTTCCTAATATCCAATCTAAACCTCCCCTGGCACAACTTGAGGCCATTTCCTCTCATCCTATCACTAGTTACTTGGGAGAAGAGATCAACAGCCACCTTGATACAACCTCCTTTCAGTCAGTTGTAGAGAGTGATACAATCTCCTTTCAGCCTCCTCTTCTCCAGACTGAACCATCCCAATTCCCTCATAAGACTTGTGCTCTAGACCTTTCACCAGCTGTCTTGCCCTTCTTTGGACATACTCCAACACCTCACTGTCTGTCTTGTAGCGAGGGGCCCAAAACTGAACACAGCATTCAAGGTGCGGCCTTACCAGTGCCGAGTACAGGGACACAATCACTTCCCTGCTCCTGCTGGCCACACTATTCCTGATACAAGCCAGGATGTCATTGGCCTTCTTGGCCATCTGGGCACACTAATGGTTCATATTCAGCTGGCTGTTGACCAATACCCCCAGGTCCTTTTCCACCAGGCAGCTTTCTAACCACTCTTCCCCAAGCCTGTAGAGTTTCATGGGGTTGTTGTGACCCAAATGCAGTACCCGGCGCTTGGCCTTGTTGAATCTCATAGAGTTGGTCTTGGCTCATCGATCCAGCCTGTCCAGATCCCTCTGTAGAACCTTTCTATCCTCAGGCAGACCAACAGTCCTGCCCAACTTGGTATTGTTTGCAAACTTACTGGCTCCAATAGTGAGCCCTGGGGAACACCACTTGTGACGGGCTGCCAAGTGGATTGAACTCCATTCACCACAACTCTTTGGGCTCAGCCATCCAGCCAGTTTTTTACCCAGCAAAGAGTGTATCCGTCATTATATTCTTTTAAAAAATTATTTAATAATCATTATATTCTTTTTAATAATACTGTAACAGTACTCTCTTCCTTAGGTGTATATGCATATTTATATCTGATCGCAAGTCTTATCATTTAAATAACGTACATTACGCCACATAACAATGAGTATTTTATGGATTGTTAGCTTTTCATTAAAATTTACCGACTATCCAACAATAAGTGATGCCTCTTGGTTTTATGTCATTCACATAATTTACTAACTTTCCACTTCAGAAAGCCTTGAATAACAATTTGAATATTTTCCTCTATTGTTTTTAGACCTAACAGGAATAAATGTTAAATTTTTGGCAACAGGTAAAGACAAAGAATTTTTATTTTGCATAATTTTTTTATGCAGGACTTCAAATCCTCTGTGGCTCCTGAGAGTAGACAGTCTGATTTTAATATCTGTACATACTTTACTAGCCTGGGTCTTAAAATGTCAAAGCTTTTTCCCAGATAATGTGTTCCAAGAGAATGTAAATCTGAAAATAAGTAGTAGTTGTCACAGAATTCATTCTGCAATATTATAACATTAGTGTAAATTAACAAATCATGGAAATTAGTTTTAGATAAAAAAGTGTCATATATGTACATTTTTGAGATGTATTCAATACAGACATCAATTTACAGAAAAAGTGGCAAATGCTGTGCTTCAGTTTTTTAATGACAAAACGCACATATAAACTAGTGAAATGTCTCTGCACTTTACTTACATGATTTAATAATACCTTGACCTGCACTAGAAACCAACAACAGATGTCTGAAAAGTATTTTCCACTATCCATCCACAAGTTCTATTGTACCTATTGAGGAAGTAGATGTTAAGAAAGCTTTTATGTGTTTGTGAGGGGGAAGGGGGCGAGAAAGAGAAAGGGAGAGAGACAGTACAACACTACATAACATAACTATTCACAGGAAACTAAGACAGCAAATTTTCCATCAGAACCCTACAAGTAAGAAATGTTAGATCATTCCCAAGATACAAAACAAAGACAGAATTTAGAGTTCCTGGGTGCAAGAGGAAGAGCAAGCTACTTCACAGTTCTTTCTGTAAACTGTATATATATCCTCTGCTTCCCAGAAAACTTAAAACACTGTTAAAATGTATTTAGTGAAAATGCCTGGAAAGATGGTTCATGGTGTTTTAACCACACCCCTCTTACACACATTCTGTGCCAACTTTGTAGTTATTTTCTGTAGAGATTACATTGAAGAAAGCAAGCTGCTAATGCTAACCACACTGCTCTAAATCTGATTCTGATTCACTGTGTGATCTGACCAGATTACTTAAAATTTATATGTATCCTACAACAAGCTCATGAGGGGTTTTCTTGCACTGGGAAAAAGTGTTGTTTTTATTAATACCTCCTATGAAGTCAAGTAATTAAATATCAGTGGGGAACAATCATGCTAAAATTTGACCATGCCTGGAGTTAGCAGTATGTTCCATTTTGAAATTAACATATTTGTTTTTAATTACAAAAATAATTTTATTTCGTTGCTGAAGAATAAAGTGCCAATTCATTTAGTAAGTGCTATCGTGATAAAAGAGGCAATATGGTCCCATGGTTACAGTACAGGAGAGCTGGATTCCTTACATTGCCACTGATATATTGTTCAGTATTAGACAAATCATATTTTTGTCTTGAAGTCTCCTCATTGTTAAACTGGGAATAACATCTGTTCAATGGCTTCCAAGATCAATAGTTGTGAAAAGTTTTCTGTTATAAGACTCTCTAAGTATTACAACTATATTTTGTCCAAGCAGAGAGAATTTTTTCTTTCCAAGTTCTCTTCTTTAGCAGAGAAATTTCAAAAAACAGAGAAAATTTAAAGAATACTTTTAAATATTTCTATTGTTATAAGGTTTGCAGAGAAAGCACTTAATGAACAAGCAATGACATTTCTCTCTGTGCAAGACTCAGTAGCATTTTTACATGGGAAGAGGAGACCTTCCAGTCTGACACAGATTACAAATTTGAGATTAGAAGTAGCACAGCCCTAAGAAAGAAGGGGTAACCTTCTTAGACGTAACCATAAGAAGAGGATGTAGAGGGTGACTGCTTTTTTGTGCAGTTGCTTATCAATCCACTGTAGTATTTTTGTGTTACTGAATGGAAACAAACTCAATCACACAAATTTAGGACACTTTTTGTCTTCTTAATTAGAGTAGGGCCAGTAAGGCCATGTAAGATGACTAAATAATATGTAGATTATTGCATGGAGATGACTCAGACTTATCTCAAGCCACAAACATTTATAAAAATAATTAAGAGTGTAAATGATCCAAGTACAGAAAAAAAAAGATCAAAAATGTAAACATTACTACTATACCATCATCCAGGTCAACAAGCTTCTGCAATATATGTGTCTAAACATGCACATTTGTCTTCATGCAAATAGTACTTGTGCAAGTGAAAATGAAAGTAGTTTTCTTGTTCTGTTTTCATCTACTTGAGTTTAAAAAGCTACCACCTCAAAATTTCTTGTCATAAGCATTCTTCATCTTTACTTCAACCAGGTGTTTCTCCTGAGTTCACTCCTCAATGATTCCTTCATGCAACCTGTTTTTGGACATTTTATTTATATACCTGCAGACTAGCCTATGCTGATTTTAAATGTCAAATTAATATATCTGATCTTCAAACATAACTGTTCTTTCATCATGTTTTGTACCACTGATGGGATTTCCATAGAGTTGTTCTGATTTATTAGTTCTGCTAAAATATCCTCAGGAATTGCCACAATGTGCAATGTTACAAATAGCCACCTCCTTTCAAATGCTCTGTAAAAAATTCTCTTACCATGGAAGATTTCAGCTGTCCCTTTCTCAAAATCTTAGATTAATCATTTTGGCAATTACCAGTTCTAAATGGAAAACAGTTTGATTTAAGGATCTCATCAAATGAGGAGATTTTGATGACATAATTTTTGGTTGCTATCATTTAAATACATAGTTTGTGTACCTAATTGTTAGATTTTTTACATGGTCTTTCACAGACTTTTTGGATGCTTTCTACTATTTTCTTCTGTTTGTTGTGGAGCTGTTGTAGTAAGCCCTTACTTGAGCTTTTACAACCTGAGTGTATTTCCATCTGTCACTTTCCAAGTTTCCAGAGTAACTTGTTTGGTTTTTCAATTTGAATTCCCCTTCCCAATGATGTCCCAGCCAAGACTTCATTTCCTCTCCTATTTTACATGTTGTGAACCAGTCTTTCTTGAGTATTTGAGAAAACTGCTGGAAGGTTAGTGCTAAGCCTTAACACCTCTGAAGTGAACCTTAGAACAGCTGAACAGATGTCCAAGGAAATTACTACCAGTGAACTTAAACCTGTCTGGTATTAGAATCACATAAATATAAATCAGCAATTATAACTCAGCAGTTAAAACTGTAGGTGTATGTAGAATCAATGGTATCTAAGCACTTCTGTTAGGAACATGAAGAATTAGCTGCTTCATAGTGTTATACACATATTCTGTGCTTTATTTTAAATCATTTTAAACACTAGATACATGGAGATATAATATTTTTAATGTAGCTTCAGAATGTAGAACAAAGCACTCCCCTTTTCTGGTGTGTTTCAGATACAGAGAAGTAATAAAAATATCAGCACAACATTAAACAATAGTTTCTCTCTCAAAGGTTTCTGTAACACTCTCTTAGTTCATTTTGTCTGCAAAACACACAAACAGGCAAGGTTGTAAGGCATGAGACAACCACAGACCCTAGACAATTATAAGAACAGAGGAAGGATGAATCAAAGAGCAGAACCCACTCTGCTGCTGCCCTCTACCTCAGTTTTTCCCTGGAAGTCTATATCTGAATTTCCTCAATCAGCTTCCTTCTGTCTCACACCCTCCTTCCCAATGTTTCTCTCTGGTTTCACAAGTATTCCTTACTCAGTCCCAGAGAGGCAGCATGACTCCTGAAGGTGATGTCAAATACAGTTGTTAGGTACTTTATGAATACAAAATTATGACTAGGAATTAGGAGATTGTGCTTTTCAAATAAAAATTACGTGTAGGTAGGAGCTTACCCAAAAAGTATCACACTCCCTCTCTCTCCCTCACCTTAATCTCGTTTAGGAAGCAGAGCTTAAGATGTAAGATTTCAATGTTTTCATCCTGTACCTGTTTCACTGTGATCTATTCCACAATGTGAAAGAGTTTTGCTTAGAGTTCAACCAGCTGCCCCCATTGTTTCCTGTGATCCAGTGTTTATATCACATGAAATAAATAAAACTATAGCTAGATAAACACCCAAACACAATTATGAAAACACACTGAGGCAGTGGAACTGAGAAGCATGGGTGTGGCACTAGATTGTGTTTTCAATAATGAAAAATACTTCAACTAGATCATTTTGCTATGAAGTTTTACAATTATGGTCTATAATGACTCTTCCTACTTCTGTCTTCCATGCAGTATTCTATAAAAATAGTACTCATTTTTAATGCCTTACTTCACAGATCCCTCATATTTCTTTAAATGTTTGCTATACATTATGTTTACATAAAAAGAGGTACATTATAAAAAACTGATTTTTTTTTTTTTCTGAAGGGAGTCAAAGGTTATAGTTAATACATAGGAATGGTTGCTTTTCTCACCTCATCACATTCATCTCATATATCACTAGTGTCTTTTGGCACACTTTTCTCAAAATGAAAAAATGCATGGTATATGATTGATTTCCAATTCTTTCAGATGATACAGTGACAAATAAGAAACCAGAGCAATTTAGTCTGAGGTGTCTGTTAAATATCATAGGATATAACTTGTTAGAGAACCAGCCCGTTTCCACCCATCTAATACCTAAATTTATCTTCACACAGTGTTCATGTGAATAGCAAACAACATGTCATAAACATTCAGTAGCGATTAACAAATTAAAGTTCTTTGTATTTTTAGTATCATAGCAAACCAATACTGTGCTGTAATTACAACGTTCATTATTATTATATAAATACTCATTATATATGAGTATTCTTTAAATTTGATAAATTTTAATGGTTAAAATTTCCAAAAAGACCTTGCTGGGAAGAATATGGTACAATAAAAGAATTGTTCAGTTTCCAAAGTTTTATAATGTCTTCTCCTTTCTTAAGACGCTGTGACTAACAGTATTTCGATTAATAAGTATCTCACTGCTTATAAGTAAGCGTAAAGCACTTTTTACACAATAAAACATATGCAAAGGCTCCCTCCAAGGAGATGTAATGCTTCTTCACACTGTAAAAAGATATGAACTGTACTCTCTCCATAGACGCAAAGCGCGAGTCAGACTCTAAAATTTGTAATGCAGATACATTAAACAATGCTTCAACATATTGGCAGAAGCTTCACGTTCCTGCCATTCAGAATACAGCATTTTAATAAGCAAAACTAATTTATGAGAGTTCCTAGTTCAATTAGCACACGTCTTAAGTATTCCTAATAAAGTTTCATGGGGATAACAATTGAGGGGTAGGCAAGAGGAAGAAGCTACCACCAGCTATAACAGATGAGAATTCAAACCCATCCACAAAAGAGCACTTTTGCACATGCGCTCATGATAGACACTGCCTATCTGTTTCAGACATTCACAGTAATGAAGAGAGGCATAAACTGAAAAACTTCGTCACAAAAGTGTTTGCAAGACAAAAATACAATTCATAAGAGCCAGCATCTCAGACACCTGGAGCATAACCTCCTTGTCTTTATTTGGAAAATTTAACTAATACTTTACAGGATGCAATATTTTGCTGTGCTGGCCAAAAACACACACCTGATGTCAGTTTAATAAGTGTGCATGCAGATCAGTGAAACTGAGTGTATTTTAGTGGAGAGGAAGTGGAGGGAAGAACTAAGGGGAGAGGTCTTTTTCCTGTTAATTCCCTATTCCTTTTGTTTCTGAAGGCAGAGCAAAAGAGGACTCATCCAAACAAAACACTGAAGGGCTGAACAGAGGTCATTTAGGTAGCTAACACCCATGGGATCAAAGTGAGATAAGGGACAATATTCAGCTGCAGACATTACAACTTTTGTTTTTATCTAATCATTATTTGATTAGCCTGATCTAGGTAGGTGTTTTCCCTTTCTTTACACCATTATGTGGTTTAAACAACCAGTTCAGCTACCTGTTTTGTGCAGATCCAGTTGTCTGATTAATGAAGTTCCAAGTGAAAGAATGCAAGGCTCCAGGAAGATGGAGGAAAACCTTCTTCTAAAAAGCTTCTTTTAACATTAAGTTTTTCTAAGAGATCAATGTCATACATAGAAAAGGGGTGCACATATACACATATATCTTACCCAAACTAAGATTAGAACTTTACCTTTGATTTGAGAAAACCTTTCTTCAACAGTCAAGATACTTTAAAAAATGAAATTTCTGAAATGTTTTCAAATTAATCCACCATGACCTCCAGGAATCCAATCTGGGAATATTCTGAATGCATATATATGAGCTTAAATTTTGCTTTCTTTATTATTTTTCCATATATAATCTATTTCACATATTTAAGCACATTTTGCATTTTATAAAGGTAAGCTCATATGACGCAAACTATGGTTAAGGACCACATTCAAACCTTAGATACTGCAGTCATTACTTTTTTGTTCATTGAGCTTCAAATGCAGAGAGTTAAAGAACTCACACACAGAACTCACACTTTTATACTTACAGCAGGTTTTCTCTGGAAGCAGATATTGTGCCTGTGATAACTCTCCCATTTAGCCACTTTTCCTATTTTAGCATTTTTGATAAGTGAACACAAAATCTAGTCTTAAGGATTAAGTGCTCACAAGTCATTTCTTAACAACATAACATACATAAGAGGACAAAACATGACAAATGTCTCAAGCTATCCTTTTTCTTTTTCCCTTGTATGGAACTCCTAGAAACATGGTTCTTAAAGACTTGGGGCAGGGGGCGAAAATCCAGCTTGTAAGAAAAGCACAAAGTAAAGAACAAACAGGTGCTATGAAAGTATTTTTATGTCAAAAAGGTTTAGGAAAGGTTAGGCTGTACTTATGTGTCCTTTTTTTGTTACTGGAGTATATATTCATTAAAATATATTGAATGCACTGTGCATTGAATGTACTCTATGTACTTGATTGTGCACAATCCACCAAGTGCTACTTAGATGTAGGTAATTCAACTTCAAAGATACTTATGTGAAGCATCCAGTATTCTCCCATTTGCTAACATCTTCCATTTAATCATGTGTAATTAGGATATGTTAAATTCATAAATGAACTTACTAATTTACTGTGCACAATAAAGGATTTTCTTCACCACTAGTGGTTCAGTTGTCCCTCTGATCTTGTGTGCTCTAGCCGATGGAAATTTGTAAAAGCAGCTTTGCAGAGGTTGTGCAGACACAGCTATAGTGGCAATCTGCCACACATGCATGCCTCATCAATTATTTCCAAGAAAAGTAAGGTCCCTGCAGTCCCATCATCACTCTGTGTTTTCAGTTGAGATGAAAAGAAATAGATGAAGATGTAGCATAATTCCCCCTTACAGCTTGCACAGCTATTTTTTGACAGCCAAACACATGATGAGTTAACACCTTCACCCTCTTCAGAGCTGATACAAGCTACAATTTATATAAACATACTGAGCTCCCTAAGGATCCTTGTATTAAACTCACATGAACACAGTATGTGTCACACTCAACTCTTTCTTTCTGTTTTTTTAATTCTCAGACCATTAAATGCAGAAGTAGCTAAACACATTATATGCTAAAATGAATTTTATGGAGTTTTTCTGCTGTGGAGAGAATCAAGTGATAAAGAAATCATATCTTAATTCTGCATAACCTATAAATACAGCTCTCTGCAGAAACAGTGTAGAAATAGGTTAGTCCAACTGGATAATCACATAACACTCGAGAGCCTTGCTGTTTTTTTCCATTTTGTCACCTTCTTCAGATATAAGAATAAAAAAAACCCAACCAAACAAACAAAACCAGAAAGGTCTTGGATTATACTGTGTTTATTCATAAAGAATTAAAAGTAGAATTATTTGCATACAAATAGACTGCTGTGAAAGATTAGAGATTATCTATAGATTATCTGCTTTACTTGTTGCCATATAAAACTAAAAGTTATGAGAAATTTTTTTTCACAATCAATATGTACACAATATCATTTAAATAATTTAAAAAATATGCTGTGGTAAAAGGAGACCATCATGTGTTTTTAAACTGATATATCTAAATACACTTGCCTTTTCTTTTCTTCCAACATTCTTCCCCTTTTTAAAGTCTCAAAAGGAAGTGAAGTCAAATAGCTGAATTTTGGGAAATGAAAAAATCAGATCAAAATGGATAGTTCAGTACTCTTGAAGTGCATCTTTCTAACTGAAGACGTGTTTCTATATGATGCTTTACAGAATAATGCCCAGTACTCATGGCCAGTTAACCTTCTGGGTGCAAAAACCCATTCTAAGAAAAAAAAAAAAAAAGCTTAACAGACCACCACATTCTTCTGTATTGCAGTCATGCATGGTAAATGACATCAGTGATGGAACTATTAAAGTAGATGCTTCTAGTTAGTCAAGTGTCAACATTGTCAGCTACGCATTTCTCAGTTAAGCAGCTATTCTCCTTTGTAAGTTCACAGTTTTTTGAATAAGAATTGTGAAGTGACTTAGCCAGCTGCCCTATTAAATACTGGAAGTGATTGCTCTCACATTGTGTCTTGTATGATTTTCTGGTAGTAGCAATTGCTGCCTCACAGTAAAAATAGAATAAAAACATTCTTTTAGGTTTTCACCAAGCATAATACAATCTTGATAAATGAGACTATGTCTGAAATTTGAATACAAACCCTCTGCCAATAACATTATGTCATGGTTTAACCCCAGTAGGCAGCTAAGCCCCACACATCTGCTCAGTCACTCCCCCACAGTGGGATAGGGAAGACCATGAAAAGTGTAAGAAAACTTGTGGGTTGAGGTAAAGACAATTCAAGAGGTAAAGCAAAAGCTGCACATGCAAGCAAAGCAAAATAAGGAATTCATTCACTCCTTCCCATCGGCAGGCAGATGTTCAACCATCTCCAGGAAAGCAGGTCTCCATCACATGTGACAGTAATTTGGGAGGACAAAAGCCATAATTATGAATATCCCCTTCCTTCTTCTTTTCTCAGCTCTTATTGCTGAGGGCGATGCCCTATGGTATGGGATATCCCTTTGGTCAACCGGGATCAGCTGTCCTAGCTGTGTTATCTCCTAAATTCTTGTACATCCCCTGCCTACTCATTGGCAGGGCAGAGCTGGAAACAGAGAAGGCCTTAACACTGTGTAAGCACCATTCAGCAGTAACCAAAACAAGTGTGTTATCAATCTGTTGTTGATTCATACTTGATGCATGTAGATCATATATGTATAAAGTGTATACACATGTATATCACATGTATGATTCATATAAAAAATCATACTGTTTCATCACAAATCCAAAACATAGTCACATACGAATGACTATGAAGAAAACTAAATATATCCCAGCCCAAACCAGTACAATTATTAATAAACATGAAAGATTTTTGGACTTTATAAGTCACCAATAAATTTGTTATGAAGAATAAGTTATACTCCAGTTATACATTTCATTTATGACTGTGAATTAGTCTTATAATTAACTTCCATCCAATCAAGTCTTACACCATTTAAAAACTTGTACATTTTATAATATTGCACTGTCCAATATAATATTAAGGCTCACTGTGGTAAACAGAGATGATAATCTAGATATAATAAATCCATTGTAAAAGTTTACTAACATGAATTATCCTGTGACTTTAACAAGAAAACCCAGAAAAATACAGAAAAGAATATGCTTATGTGTGCATGTGTGTTTCAGGAATGGACCATCATCCACTGTATATGATGTAAAAAAAACCCCAGCCACCTACATTTCAGGTTTTTTTTTTATAGATCTGCAAGTAACAGTTCTCTTCAGCTTCTAGTTAGGCACAGCCATTTCCATAGTGGCTAAGAAGATATACAAGTATTCAGCAGCCCTGCAGAAAGGGATCTGGGGATGCTGGTTGACAGCAGGCTCAATATGAGTCAGCAGCGTGCCTTGGCATCCAAAAGGGCAAACCACATCCTGGGGTGCATTAAACCCAGCATAACCAGCTGTCAAAAGAGGTGATTGTCCCACAGTACTTAGCATTAATGTGGCCTCACCTTGAGTACTATGTGCAGTTCTGGGGAGCACAATTTAGAAACAATGTTAAGGTACTTGAAGGATCTTTATGCAGGAGTTAGCAGGGCTCATTGAAAGAGATTTAAACTAGATTTGAAGGGGAAAGGGTTAAAACCAGGCACACTAGGGTTAAGCCTGGGGGCAGCATACCAATATTTGAGGGACAGTGTGCTAGTGAGGTCCTTTGGTTTGTCATCTCAGTGGAGGTAGGGGATGGAGTTCCACACGGCAGCAAAGATGAAAGGGTTATTGATATGTTAGAAACCATGGAAGTGCCTGAGAAGAGTCACTTAAGAATTAGGGCTTCTCCTCCAAAAAGGGTGGCAGGATGAATAACCCAACTGAAGCATGTCTACACCAATGTACACAGCATGGGCAACAAAGAGGAGGTGTTGGAAACCATTGTGCAGCTTGAAATTTATAATATAGTTACCATCATGGAAACATGGTGGGATGATTCACACAACTGGAGTGCTGCAATGGATGGCTATAAACTCTTCAGAAAGGTTAGGCAAGGGAGGAGAGGCGGTGGGGTCGCTCTGTGTGTTAGGGAGTGTTTTCACTGTCAAGAGCCTGATGACGGTGACAATAGCATTGAGTGTTTATGGGTAACAATCAAGGAAAAGGCCAACAAGGCAGACATTCATGATGGGAGTCCGTTACAGACCACCCAACCAGGTTGAAGAGACAGATGAAATTTTCTATAAGCGGCTGGGAGAAGCCTCACGATCCCTAGCCCTTGTTCTCGTTGGGGACTTCAACTTACCAAATTTCTGCTGGAAATACAATATAGCAGAGAGGAAACAGCCTAGGAGGTTCCTAGAGTATGTGGAAGATAAATTCCTGACATGGTTGGTGAGTGAGCCAACTAGGGAAGGCACCCAGCTGCACCTGTTGTTTGTGCACAGAGAAGGACTTTTGGGTGATATGATGGCTGGAGGCTGTATTGGGCATAGGGATCATGAAATGATAAAGTTTTCAATTCTTGGAGAAGTAAGGAGCAGAGTTAGCAGAGCTGCTCCCTTGGACTTCTGGAGGACTGACTTTGGCCTACTTAGGGGTCTGGGTGACAGAGTCCCTTGGGAGGTGGTCCTGA
The DNA here is from genome assembly GCA_031468815.1 of Morus bassanus. Classification (NCBI taxonomy): domain Eukaryota; kingdom Metazoa; phylum Chordata; class Aves; order Suliformes; family Sulidae; genus Morus; species Morus bassanus. The sequence continues at coordinate 54,154,695 of CM062600.1, read as the reverse complement.
AGGGCTAAGGGGTCCAGGAAGGCTGTATATTCTTCAAGAACATAATCTTAAAGGCAGAGGAGCAGGCCATCCCCATGTGCTGAAAGATGAGCCACTGGAGAAGAAGACCAGCCTGGCTGAACAGAGAGCTTTGGCTGGAACTCGGGAGAAAAAAGAGAGTTTATGAACTTTGGAAGAAGGGGCAGGAAACTCAGGAGGACTACAAGGATGTTGTGAGGTTATGGAGGGAGAAAATTAGAAGGGCCAAAGCCCAGCTAGAACTTAATCTGGTTACTACTGTAAAAGACAATAAAAAATGTTTCCATAAATACATTTACAACAAAAGGAGGGCTAAGAAGAATCTCCACACTTTATTGGATGCAGGGGGAAACATGGTGACAAAGGATGAGGAGAAGGCTGAGGTACTTAATGTCTTCTCTCCCTCAGTCTTTAATGGTAAGATCAGTATTTGTCAGGGTACCCAGCTTCCTGAGCTGGAAGTCAGAGCTGGGTAGCAGAATGAAGTCCCCATAATCGCAGGGGAAATGGTTAGTGACCTGCTACACCCCTTAGACACGCACAAGTCTATGGGGCCAGATGGGATCCACCGAAGGGCACTGAGGAAGCTGGCGGAGGTGCTCACCAAGCCACTTTCAATCACTTTATCAGCAGTCCTGGCTAACCGGGGAGGTCCCAGTTGACTAGAGGTTAGCAAATGTGATGCCCATCTACAAGAAGGGCTGAAGGAGTATGTGGGGAACTACCTGTCTGTCAGCCTGACCTCGGTGCTGGGGAAAGTTATGGAGCAGATCATTCTGAGTGCCATCACACAGCATGTACAGGACAAGAAGGAGATCAGGCCCAGTCAGCATGGGTTGATGAAAGGCAGGTCCTGCTTGACTAACCTGATGTCCTTCTGTGACAAGATGACCTACTTAGTGGATGAGGGAAAGGCTGTGGATGTTGTTTACCTGGACTTTAGTAAAGCCTTTGACATCATTTCCCAGAGCATTCTCCTGGGGACTCTGGCTGCTCATGGCTTGGTCGGGCATACTCTTTGCTGGGTAAAAATCTGGCTGGATGGCAGAGCCCATAGAGTTGTGGTGAACGGAATTAGTTAGGTTTCTGGTTGGACTCGATGCCCTTATGGGTCTTTTCGAACTTAAAGATTCTATGAATGCATTCAGAGAAGGGCAACAAAGCTGGTGAAAGGGCTGGATGGCATGTCCTATGAGGAGTGGCTAAGGACTCCGGGTTTGTCTAGTTTGGAGAAAAGGAGGCTGAGGAGTTACCTCATTGCCCTCTACAGCTTCCTGAGGAGGGGAAATGGAGATGGAGGTGCTGATCTCTTCTTGGTGTCCAGTGACAAGACGCATGGGAATAGTTCAAAGCTGCACCAGGGGAGGTTTAGACTGGACATTAAGAAACATTTATTTACTGAGAGGGTGGACAAGTATTGGACCACACTTCCTAGAGAGGTGGTCGATGCCCCAAGCCTGTCAGCAATTAAGTGGTATTTGTACAATGACAGTGGTAATTTGCTTTAATTTTTGGTCAGTCCTGAAGTGGTCAGGCAGTTGGACTAGATCATCGTTGCAGGTCCCTTCTATTCTATTCTATTCTGTTCTAGTCTAGTCTAGTCTAGTCTAGTCTATTTTGAAGAGAAAACTGAGCTTCTCAGCTCTTGGTTAGTAGTCCTGTTCAGAAAATGCTTCATGTGTCTCAACACTGTTGCTGGAGTTTTCTAGTTTATGTTTTTCATCTTTTGCTGTGGTGCAGACATCATATTGTCACTCAGTGACCACTGTTGCACATTTTGTCTCAAAGTACCTAACCTGTTCTGTGATTTGGTGTCCAGAGATCTGTTAAGATTCTTAGTTTTCTTTTTGCCCCAGTTGTCTTTCTCTTGTATGTTATCTCCATGATCCAATTATCTATTATTTGTTGTCTTGTGCACAAAATGACTAGTATGTGTTCTCCCTCCTCACTTTCTCACTTTTTGGGGAAAACTACTGAACACTTCAAAACAAAAGGGGTGGAAGTCTGTTTGGATAGGGTATTTCAGATTCATGTATTTCTTATTCACTTGATCTGAATATTGAATTACATAGCTAAGACATTAACATTACTGTAAGTCATCCTCACTACAAAAAAAGTACTTTATTGTGTTCACATGGAATTTCAATGTCTTTTAACTTGTGATCACTGCCTCTTGACCTGTACCTGAGCACCACTTAGAAGAGTCTGTTTCACTCTTCTTCACTCAACCCTCACCAATGTGTATTTATACACATTGATGAGACTCCCATGAGTTTTCTCTTCTCTAGGTTAAACACTCCAGGCTATCCCAACCTCTCCTTATATGACAGATACTCCAGTATCTTAACTATCTTTGTAGCCCTTCACTGGACTTTCTTCGATATGTCCATGTGTCTCTTGTACTGGGGAGCCCAGCACTGGACACAGCACTCAGATGTGTCTCGCCAGAGCTGAGTGGAGAAGAAGAATCACTTCCCTTGATCTGCAGGCAATACTCTTCCTAATGCAGCAGAGGACGTCTTCTTTGCCCCAAGAGCACATTGCTGGCTCATGGTCAACTTGGTGTCCACCAGAGCCCCCATGTCCTTCTCTACAGAGCTGCTTTCCTGTGGGTCAACCTCCAACTTGTATTGGTGCCTGGAGTTACTGTTCTGCAGGGGCAGGGCTTGGTATTTAGCTTAGTTGAACTTTAAAAGTTACTGTGGGCCAATTTCTCCAGCCTGTCCAGGTGCCTCTGAATGGTGCATGCATCTGGTCTATCAGCCACTCCTCCCCTTTTGGTATGCTCTGCAAACCTGATGAGGGTACATTCTGTCCCATAATACAGGTCATTAATGAAGACGTTAAACGTCCCATTTTTTGAGCAAAGGTAATGAATAGATCAAAACAAAAGGGGTGAAAGTCTGTTTGGGTAGGACATTTCAGATTCATGTGTTTATTATGTGCTTACTTGATTTAGATATTAGAGTGCATATCTAGGACAATAATTTTACTGTAAATTCAGGATAGTTAAATATCTGATGGTGTGCATGCAAAAATTCTATTGTACCTCAAACTGTACTATACTGTTCTGATAGTTAATAGATTAATAAATATCTTACTTATAAAATATGAAGAGATCGATTTTATAAATTAATAAACTCTTGAAAGAGACACACAAATACTAATAATTTTTCATAAAAGTGGTTGTCTCAATGGAAAAATATGAAAATCTATATTTAGATGATACAGTGTTCTATGACTCAAAACAAATAAAACAAATAGACCAAGCAATTATATTCCAGTTAGAGCATCTTTTAGGTTTGTAGAAATTACTATTATAGGGAGAAGCAAGAACACAGAATTAGCTGTAAAGCTAAACACAGAATAAAACAAGAAATAATTAAAAATCTGAAAACTGGTAGGCAAACTTTGCCTTCCTTACTAATTTAAAAACCTTTAAATTTACGATAATTTGTCCTTTGAAGTGTTAAATGCATGAACATATTTTTTCCTCTCTCTCCATATTTCAGCGTTAGAAAAGATCAGAATTATCCAAAGGCATGAATGCCTGTTTTGGGAGTATTTCCAAGCAAGTAGACAGCAGAAGTCCTGTGGACTTTTTTTTCATTTGAAAGAGCTTTCCTTTCCTATTTTGCCGACTAAAAGTGTTCTCATTAGCTCAGAAAAATCAAGCTAAATTTTACACTCCTCCCAAAATCATGCAACACTTTTGGTGATGGGCTGAGATGCCTTTGTTGTGAGTACTGGCTTTTATTTACTTAATTTATCTACATTACTATATTAATAGTAAATATGGTTAAGTATGTCAGGCTTTTTATCCTGCTGAAAATAAGTGAAAATTTTTTCTGCATTATTGTCTTAATAGGAAAGCAATATAATCACACTCTCCATCTTTAAATTATCATCATAACACCGCCTTGTGAAGTACATGTATCCTTAATGTACAAAGGAAGTCCTGCAATACAGAGCAATTCAAATTATTTTTTCCATAGTGGCACAGTCAGAAACTGAACCCAGGCTCCTGGGAATGTGGCAGAGCCTATGCCAACCATCTTTTATATACGTGATCTGAAAGAAAGAGGAAGGAAAGGAAAGTCTCTTAGAAAGACACTTGGAAGCTGTCATCCTGGATGTGTATCTGCCTCACAATACTTTAATGAGAGAAATATCTCCCCACCACCAGCTTGGCAGTGATGATGAAACAAAGCTAGCCCAATATTAATGTTTAATGTGCAACTTCTGCGTGAAATTTACTTCTTAATAATTTTAATGGAAATTAGGAACTCCAGGAACATCAGGTTTAGGGCTTCTTTGTGCCACCAGATTTTTCTTGTTTTCCTGTATACATATGCTGGAGTGTACTTGTATTTTTGTTTTGATTTGAGGAGGCACACCATGCTTTGAGAAAATGACAACTCATTAAAAATAAGAAATATTTCACTCTGCAGTGGTCTGATAACTTCTCTGTCATTTCACAGCTCTTTCTCTGAGCTCTATATGCTGATTATGCTGATCCAAAATGACTGTCAACAGGGGAAGGGAATAGGTATTTTGGGATTTCAGCTACCAGCCTTTCTGTTTGAACTTAAATCTGTTGGCAAGGCAACTGGAGGAAAGTTGGAAATTATTTTTTTAAAGAAAACAACGATCATAAGATGGTGGCATATATTTTAATCACATCCATTTCTTTTTGGTGTTTAGCAGGCTGTTGAACCCACAAAGGAAATCACTGCTCTAATAGCCTTCATCATGCTGCAGAACAGCAGACTTGTACAACTCAAATGCCCCCATAATTCTTTTTTATCCTTTCCAGCTGTGAGAAGTAGCTTCACTTAGTCCTTGGCCTGGAGGACTCTCAGCAGCCGTTCACATCCTACAAATCAGAAAGTTAAAGAGATGGCAAAATTTACACTGTTAACCAACTGGCCCAGAAGGTTGAAACACCATTAAAAAAAGGGAGCAACTTCTCCTCCTCCAGGCATTTTTGTTGTTTTTCAAGCTTTGTGTTGCACAGTTTAGCCCAAGATTTTTGGTAGCTTTTAAAAACCATTGTCACCTCATAATAATCTTCTGGTTCACTATCAACTGGTAAGTCATAGATCTGCTGGTTGTTTGCTTTACACATGTGTTATCTCAGGCTCTCTCAAAAAAAGTGCTAATTTGCTAAGAAGAATTTACAATAGTTTTGAGTTGAAAAGCTAAAGTTTTACAAATTTTATGATTTCTTATCTTATGATTACAGAGGTAAATCTTTTTTCATCCCTATTTTCATTTTCATTCTTAGCACCTCTTATTCCATTCAGGTGTCTGCACAAGGAACACAATGCAGATGGTTAGACTAAATATGACCCCTCTTTCTCAGGCATTTCACAGTCCAAGAAAAAAAATGAAAGAAAGGTTTGCTGTTCATTCCTACATGTATCATTCTGAAGACTGATAGTTTCCACATCCCTGAAGAGAATGGCTTTTGCATGAGGTTAAAAAGAGAGAAATTACCGCTGTAAAGATTGCTGTAAACTCATGGGCACCCTTGGAAACTAAAATAAAGTCACTGAATTACATCCAGAAACTAAACTGGAATAAACAGAGGGCACAGGCCATATCCTGGGTGGTAAACCTGTTAATGGGAAAGGAAATCACTTATGACATAGATATTTGAAATTGTCTGATTTTGACCATAAACACTATAAAGGCAAAAAGATTCAGGAATAGTCTATATAATCACCAATAATACATGCAATCAGCCAGAGGGAGGTATAAAAAAAATAGCATTTTTTCCTTTAATAAGAAGTACTTTCAACTGTCCTGAAAGCTTGACTGCTTAAAGTTTATTCTAATCTTTCTACCATTGTCATGACTTTCTAACTTTTCTCACCAAATTAAACCAAAGGGGTCTTCCTTAGTAGGAGCAACATCAGACAATTTGGACATACAGTAGATAAACTTCACTGAAGTAATTAATAAAATGAAGGCTTTTCTTCATTTAATTTCACTGGTCAAGTAAGACAGAGGTATAAATTACATGTATCTACCTTCACAATTCATTAATCTTAAATTAGGGAACAACATGCCAGTTCACCTGTTGGTCTGTGGATAAGGGGAGATCATTGGGTATTTTATAGCTTAAATTTGGCAAGATGTTTGTCACGGTCTCCCATAATATCCTTCCAATCAAATAGATGAAATATGGATTAAAAGGGGAAATAAGGGTAGTTGGAAAATTGGCTGGACAACCAGGCCAAAATAGTTGTGATGAACCCAACTGGAGGCCAATTAACAATATTGTATCTCAGGGTTTGATTCTAGAGCAAATACTGTTCAATGTCTTCATCAGCTACATGGATGATGGGAGAGAATGCACAGTCAGCAAGTTCATGGTGGCAGACTGTGGGGATCAGTCAATGCACTGAAGCTATTCATGCATTCAGCTATTCAGAATCATAGAACAGGCTGGAGAAGCAGGCAAACAGGAACTTCATGAACCTTATCAAAAGCGAACACAAAGCCTAGACCCTGGGAAGGACAAAGCCCTGCAGCAGAACATGCTGGGGCCAACTGCTTAAGGGCAGCTCTGTTAAAAGATCTCAGGGCCCTGGGGGATACCAAGTTGGCCATGAGGCAGCAGGGCCCCTGGACAGCAAAGAAGCCACCCTAGGCTGCACAAGCAAAAGTGCAGACAGCAGGTCTGGGGAAGGACCCTGACCCACTACCCAGGACCTGTGAGATGCACCTGAGTGCTGTCCCCAGCCTGAGGTTCCCACATGCAGGACAGACACTGATGTACTGGAGCAAGTCCTAGGGAAGCCATGATGTGGTTGGAGGATGAAGCAAGGGGCATCTGAATAGAGCCTGCAGCAGCTGTGTCTCTTCAGTCTGGGAAGGGACAACTTTGGTCCTTTTTGTTCCCTTTGGTCTTATTGGTGTCCGGAGATACCTAAAGGCCAAATTGTTCTCAGAGGAGCAGAATGGAAGAATGAGAGGAAAGGAACATGGTTTGAACAAAAGTTAGCCTGACTTGATGGAAGGAAAACCTTTTTCACTTTAAGCATGGTTAAATATTGGCTCCAATGTCATGCTTGGAGATATTTAAAAACTTACTGGAGGGGCGTTGAAGAACTGCATTCACTGTACCTGCTTTAAGTACATTGTTGAACTAGATGACCTCCAGAGGACCCTTCTCCTCTATGTATATGTACTGGTTTCAGCTGAGATGGATTAGATTCTTTTGATAGCCACTTGTGTGGTGCTCTTTTGCATTTGTGACCAAAACACTGTTGATATCATACTGATGTTTTAACTATTGCTGAACAGTGCTCATACACCATCAAGGCATTCCCTGTTTCCCACTCTGCCCTGCTAGAAGCTGGGAGGTGACACAACTAGGACAGCTGACCCCAACTGACCAGAGGGATTTCCTAGACCATATGATGTCATGCTCAGCAATAAGAGCTAGGGAAAAGAAGTGGATGGAGAAACATTCAGAATTACAGCATTTGTCTTCCCAAGTAACAGTTGTATGTGATAGAGCCCTGCTTTCCTGGAAAATAGCTAAATATCTGCCTGCCAATGGGAAGCAGTGAATTAATTCCTTATTTTGCTTTGCTTGCAAGCACAGCTTTTGCTTTACCTCTAAAACTGTCTATCTCAACCCACAAGTTTTCTCACTTTTACCATTTTGATTGTTTTCCCCTTCCCATTGTGGGGGAGTGAGCGAGTGGCTGTGTGGGGCTTAGCTGCCTACTGGGGTTAGTACACAACAGTATGTAATGTTTTGATGATTCTATGATCAACAAAGCTTCTGCACTTTTAAGGTCTGTATCATTTTATGAAATGAAACACATTTAAAAAGATTGACATTTTTAAAATTTTTTTTTACTTTTACAAAAATTAAATTTCATGTAATTTACAGTTTTTAAATGATACACCTTCAGTTTTTAGTCTTTTTAATTCTGAACTATCATTTTGCTCTAACATTCCACCTTCTTTATGTCTGCAAACTTCTGTACCTTTCTAAAGTTATGCTGAATTTTCTGCTCTAATCAGTTTCCCAGCTGACTAATTTTCAATTTCGTGAAATGTTCCCAATACATCAAATAAACTGCAGTTTTCATACATTATCATTACGTTCATTCTCAGAGATTCATAGAATAATTCAGGCTAGTGGGAACCTGGGGAGGGCTCCAGCCCCAGCCCCTGCCCAGAACCGGCTCAGCCATGTTGTCAGATCATGCTGCTCAGCGTTTCACCCAGTGAAGGCATGAAACCTCCCAGGCCAGAGATGGCCCAGACTCCCTGGGCCTTGGCTCCATAGCTGGGCTGTTCTTGTAGGAAAAAGGTTTCTCCTTAACTCCAGCCTGAGCCTCTCATGTTCCAGCTCATGTCACTGCCTCTCGCCCTCCCACTATGCACTGCTATAAAGAGCCCATCTGTGTCTCTGCCATTCCTCCTGTTGGTGCCAGGGATGCTGTTGGGTGCCCCAAAGCCATCCCTTCTCCCAGTGGAACCAGTCCAAACACTGCAGCCTCTCCTCACAGGGCAAGGTCTTCAGCCCCATCTTAGTTTCTGCTGATTTCATTCCAGCTGGTCTATATTTTTCTTTTATTGGAAACCCAAAACTGGACACCATATCTAGAAGTGATATAGCAAGCACTGAATAAAGGCTGATTCCTTGACGTATATACCCCAGATCACACTGCCTCAGGTACTGCTGGCCCTGCTGGCTGCAGAACAGCTGGATCCTGCTCAGCTCACTGCCCAGCAAGCCACAGAACTGCACCCTGGCCCTGCCAGCCTCAAAGTGCCATTGCTGCAAGGCTCTGGTTTTAGGGCTCAGTCTCTGTCTTAGCTGAATTTCACAGGGTCACTTGCAACCCCTTCCTTCTGCCTATCCAGGTCTCCAGAATGCACCCTGACCCTTAGGCATGTCACCCCCTTGGTGTCATCAGCAGGCTTCATGAGCGTGTTCTCCATCCTCTGCTCCAGGTCACTGATAGAGATGTTGAACAGGACAAGTCCCAGGATACACCCTGCACTACAACATTTGTTGTCGGACTCCTGGCAGAGTACAACCCAGTTAACCATGGCCCTCTGAGTCTGACCATCCAGCTGGTTGTTTACTGGTTGTCCTCACATCCAGACTGTGATCTCCTCACTTGGATACAAGAACATTGCAGGAGACAGTGTCAAAAGCCTTGCTATAATCAAAGTAGATGTCATCTGTGTCCACAGATCCAGTCATTTTATCACCAGGGGCAGTCTGGTTAAAAGTCAGAAAATCCCATGTTGACTGTTTCCAATCACCTTCTCCTTCCTAATCCCAGAAATACGTTCCCAGAAAAATCACTTTGTGATTTTCTGTGGCACCAAAGTGAAGCCAACCCCTGTCTGTAGTTTCTGCATTTGTTGCTTTTGAACTTCATAGAAGATGCATATAACCTTTGCCTTCCTGCAGTGGTTGGAGAACTCCCCCAGTCTCCCTGACTTCTCAAAGATGACAGAGAATGGCCTTCCAAAGGCAACACCTCAGCTGCAGCTCAACAGATCGAACAGAGCTGTCAAATTGTCTCAAGTAATCCCCAACTCGACCTCATCCACTGCTGGCCATTCTCCTCCTTGAACGCTTCTAATTAAGCTTGGAGGCCTGGGAGACCTTGCTGGTGAAGACTGAGCGAAAGAAAGAAAGAAAGCACAGAGTACCTCAGCCTTGTTTGTGTCTCCTGTCACTAAATCACCTGTCCCACTCATCAATTCCTTGTTCAGTCCTTTACTGCTTGTGTAGAAGCTCTTGTTGCCCTTGATGTTCCTGTGTCATTTCTGCCAGCATAGTGTTTCTAAGCTCCTCTTTTCTAGCCTGTCCCTGCTTCCAGCCCCTGTATTGCTGTCTTTTTGCATTGGAGCTCTGTGCTGAGTTCCCTACTCAGACAAGCTAGCTTCCAGTATGTCTGCTGTCTCCCTGTGTACCATGGTGGACCCTTCTCACATTTGGAGATGCTGTCCTTAAAGGTCTGCCAGCTTTCCTGAGCAACTTTGCCTTTCAGTGCTGTCTACCATGCATGCCCATCCACTAAATCTCTGGATAAGCCAAAATGTGCTCATCTGAAGCCCTTCCGCTCTGCTACTCTTTCCTCACTTCACTCAAGATCTTGAACTCTCTGGTAATTTGATCACTACAGCCAATACACCATTGATTGTCACACCTCCAGCCTGTTCCTCCCTGTGAGAGAATAGCAGATCCAACTGCTCATCACCCCTGGTTGACACATCCAGTGTCTCTTCACAAGGTTATGCCCAATACCCTCTGGAAATCTTGACAGCTTGTGTCCTGTTACTTTGCCCGCTAAGCAGAGGCCAAGGAGGATAAATCCCCCATGAGAACAAGTGTTGGTGATGCAGTCATTTAAAGAAAGCTTTGCCCACTTTGCCACCCTGATGAGTGGCCTGTAGCGCACTCCTGCCACAGCATCGTGCTTAGTGGCCTGTCCCCTGGCACTGAAACAGAAGCTCTTAGCCTGCCTGTTGTCCGTCCCATAGATGAGCCTCTCACATCCAAGCTGGTCCTTCACATCGTGAACAGTCCCTGCCCCTGATTTCACTGCCTGTCTTTCCTGAAGAGCTTGTACCTACCCATTGTTCACTCTGGTTGTGCAAACTGACCCACCACATCTGCCATTGCAACTTTGCCATTATTTTCTGGCTGCACATGCAGCTCTAGTACCTCCTGCTTGTTTTCCCAGGCTAAGAGTAGTTGTTTATGAGCACTTGAAGCAGATGTCCCTTTGCCCTGTTTCATCACTCCTGAGGTCTCCTTTGTTCCCACCATCCTACACTCTTCTCTATTCAACTCATCTGAACTTTCCCCAGTTGACTTTGGGTCATAATCTCCCTCCCTGGTCTCACTAAAGCTCTCCTCACCACTTCAGCCAGTCTCTCCACCAATATGCCCCTGTCACATTTTGTCAGGTGGATCCTATCTCACCTCTGCAGTCTTTGATCCTCAGCAGGGGTCCAATGGTTGTAAAAGCTTCATCACTGCCATCAGCAACTGCTGTGCAAGCAACTATTGACCCAGAAGATATGTGCACTGCTCTCCAAACCATTTCCCCCTCATTGGCAGAACAAAGGGGACACTATTCTTTTTTCATGCCCTGTGCCACAAACCTGGCTCTGCTTGCAGCACCAGGCCTTGCTCATGTTCAAGTCCCTTCCTGGCACGAGCCAAAAGCCCTTGTTTCCCTCCTTTGGCAGGAGCAGGATACAGTTAAAACCTCAAATACACTTTTGTTGGGAACAGCTGACAAGGATTGTCAGAAATGAATGCTAGAACTTGCCGGGAGAAACAGCCTTCTGTGGTGACCCTTTCTGCTCAGCCACAGGCAGCCAAAGGTGCCTGGAGGTGTTCCCAGGAGATCCCAGAAGCAGATCCCAGAGACTGCTGCACAGCTGCTTGTGTGGTTCCATGTGCCAGCTGCTCAACAGGAGCTGCCTGGTGGACACACTCCTTGTTGCTACCCGAAACAAAATCACGATGTAAGCAGTACACGAGTCACTGCTTTCTACCTAAAACACCTCCACTATGAAACCTAACCAGCTTCTATGTCTGGAATACTTGTTAAGCAGTAGTTCTTTTTGGATTTTGCTAAAACAAGAAAATACTGTAAAGTTCAGATGTAGTGGAAGCCACTCTCAGAACAGACTGACTATGCACTTATTGTTACCATTAAATTTTCAGGTAGACTGGAGAACGACCAAAAATTATTCTAATCTCTTCTGCATAAAACAATATTAAGTGTTTAAAATATTAGAAGTTGAAATATTTCACAAAGAAATAGGTACCTTATATTTACATTTCCTTTTTAACATTAGAGATAGTCACATGTTTTTCCATCAAAATTGCTTTCACTGTAAGAAAATCTTACGGAAAAAAACTGCTTACAGGAAATTATTAGCTTAAAGATGATGGCAAATATTTTGAAAGGAAAATCATGTCTATTTTTCCCTGAAAGTTTCATGGTAATTTTTTACCTTGATAGAACTGATTTATGAAATGCTTTATGTAGTTATGTGTAATAAATTAAAAACAGAATGAAAGTAATTAAAAACAGGTGAAACTAACCTTTTGAGAGGGAAGAAGTAACTATGAAACTAGCCCTTTGGAATGAACAATATTGCATACCAAACACATTCTAGAGTTTAGTAAGTGATTATCTGGTATAGCTTGAATTTCTGTATTGGCAGTTACCACAAATATTTTTTTGCATTCCATTTGCAGTGGTAGTAACCAAAACTGTGCTTGAATGTTCACTTGAATGTTCTTTTTTTATAAGACAAAAGTATATTTTATCTTTCCAATGTCTTTTTGTCTTTTGGTAACTTTGAAAACAGAGTGTTTTTCTCATATAAGCATAGAGAAAAATAAAATAATTCATTGTGAGCAACAGAGATTTTTAAAAGTTTGTTAGTAGAACATGATTTGCTGCAATATTGTACCTGATATATAAATATGATGGAGGACTCTCTTTGGAATGCTTCTCTTCTCTCCTTATGCATCCCAACCTTCCTTATTTCATATATGTGTGTATATATATATATACACACCTATATCTATATATATAGGAGGGAGTAGAGAGATTGACCATGTTTTCTTCACTAGTTGACCCAGGACAGAGACACATGCAACATCAGAAAAGAGTTCATCATTAACAAACTGTAAAGGAACACCAGAGGACGAGTTGATAATTTTTAGATGAAGAAAATTTCATCTTAATGTAAAGAAAATCTGCTCTAGATTGTTGGGTTATTTTAGTAATTTAAAAAATAAATTATGTCTTTAGCTTACTAGAAACAAAGCTGAAATTCTTTCTTTACTTTCTTTGTCTACTTAAATTTGTGACTGTTCTTTTCTTTTTTCATCTATTTTCACTTTGGTTTTGCTCTATGAAAACTGAAACATAACTAACAGAGTAGTGACAGCACAATAAAAAAGCAATTGATAGAGTAAAATGGTATGACTTTTCCAAAGAGAGACTACATTAAAATTTTGTTTGGGATTAAAAAAACTGACATAACATAGGCATAGATTTGCAAAAAGATGTAACCTGGACAATTTTAGGACAATTTCTGAAGAGGAAATAAAAGGATTAGTATCTCCTTTCCTTGGCTATTCCCAGTAATCATCCCCTTTGAGCTAACCCTAAATGTTTCACCTACGGGCCACCTTGTAACCTGTTGCTGCATTAGTCCACCTGCAGGTACTCTGAACAGCACAGTTCCCTGGCTAATCCAGTCCCTTTCAATTTGCAGAGTGGCAGGACAGACACTGAAATCCTGACCAGGATGGTAGCACTAGAAGTAAGAAGGTAAGAAATTAAATGAAACAACTATTTGAATCAATCACTTCCTGTAAGTTACTTGGGCAGATTAGAACTTTTTACTATGTACCCTTCAAATATGTAGTGCTGATGTTCTATAAACTGGAAAAAGTAATTCTTCTGCCTGCTAAAATGCAGAGATAAATAAGCAATGCATTATCCACTTCTATCTTTATAAAGAAACACTTCTTACACATAATATTTAATAGTTGTTGTGTAATTATTTATGCAGACAACATTTCAAAAAGGCTAAGAGGAATGGTCTGTGTGATACTGGTGTCCCGGTTTTGGCTGGGATAGAGTTAATTTTCTTCACTGTAGCTGGTATAGTGTGTTTTGGGTTTGGTATGAGAATAGTGTTGATGGCACATTGATGTTTTAGTTGTTCTTAAGTAGGTGTTAAGTGTTGCTAAGTAGTGCTTATACTAGTAAAGGACTTTTCCAACTTCTCATGCTCTGCTAGAGGCACAAGAAGCCGGGAGGGGAGGGGGCACAGCCAAGACAGCTGATCCAATCTGCCCAAAGGGATATTCCACACCATATAACGTCATGCTCTGTATATACAGATGGGGGAACAATCAGGAAGCAGGGGACGTTCGGACTGATAGCGTTCGTCTTCCCACGTAACTGTTGGACTGAACTAAGGAACCGCTTGATGGAGCCCTGCGTTCCTGGGGATGGCTGAACACCTGCCTTCCCATGGGAAGTAGTGAATGAATTCCTTCTTTTGCTTTGCTTGTGCGTGCAGCTTTTGCTTTCCTTTTCATTATATTATTGTTGTTATAATTACTATTATTATCACTGTTTTGCTTTACCTATTAAACTGTTCTTATCTCAACCCACAAGTTTTCTTACTTTTGCTCTTCTGGTTCTCTCCCCCATTCCACTGTGGGGGTGTGTGTGTGAGTGAGTGGCTGTGTGGTGTTCAGTTACTAACTGGGCCTAAACCATGACAACGGGCTATATCTGAGTAACATTTTATTTGTTTTTAGAGATAACTAATGCCAGTGGACTGGAGAGCTTAAAAGACTGGCACTGGGATGCACTTTTATTATTGAGTCAATGGTTCAAATCTTTTCTTGGCCAAGCATAACTGAAAGTTAACATCTGATGTCAGTGTCTGGAGGGTGTGAAATATATTAGTTGTCAATCAAGTCAATGAGGATGTTTCAAGATTTAAAAAAAAAATTAGTCTGTAAAGTTACAAGCACTTGGCAATCTGGGCATTAGTAGGGTAACCAAAGTTTGACTACCTTGAAAGATTTTTCCATAGATCCTCCCACTGAAGACAGATGACAGATAATCTGTATGTCAGCTTGCTCTAATATTGTGCAGGTATAGTTTTATGCCTAAGAGATAACAACTGGCTCATTTTCAGATATTCAAAGGTCTTTTAACCAATACAGGATTTAAACATTTTGGGGCAAAGACGTTTATTTGCTTCTGCAATGTTTGTCACTGAAGACAAAGAATTCATAGTCCATGCCTAGATTCCGGGAGCTGTGACAGCACAAATACTCTCCAGTAAATAATAATAGCAATAGCAATAGCAATAACAGCAATAATAATAATAATAATAATTTATTATTATTATTATTATTATTATTATTATTATTATTATTATTTCCGTTGAAATATAAGATACTTTAGTTTCATAAAACTGTGAGATTCAACATTCTTGTATAGTCCCCAAGTGGATAAATAAATATTACAGGTATTTAGGGGGTGACTAAGGTTTTCACCTGATTTTACTTGTCAGTGAACTGGATTAACACAGGTAAGTGGACACGTGAGCAGAAAAATATGTCAATATTGTCAAAACAATTAGTTTGATTCTTATCCTGTTTATGCTTAATAATTCAAGTGGAAAAATATTGAAGTTGCTAGAGCTATATGCGGAAATGGAAGAGTATCTACAGTTTAGCTAAGTCTCATCATTTGTCAATAGAAATGTGAAAAATACAGAATTTTGCAGCAAGACACTTATTAAAAACAGACAGGCAAGAGTAAAGTGCATGATACACCATACCTTTAAGAGAATTTAAGTGTAAAGTGAAGCCTGTCTTAGAAGTGATGTAATTTTTTATATAGCAGACACTATTGACAGCTCAGGGTGGCCTGTCATGACATGATGGAAATGCTGTGTGTATAGCCAAGAGTTTTCTGGATAGTACTGTTTTTAAAAAACACTGTGTTTCTCTTGAGGGCATTGTTAAAATGAGGTTTCAAAAGGCTTTCAGATGAGTGTCTCAAAACCGTGATCTCACTTGCATGCAGCAATGCTGTAAGCAAAATACTGTATGACTCTCTAGAGGGAAAAGAGAGTGGGTGCTGGGGCAGAGGTTCATATTTTTGAATTATTACTGTAATGTCTGCTGTACTCAAGTCTAATTTCACCTGTTTAGTTCTCATTAAACCCATCATTCAGAGCTACTGTCTGCCAAGATAATTACATTCATTTTCTGCTTTTCATATTTTGTTGCAAGAAGATATACATACTATGAAATGAAATAGTAATTTCAAAGTATGACTTTGTAGGTAGATTGCTGCAGTCTGCATATATGTCTACAAGCCTAGTCTAGATCAGTTCTTAGAAAGACTATAGAATTATAAAGATCTTACCCACACCATTGTTTTCTTTTGTCAAGGAAATTTGTTTATCAAGAAATAAATTTATTAGAGGTAAGTTTAAAAAAAATTTACTGTAAGCATTTTTAGAATAGCAATGAATTTTACAGATGACCACTTTTACTGCGTTGGTTGAATCTCTAAATTACTATTGCATAGAGACTATTCTGACAAACTGGCTTCTCGTATTATGCTGAGGTTGGGGGTTCTGAAAGAGGATGATCAGGTTTTGACTTTCCAGGTGCTAATATCTTCAAGATAAATATAAGTGGAAATACTTCCCTTGCTCTGCAACACAATGCATATGAAAAGACAACAAATTGTTTCAGAGAACCTCATTTGCAAAGTACCTGTTGTCAGAGATGATCATCTATCTAAAAAATAAATAAAAGTTTTACAGTTTAAATTTTTGCTTGCATATTCCTTGTTGTGAATGAAATAGCATTTATGAAATCACACAAAAGGGCATAGCATGAACAGGGTGTGCTGTCAGGTGGACCTTTGGAAGAAAACTGAAGGGGGTTTTTTCTTTTTTTTTTTTTCCTCTTCTTATGCTCCACTACATGATCTAAAAAAGATATAAATTTTTTTTACTGTGTTTAGATCATCGATCATCACAGCTGCAATATATGATACAAATAATATACGATCAGATTAAATATCATAATTCAATCTCCACACAATATAGCTGACTATGGTCAATAGGTACATAACACATTTATTTTTAGTAGACAGAATATTGGAAGTGTTAATAGAACTGCTTATTAGGTTTTGAGGAGACTGAGCGAGAATGGGTTAAACTCTACATGTCCATATCATGGCTTCTGTTTCTCCTGAAAATGGCATATCCTCAGACAGTTGTCAATTCAACCATCTTTTCTGGGTACACTTAATAAACAAAAACAGAAAATGATAGATGAAGGAAAGTCTTTATTAATAATAATTATTATTGTTAATAATATTGTGGCTTTGAAATGTCCATCTATAGAGATACTCAGAAGTCATCTGCTCTGGCTGACCCTGCTTGAGCAGGGTAGTTGGACAGGATGAACTCCAGAGGTCTCTGTCAACCTCAACCATTCTATGGTCCTGTGAAAAAGTAATAAAAAATTGCCAGTGTAAGGACAGTTACACAGTCTTACTCACTCTTACATTTACTCTAACTCACAAAAGATAAATAATGAGGAAAAAGAGAAGAGGAAGCTAGGTCGGGGAAAATAATAGAAAATCAGTTAGCAGAATATGTACATTTTTGTATTCAATGGGCTCTCACAGGTCTTTCATGTGTGAATTTATCCAATATTTTTTTTAAATCTCTCTATATTTCTGAAATCCAGTCTGCTGTGATGATGAACTGATGACATACCACAGGTTACCCTGCAAAACACCTGGCCTTTCTGAAGCACAGTAGTATGAAACGTCCTGACGTTCACACTCTACAAGAGGTGGTAACTCTTGAAGAAAGTTACAATCAAAAGACATTTGATTTACCTCAGATGCCCAAGTGTTTCAAGAAAAGGGACTACTATGCTAGCTGTCACTAAAGCAGCATTTTTAAAGCTAAGTGTTTTAAGGTGTTGCCATGTGCACTGTCACAAAGCTGAAAGATTTGTTTGCCTCAGGTCCTGAAAAAAGGTTTAGGCCACAGGGGTTCTGAATCTGATTCTATTTGAGACTCAGTGAGGGTTCAGTGATGATGGCGTAGACACATAACTTGTTCCAGGTTGTTAAGATGGCATCAGGAGACGGGGTGAAGCCAAATGATTTTAACCTATGATTTACATTTCACAAATGTGTCTGCAGGACACCTAGTAAGCAGCTGGACAGCTACCAGATCGCTTTATCAACTGAACAGTATGAATGGTTATGGCAAGTGATTTAAGAAACCCATCAAAATTTTATTTGGTAATTCAATCTTAATATGAGGTTTTCATTTTAAATATTTAATGTGAAAAAGTTTGATTTCATTTTTGATATAGAAAATGGTTTTATTTCTTTCAGACACATCCTTTCCTTCTTCATTCTAAACTAACATTTTTTTCTTTTTCCAGATGTACCCTTGTTCTTTTTCTGGATATTCTCTTTCCCCTTCCTCTTTTTCAGACACTGCCTTAAAACACAGGTCTTCAGCTTAGTTCTGTTTCATTATTGTCAGTAACTCTGGTAGTTTCTTTCTCAGGGTGTAAACTGTTGATTGAGTTCTCAGAACACACATTTGTTTTATTCAGGTCTAAGATTTTGAAAAGGAAGACAGCTAGGAGTGGTGAAAAAGCTGGTTAGGTATTTTAGTTAATGTAAACCAATTTCCATATAGAGTTGTTTCAGTGACCAGGATGTCCATGGGAGACCAAGAGTTCCTACAGACATGGACAATTTCTCAGAAGTCACTTGCTGTAGGCTGATAATGTTGTTTGCAAAATATAAAGAATGTTACTCAAGCTCCAGAGATGTTTTTAATAAAATGTGTAAGATAATGATAACAACATTAGATGACTTCTGATGGTACTAATGACATGTCTTCTGATACTAGTAATGACAGAAGCTATCAAAACACAACCTTTTGATTTATTGTAATTTAATGACTCTGTATTTTCATGCTCCTGTTCCATTACTTTAGAGATAGTTTCATTTCAGTGATGATTAGAGTTCAAGTTCCAGAGACACTAAGCAATGACATTTCCTACTTGAATTCTGAGGAAAAAAGTACATCAGAAAAGTCAAACCAGAAAAAAAGGAGAAAAAAAAGTATACACACACACATATATACAAGAACACAGCTGAATTGAATATTTGATCACCAGGAAACTAATTTTAGAAAGATACTTCCAGAGATTATGGTCCCTATTTGCAGAGATAGCCAAATTCTATTGATATTAATAATTCTGTCATTTTTTCTGCCACAATTTATTTTCCAGGAAAAAACCCAACAGTTGATTACACAAACTTGCATAATCTCTTCCTCCTTCAGACTTTAAAATCTAAGAATGTAAGACAACAATTAATTTACAAATATTATGCTATAAATGCCTTCATAGTCAAGATAAGCAAAGCCCTGCAGTGCCTCCAAACTTAAGATCATTTCAGCCAGTTAGATCCTCTCTTCTTCTTTTCTCTCTAATATACATACAGACAATAATGGGGATAAAGTATTAACTTCCAGTCATGTGTTCTATCCACAAGATTAACTGTTAGTGTGACTAATGTAGTTTTATTTTCTAGCTCTGTCACAGTCCTGCTATGTAAAATTGAACAAGTCCTTAACTTTTCACATCCAAACTTCCTTTTCTGTGGAGAACAGTCAAAGCTATCTAACTTACGCGGACATTAAAAGTATCATATTTATGATTTTCACGTATCTGACAGTCTCCTACATTTCTTTTCCTGACGTTTAGTCCTCCCAAGAACAGTGTGTCTAAAAAATCACAACTTTATCATTTTTTCCATTAAACTTGTTACTGATGTGTCAAAGTAAGTTCTGTAAACCAATATCTACTTTTAAATATTTATTTCCATTTTGTTTGCCTGAATACAGCTATATGAATGACACCAGCAGGTTGTTAGGCAGTATGAATTTCTATGAGGAAAACTTATCTTTTAGGTTAATATTTTAGTGAGACACTGAATTGGTAAATCTGTTTTTTCAAAGTGTAAGGTTTGTTTGTTGGTTTGTTTGTTTTAAGGATGTTAAGTTCATTAAATATTTATGTATGTTGTATCTGGTACAATAAAATAAAATCAAAAACTCATTGCTGATTTAGAAACTCATGTCCAATTATTTACTTATTTATTCATCCAAAGGTACTCGGGAAAAAGTCACTGCAATAAAAGTACCTACAAAATTTTAAATCCATTAATGACCTGGGTGCTAACTTTTTCCAGCTTCAAGCAAGTGAAATCAAGAAACAATCTGACAGGTAACAGCATACATATTATTTTCCTATTATACCAGAATCAAGAAAAAAATAAAATTAATGTTAAGCTGCCTTTTAATCTGGTATGACTTCCTCAGCAGCAGTGAATGTAAATTTCATTCATATAAACAGAATATTTGAATCTTCTAAGATATGTAGGAACTTCACTTTGAATTCAAAATACTCTCTTAAAATATTAGAAAGCCATAACTGAGATAGACATACCTCATATGCCAGCAAGAACTAAAACCAGTTAAAAACAGAGAAAACATGGCTTAATTAAAGGATATTTAAACAAGTCAACACAAAGACAACCAAATAAACACAACAACAATGTAAAGACAGAAACTTGCAATTATATCTTACAGGATAAATTTTCACAGCTAGGAAAAATATTTTATTTGTTCATATTTATAAAGTGATGCTGAACTGGTAAAAACAGATTAAGGTGAAAACAGAATAGAGAAATAAACTAAAGCAAACTGTGCAAAGTAACAACCGAAGTCCTCAATGGAAAATTACCTGTTTGCACAGAAGATTTCTTGTGATATGAAGAAAATTCTACTTAAAATTTTGGTCAACTTAGACTCTAAGTTAATGCTTTATTTAATTAACTTCATAAATTTTTAAAGTAATTTACTCTCCCCCATTAGCAAAAAAAGCCCAGGTAAAAATACATTAAACTCTTTCAAATAAAAGTAGTAAAATTCTACTTGTGAATATTTTATACATCACTAAATTACATAGCTTTCAGAAAAGAACTGGGATGAAAGTAACAGGCCTATACTTGAATAGCATACTGAAGTCCATAGAAAACTTTTTAATACATTAAATTCAGTCAGAAGGATACACTCATGCAATTTTATTTTAGCCATAATGTTTTTTTTTTCAGTGAGCTTAATATTCTATGCTATATTCAAAAATGATCAAAAAAGTAACTTGACAGGAAAGCCATATTTTACTGTAATACTTTCTTTGTTTATACTTTTCCCAAACATTTTCTGCCCACTCATCTTTCAGAAGCAATTACTAAAATCTTTGTATTTATGACATTTTCAGTAGACCAGCCAGTCTCCTTGTTTCTGTGTAATTACTGAACATCCATTTTTCTACTGAGTGTTGCAGACCATCCCTTCTGTGCGCATACACACCCACACACCCACACCCATACACATACCCCCACACACCCACCCGCACAGACACCTGTCCTGGCTTTGCTCAGGTCTCCCTAAGGGCTCTGCTTTCTTCACTATTTCTGTGCTGTGCCTTTCTTAGCCACCCTATTTTCTCTCCCTTCTCTCTCCAAGCAAATTCAGGAGTAATGTCACAGCAAAGGCAGACAGAAGGAGAGGTGGGAAAGCATGAGGGAGGCGATACACAGCACTCAAGCCCAGCCACTGTGGTGACTCTGTGCTGCCAGGACATCATTTGCGAGAATTCCCCACAAACCGCACAGCTCTTATGCATATGAGTTTACAAAACAACTACAAACCTACATGTGGGTTTCAATTTTGAAACGATTTTTGAATAGACACCCCTTCTTTTAATTTGACAAGGTTTGGATGTTATACTGAACTGTGTTCTTCCTTTTTTCCTTACACTACGATCTAATACTGAGTGTTTTTTCAGTCTGAGAGGGGTAAGAGGCTGAAGAGAAGGGAGGAGTGGCTGAAGGAGGCTTAGCTGGAATTTTGAATGTCCAATGTTTTCAGTATAGCTTCAGTCAAGGCCAAGAAGTCAATACCCTGAGATATTAATGCATGAAAAGGAGTGTTTTCAGGAAGGGCAGCAGTCCTTTTATTGCAGAGGAGTGTAAGTGGTTGGAGTTCAGGCTGACTTAGTACCTAAACAGAAATTCTGACTTCATAGCAGTACAGATCTGCTCAGGGGAGGTTCCAAAATTCATTCACTTTTCTTGTCCCTTGAGGACTTTTTCTGGCAAGATGTATGGTAACAGCTTGATATCATTCACACCTCATTAGCAACAATAGTCACATGGGCTCTTCATCTTCTGATTCTCTCTCTGTATACCTGACCCACCCCCTATCAAATAATGAAAAATAGAAGGAGAGAACATGTGTCACTATGGATATACAAGAATTAAGGCTCTGGATTTGCATCTCACAGAATGTCAGCATACGGTTTCTCTTTCATTAGTGCTTCCTTAATCAGGTTTCTTCTGCAGAAAATTGTCTCTGCTTCAGCTATTTGTATTACACATAGTTTAATTAAATCAACTCAGACAACAGCCCTGGATATAAGGAAGGATGTAATAGTAACTTGATTTTGACACATTAAAATTATGCTGAAGAACCACACAAAATACATGAAGGGTAATATACAACTCTAAGGCTATGCAACAACCCTTTGCTTTTTCAGCTAAAAATTAGAAACAGTGATCTCAACAAGCATCACATAGAAATGAGAGGTTTATTGGACACAAGGTTATAAGCAAAAACAGATCTGAAATTTTCAAAGTGATCTAAAATTGGTAACACCCACTTGTTTTCAGTTCAGTAGAATTTATAAATCTAACTACCTTGGTCTCTTCTGTAGACATATAACCTCTATTTAAGTATTGGAGATATATCTGTACTGTGGCAAGATTCACATTTCTAACTTTGTAGCAATATTAAATTAGAGTTACTCCAAAGAAGCATAAGTATTAAAAAACCCAGGTATTACAAATGTCTTCCAACATTAGTCTGTTGATGAAAGTAAATGCTGAAGTTCTTATAAATTGGTGTCTGTTAAATAGGGTTTGAATACAGAAACTGTTAATATCTAGTATATTAATAAGAACAACATAAAAAAGGTGTTAATTGTGTCCAGCAACATAATTTTGACTTTACACCTGACAAAGTCTGATAAAAAGATAAATTATTCATGACTTTCCATGTAAAATTAGTTATTGGTAAAGGTAAGGTTAATGGAAATATGGTAATATTTTTAATTTAGTTTAATTTTTTTTTTTTAAATGCAGTTCTAATTTTTGCCCTACTATTGCCATCTAAATTGACTGCAATCTTTATTCCTTATCTTGTAAATCTATGCATTCAGTGTAATTATTAATGTGCGGAATCTTTGAGAACCACACTGTTGAATATGAGCTAGGACTATGTAATGAAGGCATTCACAAAAATTTTAGGGAATTAAGAAAAGCTACAAAGACACCTGATCTTGGTAATTTGTATGGATCCTCTACTTTCATGCATCTCAAAAGTCAAAACAAGAAATATGTAAAAAGACACCAACTAAGGAGATACTACAGGATTCTGAACAGCTGTAAGATACATTTTGTCACAGAAGCTTTAAAGCAAATGTATCCTCACTCTAAGGAAAAAAAAAAAAAAAACCAAACATGAAAATACTCCAGAAATGAAGACTACAAAACAAGGACTTGAATTAAGTTTACATTGGTGTAAGGTAAAATATTTTCCTGGAAGTATCAACTAAGACACTTTATGGATGTCTTCTTCATTTGTCTATACATCATATCAGCCTATTGTGATAAATATCAGAGCAAATTCCACATGCAGAAGAAACCCTTTACAATCCAATTCAAAACTTGTGTAGGAATATCTGAAAAATATTTTCTGCTTAAGCCTCTAAACATGCACTTTATTTAGTAGCAATCATACTTAACATTTCTTTTTATACCACCAAATCACTACAACAACATATTTTGTCATCTTCCCTAGCTAAATGACATGCTAGGGAAGCATGTATTTTTTTTTTATTTCCTTTTCTTTTTGTTTTATTTCTTTTCACAAAACAATTACCTTACATATAAAAATATACTGGTTTCGCACATCTTTCTGCTCAATCTACATAAAGAATGAAACACTGTGTCACACCCTGCACCTAAGCTTGGGTCACCTCAGCGGTGGCTAATTTCAAGAACAACAGGTGCTGCAATAAGGACTCAACAGGAACTGACAGACTGTGGCTAATTTTGTAGTGCGAAGCACCTGAAGTACTTTAATATGCTTTTCTTCTGTGGGTAGCTGCATTCATAGAAGAATGGCAGTATATAAAAAGATTTCAATAAAACTTAAGGAATCCACTTCTTCAGAAAATCAAAACCATAAATTCTTGGTTTTGTGAATGTCTGCTGCTGTTTGGAGTGCCACTTATGTACCACATATCTGACAAAAAAAATTATTTTGTTGATGATTCATGAATGCAGATACTATCTTCAATATCATCATTTAAGGAAATAAATGAAATAATTACTAATTCTTGTAACAATTTCTTTCTCTTCAGCATTCCTATTAAGGGCTTAGTTCAGCAGCAGTCATTCTGGTTTTAGGTCTCCTAAAATGAGAATATATTTTTGAGCTCCTAGTACAAGTTCAAAAATGCTATGTGGCCCACAATTTAGTTTTGGTGAAAACTTACCCTGCCAGTTCAGTTTTTCTATAAAAAGGACAAAAAGTAACACTTGCACTCAAATGAAAGTTGTACTGAGCCACTTCAAATTTATGCAGTGTATCATGTGTCCTTCTGCAGATAGCATAAGCTCCATATTCTTTGTACTGGAAACTCCTTATCATTTAGTTTGGCTAATTCAGTCAAAATGTGGTTCTGTCATTTGGTTCATATCATGTTTGTGATTGCACAGGTCAGATATAAATACTGAGGAAATCACAGTATTGCACAGAACAACAAAATCAGCAAAACAAAATTAGCAATCTGATGTGAATATGGTAGGCACTTGTCCTTTTCCAAGCCCTGCTTTCCCCTTATACTTCCCACACAACTCTGGATAAACATTTATCTTCCAATTCATTTCCAAATACTTTCCTCTCTCCTTTTCTGTCTTCTCCTATACATCCAAATACATTCCTAACATCCAAATACAAGAGGCCACTTTATCCCACTTCCTTCCTCCTCTCCGCCCCTAAGTGGCTTTTCCCTGTCTTAGAGAGCAAAGCAAAAAAACCCACAGAACTGAAAGTATTCTGAGGATTAGGATGTGGAAATCATCACAGGCATAAGGAAATCATAAAAACATGGGTAGCAAGTGTGCCTTTTTCATTTAGCACATCATTTGTGGTTTCAGAGGAAATCGCTTATCTGGAACTTTCTCCTAAAAGTAAACATCTCTAACACATCTTGCTGAGCAATGAGCAGAGATCAAGCTCTTTGAAAATTTGCCTGGAAAAAAGGATGGGTTGCACGTCACCAACATGTTGCAGTAGTTAAAACATTTGAGGAAGATATGCAAGTCCAAGGTTTTCTTCCTCCTTTGTAACCAGTCATTAGATGAAATCTATGAAATATATTTAGAGAAGAATGAAACTCTGACTTAAGCAGAGGATACAACATTATGGCTTTTCTTTTCTTTTTATTCTGAATTCCAGGAATTTTTAATTGGTTGGATTGTTTGTTCATTTGTTTGGGTTTTTTTGTGCGGAAGCACTGTTTCCACAAAAGGATACCTCCGCTCGACATTCTACTTATAATTGAAACTTGGAACTTCTTTTATAACAGCAATTTGAAAATAAGTCTCTTACATCACAGGTGAATGGTCTAATCATGTGACTGTATATAAAAGAGATTGGCAATTATTTATTCTCTAACTGAAAAATATATAAAAGTTATTATTATGCACTTAATGACTGTTTAAACTTAATGGAAACCTGTCATTCTATTGTCATACATGGTAAGTGACATCCTCTTACTACGTAATAAAATTTTGTAATGTTTTAAAATCACCAAATGGTAAAACTTTAGGAAAAAAAAAAAAAAAAACCCAGACTACAAAATATATTGGAAAACTTGTCCCACAGAATTTGGAATAAGTTTTAAACTCAATAAGGCTTAAACACCGCCTTTGTGAAACATGAGTTACATTCATCAGCTTGCATATAAGGCAGTCCTGACTGAAGAAATAGATTAAAGATAAGATCTTAAGTTTGAAACATAAAATACTGAGATCGAAGGACTCACATTGTCCAAAGGACTCTTTCATGAGTACTAACAGAGTTAGTAATATACAAAGTTCTTTTCCTTCTTGTAAATGTGTTCCCAGGAGAGGCAATTTAAGTCTGTAAAGGTGTTAACATACAGCTCATGTGTAATACGTTGTTCAGGGGTAATGAAGAAGTGGCATAGTCCTTTCACAGGCTTGAGTGGAAGTAAAGGTAACCAGAACATAGCCCCAGTCAGGGATGGTCAGACATAACTGAAGATAAAACATGTAAGGAAACACAAAAAAAAAAAAAAAGTCCTTGTTACATTTTCATTTGTAGCATATTTATCTTGGATTTTAACAAACTTAATGAAAGCTCCTCAGAAATATATCTTGAGTTGTATTTCTGCAGCAGCCATGCTTCCACCCGTTTGAGTGGCAAAGGTGTAATTTGGCTGCAGTGACATATCTAACACTGGGATTTTTCACCTTTATTAACAAATGAAGTTTGGTTTCATACCCATCTTCAAATGATGCGAAAGAGAGTTATTTCTCCTGTTATCAGCTCAACAAAAAATTTCCTTGGCTGAGCTATAATATTTGAATTACCAACTTAAAAGACATTGACACTGGGGCAAAAGCAAACCAGAAGAGTAACTTAATCTGAATATTAAGGTTTTACATCATCTTTCTCTTTTTGTTATTTTTCTTTAAAAATCAGGTATGGATTCACATCTCAGCCACTTCTACTCAAAACAGAAGCAAAAATGTAGTGTTTATAAAAACATCATTCTGTTACTATGAAAATGATTGTGAAACCAGAAATCAAGAATGGTAGTGTCAGAGAAACATCTTTTTCACTCACATATTTGTTATCTGGAGCAGGAATTGGATGGAATATTTGAAAATGTAAAATGTTAATAAAAATTAGATTTAGTGTCTCTTCAGGTGGAGTTCTTTTCCTAACAATAGTAAAGACAAAATCAAGCATCAGACATCCAAGCGTACAATTTCTCCCTTTCTGAAATGATCTCTAATTTTAATAACTAATAATGTCACAACATACAAAATATATTCTATGCAGCATACTTTTTTCTTCTGTGCAATTTAATGAATAATAGGGGAAGATAAGGAATTTTCAAAATATAGTGAGACAAGTATATTACTTTCCCAGACCTATTTGCAAATCTGAGACTTTCTAAATATTGTTACTGAAACAGAACCAACTTCTAGGTAGTCTTCAAAACACTTATTTCCTGACTTTTCCCACTGTATTTTTACTTATTCTAGGACTCCAGAAACTGGTCCATGGTTAATTACCAAATTGACTGATACATGCATGGGAGGAATGCAATATTTGTTCCTCTCTGGTAAACTGGTATTGTTTGATTCTGTTCTTTATTATCATAAAAAATAATTCTATTTATCACTTATGAAATCACTACCCCATATTTGGCATGATTTAGCTATCAATACAAGGGTGATATCCTGAAGAAAACTGAATTTTTGGAATTTTCTGCTGAGCCATAACAATGAACTATGCGAGCTTGGGAAAACAGAATTTGGCTGCTGGAGACTGGAACTGGGAGATAGGGAAGCACTTGTTTTATGACTACATCCTTGAGGAGAGCTGAGAGACTGCTCAAAGGAAACATCCTGCCTCAGAAGAGGCTGAGAGCTGAGAACGGGGTGATAAAGTATGTAGTCAGGGAGAACAACTAATTGGGATGTTGATAAGAACTAAAACAAAGTGCCCTTTTGGTGAACTATCCTCAATATAATACTGGAAATCACACCTATAGGCCAAGAACACCCACCCCCGAGCCTCTTACTCTCTGAGCATGCATGGTAAATTAAAAAGTGATCTGTACCCTTAAGTCAAGTGAGAAAGAAATTAACCAATTATCAGCTGACACTTGTGAATATGAGCTGTGACAAGAAATTAACCAATTATCAGCTGTTGCTTGTGAATATTAGCTATGACTGACACATTTAACTGTACATATGCCTTGTAGTTTCTCGGTGCGGGGTGCTAGCTTTGTGGGTTACCACCCAGTACCACTCTTTGTGCAAAAATGAATTAAATAAAACACCTCCGCTCTATGTGTAATTTGGTGTTTTGCACACCGGCTGAATGAACCCACTTTTTGGGAAAACAAGGGGACTTTTTCAATTCTTAATTAAATTTGAGAGAAGCCAATTGGCTTAAATCCAAGAAAGCATCCTAAACTCTCCTAAAAGTTGCTTAGTTGAACAATAAAGGAAGCATGGTAATGAATGTCTGACAATACTTTTTCGTAAAGGCCAATTTAAACAAAATACCTTCAGCATAAAGGATAGATCTTACTCCTTCAGATAACATGGTTAATATATAATGAGGAGAGGAGTTGCAGTGTGGTCTGTTGATGTTACTGAGAAAGTATAGCTTCTTGAGTTGTTTTTGTTTCATCAAAATCATGATACTCTTGAGTGTTGGCAAGGAAATATGAGGTAATGAGAATGCAGTGAACATGCCTTTCATCAGCTGAAAATCTTTAATTGTAATTGCAGCATGTAATGGTGTAATTAGTTGTCTAAGTGACAGGATAGTCTTGAATCTTTCCTACTGTTTTGAAAAAAGACCATTTAGTTCCCAGAAACCTTTCTTTAGACTATTTGAGTGGCAATGAAAGACTAAAGGGTTTTTTTAACCCCTAAGTGTCTGAAGTAAAGGAGTGACTTTGATTTACAGAATCTCCAGAAAAGCCCTGTGAAGACACAGTAAATTATGTAGATACTTGGTTACCAAAATCTTTCAAAAATTTTGTGAGAAACACTAATTTGAATCAAGAGCATCACAGAAAAAGAATATATAAGGATGTGCACAGGAAGCAGCAAAGAGGTGTCTGGAAATCATTCTCTGATACTCAGGAGCAGTCAAGGCTGATTAGTCCTACCATTAACATGTGTTCACAAATAAGATCAACACAGAACAGGCTAAAGAAGTGTATCTTTTTTCTCATTAAAGAAGCAGCTAAACATCACAGACTCATTTTACAACATAATTTTCTAGTGGGCCCAGTAGCATCAGTTCATATTTTATTTTAACTGTATTTCTGCCTCTTGAATTTAAATTTAGGATTCTAATATGGTGGATATTGCTGTGTTTAAAAAAAAAGGATTTATTATGTATTCCTTAGTTCTCTATTATATTGAAGAATAAGACGTCCAGGTAAGGCACTTGTCAGAACTTCCACCTCCTCATTACTTCATAATTCCATTGCCCTCTTTCAGACGGCTTCTGGGAGGAACTGAGGAGAAGGATGGGGGAGCAAACCATGACTCACATCCTTGCAAAAGCAAGATCTGTCTGGTGGCTTCTTTAGGAAACCTCCTGAGAAATCTTCCCTGAGAGCCTGAGAAACATGTCAGCGGGTATCATCCACATGCACAAAATGATGAGATTTGGAGCAGATATTATAATGTCACTTCTATAAACATAGGTTACTAACATTTACATTTAACAGAAAAAAAATACTAGACAAACCTCTGCAAAGATTTAAAAATCTTAAGGAAAAGGAGTCAAGCTCCTGTAATTAATTTACTGAATGCAGTTTAACATATAAAGCTATGCGTGTTACAGCTGTAGAAAAACGTTTAAGCAGAACGTTTGCTTAATCTTAGTTTACTGCAATGTTAAATCAAAGGCAGAATTTTAATGACTGAATAAAAATTTAAGTGGTATCTCTAGTGCTGTGTTGATATATCTTACCCTTCTGTACCATATACCTCAGAGACAATCCTTCACTTGGTATTATAGGTTATAGCAGAGGTAAAAAAAAATAATTATTACAGACATACAAACAAAGTGTGAAATATCCAAATTATGCTAAATTCAGAATGTAACTTCTTCCTATAGCCTCTCTTTGTACAAGCAGAAAATCAGTACCTGTCAACATATTTGGGCAGGTACCCACTTAAAAAACAGCTCTAGAAACAAAGTCTCTCTTCAAAAATGAAGAGCTCAAAGATCTTAGCAAACCATTTTTATTTATTTCAGAATTTCATATTTCACACATGCTCATGACTTACTCTTCATTTTGATAGATTTCTATTATCTCTTAATTGTATTAGAAATTAAGAAACAGATATTCTTAATATTTGTATTTTTTCAAATGAACATTTTAAGCTAACATATTTTCCTTTACTTTTTAGTAAATAAATTATGTCTGAGGATCATATAGTTCAATTTTCAAAAAATAACTATCTTTGTGTTTATGCTGCTAGAAGGGTTCTTTCTCATTGTGCTAAGTCATTAATTTTAACAGATATAGTTGTATATTACAAAGAAATGATTTTCAAATCTTTCCTTTCAAAGTTTTTTTTCGGTCTTTCTAATATGAACTTAGCTTTAAATACTTATTTTTAAGCTACTATTTTGATTATTGAATATCATTAGGGATAATTACACTTTATTTCTCTCTCTGGGAAGATTTACTGTAATATTTTGAAACCTTTCACCTCACTAGTTAAGTGTTAATTGTTTCATTGCTTTATAATGGTACATGGGAAAGGATTTAAGTCTATATCTCTGCTAAATATTCTGTTTCACCACTCATTCCTGAAAATGTCAAAGTGACAAAAAAATTAAAAGGTTTTAAGGAAGATTAGGCAATTTCTGTGTTGAAGGCTTTTGATGCAAAAAGAAGGTACCCTTGGATGACTGCTATTCTATTTTAAACATGCAGGCTGGCTGTAAGTCCCAATCTCCAATAAATAAGAAAAAATTAGTCTGTTGTATGATAAGTTCAGAAGCTGGCATTTACATATTACTTTTCGAAAACTTGTGGTATAGGGATATTTCTCTCAATCTTTCAAAAATCCAGGCCCTTAAGTTGCATAAAACATAGTAGCTCTGCCAGTTGATTTATCTGTTTTGTCAAAAATATTTAGACTGTCATTATATACCTTAGAATTAAGAAGTAAATACAAAAGTCCAAATTTACCATGTTTCCCTATTTTCTTTCCCTGATCCTTTACTTATTTTTTCTTGTCACTAAAGAGTTTTCCTTTGGGCATAAAATAAACTGATACCAGGTTATCACTGATATCATCTAAAAGTCTCTTGAATACATGCAGAATCCATTGCATTTCAGAAAATTCTGTAGAAGTTTAGGGAATCACTAAAGCTGGTTTCAGACAAAACTGGGAGCTAAACAGTTTTCTAAAACCTGCTCCAGCAAAACCGTGTCTCAATCAGCTACGAGTGCTTCTGTATGGCATTTGCATGGCAAGGTTTTGGTAGCAGAAGGGCTACAGAGGTGGCTTCTGTGAGAAGCTGCTAGAAGCTTCCCAGTGTCCAACAGAGACGATGTCAGCCGGCCTCAAGACTGACCTGCCACTGGCCAAGGGCAAGCCCATCAGCAAAGGTGGTAGCACCTCTGGGATTACATATATAAGAAGAGGGAACAAAAAAAACTGTGCAATTGCAGCCAGAGAGAGGAGTGAGAATATGTGAGAGAAACAACCCTGCAGATACCAAGAGTATGTGCTCCAGGCACTGGAGCAGAGATTCCCCTGCAACCCATGGTGAAGACCATGGTGAGGCAGGTTGTCCCTCTGCAGCCCATGGAGGTTAACAGTGGAGCAGATATCCACCTGCAGCCCATGGAGGACTCCACGTGGGAGCAGGTGGATGTGCCTGAAGAAGGTTGTGACCCTGTGGAGAGCCCATGCTGGAGCAGGCTCCTAGTAGGACCTGTGGTCCCATGAAGAGAGGAGCCCATGCTGAAGCAGGTTTGTTAGCAGGACTTGTGATCCCATGGGGGACCTACGCTGGAGCAGTCTGTTCCTGAAGGACTGCAACCTATGGAAGGGACTCACCCTTTATCAGTTTGTAAAGAACTGTAGCCCATGGGAAGGACCCACATTGAAGAAGTTCATGGAGAACTGTCTCCTGTGGAAGGGACCCCACACTGGTGCAGGGGAAGAGTGTGAGGAGTCCTCCCCCTGAGGAGGAAGGAGCAGCAGAAACAATGTGTGATGAACTGACCTCAACCCCATTCCCCGTCTCCCTGCGCAGCTCAGGGTGGGGAGGAGGTAGAGAAAATTGTGAGTGAAGTTGAGCCCAGGAAGAAGGGAAGGGTGGGGGGAGGGTGTTTTAGGATTTAATTTTATTTCTTATTACCCTACTCTGACTTGATTGTTAATAAATTAAGCTAATTTCCCCAAGTCAAGTCTGTTTTGCCCATGACAGTAATTGGTGAGTGCCCTGTCCAGCTGAGGAGGGGGAGTGACAGAGTGGCTTTGGTGGGCACCTGGTGTCCAGCCAGGGTCAACCCACCACAACTTCTTATATGAAGTGTAATTGCACAGGTTTTCTGCTACTTATGCATTACACTATTACTTAAGAAAATAGTTGTCTACTTAGGAAAAAAATGGTCTAATGAAGACTTCACACTTTAGGTAGTTGACAGAGATAACACTGGGAACAAGCAAATAGGAGGGTACAGAGAAAGGGTGAGGTAATAATTGTAACACTTACTTGTACCCCTTTTAAAAAAGTTTAAAAATTGTGTAACTCATTTTGGTAATCTCCCAATAGCCTCTTTCAAAACAAGTTAAAATCTTAGAAGAACTTCTTCAGTAGTGACCTGGAGACATAAATTTATGAATCTCAGTAAAAAAACTTCATGGCGAAATAGTTTATTATCATTTTTGCAACAGTCTGATATTTGTCTTCCACCAAGATTTCTCCAAAGAAAGTAAATATGTCTAGTGTACTAAGGCTCAGGCTCTTACTTTCTAGTCAGGATATACTAATCTTCTGAGAAGATATGGTTACAATTCAGCTTTTAATACACAATTAACTATAGGTGCCACTGTCAAGTTATTCCAGATTCAGCTGTTAAAATGGTAAGGTACCTTTTCTTAAATGACTACATACTACAATATGAAACTAGTATTTGACTGTGTTATAGCTTCATTGAATGAGGAAACTCATACTTCAGAAATCCCAGGCTTACTCAGAATGTATAGATTTAAGTTGAATTAAAATAATGAAGTTACATGGCCATAGATAAAATTAATTTCTCACCTGAAGTTAAACTGTGAAGCAAAGATAATGTAACAATTGACCTGTACTGAAGAATATGTCTTGAATATGCCCCCCATGCCAATCAGGACATTAGACAAGAAAATAAATATTAACTAACTCAAAAAAGCAAAATACCTCTTCTGTGAAAGTTCCTTCCTGATTTACCAATCTATTTCCAGAAAAATAAAGCAATCTGTTGAATCAGATAACCTCTAGGATTATTTGTCATGGGAAAGTAATTCTGATTTAAATCATTTAGAACAGAGTATTAGCTTCATTTTAACAGAAATCATAGATTCATAGAATAGTTTGGCTTGGAAGGGACCTTTAAAGATCATCTAGTCCAACACCCCTGCAATGAGCAGGGACATCTTCAACTAGATCAGATTGCTCAGAGCCCTGACCAACTTGACCTTGAAAGTTTCCAAGCATGGGGCACCTACCACTTCTCTGGGCAACCTGTTCCAGTGTTTCACTACCCTCATTATAAAAATTTCTTCCTTATATCTAGCCTAAATCTACCCTCTGTTAGTTTAAAACCATTACCCCTGCTAAAAAGTCTGTCCCCATCTTTTTTATAAGCCCCTTTTAGGTGTTGAAAGGCTGCAATAAGGTCTCCCTAGAGCCTTCTCTTCTCCAGGCTGAACAACCCCAAATCTCTCATCCTTTCCTCATAGGAGAGGTGTTCCAGCCCTCTGATCATTTTTGTGGCCCTCCTCTGGACCTGCTTCAAAAAGTCCATGTCTTTCCTGTAATGAGGACTCCAGAATTGGACACTCTACTCTGGGTGGGGTCTCACCAGAGCAGAGTAGAAGGGCAGAATCACCTCCCTCAACCTTCTGGCTATGCTTCTTTTGATGTAGCCCACGATACAGTTGGCTTCCTGGGCTGTGAGTGCACATTGCTGGCTCATGTCCAGCTTTTCATCCACCAGTACTCCCAAGTCCTTCTCTACAGGTCTGCTCTCAATCTTTTCATCCCCTAGCCTGAGGGGTGGCCCTGACCCAGGTCCAGGATCTGGTACTTGGCCTTGTTCCCATGGGCCCACTTCTTGAGCTTGTTCAGGTCCCTCTGAATGGCAACCCATTCCTCAGGATCACTTGCCACTTTGACAACAAAATGCTACACTGAGATACCACTCACTTTGGTGTCACCTTCAAATTTGCTGAGAGTTTCACTCAATCCTACTGTCTATGTCATTGATGAAGTTATTAAACAGTACTGGTCCCAACAGAGACCCCTGAGGGACACCACTCATCACCGATCTCCATCTGGACATTGAGCCGTTGACCACTACCCTCTGGATGTGACCATCCAGCCAATTCCTTAACCACCAAACGGTCCACCCATCAACTCCATATCTCTCCAATTTAGAGAGAAGGATGTTGTGGGGCCATGTTGAAGGCCTTACAGAAGTCCAGATAGATGACATCCATAGCTCTTCCCTTGTCCATTGATGTGGTCACTTCATCACAGATGGCCATTAGGTTGGTCAGGCAAGACTTGCCCTTAATGAAGCCATGCTGGCTGTCTCAAATCACATCCCTTTCCTCCATGTGCAATAGCATAGCTTCCAGGAGGATCTGTTCCATGATCTTCCCAGGCACAGAGGTGAGACTGACAAGATGGTAGTTCCCCAGGTCCTCCTTTCTACCCTTTTTAAAGATGGGCACAATGTTTCCCTTCTTCCAGTCCCCAGGGACTTCACCTGACTGCCATGACTTTTCAAATATCATGGAGAGTGGCTTGGCAAGTACATCAGCCAGTTCCCTCAGGACGTTGGGATGCATCTCATCAGGTCCTATAGACTTACCTATGTTGAGGTTCCTCAGGTGGTCACAAACCTGATTTTCTCATACAGTAGGAAGGACTTTGCTCTCCCAGTCCCTGTCTTGCAGTCCATCCACTCAAGAGGTGTGGAAAGAGAGGTTGCCAGTGAAGACTGAGGCAAAAAATTATTGAGTATCTCAACCTTCTCCTCATCCATTGTTACCAGTTTGGCAGTCTTGCTCAGCAGGGGGAGTACACATTCTCTGACCTTCCTTTTCTGGCTGACACACCTGTAGAAGCCCTTAGTATTCTTTGCCTCCCTTGCCAAGTTCAGCTCCGGATGCGCCCTGGCCTTCCTGACCCCATCCCTACACAACTGGGCAGCATCTCTGTACTTTTCCTGGGATACCTGTCCCTACTTCTACTGCCTGTGCATTTCCTTCTAGCGCTTTAGTTTGACTAGCAGGTGTCAACTCATCCATGCCAGTCTCTTGCCTTCTTTTCCTGACTTCTCACACCTGGGGATCAGGTGCTCTTGCACTCTATGGAAATGGTCCTTAAAGATCTGCCAGCTCTGTTTTGCTCTCTTGTCCCTGAGGGCAGTTTCCCAGGGGGTCCTATTGACTAACACCTTGAAGAGCTGGAATTTTTCTTTCCTAAAAATTTGGGGTCCTGATTTTACTCTTTACCTGACCCATATCCCTCAGGACTGCGAACTCCACCAGTGTTTGATCACTGCATCCCAGGCTGCCTCCAATACTAACATCATCGATTAGCTCACTTGTGTTGGTACAGGTCCAGTATTGCATCCCCTCTGGTAGGGCTGTCTATTACCTGGCTTAAGAAGCTATCCTCGATGCACTCCAGGAGTCTCCTGGGTTGCCTAAAGCCCACTGTGCTACTTTCCTGCATATGTTGCTGTGGCTGAAGTCCCCCAGCAGGACGAGAGCCTGCGAGGACAAGGCCTCCTGTAGCTGGAGTAAGAAGGCTTTCTCAATAGGGTCCCCTTGATCAGGTGGCCTGTACTAAGCACCAACCACAAAGTTCCCTTTGTTGCCTCTGTCTCTGATTCTTACCTATAAATCTAATGAGCACTCCATGTTGTCATTTTCACATTGGTTTGGTAAAAAAGAAAAAGAAAAAAAATCTAAAAAAGAATTTAAAACATGTCAGATCAATGTCATTTTGACAGTTTCTTCCTGAAAATATATACTGAATGAAACACTTCCTATAACAAAAACATCTTCAATAGAATAGCTGAGGCCGGCAGTCATGTCTTGAGGTTGCCTGGCCTCAATGCTGCTCAAGCAGGGTCGACTACAGCAGGTTGCCCAGAGCTGCACCCAATTGGGTTTTTAATGTTTCCAAGGATGGAGACTCCACAGTCTCTCTGGAAACCTGTTTTATCATCAAAGGGTCAGTAACTCCAAAAAAGGAGGGTGGAGAATCCTTTACAAGTCAAAGAAAAACCCTATCAAATATTTTCCTTGTGTGATTTGGAAATATTTTTTTTTTTTGTTCTTCTAATGGTCATTAATTATTGCTCTGTTCTGCACTAAAGGCAGAGTAAAACTCCATTTCTCGCATATCTGGGCTTGATATATCTAAGTCATCAAGTGTTCTGAGCGGGAATAGTTTAGACAAAAGAACCACAGCTACAAATGTGCATTGGATTACTTTTTCTCCTCCATATTATTGAAAGGATCGAAGACATTCATGATACAGATATTCTAACTTCCTTATTTCTTCACATGGTGTTCAGAGGACCACGCTCTGTTTGAATATGCAGAATTTAGACAAGAAATGCCAGGTATTTCTCTACAACTTTCCTTTGAGTCTGTTCTTCACATTTCTACATATGGACAAGCCAGCTCACCTCCACATGTCACTTTGTATCTTATGTCGTATCTACCAGGACCATGAAGGTATCTTAGATATCCCAAGAAGACTAAAGAAGTACCAAATATTTATGACTGAGCAAATGAATTCATGTCTCTCCCATCTTTTAATTAATTTATGATTCAAGCTCAGCTCTAATTCAGTTCTAGAGAGATATGGATGGTAATGATTTTTGAAAGTTCAAAGACGCAGCTTTATTGATTTCTGTAGCATTATGCCTCCCTGGCAGGCCAGTGCAAGCTACTCTTATTTTAGTGGACTTGAGGATATGAGATGAGAAAAAAGCTGCATGTCTCTTGCTTGAGAAAGGTAACATTAAAAAGAAAAATAGCTGTTTTAATTTCAAGCCTTGGTGTTAAATATTTGGGAACTGTTTGAACTTTGAATACTATTTGTATGCAACAAGAAAAGTTTGTTCAGCAAACATAAGAAATAAAGCTTTTTTTTAAATGTACAAAGCAAAAAGCACATGTATGGTCACTGGCTGATTAATGGGCACATGGCTGGTTAGGTAAGGTGATGGTCAGAGGCTCTTTGGGAAGATTAGCTAACTATAGATGAAGGTACTGTAAATACATGGACAAAAGTACCTTCCTACAGCCTGGAAGTCAGTGTTTGACTGGATCTATTTAGGATTTATTTTTGCCACCTGTATGTTCTTTTCTCTAGCTCTAGGAATCTTCTGATGAAAACACTGAATATCGCTATCTTCCTGATCAACATATCAAATGGCAGCTGTTTGTGTGAGATGCTGACCTTTCCTCGTACATTGTGCAGGAAGAAAAGTTAGGTAACCCACCTCCAGATTGTGGGTTTTGGAAGGTTTCTGAAGACTAAAACTAACATTGTAAGTTATTTATTCTGATCTGTACTTTGGTGCTAAAAAACCTTGTAAATAGTTTATTCTCAGCAGGAAAATTCTGTATTTCCTCATGATTCATGCAACAGCACTGTTAAAACCTAAACAAAATCATGTTATTACTCTTAGTCTTACACTGTTTGTATTATCAATATTGAAGTCAGATTTGAAAACTACTTTATTGTATCAAAAATACATAGTGAATTTTGTGTAACTTTTCATTTTCTTCATGCAAAAGAAAAGTACAAAATCAGAACACTTATTGAATTACTATCTCAACTACAATTAATTACATTTTATGATGAACTAATCCTGCACATCTGTCTTTGTTACACTTCATAATCACAGCTGAGATTTCATAATGCAATAGAGTATTTATGCCTTTCCAAGCTCACAGTGAAGTAGGATACTTATTATTGTTAATGATTATTCATTTTCTCCCATGTAAAATTACATGGATTAGGATAAAAGATTATATTTAAAGATGTTTTTTATCTGACTGCAGGAAAGATGGATCTACATCTAGATCTTATGCCGCTGCCAAATGTATGAAGAACACATTCATATAATTAGAGAACAGTAACAGTTCAGTCATTGAGCTGATGAAGCACCGTAAGCACCCACATAAAAGATGCTATCTATGTTCACTGTAATTCTTGTTATTGCATTAGCTAATGGTGTAAATTATCTAAACAGGGAAAAAGACTAGCATAACCCATTTCTTTTATGAAGTCCTGATTGAAGAAATTGTTATTCTTCAGAAAAAAAGTGTTCTTTCAGAAAAAGGCTCAAGTACTTTCTTAAGACTGCAATCTAGCCTGAGTGAGTTTTAATCCATATTTTTCTTTGGCATTTACTCTTTTCAGATTCCCAAAACAGCTCCTGAGCTATGCAAGAGGTTACTGCACAAGCCCTGCTAATAAGTTTCTTTTCTTGGGCTTTTTCTGATTTCCTGGTAACATAGTTCATATACTTCCTTCCACTAGCACCAGAACACAATAAACTAACTTCTGCATGGTCAGCATGGATTATTGGTGGTAAATAACTTGGGGCAAATCATGTCTGAGTAACCTGACTGCTGCCTATAATAAAGTGACAGGCTCAAGGGGCAACAGAGGGTGGTGGATACTGTTTGCCTTGACTGTAGAAAGGACTTTTACATGGACTCCCAGAGAATCCTTATAGTCAGATTGGTGAGACATGTACTGAATAAATGGAATGTAAGGTGGATAGAAAATTGATTGGATGACTAATTTCAACACAGCATGATGAGCAGTACAAAAGCTGGTTATGAGTGGCATTCTTCTGGGGTCGATACTGGAGCCAAAAATCTTTATTAATGACCTAGCAATGGGACAGAGGGCAACCTCAGAAAGTGTGCAGATGACAGCTAACTGAGAGGAGTGGTAAATAAACTGGAGGACAGGGCTCCCATTTCAGAGGCACAGGACAAGCTAGAGGAGCATGCAGACAGGAAACCCATGATGTTCATTAAAAGCAAACACAAAGCCCAGCACTTGGGACAGACAAAGCACATTTCTTCCCAGCTCCATTGCCTCTTCACTTATCTTTCCACTTCTTTTCACAACAGGTACAAACAAGAACTCAGCTGTCTGACTGTTTTGTAGTTTCCAGGCCAGATGTATTATCTTCTCTGTTCTTGTCCTCTCTCCTTTTAGCCCTTCTATCGTGTTTTCATTTTTTTTCCCTTTTTCTTTCTTTTTGTTTGCTTGTTTATTTATTTATTCTTTATTTCTCTTTGTTTCATTCCTTTCCAACCATGGCTCTTTCTAGCTTCTGCCCAAAATGATGACTGCTTCTATCCACTTCCTGCTTCCTTCTCTGGTATTGCAGAGTGGATCAAGTGGACCAGGAATTTTGTTTACGCTATGGTTTTATTTTCCTGTTTCAGGTCTGCCATGTTTCTTGCTAAGTAATTCCAGTTTTCTAGAATAATGCCAGCTACCATTTTTCCAACTTGATTCTGTCCTTATTCTCCTTTTACCTCCATTTCTTCTTCATAAAATGCCTGCTTAACTTCTTCCAAGAAAACAAAGGACAAAATATGAAACTATCTTGTTCTTTTCTCAGTGTGGTTTCTTTTTTCCATAAATTGCTCCATCTTTTCTCACTCCTGTCAAGCCCATTCTGAGTCATTTCCTTTGATATTTATTTTCTCTGCCATCATCTTTTTCTTCTTGTTTTTAAACTAGTTTCTCCATTTCTCTTTGCTTTTTCCTTGTACATGCCTAGTGTCTTCAGACTAAAAAATATCTATCCTTGAACACCTTTTTGTTTTCCACCTACCGTCTCTTTTTTTCCAATATGTTTTCTCCAGTCACTGACAACATGTGAAAATATTTTCAAAGAATCTCTCATAATCTCTTTTAACAGATTTGTATCCAAATCTGACAGACAGGATGCCACTCTCATCTTCTTTGACTAATACCATCAGAATAGTCAGACAAACTGTTTTTCTTTTTCTTCCATGACTGTTCTCTTGATTAATCCTTATTTTTGGAAAACTTTCTTCCCTCAGAGAATTCTCCTCACCTTCTCTATCCACAGCACTCCCAAAGTGCTCTCCAACCCTAGTTAAGTTCTTTTTTCCATTTGAATTCTAATCTGGATAATCTCACCCACAAATTCAACTACCATGTTTAGGCAAAAAGCATAACTTTATTTCCCAGTTCCAGCCATCTCTAATCAGGTCCAGATTAAATCTTCTAGCCCATAGATAATAATCCTCCCATTATGTTCACCATGGTTAACAGAAACCTCTTAACCTTTTGCCTGTATTTGAGCCCCGCAATTACTTCTTTTTCTCAGGCATTGTGAATACCAGTATTATGCCTATTGATCTTTCCTTGCTCTACATATTCAGGTCATGTCTAGGCTTTAAGATGTACGTTATCCTTTCCATTCATATGCAAATATTTTCATTCAGGCTTTCATCATCTCATATGCTGTACCCTCTATCCTGAATAATTCCAATGGCTTTTCTTCTCTCCTTTCATCATATCAAATATTAACCTCTTGCCTTCATTTTCAAAATTCCAAACTTTTGATCATCTCTATGCAGTATCAAGAGGATATTTTCTACCTCTCACTAGCTCATGATGTTAATCCTCATCATCACATTATTAAATTTTCTAATAAACATCCTCCATGTTGTCATTCAAACTTGGGAAGAATTCCCTGTAAACATCTTCAAAGCTATTTCATTACGTTCTTTTAAATTCCTCATCAAAATTCTACTTTTCTCTGATGACTAAAATCACCCATGGAAGTGCTTATATTCTTGAAGGGCTGTACTACCATCTACCATGATGACCGCTGTTGTCTCATTGTTTTCCTGTGACTTCCAACATGTCTTTATCTATATGTTGTCCTTTTTGTTACAGCATATGTTCTGAAAAACACTGTCTATCTTTTGGTTCTGTGCTTGCACAAGTCCTACTATCATGGGATTTTTCAGTCAGTGCTTGCTTTATGATGATTGATAAATATTTGGTAAGCGTTCACTGAACAACAGCAAGAAAACATGGGAAGCAGAAAAGTACCGGAGAGTTAATCTTCACTTACTTATCCATGAGGGACATGACGGAACCCTGCACTGATTCCAAGTACCTAAAGATGTGCAGGAACAGTAAGTGCAGATAAACTGAACTGATTTATTTTGGCTCCTTCTAAAATAAATGCTGCATAGTTTTTAAATTTCAGAGAACATGAGAACTCTCCCATATACTTCTCTTTTGTGTAGGAACAGAGCTTAATAAATGTTTTGATAAAGATTCTTGATTATATCAGACAGTTTCATGGGATGTTTATCTCTTTGAAAACAGGTTAATAATGTATATTTTTAAAAACAAAACAATCAGAGTCAACTGATAATGTTTAATCAGCTAAGATTTGGTTTCTTTGGTTTGGGTGGGAAAAATTTATATTTTCTGACTCATGTATTTCTCTTCCCTATTAATAAGTGTCTTATTGCAAGTGCCTCAGGGTCAGAGGCATCCATTTCTTATGTTTTTGTAGGACTGAACATAATGTTATATTGTGAATTTAATCTTATGCCATTGTATGTTTACAATGAAAATACAGTTTTAAGGTGGTTGAAGAGTGAAGACTGAAGTCCAAACTTTTTTTTTTTTTTTTTTTTTTAGGTTTCTGAATTTGAGCAACTAATGTAAAACTTAAATGTACTGGAATAATTTCCTCCTTCTCAAAGGAATAAGTATTCCACTTCTCTGTACTTAGGATGTATTGTTCAGAGAGCTTTTTGACAAAAAAAAAAGTCTCACTCTATAAAACCAGCATAACTTAAAATGCAAATAAGAAAATACACACAATGATATCTTTTCTTCTTGAAATAATAATGTATTGTAATTATAAAGGGCAAATTATTACAATAAGCACAAGCATTCATGTAACTTGTCATATTGGTCACTTGATGAATTTGAAAAGAAGGGTTTTTTTTTTCTTCTGATGCATGTATATAGCTTCAACCATACTTCAATAGAAGAATAAGCCTTTAGATGTAATGACACATAAAACAAATTTTATGTAGTGTGTGGGGTGCAGATAGGGAATCCTTACAATGGATTCTGGAATATATTTTTTCACCAGACTCTCTTTCTTATAATCAAGCTTTCATCTGATGGAAACTACTTGCTTCCATAGCAGTTGTAAAATTAACTCTGAGGGTGTAATTTTTTTACTGCCTGTCTTGCTCAACTTAGATTCTGTTTTGTCTTGCCTTACTCTTGATCATGCAGAGTGCACCCATTTATAGTCTGTTTTTAAAAAACATATTTTGCATGAAATTATTGCTCTTTTCTACTCTACGTTCTACTCCCATATTTTAAAAACAAGGATTTTAAAGTAATTCCATTTCTTTAGTGTAAAGATAGTATATTTAAAAGAAATAAAAAAAGATTTTATCTTCCTTGAGAGGACACAGTCTTCCCTCAATGCATGGCAATCTAGATCATATTTTTTCTTTACAAATATCTGGAGTGCATGAGCTCATGCAGAAAAGTGTATATAATTCAACATGGAGCTGCGTATAGTTGCTGTTAGCACTGTGCTCTAACTACAGAATCATACATTAAATTACTACTGTCCTGTAGACTTCAAGGCTGAACATAGTTACTTTAGTCCCACACTATATTAAAATTGTTCTAAGAATTGTTATTACAAAAAGCCAGAATAGATTAAAAAAATCAACATACAAGAGTGGTATAAAAAGCAAAATAAAGTTAACACCTTAAATAAAACACACTTTTGTGCACCATATACCTGTATTATAACCCCCATTCCAAGGAGGGCTAAATTAGAAATGTTCATGCCTGTCATTCTATAGTTAGCACTTAATCCACATGTAATCAACCACCAGAGCTACCACTCTCTTCAAGTGTCATAATTTTGTGGAAAAACTAATAGCCATTCTAGTATAAAACCTTCCTCTGTCCATTAAGTGAGTCAGGTTTTTTTCAGTTAAAGAAGTAACTTAACAGAGAAGACAACTCCTGAAGCTGTTCTTTCTTCTAATAGATGTCTCATTATTTTAGTAGATTAAGACAGAAATTTGATACAGTGATGTTTTGAATATTCTTTCTTTTTCGTATCCTCTGTATTGCTGGTTTTTCAATTTTCATATTTCAGTGATCTTTCTATCATAACAATATTTTCAAAGAGATATAGTAGTCATAGGTCATCTTGGATTCCTCAGTGTGCAGCAACATTCAGCAACTAACTACTCTCAGTAGAGCCAAAGGACTAAGATAAAAGTTTTTAACTCCCTCTTCTGACTAGATTTAGCTTAGTTTAAAAGTGTTAAATGAGGTGTTTTGTATGTATTTCACAGATTTACAAAAGATACTCTGTCTTCAAGGTTGCTAAACAGGTTATTTTAAATTCCTATCATTGCTTATAGCCTTTCCTGACATAAAAGACAAAAAGTCTTTTTTTTAGCCCTGGAAGAGTTTTAACCTAGTGAGCACAGCAACAGCCTCTCTGAAGCCTTATTTATTAAAGATATAGGGAAGGATATGCTATTTCAGAGGGCCAGTAATCAGAATATTCAGAACTTTTAG
This sequence comes from Morus bassanus, assembly GCA_031468815.1. Classification (NCBI taxonomy): domain Eukaryota; kingdom Metazoa; phylum Chordata; class Aves; order Suliformes; family Sulidae; genus Morus; species Morus bassanus. The sequence goes on along the minus strand of CM062600.1, from coordinate 54,111,150 downwards.
AATTAATAAGGCCAATGGCATGCAGAAGTGAAAAGGGAATGGAAAAAGAGATGTTTCTCTGTGTGATGTGCTTGTACCATTCTACCCTATTCACAGAGCAGAGGGCTCCAATTGCAACATTTACGGTCTTTAAAAGAAGTTCTTCATAACCAGTTAATATATAAATTTTGATTTTGGAAATTTTCCAGCTTTGTGTCTGGATGTGACAGTCTTTTTTTCCTGACAAAAACACCTATGTTACTAGTTTTCCAACTTTTTTATGCACTACTTTTGTAGTATTTCCCAATGCAAAGGCTTGGAGTTCCTAATACTAAGAAAACAATATTCCTATTTCCAGAATTATTGTTTAGAATTAGTTTTTTATGTTGAAATGTAGCAATCTTTTCTTTACAATGTAGATTTTGAATGCAGTAACTTTTTTGCTTTTTACACATCTTTCTCACTTATAAGTATATATACATAGTATAGTCTCTTTTTTCCTGGCTTCTGGAATAGAGGACACATTTGAGAAATTAATTGGCCAACTGTTTTGGGGTTTTTTATTACTAGGAAGCAAACATCCAGATTCTACTTAGAAATAAGCTATAAAACCCTTTCAAAGACAGTGTTAAAAATAATGCATATCAGGGACTATGAATCAAAACAGCAGCGTAGGTAACTATTAAATAAGTCGCACCGTAGCAAGAAAAAAAATAAAAATATAAATATTGCATCTGAATTGATCTAAGCTAAGTAAACAAGACTGTGGTAGCATATTTCACCAAATTCTGAGTCCATCCTCCTTTTTCTTCTATCTGTCTTGTTTAAAATAGACAGCAGGCCAGCATGAACAGTCAGGTTGTCTTGCCCATGGTGACAACTCACTATGAGAACTGTACTCTTTTCACTGTCTATCTCCTTGAATTTATTGCTGCCTTTTCTATCAACATCCCTTGCCACCTGTACAAGAAAATTGCCTGCCCTTTAGAACAAAGAGAGTTTTTTAACTTCATAGGAGTGCAACACTGAGCACAAGCAATCCATATCTCCCAGCAGGAACCTCTGACTAAGTGATCTCAAGCTTCACATTGCAAGCTTTTAAGGCGATCCCAGATCACCTACTGCTGTTCATAGTACCTTGAGCTCTGCATATTCAGACATTGCATAATACAAGTTAGGGAAGCACATGTGATGGTCCCACTGTATTAAGCTCTCTTAACTAAACTATTAATTAATACAGTTGTACTACAGAATTTTGGTGTCCAAGAAAGAAAAAAGTAACTACAAAGGTGGTATATAAGGCTTCCAGCAAAAGTTATTAAATGAAAAAAAAAAAAAAAATTGCTTAAATAATACCCTAGAATTTTTTCAGAATGGAAATTAAGACAGTGATTATATTCTGCTAGATTAGTACCTCATCTTTACCAAATCAAACTTTCCCCATTGATGTTTGGACTACAAAGTCTCCTATTAATTTTTGTCTTGGTCCTGATTTTGTTTTTTTTTTCTGTTTCCTCTCTTTAGCCTACTGTCTATGCTAGCTTTGGTGGGACAATTCTCAGGGACTGTTAATGCTAAAGATGAATACGTCTACTTAATTTTACAACCTCTTTTTGATTGCTATGAAATCAAATATCATTTTAAATAGAAGGTTTATTTGAATGGTGTCTAGCTAATTGATAGTATATAAAAACTTTTTATTTTGTCTCTAATGTAGCCAGAATATTATTCACTTATTACTTCACTTAGAATATGATGAAAATTAGACTAGGGATACAAAATTGAAACCTCACAAGGCCATTGTCTTGGATAAAACACTTCTTCAGAAAATAATGTACTGGTCTCCCAAAAATTCATTGTCAGGACAGAACAGATTTTATGCAACTACAGGCTACAGTATGACTGATTACTTGGTAATACTGTCATGTAAATAGGTAGGTTACAATTCTGAACTTTTTGAAGTATTTTCTTCTCACTGGCTTTGCCAGTATTGCAGATAATGTAATACAGAACTATACAGAAATATCTGTCAGTATCTTACTGTTCAATTCAGTCTAAGGAGGATTATTAGATAATACATTGTGGGTTTTTTCTTTCAGTAAATTTTGCTTACAGCAAAGAAACAACAAAATGTTACATTTCTAAATAATCTTGTGCTGGGGGAAAGAGCAGCTACTCTCCTTTAGACCAAAGTAAGAAGGAAGAGATGACTGAAACAAAACAAAATAAGTATCATAAGTGGAAGTGACCAATGGTCCCTTTATCCAAGCTTTGACAGTGGTCAATTTCTGGTATTCCTCAGAGAACTGCAGCCTTAACTCCCCCCATAAAGTACCTAATAGAACATTTTTAGTATAAATAAAAGTGACTGATTTCAATAGCACTCAACATACTATACTTTAAATGTTTTTTTCTATCACTTCTCTTCAATCTGTTCCTTTAAAAAAAAAAATCTCTCTAATCTATTCATTTATGGAAGCATCTCCACATCTTATGTTTAATTCCTCTAAAAGAGACAGTATTATCAAAACTGAATATGAAATGTAGATTTTTTTCTCAAAATTATGTATATGTGGATTAAAGATATCTGACAAAAATATTGACAGCAGGCAGAGATTTCATAGTCGTCAGCCTAGAATTTGTTAAACTGAGGATTCCTCTAATATTTGGGTCTCTATCAGTTGACCTAAGTACTCCTTGTCAATGATTTAGAAATTATGTACAGTACAGTATCCCTCAATACAGATTTTTAATCTTAATCAACATATTGCTTTACTTTTGAACATGACTGTACTGTACTAATTGAAAATCTGTTAGCAGGCAAAATAAAATTCATACACTCTTTCCAAATGCCATCACCTTCCATTTTCCCATGTTGAATTTAATCTGCTGTCATATTGCTAAGCATAAAATTGGCTAGATCATTTTGCAATGGCTCTTTCCTTTCTCATCCTTTGTTTGGAAGCATTTTTCAGCTAACAGTCACCTCCATTTAAGTGTATGTAGTGAATATTTTTTTTAAGCAAGAATTTTAATGTATTTTAATCTGAAAACCATTTTCAATGGTTTTGCTCCTTTATTTTGGCTTGCATCTGAAAATCAAGCCTGTACCCACAAAATTTCATACTGATAGGCAAAATTCTGTTTTATGTTAGTTCATTTGTAGAAAGTCTACATGAAAGCAGAACTGCAAATCAACAAAGAACAATAATTCTGGTGTGTATTTGTAATAGTAAGTGGAATTATATTTAACAGACTAGAATACTTTTTGCCTCTGTACACATTTGAATATTGATTGAAAGTGCAGATAGAGGTATTTTGGGTTTTATTCACTAGCCTGTAATCAATGCTTTACTTCACAACATCAAAAAAATTATCTAGCCCTCAAAATCCCTAATATAAAAGTTTTGTTCCAATCCTATATTAACAAAAAAGAAATTAAAGAAGAGTGGTGGGTCTCAAAATCCATTTAAAAAACATATATGTGTACGTTTCAATTTCAATTTCAAAACAAAATAAATCAATTTCCAAATTAGAATGAAACATAACCTTTCAGAACACTTCATTAAAGCTATGGAGATGCTTCCTGTATGCCATTTGTGATTAAGACTCAAATTTATGCTCTACCTTCTGTTTTTTTCCTAGCTGATGGGGAGGCCTGATCACCAGCTTCATGGTGATTCTAGGAGGGCCTTTCTTATGGGATCAAATATTTTAACCTGGATTTGAAATAATTTCCTCAATTCAAGTTCAGTTAAAACATTTTATATTCTCCCCAACCAAGCCACAAATTTATTTAAGCAAATACATATTTTCTGACAAAAATATTTACTAAAATATATTGTTTTTAAAGAAGCATATATATTTCATTGGACATTCTAGAATAATTAATAAATAAGAGAAATTGAAGTGGATCATTTTTCATACCCAACTTTTTTTTTTTTTTTTTGTAAGACAGTATTATAAATTACAGTACTTTCCTTCAAACTAAAGGTTTAGTGGCAAAGATGTAATTCCATGATTCATAGATTACCACTGGCCACCTATGTGTAGGTGGTTATCAATCAATCATGATACGATTTGCACAAAACTAGAATTCAAGACATATTTACATACCTATTAAGAAAAATCAAAAGTGGACTTTCCTTTGTGGTATTCGTCAAACAATTAGTAGAGCTGTGTTATATCTTAATCCAATGAGGGAGTTATACATACAAGGTGTTGCAGTGAACTCCTGTGGGACCTAATGAACATTTTGGGAGAAAAATATGTGCTTGTAGGAGCATGGTTTTTTTTGTTGGTTTTTTTTTTTTTTTTCAAATAAGAGTGGCTTGTAACATGCATCTAAACTTAACCCAGTGTTATAATCTCTGACAGGAGATTACTACAGGAAACAATTTTACTGAACACTTTCATAAAAATTTAGGCAATTTATTTTACTGGGGAGAGAACTAATCAGTAAAAGACAAAAATGTATTCATAAGGCACAGCCAGGTCACTGGATTACTCATGAAGTGTTATTGGTAAAACAGAATGTCCTTTTCAAAAAGTCTTTCAGTTCATGTCATAAACTGATTAAAAATAAGAAAAGAAGTAATTTTTAAATTTTCTTTTGTCAGTACCCTAATTCATATGATTAGCTACATGTTTATTACTGCTAGAACTGGTTCAATATTATACTGTACTTAAATAATTAATTAGGTTTTCTGGATTTCTTATATTTCCTTAGTCATTTTCTAAAATGTTTTATATACAGCTAGGCAGAAATATAAGTTCTCTTGCTGGAATATTTTAAGTTATTTTCATAAATATATCGAATACTACTATTTTTCTGGAAATTTCCAAGTAGGACCTTAAAGGAAGTAAGCGGTTTCAATTCTTCTGACTTCATCTAATTGTTTGGGAACTGGGGGAAACCCAGGTGGTATGTCAACCTTTGCCACTTGGAAAATATTATAAATTATTAGTGACAGTTTATTCTTTAATGGAGATTTTCTGTATGTCTGTAGTTGTATTTACAGCATTCATTATTAGTACAAAAACATATTTTAGTCCTTTCTTAATGAGAAACTACAGTTAACAGCTCCAATGCAGTGTTTATCAAAAGCAATTCATTAATGAGTCCACACACTTTCCACTGAGAAGGTGACTGACCGCTGTTACAGAGCACTAGTACAAAGCCAGCAAAAAAGTAACTTATCTCCACCTCAGCTCCTTGGCAAAGGTATGCAGCAGTGGAGCCTGAATATGTAAACACACAAATGTGCATAATATTAAGTGCAAAATATACATCAGAGTGAAGACTACAGCCCACTACCCATGTTTCAAGCCATTGCCTTGCTAAGAAAATGCAAATTTTACCTCTCTCTTCTGCTGTCTATTCATTGCTGTAAATGAGGATGGAATTCTGTGAAATAATTTTTATGTGAAAATAATATGAAGAATTCTGGATGCTGGAGTGAAAAGCGATGTAGAATACTCAAATTTTGTAGCTTACCAAGTAGTAAATTAGTTAATTTATAATAACATCCTAGCAGACTTAATGCATGATAATGCAACCAATGATGACCTGAATACATTCAATAAGGTCAAAGATAAACCTACCAAAACCAGTAATATGTACAACTGGAGCTTCCAAAGACCTAATAACTTAAAGTGGAAAGAAAGTGTAAGTGAAATGATTGGCAAAAATGACTTTGTAAGAACATATAAGACACAACTGAGGTTGCTCAAGAGAAGTTAACTAGATGGCCAAAAAGTGCTGGTTATGTGTGTCCTCAAAAAGACAGCACTTCTGATAGTAAACTAGCTCTGTTTGAGAGTATCCTGGAAGTTGTCTGCAAATACACCAGTAATTTAACTTAGTATAGGGTCTGCAGTTTGTTCATTCTCAGAAATTATGATAGAACTAACCAGTTATCAGCCAGCCTTCATAAAGTACCACATTTTATAAGCAATAAGCACTACCTGAAAAACACTTTTTTTTTTTTTTTAAAAAAAAAGGCAGTTTACACACACATTCATTTTGTGATATTAGCTACATCTCAGCCAGGTTTGTGAAATGTGTTATATTTGTAGTTACCATTTCTTTTTTCCAGAGGAAATAAAAACAGATTAAAACCCTTTAGTGGCAAGAAGAAGAAGGAGAAGGAGAAGGAGAAAGAGAAGGAGAAGGAGAAGGAGAAGGAGAAGGAGAAGGAGAAGAAGAAGGAGAAGGAGAGAAGAAAAGCAATAGAACCAGGTAAAATCAACCATTTTAGTTCATTTCCCCCTAGACCAAAGAATCAAGGGCTCAGGTATCTATGCAATCAACACTGGGAATTCTCATTATCTGTTTCTCTAAGTATTTCCCACCTAACCCACCTTCTGATGTAATAGTACAAAAAATCTTTACAGTTTTTGTCCCATTACTCTGCAGTAGTCTTTGAAATCTCTTTGCTTTAGAATATCAGTTTGATCACTCAGGGAATGTTGTGGAGCTTGGCTATATATACAATGAAGCTGACATGTAGGTTGTCCTTTAAGCAATTGCTTCTTCTACACGAAAGGATTGCTTAGAAATTCATGTTAAATCTCTAGCTAGTGAACTGGTGAATTGAAAGGCTGAAGCTCTGTAAAGAAACTAAGAGAATCTCTGCATAATACCCAATTTTCTGTGTGAAAATTTCAAGTGCAGATTCTCAGCAATAGATGAAAAATTTTTGCTGAAACATTGGAAGAGATATAATGAGATATAAAAAGAATTTATCCAATTTCAACTCAGATAAGAAATTAGTGAAACTATAATCAAATATAAAAGTGAGAAACTTAAGGAGAAACTTCTACTGATAGAGCTTAGCTAAAGGATCTGTTACTAACTCCTCCATATGACTTTCAACTAACAGTACATTTGCATGCACTTGGACAAAAAAGTTTATATTACATTCCCTTTCAAGACTTTCACAAAGAAAATGTCAAAAAATCATATGTGAACAGATTCTTTTCTTCTGAAATAGTAATTTGTTAACATTTCCATGCTTAAAATTTATCCTAAGGACAGGAAAGAGTTGTCAAGTATGTGGGTACTTCTGGGACATTGTCAGTTTTATTCTATCACCTATAAATATAATTGGTATTTCATAGGTATCTGAATGTGAATTATAATAACTCTGTGTCCCAGAACTCATTGAGACACACATATTCTATCAGTCTTCCTGAACATGTAATCAGGTAATTTGCAGTAGAATTTACTCTATCATGATATAGCAACATAGTTGAAAATTGCCAAAGAATACTAACTCCTTTATATACTGATACTACTTCCAGCATAACACCTACTAAAACAGAAAGGCATAGTCACCTAGACAGCCAATAAAAAAAAAGAGATGAGATGACTAATGCAGATGTGGTCTTCTCTATAATATAGTGCACAGAATCAAAAAGTCACAAAGTAACTTCTGAAATGGAACATGCTAAATTCAAAGTCAGCTCTTGAATCTGAAGTTATTGTTTTTGTAGAAATACACATTTCTTTTTTTATTCCAAACAGTACAAAATCTATTCAGTCTTTGGACAGTTTTTAAACCAGGGAAAACATAGTAAAATACTGGGAAATAGCAGATGTTAACAGATCCTTGTATCATTTAAAGACAGGGGTTCTTTTTATACTTTTAGCAATTCTTCAATTATATGAGTATGGGCAATCTTTCATTAGAACTACTTTCCTAGTTAAAATGCTAGAAAGCTTGTAAATATAGCACCACACAAATTTAAATAGATCAGCTTGTAACATATATTCTACATAGAGAATTTTTTTTCATTTCCTCTCCTCTCATAAGCCATACTAAACATCTGGTCCAAAGTTTTCAGTGGTGTTAAGTGATAAAATCCATGGAGCTTCTAAAGCCCCAATATGGCGTTTTATTTATTATCATACAAAATCCCTTAAGCGCATGGTCATCATATTGAATTCAGGATCAATAAGAAGATTTTTACGTCATTTCAATAAGTCTCTAGAAATGAATTGTACTTTGTCCCCTAGAAGCTGTCTTTATATATTCATGTATTTGGGTGGAATAAAGAACATTAATTTATAAACTATTTTAAGATACTACAGATAAAATAATTTTGAATAGTACCACTAAATTAAATTTAAGAACTTAATAGCAAAAAGTTTTTTACATTGCCAAGCTAGGTTTATATTCCTGCATGTAAATTTATAGCTCTTTGTAATATCTTGTTTTTCAATTCAAGGATGATAAAATACTAAGCAATGTTTAGGAGAAGTTGTAGATCTCCATGAGATCTGTTCTTAATTTCCCTAGCTTTTTACTGCCTCTAACATCTAGCTCTTAAAGTGGATGATTCTGATGAATCTAGGCTTTTACTGTTGGCATTTTACTGTATGTCGTAGAGCTGTACTTACAGGTGTACAGTTCAGTGCCTTTCAAAATATAATAGGCATTTTGTTTCTTGTGGAAAACGTAACCTAAAGAGGTACAATTTAAAAACTCACTTTTCTTGTTTTGCTTGTGAAGTAATTCTTGATCATAGCAGTACAATTTATTTTAATGGAACAGTGTACTGGAAAAAAAGAATTAAAATGTTGCTTTGTGTTAATCTGTGTTGTTTTTTATATGAGAGCTTCTCTTGATGTACCTTTTTTTAGAGATGTTTAATGTCTTACTCAATCTATTTGATTTTAGTAATCCTTTAAATAACAGCTACAAAATTCAATTCAGAAATAAATCAGCTTTCATTAAGACAATTTTAGGCAATGGTTTCACAGTCGTTTTGAGATTTATTTCCTTACGGTTAGGAGGTCTTGTACTGCCATGTTTATTTGGTGACTAGGAGCTTACTTGAGTCACGTTATAATAAAACTACTAATCTTCACGTGGAAAGAACATATCCTCAGATGAAGACATCTACAAATCAGAAGTACTGTTTTTTTCTCTGCAAAGCAAGACCAAGTTTCCTACCATTAGGATGAAGAATCAGACCTCCTTATATCTGCAAAAAGATAAATTAATTTCTATACCCAGCCATTTATAAATTACTCAGGAAATCATAGTCTGTGAGCAAATCCTATTCATATGGTAGCTACAAATTGTCACATTATGTAATTCTTAATGAATAATGATAATAATAATTAAAAAAAAAAAACTAATATGGAGTGACCATGAAGAAGTAAGGGATACCTGCAGCTGTAATTTCTCCTTTGTACATGTGGAAAGCTTCAAAGCCCAGCTGCCTTTTCTAGCCTCGGTCAAAAACTTCCTGTAATTTCAAAACAGTGTATCTGAAATTTGAACTTGGCTGCTCATCATTTATGAGATGAATGACCTTGCCAGGTAGCTCAATCTACACTGTGTGTGCTGCACAAATGTATGCATACACCTGTACATATAAACATATGTATGTACTTACAAACATAAAAATATATATGGAAGTATTATGTGTCTGTGTGTACACACAAAGCTCAAAGACCAAATCCTTGTGAATGCTGAGCTCCTGCAGGACCTTTTGCCTTCTATGGAATTGTGCAGTTCCTCAGAAGGTAAACAAAAAATAATAACTTATATAAGGTTGCATGTTTAAACAAAATAAGCTACAACCATAATAATTTACACTATGCATACTTTTACTGAGAGGGAAAAAGAGATAACCATGGCACTGGAAATTAGCTTCATCAACCACCTGAAATTATCTGAAATGTAAGAAAGGTTAACCTCTGTTTCCTCTACAGTTGTAACAATATTATTAACTTTTGTGTTCTAATTGGTACAGTCAGAAGCCTTAAATTTGTAACATCTATATTTTCTTTTTTTATGCTGTTTTTTTCAAACAGCACATGCAGTGGGAATGAGAAGAAAGGGAAGAAACAAAGGAAAATTCTCACATAATTTTAACTGCCATGCTGGATAAAGAGAGTAAAGAGAAGAATAACTATTTAAAAAGTGTGAGAGGTCATTTGACTTTAAGGGAAGACTGACATCTTGTACCAAAAGACAGTCAGATCTGATTATTACTGTTCTATACTGCCTCTGATTTCACAGGCTATTCCCGTGCTTTACACACTACATAATTATACTTATATCCTCTTTTGCCATAAAATATGAAAGAATATTAAGATTTTAATTTTCTACTGATGGTAAGTAGAATGCTTCAAAAACAAGAAAGGTCTTTTTCATAGGAAACTATTGCATAATTATGCAAAGGCCAGTAAAAGTTGATCTAATATCTTTCTTATCATACACCATGAAAATTTATACATCATGCATAAACAAAGCAGTCTGAATTGTCATTATTTTCACTATCATGCACCTAATAAAATAAAAAGATTAGAGTGTTAATTTTGATAGACAGTATTCCCCTTCATTAGACATATTTGTGCTCAAGGAACTCACGATGTCAGTCAAAAGTTACTTAGTACTATATAAACAATTATCAAGTTAGCATGTAGGAACCATCCAAGTTAATTAAACCTCATCAAAATAGGTAAGAACAGTACTATTTTAAGGACACCTGATTTGATTCTGAAGTTTTAATCAGATAGAAGGCCAAACCCCAATAAAAAAGGACCCATTTCCCTAGAAGCAAGAAAAGCTTTTACTATTTATCAGCAAAACCAGTTGTACAATCATGTGGTAAAAGTGATAAAAATATATCCTATATTAAAATTTAGGTAGACACAAAAGAGTAAAGATGATTAGCTGAATTCTGACTGAATTCTGTGTAAAGTCGGTAATAATTTGCTGTACATTTTTCCTTGTTGAGTATCTAAGCTTCCATGTAGCATATCTGATTGCATCATTTTTTTTATAGTTACAAAATAAATGAGTTAAACAAGTCAGCTGCTGAAACTATTCACACTCTGATGGGTAAACTTAAACAAGAAGGTTTGGTTTCCCTTTAATTTTCTCTGCTCACTTTATTCCACAATGTTTAAATATTGTAGATGTCTCTAGATTGCAAACAAAGTAATAATAAAGTGAAAAGTGCCTACTAGTTGAAATTACAAGAGGGCAAGAATTCCAGTAGTAAAAATTTTCGTTATCACATATCCTGTAACAAAGGCTACCTAGGAAAGAAATAGACTCCCTTTTGATAGCTTTTTAAATCACTTTATGTGAGAGGAGATTGTCTTATGAGGTAGTGAGAGATTGCTTCTTCCTCCTTTTAAGTCGTTAAACGCCTTGAGGAAACTGATCTTTTCAGTGTTATACTTTTGCAAAAGAAAGTAGTCTTAATAAAAGGAAGCTGCATGTCAAGTCTAACAGTTAACAGTTAATTAAAAAGGTGATCCTAAAAGGGTTGGCTTCTTTTAGCTGTATTGGCTTTAATGCTGAAAATAATTGGCACACGATAGCCAGCAGAGGGAAGCCGCTTGGAGGGTGTTAGCTGTACTGTATGGCACAGAGATACTGCAGCTAGGCTTATAATTTTCAGGTAGAGGTTGCTCATATTCATGCTTATTTGCTGCTATTAGCATTCTGCACCTTAGCAAAGACGTCACCTTGAACTTTCTTCCTGATGATTACCCATTTTCTCTCCCTGACAATTGACAAGCTTGACAGACTCGTTAAACTACCGAATTTGTAATTTGCAGACCTTCCTCAATAACACCTGGATAACAGCAAAGAAGTGCTATAATGTGAACCTAGCATGCATTTTAATGCAACTCTTAAGGCAACTGCTGGCACAGCAACTAAGTTTTTTTCACCAACCATAGAGAAAAAGAATGTAACAAGACACAAGGAGTACCTGGGCTGTGATTCCCATCTCTGTTAAAACTTTTAGCTCCATTTAGCTAATAGGTTTATTCTTAATTTCTCCTACTCAAGAGGCAAAATAAAATCTTCAGCCTTATCTTAAAGGCTAGCCCCCGGCCTCCATATCCGTATGTAATTGGTACTTAATGTAACATGTATGTAATTTCAATAAACAATTTAAATTAAAATTCATACATCATTCAATCTGACCTTTTTCAGCTTTCTTGCTATCATTTTCTATAGATTTCAGACAGAAAAAAAAAGCACTCTGCCTTGAAAATACCATAAGTAATTGCAGCAACTCTACAAAATCCACATTGTGAAGTTTCTAAAAGATACTTTTCTCTGATGCAGCGGTGCTGTAAGGGTTCAGAATTTGAGGGGAAGAGCATTCATAGTCCAAAGAGAAAACAAAACATATTGATGGATTAGTTTCTTCTTGTACTATTTTCTCTAATATGTTATTTAAATATTCTATAGTATACCTTTTAATATTATGATGATCCTAGGATTTTTGATTTCCAAAAAGGAAAACATGAGTAAACATGAGGTCCAGTATTAACACTTTGACATGATCTGTGTAACATGACATGTAATTGTATCTTTTCCTCCAAAAAGGATAGTAACCAACATTCTAAGGAAATTGCAAGTGTGTGACTGACATGCAGGTGTTGTCTCTGGAACATATCCACCAGACAGCACAAGAAACCTTGGCATGAAAAAGCAAACATAACAACTGGAAAAGGAAACTATTAAAAGAAGAGTCAAAGTAACTTCCTACATCCAAGTTTCAGACAAAGCTCTATCCACAAACACAAACCCTGTTATCTTCATGGTGTATTTGCTAGCCAACCATATACATTGACATATATACTTGGAAGACAGAGGTTAAAAAGTAATAAAAATAAATATTGAAACCAGAAATACATAAATGAAAAAAATATCCTTCAGGATCACCAAGTTTTTCCAGTGACCCTCTTTATGTATGTTTTTTATTTGTTTTTATAAGGCACCCTCTAATTAATTTGGGGCCACAACTTGTTTTCTTGCCAGAGTTATAGGCTGGAGAACCTGAATGCAGCCTTGACCAGAAGGCCATGTCCATATCTATTTAGTGACAGAAAGGATACAATTATGAAATATCAAACAAATGTTGAAGTTCAAAAAAGGAAACAAGAGGATAAAGGGGCACAACTATTCACAAAGATTACCATTTAAAAGGATTAATATTAATATCCATTAGGACATGTTTCCCATGAATACAAGCCAAGGCTGATCCACAAGATACAGATGGAGTACTCCAGCTTTTTAATAATTTCCTTTGATTATAATGGCATATGTTAGTAAGGGCAGAGGTGGTCAACTTTAATGCTGTTGAATCCAGAATATGAACACTTAAAATGACAGAAAGTGTCTCTGCTTTTTAGGTTAATGGGAACATAATAGACCTCAATAAAACTGTTTTCCACTCCTTCCCATCAGCAAAGGCCAAGCACACTAATGCAGCACATGAACAGAGTATTTACTAAGTTAGCAGGAGCTTGACTTAACCAAGGTCGGACAGGCTAAAGCTGTCTTTGTTGTGCCAAGAGGCAGCTAAAATATTTACTATTTTTAAATGTTTCAAGATTTCAGGTTTTTTTCTGAAATGCTTAAGTTTCTCTGTAGGCAAATCCACAGGTAACTAAACCATTGAAATATGATCTATTTTGGAAGCGCTAAAATGCACACTATTTAAAACTGTATTTCACCAGGCAATTCTTAAAATCAATTACTACATTTTTTATACAGCTGTATAGACCTAGTCCATAGAATATGTCTATTTAACAATAGAAAGATGTGACTGCATCCTTCCAATATTCTTGTGCAACCTCCATCTACCTGATCAAGGTAGATCATGTTAAGATGAGCTCTAGCACAATGTAGAATCACAGCCCTCTTTGTCTAGTTGAGGAGTTTTTTTCCTTTTGATGGCTGGAAGATAATAATGATTTTGCCACTGCAATTTTCCTGCTGCCTTTATCCATTCCAGGGGGATGCAATAAGCATAGTGGAATTGCAATATGACTAGCCCATGACAAATGATGGACCAGCACAGCCTTACAGAAGTTTTTAACTGGGATACTGGTTGTGAAAATTTAAAATGACTGTTTGTGGAATGACTACTGGGGTAAGATTATTGAGGTTGAAATTATTGAGGCTAAAGTTATATCCACATTTCACAAAAGTTACCTTCCAGGGTAGAATATGGTTGACATGCTGAATATCGGTTCAGTGATCGTTCCCTAAGCAACACCACCTACAATCTTAGATGTTGGCAACACTGGGGGAGCTTGGTGTACTAGTTCTAAGAGAAGTAATTGGAGGAGGGAGTGGAGTGAAGTCTCCACGGCCCAACTCCTCCATAAATCACTGCAGGTCCGGGAACTAGATGGAACCGTGGAACCATGCCCTGGCCAGCACAGTACAATTGTGAATTCATGCCTGGTGGATGAACCTTCCTCATTATAACCTCATTATAATACCAAAACACAACTCCATCCCAAAAGTTACCCCCCTCCAATGTGCGACCACCCCTTACTAAGCTTACACGTTGAATTTTTCTAGTATGTACCTTCAAAAGCAAAACGAGAAAGTTTTACACCAATCATAACAAAGGTACGTATGACTAGAGTCACTCAAGCTACACCTGAAAAGGTAAAAAATAATACAAATATAGCTTAAGAGAGAGAGGATGTTAGGGAAGATACCATCATCATGTACCGCTCTGACTTCTGGGATCAGTCAACGGGCTGAGCCTCTCTTCCCCCTCATTGGGACAACTTTGGGTAAGATTCGAACACTTGGTTATACCAAGTGTCTCCCTGGGAAACATTTAGAAATCTCTATAGAGTCACTTTAGATTCTTTACATGTTTATAATCAGCACTGCTATTAATATTGGCTATATTTGTATATAGTTTTGCAAACAATCACTATCACCGGCAATCCAAAGAACCTGTGTATCTGTTGCTCAAATAAATTGTGGTGTGCATTGGTCCAGCCATGATAGTTCTTATTGAGCACGACCAGTATCTTGGCCGTGATAGCTCATCCAATGGGACTAGACTCACACTCTTAACGCGACACTGTTTTCAGAAAATTAGCCCTTTCTTAGTATCCCAACCTTCTTTAATTACCATTCGTTCACTGATAATGGAGCCATTTGTACATAGTTGTAAGAGTGGTTGAAGATCATTTGTTGCGATTCATTTGCCTCAGAGGAAACATAAGAACAGCCCTATAAAGATATAGATAGGCTAGGGTTGAGGACTTAATCTGAAAACTAGACAACGGTTTTAACTGGTAGGTGAAATAGTTTTACCAGAGTTAAGAATATGCTTCTCTGAAAATTGATACGTGGTTTTGTGGAAGCGAAAAGGAAAGGAAAAGGGGAAGGGGAAGATAGATTCTCTTTCATTACTGAGAAGTTTAAAATTTCAGTTTTGTTCTGGATTGGAAGAAAACAAAGATATTTTAAAATAAAAAGTGAATGAGCACTCATATTTAGGATAGTGTTTACACAGTTATTATAATACAGAAACATCTAAATCCTCTATCATACTTGACTAATGCACACTATAAAACTATTCTTTCTTTTGAAAAAAATGTAATTAACAAAAAAACTATCAAACCTTTCTGCAACTCACAAATGAAATTGATAAAAACTTGTGGGTTACCAGAACACCTAATCCTCTTCTTTCATTGATATTAACTTTGATTTGATATTTGTATATATTAGCCACATGTCTCAATCTCATTTTTACTCCACCCTTTGAAAAATAGATGATAATTTTATTATTGGATAGAATATTCTATTTTAAGGAGAATTCATGGGTATCACATGCTTTAAGCTTTTTGATGGAAGATAAATCATGACATCTATTTTTTTTTTTTCCAAAATTGTAAAGGAATTGTGATATAATTAATTCAGGCATAGGAAAGTCTTAAAGCTAGGGTTTTTTAATCCTATCCTTGTGCAGGCCTTTATGACCAGGCTTTAGAGAGAGTTTCTGCTCTTAAACACTCTAGTCCAAAGACAGTGAAAGACTCAGATGAATATGGTATTGTATCTACAAGCTTTTTACAAAAGTTTTCAATTCAAAAGAAAAAGACTAAGTTTTCATTGGTTTGTTTGGTTGGGTTTTTTTAATTAAATCTATGCCTATGTATACATACATGTATGAACTATTTAGAAAGCTTCTGAAATAACCTTTAACTTTTTCAGAGTATCCTAGTTTACTCCACAGAGTGTATCTGGATGTATTTTTAATTATTCAATGAATTTTTCTAATCAATTTATTACACATATTTTTGGAGATTTTTGAAGGGGAAGATTAAATGCTACATGATCAAGAACACATTCCCTGTACAATCCAGTGTAATTTTCCCCCCATTTAGTTATTTTCTGAGATTTAGACTTTTTTTGTTTGTGCTGTCATTCCACTAAACTTCATATATGCTCTGTAACCAGCAAACCAGAAAGAAAATCTGAGGAATGAATCCGAAAATATTCATGGAAAGTCTGCAAGATACAGAGAAGGTACCAGTAACACCATCTGTAAAAATTTACTCAGATGTGGGAATCTTTGTGACAGGAATGACTCATGAATTGTCAAAGGTGAGATATTAGAGAAATTTAATTATTGGGGGGAAATGCAAATTTATAAAACCAGTGGATTAAAAAACCCCCACCTTTCAGAATCAGGTAGGTGGTTTTGTGTTTTGGTTTGTTTGTTCTTTGTTTTGTTTTTTGGTTTTTGTTTTTTTGTTTGTTTGTTTTTTTTTTTTTTACAATCAGTTCACCAGTGTTATCCTCTACATTCAAAATAATAAAAAACAAATCACGAAATGTTAGAAACTTTTCTAGTTGTATTTCTAGCAACAGTTTCAAGTAGGGCCCATCTACAAGAATGTTATTTTGACTGAATTCTATTTTCTCTGGTTTCTCTTGTGAGCTTATATGAAGTTTGGATGACTTTATTAAAAACCACTCAATATTCATCAACTTCTCCTCTCTAACTATCATCTCAGCACAATCTCTGACCTCTTGTATCTTATGCATTCTATTTTATGTACTATAAAATCCTGTTGTCATTTTATAATTTGAAAAAAGATCTTTTTCTAACATCCTGTTTGTCTGTGCACTGCTGTTCCTCTTGTAACAGCATTGACTTTTATAATCCATGTTCTGTTGTTATCTAGTCTTTCTTCATTATTCATGACTAGAAAAACTTCTATAAAATATAGCATAACTGTATCTTATTTTTCACAAAATCACAGAAATTACATAACAAAGGGAAGTGAGGCATTTTCCATCTCCCTAAATCTTTGGACCAAGATTATATGTATCTCTGAAAAGAATTAATTAATCAAAAAAACGTTACTGAGGGATAAATAAAACTGCACTGTTGTGTTATATAGTGACCGGGAATAAATGAACAAATTATGTAAAAGACCTGTTGTGCCCTAAATAATGTCAAACAACCTTATACTAGGAGGTTTTAACAAAATCTTTCTTTTACATTTAAGATTAATTGTGTATGCTTTTAATCACAGTCATCACTATATGCATAGCATAATAGTCTTATTTCATAGATGGTGTAAAATTCTGTATCTCAAAAAAACCCAACTGCAAACAATTATAACTTCAAATTCTAACACAAAAAAGGTCATAGAAGCAAGGCCTCTATTAGCTAACAGCCATATTTTCTCTACTCTTTGAAATCCAAGGAACAATTAAAGTTGCAGCAGTTAAAAACTATCCATTAATTAGAGCTGGAAGCAAGCACCCATGAAATACAGGTGATAACCATAAATCAGAACAATTAGTCTGTCTAAAAAAGCAACATGATCAAATCAGAAACTCTCTACCAGCTGCTCATTTAATCTTAGGTTGCAGTGTTTTTCTGTTCTGAGGAGACAAATCTGTATGTGATGACGTTGAAATTTTACAGCTATGCATCCCTCAAGGTCATTCCTTGCAAGAAAGTACAGCCTGAGTTCCCACTCCTGCTAAGATTTTTGCATATAATTACCTTTAAAACTGCCAGTAGTTTCAAAGAAGCATGAATAAAATTAAGAAGAAACACGAATAAAATTAAGATGTATGTAGGGTTTTGTAAGTCTGAGTGAAATAAGTTGATACAGTCCACTTCCCGAAATCATTTAAATAGATATCAGTATTCAATACTATGATGAAATGTAATATAATCATTAGAAAGAATCACAAGTGAGAGCTACAAGTGCTACCACATTAATGCAAAAGTGGAAGAAAAAAAAAAAAGAAACCTTTTATAGAGCTTCAAGACTCCTGTAGTGACACGGAGAGGAACATAAATAGGAAAGGACGAAACTAAAGAGGCAAAGCGACATATGCCGTTTATCTCCTTACCCTAAGTGCTGTACCTATCATGGAAGGACAATTAGTGGTGTGACTCACATTCTATTAGCCCATAAATTTTATTAAACATCAGCTCACCTTTATTTCAAAGTAATTAATTTTTTTTGCAGGTCTCATAAATAATACAAAATTTTCAAGGAATATCTAAATATCTCTCTACTTTCCAGCAAAAAATGCAGGGACAAATAAGAATTTCTTGCAAAAAATGACTTGGTCATAGGGGTCTTTGAGGAGCACATTCATTCTTTCAAGACAGCATAGAAACCAGGCATATTTGGGTAATGGTTTTGCTAATTAGTACTGTGTCTAATTTTCTTGCTACAGTCTCACTGATATCTATGGATTTCACAGCAGTTCAGAGAGAGAGATGACGAGCCAGCCCCCAGACTATTGCTGTTACAACTCATTCTTATTAAAGTTTTCTCTTCCCTCTCATCCTTTGCAAAAAAAGAATGATAGAGGAGAAAAACTTCTGTTACATGTAAGAAACTGACAGGTTAAAACAAATCACTAACCATTAGAGATGCTCTGAAATAAAACAATAAAAACATAATACTAGTAATTTTTTTTTCCCTCTCAGCAAGACTCCATGGAAACAATACTGCAGAATAGCCACTGGCCAGCACACTGTTAAGAGATTTTTAGCCAGGGTGACTAAGTCCTTTTCCTTAAAGGAGTAAAATTCTAGATGGTGAAATTACCAACTGTAGGCTACTTAAATTTTTTAAGCTCAACAAAGGTGTAAATATGTGAAAATTTCAGTACTGTTTGGAAATAAACAGTAAGAAAACAATTGAGAAAAGCTGTGATCTAATACACTTTATCTTCTTTGCCCTTCATAAAAGGTGGGATATAATTGCAGCTAAACATGCACCCTTCTACAATCATATTCCAGTCTTCTAATATAAAGCTACAATCACAATAATTCTCCTTTTTAGTTTCATAGGGCTAACTGTTTCTTTCAGTTCTGTTCAAACATTGCAGAATGCTAAATTGTTGCTACTAATGAGCTTAGCTTCTGACCCTAAATGAGCAAAACCCAACAATCATTTTTTAGAAGATGGCAAATACTCAACTGTGCTTCAGCTAGAAACCACAAATATAAACACAGTCAATACAGTCTAACCAAGAGCAAAATTATACCAACATATGTGTTGTTTCAGGTTTGCTGTATTAATATATCGTTTACTAGAATACCATTTTACGTCGCGTACCTTACAAGTATGTCAAAAGCAAAAGCTTTTCAAAGGAGGCACTTCAAAATCACAGTAATGAAACAGGACCTGTAGATACAGAAGAGCTATGATGGATGTGGGTGGGGGGAAGAGAGAGAGAATTCTAAATAGCAAGTTTCTATTACTTCTTTTTTTTCTTCTGGGAATCAGCCTGAACATTTAGTTTTTATGATACAGGGAGCCCTTTATAAAGAGCTGGAAATCCATCTTACATACTCAGCTGTATCTTAGGTCAAGTACTGCTCAGTAAACATTCATAGAATTGCATATGACAGGTAATATTTCATAATGGCTTCTTCAGTCCTAAGCTGCCCATTCTTTAATGCTGAACTACCATAGCCGAATTAATATTCAGCGGAAATTGGAAATGTATAATTATCTATTTTATACCAAAATTAATTTAATTATGTGAGGAACTGAGCAGAGAAGCCAAGGTTTGGAAGTTCATACTTTAATCTGAAAGCAAAAATATTATTAGAGGTTACTTCCGAAAAAGCAATATATTCCTATTTAACACCCCTCCCCCAGTACTAGAATATACTTCTGTATTAGTATTAATAATCATGGAGTTAAATAATGTCATCAGTACGCAGAATGCTATTCAGTAGCTGATTGCTTGTTGTGCCATACAAATAATAGCTCTCTACACATAACAATCAGAGGCAAAGAGTGATATAATTTGGTACAGTAAACCTCACAATATGTTTAACTTTTCAGGAGGAGGGAACACAATGCAACCTGAGTGCTGTGGCTTGCGTAGCACATAGTAACACAATACACTTGATTCTATTACAACCACACCTTGTACAGCCAATTACCCCTGAGAAAACTGATACATAAAATGCTGCCAGACCATAAGTGTAGCTTTTCACACCTACTTTGTAAGATAAATTACTACATCAGATGCAATTGCAGAAAATCTAGTTCATGATTACTTTTCTTTGCAGGACAGTATTGTCAGAGGTGAACAGTTACTCAGGGTGTAGTTCCCAGATAGGTTTTATTCAGAGGAGAAACCAGTTTAAGGAGCTCCTTAGTGATCTTCTGAAGTGGAGCTAGCCTTCTGAATAGAACCAAAACTATTGTTTGCAGGGAAAGGCTTCATTGCTAGCACCATTACATAAATGTAAGAAGGGTTAGAAAAAGGAACTGTATTACTGATTTTTACTGCAATCATTTCAGCTGTCTGGTTATATCTCTGAGGGTGTTGTCCAAGTGCATCTTGAATATCATCAGGCTTGGTGCCGTGACTACCTCCCTTGGGAGCCTGTTCCAGTGTTCCACCACCCTCTGGGTGAAGAACCTTCTCCTAATATCCAACCTAAACCTCCCGTGGCACGTCCTCCTGCCATTCCTTCAGGTCCTATCATTGGTCACCAGAGAGAAGAGATCAGCACCTGCTGGTTTACAGCACAGTCCCACATAAAGCTGTCAGAACAACTGAGGGAGAAGGAAACAGGTGTGAAGACAGAAATTAATAAACAGGAGCATAAGGAGAAACATTTATACTGACTCCTTAACCAAAATTTTTTCTTTGCTCAGCTGCACCATCACTGAAATGGTCCTATAGAGTCAGCAGAAAAACTGGTGTTTGAAAATGCCCTCGTGAATTAGAAACTCATATTTTTCCTTGCAGAATACTTTTAGTCCTTTAAGACACTTGCCTGAGCAAAATGATGCTATACAAAGTTAAGAATCTATTTCTAATGTAATAATTTTGCAAAACAAAGGAGGTGTATGAGACACCCTGAAACAGGATAGTCATAGTCTGTCATGCTCACCAGGAAATATAAGGGACATCATTACATAACATTTACATATAAAAGAACTAGTGGAAAACCATCGATTTTTAATTTCCGTAAATGTTATTGCTTTTCTAACCTGCCTCAAACAAAAGGGGAGCATGATTTTTCTTATTTATAGGTTTTCATTATACTCTGGGCTAGGAATAAAACACAGCTGACAAATTCCATGATTAAAAATGAAAACAATTAACAGATTTGTTTTAGTATATAATCCAGTGAACAGAATACAGATAAAGTTTTAATCAAATCATTTCTTACATTGTGATCTGAAGGTTTCTAGCTGAGGACATATACCACCTGGGAAAAAAAAAACAAACCTCAAACCAAAACCCAAAACCTTGCACCATAGGGAACACTAAATGAGAGGAGCTCTTTAAAAACACAGAAGCCTTGCCAAAAATCTTTTTTCCCCTCTTTCTCCATACATGTTAATCAGTCAGTTCAACATCTATTTTTCTAGCATAGATCTTGACTCCATTAATGTAAATTCTGTAATCTTGCAAAATAGGACAGCTTCCATAAAGTTCATTCACTTACAAAGTTCCAAATTCAGATAATGTCTCAAACAGGCAAAACAAAAAGGCCAAAATTTTTATTATGTACTTCAAAATTTTATGGCTTAATACAATTTAAAATAAAGGTTCTACTCTTTGACCATTCTCTTTCTTTCACTGATCTGGATCTCTGAATCTCCATGTGAACATGCTCAGTTTTCCAATGCAGCAGAAAACTATTCTAGGTAATCTTGAAGTGTCTGATTAATGGATCTGATAGCTCCCATGTAGGCCTCATTTTTTGTACTTTTTACACAAAAATATGCATCTACCACAGTTGTACTTGTAAGTATGGGAATAGTTAGGCAGAAAAAGATGACCTTGAGAAAGATTTCCAAAGAAATTTCATAATAAAAGGATTTATTTGGTGACTAGTTTTTACTCCCAGTGGTGAACATATAGTTATTTTTAGATTAATCTTTAAATAACACACAATACTAATTTTAATTTCATTTTTTAAAAATCCCAAACCTCTTTGTACAAGTGAAAAAAATTGAAACCCAGAACTATGGCACATACCTCAGAGAAGTAATCCAGAAATATTTCCAGACTAAGCTCTCTGTTTTATTTAAGAATCACACAGTGATGCATTCAAAGAATAAATTTAAAGTTGCAGAGCACTACTGTAAAGATAAGAATGCCATTAGTCACTGTCTGTACTGCACTCCATGGGCAATCACTTTCTCTCCAAAGATACAGATAATCCAAACCTAGAAAATTTATATCTAAATTAATTATTTTTAAGATCATTATGCAAAATTCACTCCCCACCCATTTTTTTTCCTTCTGCAAAATCTTACAAAATATCAGAAAATTTACCATTCCTTGGCTTCTCTCACAGTTAGCTTATGTTAACGTAAGGAGCTAACACTTTGTGTTTCAATTTTTAAGCCACTTTGCCCTACTAGATGCTAGAAGATACAAGATGAGGCAACTCAGGTCAATTTTCTTTTTTTTTTTTTTTTAACAGAAATTGCTAATTTGAATCAAATTGCTATAGTGAGAAACTCTTTAATAGGATAGGGTTAGAAAGTAAATTTATAAGAGGAGTATCCTTGTCATTTAAATTCTAACAGGCATTTCAAACAAATTCAACAGCCTTAAGCCATCCCAGAATACTTGCTTCAAAAAATAGATAGCTCAATATTATGCTTTTGCACATGGTCTTCACACACATAAGTACGGGAACCAGCATAAATTAAACACATAGTGGCATGTATATCAAGCCTGACTGACTGACTAAAACGCAGTGAAACCGTATTCCAAGTCTTTGCTAAAGAATTGAGTTTCCCTGAAGAAAATGATATATATTGTCATGCATTATTTGTTACTGTATCAATGAAGCTCATTCCTGTGTGGAAATCTGACACAAGACCAACTGTATATTACATGAATTATTAAAATCAATAAAAGAGAGAGCAAATGAGAATTAAACCACATAAATATATGTGCCTATACGTCTATATATATGGTCTCAGGACATATATATATATTAAAAAAAGGGCAAAAAACTTTTGAATTTGGATTTTCCTTTGGCAGATGGTGCTTCTTATAATGCAGAAATTTGTCTGCAACAAGCACCAATGTTGATGTTTTCCTAGAGTTTCTCAAGCCTTCTCTACCTATCTTTTCCTAGCAGATTTTAGAAGTCTTCTGTTCAGGGTTTTGTTTTGCTTTGGTTTTTTCTTATTAAAAATAGTTAGAAAATTAAGTAACTACTTAAATAATTTTCTGGTGACAGCATGCTCACTAGAGGTCCTAGGGAATGCCTTTGCCTGTTTATGCCTGCTGTCACAGAGGAGAGAAGGAAATATGTTAATTTAGAAGTAGTTCTTTGACTTGTACAAAATTGAGCAACACATACTAAAAGTTCAGCAACGAAGTAAAAGGATAAGTGATATTAGCTAGATATAAAACAGTAAAAAACAGAAATAAAACTCATAAATTACTGTAAAACAAGGAACTTGTAATGAGATATTTTGATTTATGTTCTTCACTTTCATTTCACATAAGTAAACTGTATTAATACAGACACAAAGCTTTGCCTCTGCTTTATTGAGTGATACATTTCACATTTCATGCCTTTAAAAATGGGAAAAAAGTAACAACATTTGGGTAATGAAGCAGATCATTTGCTTAAGATCTGCACAAGGTGAAATTTAACCAACTTTCAGAGGTAGAGATGCTGCTGTTTCTTCTCCACTGTGTTTGACTTTGGCTAGAGTGTTCTGATGTTAAAGATTCTAGCAGAGAGATATAAGTGGCAGTACTATAAATATGCCATAATATAGCTATTACTTTCTGACATTTAGGTAGTCAAAATGATAATTTCAAAAAGATTCTATCAGAATAAATTTCAAATAGAAGCTGTCAGAATAAATCCATGTGACTTTGTATTGACTAAGGTCTTGTCTTTGTGCCGGCTGTATATAGCAGTCCAATTTTTACTTCAAGAATTCAATT
Organism: Morus bassanus; assembly: GCA_031468815.1. Taxonomy (NCBI): domain Eukaryota; kingdom Metazoa; phylum Chordata; class Aves; order Suliformes; family Sulidae; genus Morus; species Morus bassanus. The sequence goes on along the minus strand of CM062600.1, from coordinate 54,086,920 downwards.
TTATTTGATTGTGCAAAGTATATGCTACACACATAAAATATTCTTTCCAGTAAGAAAGACTGGCTGAAAATTATTTGTTCCCTGAGGCACACTAAGCCACTTTTATTTCAGAAAGTTCTGATCTTTTAATGAGACTGTTGCCTGAATAAATTTCATACTGGGGTGAAATTAGGCCTGCTGTCGTGCCTATACACTGAGGAGAGCAAGGCAGAGGAGGTCTCTGGCCTTAGATGTAAGAGATGCTGGCTGGTATTAGCCTGGAGAGGACAAGATGCTGGAGAACCAAGATGCTCTCTCACAAACATACATACAAGCATGCCAAGGTAGCACAATGCAATAATTTCTGGCTTTATAGTCCCTTTTTCTTTCTAGGATAAAAAGGAATAGAAAAAATAAAGCTCTATAAAAGAGGAAAGACACTTAGTCAGGAACCATGTGAGATAGTCTCACTGCCACTGATCCCCTTCAAAATATAAGCAATACCTGAACTCAGAATGTTATTTGCGACAAATGCTGTATAACCATAAGTTATTTAAAAACTATTAAATTTTGGGGATGTGAGCAAGAATGTGGAATTACCAAATGCCAGGTACTAGTGTAATACATTCATAAATGTAATGTATGTCTTTATGAAGTTGATGGTCATTGTATTCTTGATCAGATATGATGTTTTTTAATGGAATTAAACTCAGTTAATTTTGAATGCACTTCCCAGCTGGTAAAAATATCATCCCACCCCAGAAACGAAAGGCATACAGCTTAGACCTAGATAAAAAAAATTAAAGTTTTTCAAACTATATAAAAATAACAAATCTTGTGCTGGAAAGGGGAGATATTTTACAAATTCTAACAGGCATGGGGTGAGAGGGTAGTTTTGGAATTTTCTGTTTGTTCACAGTTTCTTATTGTTGAAAAAATGTCTTTTTTAGACTGAACTGTTTTCATGTATGTATTCTTTATTTTCTAACTATTGAGTAAAAAGAAAAAAACAAGTTGAAAAATGGGTGAAATAATAAAGCATAGATTTTTAAAAATAAATACTAAAGCATATTATGAAACAAAAAAAATTGTTTATAACAAATAAATTCAAATGAATCAAAATTAGAATTTGAAATCTATTTACTGCTACATTTTTTTTTTTTTTTTTTTTTGTGAAACTGACATTCCTATTGACCTCAGTGGTAGTGCTAAGCAGTCAGGAGTCTACATTTCATTGAGATCTTATAGTTATGGACAATTTTAATGTTTTCCACCAACAAAAAATTTCTTTCTGCAAGGTAATTTTTACTAATATTTGTGAAAGTTCACTTCCACTGGGCAACTCCTCTGTAGTAACATAGAACTGAGTAGTTGACATTTAACTGACTGCTGAAGCGACCAACTATAAATTTGAGTAAAATAATTTTAAAAGACTAATTTTTTCCCCTTCTACCAGACAAACCTAATTCATAACTGGAAATAAGATGAATTCATGAGACTATTGTTTTATTTCTGGATTGGAATAGTAAATATATGAAATTACACTTGTGGCAACACTTACAGAGACCACAGGGAAGCTTTCTTCTAAGAATAAAAAATATGTGTATAATTTTGGCTCCTCTCTAGTTAATAGAGCAAATGTTTTCATTTCAGCATGACTATTTCACAGAGACTGGAAAAAGTTCTAACAAACTATAGCTAGGACAGTGTTCATCCATTTGGGACATAAAGTGGCCATTTTCTTGTGTTAAAGTATACTTTAGAATCTGCATTTATATTTTGCAATGTTTTCTTACACTGAAGTCTAATTCCACATTCAGTAGTTCTGTAGGATAAAAAATAGTTTAAAGACACTTCATTAGAAAGTGTAAGGACAGTGTCTATTACTAACCCTTTAAGCACTCACAATTTTACCAATATTCAGAAGCCCAAACCATGGCATTCTTTTAGCCTAGACACTTATCAACAGAGCTTTTTGATAAATCTATATAACAAGGTCACTAGGTTCCTTAAAATGTCTTACACCTACTGAGGAATGACTGGCGGAACATAGTTAAAAAGGACTCTGCATTATATGTCGACTGTTTGCCCAGACTTTCAACAGTAGTTGCACTGTCTCTAAAGCATCTGAAATGATATTTTAATAAGCTAGAAAAAGTAGTCTTACCAAATGAGATATTATATTAGAAGAATGGAATGAATAAATCAATGCATGACTTTTCAGCAGCTGTCGCAAACATGACTAATTTTTCAGCTAAGACTGAAGTACCCAAGAATAGCTCTAGAAGAATAAATCCATAGTTAAATATCTCTTTTAAACATGTGACACTGCAATTTTTCTACATTTTTTTCTGTTAACTATAACCAGAATTAATGGAATAATTGTTTTGCGTTTGCAGCAATTATTTAAAGTTATAGCACTCTTTTGTTGTTGTTGCTGTTGCTGCTGTTGTTGTTATTCTTGTTGACTTTCCTTCCTATATCAGAATAGTAGATATTTTCCCTGAACAGAAATACCTGAATTAGTATTTAACAAAGTGAATCAACATTATTCTCTTTCTAGCTCTTTAATTATAATTGTGCTGGAAGCTGACCTTGTCAGCAAATCAGCTGTAGAAACCTTGCATTTGGAGACAAATAAAATCTCAAGTCACCATGCACCAAACTGAAAAATCTCATAAGGCCATTCACTTCTGCTCAATAGTAGATGTGTGCCACTTGTGGAAAGAGAAAATTTCTCAGATTCGTAATTTTTAAGAAGTACATTGTAGATGAAAATACATTCGTAGAGATGCATAAGCTATTGGAAACTAATCCTGACTGTTACCTCATTATGATGTCGTAGCATCGAAGTTTCTTATATAGAAAGATGCCCCAAGACTTATCTTAAACTTTTCTAAATTCTCCTAATACTTTTTTATAAATTAAAGTTTGGAAGTCCCATTGTTTCAGGCCAAAAGTCTTCAGGCGAAAAGTGACCATGCATGGTACTTATTAATACAAAAAACACCCAGAAAAAATAGAATCAGAATGAAAACTTGGAAATCATTGATTAAGATTTGCATGGCACAGTGTGACGTGAGGATCAGGAATTAGATCATGAGGTCATGAGGCCATAGCCCAGGGAGTTACTCTGTGGCTGATAGTCATAGAATCACAGAATCATAGAATCGTTTAGGTTGGAAAAGGCCTTTAAGATCACCAAGTCCAACCGTAAACCTAACACTGCCAAGTTCACCACTAAATCATGACCCTAAGCACCACGTCTACACATCTTTTAAATACCTCCAGGGATGGTGACTCAACTGCTTCCCTGGGCAGCCTGTTCCAATGCTTCAAAACGATTTCAATTAAGACATTTTTCATAATATCCAATTTAAACCTCTCCTGGCAAAACTTGTGGCCATTTCCTCCATTCCTATCACTAGTTACTTGGGAGAAGAGACCAACAGCCACCTTGGTACAACCTCCTTTCAGATAGTTGTAGAGAGTGATAGGGTCTCCCCTCAACCTCCTCTTCTCCAGACTAAACAGCCCCAGTTCCCTGAGACGCTCCTCACAGGACTGCTTCTCTAGACATTTCACTAGCTTTGTTGCTCTTCTTTGGACATGCTCCAGCACCTCAGTGTCTTTCTTATAGCGAGGGGCACAAAACTGAACACAATATTCAAGGTGCGGCCTCACCAGTACAGGGGGACAATCACTTCCCTACCTCTGCTGGCCACACTATTCCTGATACAAGCCAGGATATTGTTGGCCTCCTTGGCCACCTGGGCACACTGCTGGCTCATGTTCAGCCAGTCAACCAACACCCCGAGGTCCTTTTCCACCAGGCAGCTTTCCAGCTACTCTTCCCTAAGCCTGTAGCGTTTCATGGGGTTGTTATGACCCAAAAGCAGGACCTGGCAAGCAATTGGCCTTGTTAAACATCATAAAATTGGCATCAGTCCATTGATCCAGCCTGCCCAGATCCCTCTGTAGAGCCTTCCTACCCTCAAGCAGATCGACACTCCCACCCAGCTTGGTGTCATCTGCAAACTTACTGAGAGTGCACTCAATCCCCTCATCCAGATCATTGATAAAGTTATTAAATAAAATTGACCTCAAAACTGAGACCTGGCAAACACCGCTCGTGACTGGCTGCCAGCTGGATTTAACTTCATTCACCACAACTCTATAGGCTCTGCCATCCCGCCAGATTTTTACCCAGCAAAGAGTATGCCCGACCAAGCCATGAGCAGCCAGAGTCCCCAGGAGAATGCTCTGGGAAATGATGTCAAAGGCTTTACTAAAGTCCAGGTAAACAACATCCACAGCCTTTCCCTCATCCACTAAGTAGGTCATCAGGTTAGTCAAGCAGGACCTGCCTTTCATCAACCCATGCTGACTGGGCCTGATCCCCTTCTTGTCCTGTACATGCTGTGTGATGGCACTCAGAATGATCTGCTCCATAACTTTCCCCAGCACCGAGGTCAGGCTGACAGACAGGTAGTTCCCCACATACTCCTTCAGCCCTTCTTGTAGATGGGCATCACATTTGCTAACCTCTAGTCAACTGGGACCTCCCCGGTTAGCCAGGACTGCTGATAAAGTGATTGAAAGTGGCTTGGTGAGCACCTCCGCCAGCTTCCTCAGTGCGCTTCGGTGGATCCCATCTGGCCCCATAGACTTGTGCGTGTCTAAGGGGTGTAGCAGGTCACTAACCATTTCCCCTGCAATTATGGGGACTTCATTCTGCTACCCAGCTCTGACTTCCAGCTCAGGAAGCTGGGTACCCTGACAAATACTGATCTTACCATTAAAGACTGAGGGAGAGAAGACATTAAGTACCTCAGCCTTCTCCTCATCCTTTGTCACCATGTTTCCCCCTGCATCCAATAAAGTGTGGAGATTCTTCTTAGCCCTCCTTTTGTTGTAAATGTATTTATGGAAACATTTTTTATTGTCTTTTACAGTAGTAACCAGATTAAGTTCTAGCTGGGCTTTGGCCCTTCTAATTTTCTCCCTCCATAACCTCACAACATCCTTGTAGTCCTCCTGAGTTTCCTGCCCCTTCTTCCAAAGTTCATAAACTCTCTTTTTTCTCCCGAGTTCCAGCCAAAGCTCTCTGTTCAGCCAGGCTGGTCTTCTTCTCCAGTGGCTCATCTTTCAGCACATGGGGATGGCCTGCTCCTCTGCCTTTAAGATTATGTTCTTGAAGAATATACAGCCTTCCTGGACCCCTTTGCCCTTCAGAATTATCTCCCAAGGAACTCTGCCCTCCAGATGTCCAAGGTACAAGCAGGCTATACCCATGCCCCCTAACATCATACTGATGACCCCTATTCATCTATATTGAATTGTACAGGAAGGAACTGAGTGTGGCCAATTAAGACAGTTCTTTATACAATTCAAGATCTTCCTTACACTGGAATTTCTGCTGACTTGAGATTTCAGTATCCTTTGCATCAATCTGACTCAAGCTGCTTCCAGTTAAGAAAAAGGAAGAAAAATGTACTGCTTAACTACTGCAAATTGATGTGCTTATCAAAAAGTAATTTGATATTCTGCAACATTTGGAAAAGGCAAGAGTGCAACATGCATCCCTAGTAAAGAAAGAACCTCCCAGAATAATATTTATGTAAATAGTTTTACCCATAAGGCATCCCATCTGAGATTCATACTATATGGGAAGTAAGACTTAAAATACATGTCTAAAAAATTTCCTAGATTTTTTTTCCAAAGGCTGCACTCCACTGCCACCTGGTAACTTAAACAATCAGAGTGGATATTCTGTGCCAACAGCATAATGTACACAATATTAAAACAAATTAAAACATTTAAATATATTATTTATAAATTTTTTACAAGGCATATAATTATTTTAGAATTATCTAGTAAAATCTGTATTGGGGATAAAAAATGCATTGTTATTTTGCCTATTTTTTATATATATATGTCTCTATATAGAATTATGCCTATATATGTATAGTTATTTTTCTGATTGTTGTTTCACTGATTATATGTATTATGTATATATAAAATATTTACACCTCTATGAGCACCTATACTTATTTTGTACAAATCAAAATAACACTACTATTTATATAACAATTGTCGGAATATGAATACATTTTGTATGTGTATGTACTTATATATTTATACGTGCATGTATATGTGTATATATATATATATTTGACCAATGCTATTTAAGGAGGAACGGGGGACACTATAGGAGTGTACAGTCCCAGACAGACAACCAGGTACAGTAGCAAAATTTCCCTTTAGTTGCACAGAAAGTAGGCAGAATTATTCAATAATATTTTGGCTTTGCAAACAACAGAAAATCTAGTGGATGATGGGAGAACAAGACTGCTTTGCAAACTCTTACAATGATAAACCATTTCTTTTGGATTGTCAGACACTTCATTTATTAAAAAGATGAGAACATATGAATGGCTTGATATTATTATCTGTAGCACTCCCACAGAAGAGAATTTATATTCCAGGAGATCCCCCAAAAAAAGAAAAAAAAAAAGAAAAAAAAAGCTAATGACAAGAGCATCTATTTGTTGAAATAAAAGTTTTGGTTTTGGCTTTTATTTTTTTCCCTGCAAATAAATCTTCAGTTGTCAATGGAGGTCACAAATTGCAGCTTCATGACTCAGAATGAGAAAAAAACTGTCATGCATTCTGAATTTTGGTGCTTCTGTCAGTCTATGCACTTCTATGAAATTAATATCTTCAACAAACATTAATTTTAAGCCTTGTGTAAAAGTTAGATAGTGATAAGGCACAGATAGCTATGAAAAGTAATTAACTACACTTTGAAAGCCATTCTGAGACAAAAGGATAGCCTCGCTGGGCTATAGGACAGGTGTTATAATCCAGATTCCACATAGGGTGAATTTAGTGAAAGGTACTAAAAATCCCAAACCTCTTGATAATTTCCTACTTCCTGTGACTTATGGCATTTTCTTATGCTTGACCTAGAAAATACAGCACACACAAAAGAGACATAGAAAACTTCATAGTACTATGAACTAATACGAAATAAATTCAAGCTGAGTAAAATATCAGAAATGTTACTATTGCATTTAGATATGTTATTCATCTAGTGAAATTTAACATGCTAATAAATAGAAATGCCAGCCTAGGCAATGCTTCAGTGCCTTAAGCTGCTTTATGCTGTGTGGATGTCTCCCTTGGAGTGTTATATTCATACTTGATGAATCTAACTTTCGTATCGGCGCATTCCTGAACTTCAGCATCTTTATCTCTATTTGTCAGCTTAGAGATCACCAATGCACAAAATCAGAAATAAGCATTGACTTTTTAATCACAAACAAACATGATAGCTGATATTCTGAACTTTATACACCATAAGTTAAGAATTGGCAGTACAGCAACATCACTATAATCCTGTTGTGACAGAAGAGCTGAGTCTCAAATCCTCTTGCATGCTAGATCTGCAAATACGGATGTGTGAAACAAAGGTCAAAATACAACCTAAATTCTATTTCCCTTCACTGAAGATCTAAAAACATTTTTTATTCAAAGGGCAGGATTGGGATCCTCAGTGTGTAATTAAGTAGTGTATTATAGATCTTCACTTCTTTTCAAAATAGAACAAAGGGAGGATATTCCACATTTCTGTGATGTGAAATTTCAGAGGGTTTTGAAGCACAGAAGCAGCAGGTGGCAGACATTGAAGCTCTGAAGTGAGGGAGTACATGAGGCCACAGGCTTCTACTCTGACTCTGATTAAGGTCTTGAGAAAGATGGAAAAATAATATTAGCACAACCTTAGAATGACCCCAAGTCACAGTGATACTTTTCTCCTGCTTTTAATCCATACATTGCTTGACATTTTCACTAGCCTCCTACTGTATTATTAATCCAAAGAATCATACTATCTTCAGTCATTAGCTTGAACAGAGTCAGTGTCTGGGCTACTCAGGACTGACTGTAATTGACTGAGTTACTGCATTAAGATACGCCCTTTTAAGGCGTAGTTACCACTGCACTTCCTCTGGTAGCAAAACTGATTTAAGAAATTTCTTTTTACCCCTATCCAGAGGTAATTACTCCTGCCTCTATGACATGGTAAATGCCCCCCATCTACTGTGTTGACCCAACTGCTGTTGAAACATTGGGTAAACAGGATCACAGAAGTTATCCTATTCAGAAGAATGGGGATATTCCTGCTGTCAGAGCTTCCCCTGCCCTTAGCGGCTGCATTACACATGAACTGAGGGACTTATTCTCACCACAGTCTTGGCAGAATCAGGAGACTTTCTGAGATTTGAGCAACAAGTGTTTTGAGGTTCAAAACCAAATGGCTTCTTCAGGGAAGGAGTGGGGAGATGATACAAGTGTTAAGGGGAAAGGCAGAGATAGAGTTATGTGGCAGAAAGAAAGGAGACATAGTAGGGGCTAACACCCATGCTGAAAGCTCAGATCATTGCAGTTTCCTTCATTGCAGCTTTCTTGACTTGTTGGTCTGTTAAGTCTTCAGTTTCTATTCCTTGACTGGAAATAGATACCTGGGTTACACCTGAAATATGTCTGCAATCATAACAGTTAACCTGCTGTAGACCTGTTTGTCATTTATAAATACATACACTGATCTGGACCTGCTTGGGTGTTGCGCAAGTCACATGTGAGCTGAAGACTTCATGGGCCTTGACAGTTTTGAATAGGCTCCTGCAGCACATATAAAAGGTTAACTACAGTCGCACATTTAGGAATTTTACATGCATAAATGAAGTAAAGTGCTCGCCAAAGGAAGTAAAGTGTTGGCCAAAGGCCCAGCAGTTCAGCTGCTGTTCAGGAAACTGAGTGCACTGCAGTTTTCTACAGTTCCTAGGGCTACTTATTTCAGCACAAAAATGGGGATAAAACCAAAGAGGAACAGAAATGCCAATTGACGTTATAAACGTCTTTAGCATTCAGAGTTTAAGATTTACTCTGATGTTCATTTCCACATCATCCATCACAAACAGACATCAGAGAGATGGAAGTTAAAAACCCCTAACCCTCTTCATTTCTTGAGGCTTGAGTCAGTTGGGTTTTTTCTTTGTTATTCTTTTTTTGTTATTTTATTTCTTTCAGTTTACTGCACTGCTCCATTTTTAATATTTCATTTATTGAATTTCTGACTAAACAAAGTCCTTAATCCAAAAAAAACCTCAAAACCCCAAAACCTGGCAGTAAAAATTTCTTGAGGTTCCAACTAGCTAGAAGCAGAAATACCCTGCAGCAGCTACTATGACTGCATGGTGTGTGTAAAATGGGGTTGACATATTTCTGTATAAAATGGGCTATAAAGGAAGATCAGAAAGATGCAAGCACTTGTTGCTTAACATCAGAATTTTTGCATTTAATTTTAGTACGACTTTAAAAATTCTCCTCCTTGTTTCTGTTATTACTGCTTACTTACAATCACATAAATACAAAGGTACGCATTTTTGATTATTTTCTTCCGTTAAGAAACAGAGTCCCAGGAGAGCTAGCCACCAGTTGTCACAGTGTTGGTTGACATATAAGAACTCAGCAAAAGACTGAAGTAGATAACAGAAAACACTGAACAACATTGCTGTCTCTTTTATCAATACTACGGACAATTATTTTAAATATATGATTGTCTTGTGCTTTGTTTTGTTTTGTTTTGTTTCCTTGAGAAAGCTTCCTTAAACATTATAGGGACACCTTCTGCAAGAATTTCTGTAAACAGGTAGTTTAAGACCATGTTTGTGTGTCCTTTCCTACTGGAATAGATCCAATATAAGAGGTGAATGACTCATTTTTATTTTTAACAGCTTTTTTCCAGCTCCCTTCCAGGTGGTTACTTCAACCTCAGTTGTGTCAACTCAACTGCTTTTGTGATGTTTTTTTGTATTTTTGGTTTAGTGGGGGTTTTATGTTTTTGATTTTTAACTCATCACAAAATGACTTTAATTTTTTTAAGTGCCTAATTAAAAACAAAGACATGGAAGAAAGGATGATTTTTGTGCTCTAAGGATGGGTCATTACAGACTGATACACAAGCAACTGAATCTTCACAGCTGAGTCACAGGAGTTGCTGGTGAGATGAAAGTGGAATATTGGAAAGATTATATATTTAAAAATCTACTGTTATCACAGTCCCATTTTTTTCTTATCACTCCTAATATAGAATATCACCATGTAACTTCCTAATCCGAAAGGGAAGAGTATGCCAAACAGCCTAACACCTGGTGAATTATAGTCTTGGTAGTTCAACTGCAGCAGGTGGTTGTTTCTTATCCTTTTTCCTTTTCCCTTTAGATTAATTCTTTATTGTCTGATGAATACAGGCTCTGTAGGCATTGCAGTAACTTAAACAACTGTGGTCACCTGCCATAACAACAAAAATACCACCTTTGCTTAATATACTTTAGGAAAACAGTTACAAAACACCATTATAATAGCTACCTGGGACAGGAACAACCTATTTATGTAAAACTCCCTATGGGATATAGGAAATATTTATTTTACTGCATCATAAACAATTAGAATTATCAGGTTTTTGCTGGGGTTTTGCTGTCAAGATTTCTTTTCAGTAGGTGAATATTCTTGCCCCACAGGTGGAAGATGCTACACCACAATGGTGCCTCAATAAGCAAGGGCAAATTTATGTGATAAGATCAGTTGGATTGGGGGACAAATAAAAGAGACATCAGCCCCTTGTGATATTAGATGAAGATATGTCAAAACTGATCACATGCTGCACCACTGCTGCATGCTGCACATGCTGCACTACATCAATAACAGTGATTAATGGGATAGCTTCTGAGAGTATGTTAATTCTTTTTCCATCACCAATGTTTAATATATAAGCTCTAACTAGATACATAGACTCTAACTGTGGCATTGCCTCCATGCCAGTATGTATGTTTACATGCACAACTGCTAGAAAAGAATCTAGGTGGAATAGAACTTTGTAGTTTATTGTTCTTGACTAACACCAAGCTGGAAGTAAGCTGTTGTTTTACATGAAAATGATCTTTGGGCAATTGACCCTCCTCAACTTTCTTCCAGCAGTGTTGTTCCAAAAGAGGAAGCAAAGGTTGATCAGAGTTATGTCACCTCTTAGCTTGTGGCTACATCCGTGTATAGGCACAAACTGCTCTTGTATTATAGTGCCTTTGAAGTAGACCTTCAAATTGTGACTGACGGATAAACAGGGCTCCTGCCTGCTTCTTTGTTAGCATTATAATTTCTTAGTCACTGAAGTGCCTATCTATTAATTTTCAGTAGGCTTCCTACAAGAAAACTGGACTAAAAGATTTGGACTTCTGTCTTCAAAACCAAAGAACCTGATGAATAAAATGTATGTACTCAAGCTGGGCTAATAAACTATAACCACTAAAAATTATTAAAATTTATAACTACAGTTGCAAAGCAATTACTAGAAGTGGCAATTTTTTAGTATTTTTTAAAGTGGAACAGCAAGGCTTTTCTCATACCAAAGAAACCAGTGAAAATGAAATGATCTAAACCAAGGTGAAGTCTGAAACTATGTCTGAAAAGCAAGCCCATAGGAAGCTCATGCCGCCTTCATTTTGCATCTTGTTCTGCCACACTGATTAAGACATTTCGATTTAGACTGGATATCTCTTCACTACAATAGGTTGTCCTGTATGAATGTAAATTAATAACAATCCAGAGAATAAAGAAGTCTAATCTCTACTTCCTAACCTGAGTTAAAAAAAATAAGGGAAAAAAATGTAAAACAGTTAACCTTGCAGGAAGTAAATTATTTAGAATCTAATGTTTGAAAACATTAATGTTTGAAACATTAATAGCATTCTGTATGTATTATGTATTTCCTGGAAGAACAAGTAATTCTGATTTTTTGATTGTTCACTGCACTTAACTTAAGAAACAGGACAAAATGGTACAGCAGCATAGTGACAGAACATCACATACGATGAAATTAAGACATCAGAAATCTTAGAACAACATTAGAGGTAATATTGTATATCAGTACGATATTTAAGAATGAACTATATATCTTTCAAGGCAATATTTAAATCCAGACCATACTTTCCATTCTAGATACTCCAAAAAACTTTCTGGCTTCTTGTCTGCTCATGTTTTTACCTTCTATGGAAACAAAAGGCTTTAAAAACTTCTGACAGTCATGTGCAAACACCAAAATTATTAATTGCTCATTTCAATAAAACTGAAATTTTTTTCAGACCTTAAACTTTGTGGTATAAACTATACAAACATAAAATAATACAATCTGTCATTTATTTCCTTTGAAACAAATTTATAAATCAAAATATTCTATTCTGAAAATACTAATGCTGTGTATTTTTTTCCTAAATAATATTTAGTCAATTTTTTCTTTTTTTTCCAAACTGCATAGGCTTAGGTAAATATGGAGCTTTCTACTGAAATATTCAACAACAAAAACTTAATACATCATGATAAACCCTATTCTTAATACTCCAAATTTAATGCAAATATCTGTTTTTGTGAAAACTGCCCAGTATGTTTTATTGTCCCTGACAGTTAATTCTACTGCATTTTTATCATTAGATCCATTATCTAATGAGGAGCAAAATGCTGTGTAGTGTAACGTTACCTCTAATACATTTCTTTTTATCCGCAGCGTTATTCACATGTTTTGCTCATTGTTGTCCTATGAAAATTCTTTATATTCTGACTGTTTGAGGAAATATCACATATTACATCAACTAAAAGATCTCCTTCACTGCTCTGGGAAATCTAATGTTTCAGCTCTTGGGCCTTTGAGTCATTAAGGGAATTTTCATGTTCGATACCCTGCAACAGATTCAGCCTTGCGTAATTCAAAACAACTTCACACCACTTATGGTAAATGGTCCATGCAGGATATTTGTTTTTCTTATCTCTTCTTTCCCCTTCCTCACAGATTATTTTTTTAACCATTTTTTAATTCTCTTTCCTCAATTAATAGCAAAGGATGAAGTGGCATCAACTGATTATCACAAATCTGGGAAGTTCTGAAAAGTTAAATTTATCTGTCAGTTTTTTGCAACGAACTGATTTCCCTGTTGTCTATCTAATACCTTCATTCTCCACAAACATCCAAGTGGGAAAACCTCTACAGCCACCACAACCAGTTTGGCAGGCCTGAAGTTTAGGATGTAGATCTTGTCCGTGATTATATAGCGGGAAAAAATTTCTGAAGAACTTCTAATTAGGATTTACTGGGATAGTTGAAATAAAAACTTTAGCCTGATTAATAAGAAAAAAAGTATTCCTAAAAAAGCAACCAAAAGGGAAGAAGGATATGAGACATCCTGAAATCTGATCAAAGCAGGAAATGAAAACACAGTGATAAAAGACACAACATTAAGCATAGGTTAGCTGACCTAAGAATTAACTTTTCCATTCTTTTTTTTGGAATGCACAGCTTTCATAAAAAGTCAGTAATGAATCAGGGATTATTTGGAATTAAAAATGTGTCAAAAAAACATGAAATCTGTTACTGCTCAGTAATGATATTTCTTATAGTACTGCAGGGACCAGTCTTGCATTGAATGACACTGAATAGTGTGATTCAGCAGGCCTTTTCTATATCTAACTACATGTAGCACCAAAAGAAATTCAGAAGTTAATTTAGTCTGCTGTAAGTTATACTTTTTTTTGCCCACTTATTGAATAAATTGCTGTCTTTCAGATTTCTTTAAATTTTACTTGGAAATACATCCAATTTAAAGAGAAGAAAAATATTGTGGTTCAGAAATGTTCACTGAGTGCAGCTATTAACTGAGTGAAAATATAAACAACCAAGTCCACTTTCACTTTTTTTTTTTTTTTTTTAATTTTGTCTTGGACCTCTAAAAATGGAAATTTTTGGATATAAATTTTATGTACTGTCCTTCACTCAAACTCAAAGGGCTAAATCAGAAAACGTGTAAGAAATTGTAAATTTCATGTTAATGCATTGCTGCCGCTGTAGATAAATCTGCAGAAAAAAAGTGCAAAAAACCCTTTAATGTGCATGGTGAAATAAGTGGACAAAATATCTTACTAAATCTTTCCCAATTTGTCTCTAAATTTGGCCCTATCTCAGGTTTCTACACCTGAATTCCACCATTATTTTTAGCGTAAACATCCAAAAAGGAAATCTTCTAGAACACAGCTATCATTAAAAGAAATAGAAAAATAAAAGGAGATGAAAACCAGTAAACTCCAGATGAATCAGTGAGATATTGGATGCAAGGAGGTATGCCTGGAAATATTCTAAGTGTTTGGAGAAACACCTGGAAAAACACAGTTTGATTTAGGATTCCTGCTCAGGCAGGGGAGTTCATGCTTAATTACGCAGCATCCTTTGAAAACACTTCTGTTATGACAGATAAGAGAAATTCCCCAGATTCTGTAAAATTACTCTTTCAAAATGCATCTGTAAAGGTTTCATGCAGGATATGAGTGGTTAACATAATAATACTGCATGTAGAAAAATGACCAGAAAGAGTATATATTCTAGTATGTATTACATATCCTCCTTCTCTTTGAATTCCCTCACCAATATAAGATTATGTAGCATGGGAAAGAGAAAGAAACTATGGATTCTCTTTTACTCAGTCACTTTCACTGCTTTCTATTGTTGAATAGATCAAAACTGAAGATAATATTCCAGGAGGAGTTTATGTTTTACATTGGTGCCAGAAATGGGAAAACTATCTCTTTGAGCTAGAAAAATGTATACCCAAATTGAAGAAAATCTTCCATTACATTAGCAGTTTCTATCAGGAATAGATTTGAATGTTCACATTTCATTACATCATCTCTTATTTCCATATTTTCTAGTGAGATTCTAGGCAAAACCTCTTCTGTATTTATTCCTTCAAAGTTTGCTAAGCTTCTGTAGACCGTAAAAGTAGTAAGCCAACATTGTAATAACCTCCATTTCATGTGGGTTTTTGTAGTATAGAGGGAACTGCAGAACTGGGGTTGCCCTATAATGTTGTCCTGAATTAGTCCTTAAAATTCTGTTTCAGATCATAAGCAATGCAAATTATGAGTTATTGCTTTTCTAAATTTGTATAGGATCTACCACAATAGCAGTTTATTCCTTAAATTTAGGTGTCAATTGGTTTTGATAGAGAAAAACTCAAAATATGTACCTTTTCATTTGGCCTTAGGTCAATTTTTCTCTCCTTCTTGCTTTTAAAGACCTCCACCTTGTGCTTCATGACAATAAAAATACTAATCTTTTAACAAGATTTCAAGTTTTTTGGGTGAGGTGGCTATTAGTACAACCCTCTAGAATGCAGGAAAGTCATGATGCATCATTACATTAATTTAGTCAGAATGATAAACCATGTTCAATAAAAGTTTAATAGAAATTTAAAAGGAAAATGAAAGCATTTCATAAGAGGCAAAAAAATGCATTTACATTAAAAATACACTGATTTTTTAATAAAATAAGGTTCTACTAGTAAGTCAGTGAGGAATTTTTTCAGTTAGGGGTTTTTACTTTCTCTTCATTCTTCTCAAACCACAGCTCCCTGTCTTCACTGTCAGGCAAACTAATTCCAGCTGTAGAGCATTGATTAATAATCCACAGTTACCTCTGTGAAAGTGCACTGAGATAAAGCAACTAAAAAACCATACTGTTTGCATATAAGTGTATGAAATAATATCCATCAGGTTAGAAACTCTAGTATGAGTCTACATTTGGAAAAAGGATTAAAGAGAGAAATATAAAACAAAAATATGCGTTTCTTCCAGTTCTAGCTAGTCTTTCAGATTTGTTTTTGAAGAAGGCTAACCAAAACCTAACCTGTTAAACTATAAAATAATTTGGTTTAAAATTATTATTTACATTAGTAAGAAGTCATTGTGTTGAGTGATCACATAATAATCATATCTCCAGAATGTTTGTTAATATTTGGCTTTTGTTACAATAAGTCAAAAATTCAAAGTTAAAAAAAGACCACTCCACCTTGTTTTGGGAGGAAAGCATCTGAAATATAAAACCACTTTATAAAGGTATAAAAAACTTTTAGATTACTTACAAAATTCTTAAATAAGAGTTACCTTTCTTTCTAGTAACTTTTTTTTTTTTTTTTTTTTTTTTTTTTTTTTTTTTTGTGGTTTAAAGGTGGCATATGGGTAAACTGTTATTATTCTCTCTGGCTGTTCATCCAAGAGTTTTTAGAATTCTAGGTTATGTAACATTTTTTACACAGCAATAAAAAAAATATTGCTAGGTTGCACGTTTCACAACCAACAAGATATGAAACACACGTAGCAATATGCTGATTAAACCTCTGTTATTCAGCCTAAAAACACATTTCTGTGTGTCAGGAAAGGTCTAAGAGTGATCTGGAAACCTGTGGGGACCAACTTGAGATATAAAAAAATTTTGACTAAGGTCAATTTTCCAGAAATTTATTTGGAAAACTCTTCAGGTGATGAAAATATGTAAATGTGACAGGCGTTTGTGGAATTTTGCATCTGTGGATGGTATGAATGTGATAGTACAAATTTCTTCACACTTTTGCAGTCCTTCTCACATTTCTGGTTCTTTCTTATTTCACTTTTCACCTTTTTCAGAGTCTGTCTTCTTTTTTTTTTCTTATTCTCCACTAACATGTCTGTATGTGCCAGCAAGCCCTCTGCTCATTTTACCATTTCTTCAGAAATCCCAGTATAACTTCTCACAGCCTTTTTCCACCCTTTCCCTCCACTATACTCAATAAGGGCAAATAAAACTCATAGCCCAGTGCCACCCCTAAGCAACTAAAAATGCTATTGTGAAAAACAGCTTTTATCAAACTTTATTTTTCATCTTGGAGCTGTAGCTCAGAGTTTCTTTGGCAGCAATGTTTGTAATCAATGATAACAGTGTTCTTAGGACCCTAAAGCAGAAGCAGTCAGAACCTACACTAGCACAGAGGAACCTGCAAGGCACAATGTCATAGTGGGCTGCTTGGTGAGAAGGAGACAGCTAGAAACTTTAGCAGCATGGAAATTTATGGGACTGAACTGCAGGTCTATGGTTCAGCAGAAAACACCCAAAAACGTTGCTTAAAAGACAGGAGTTTTGTTTAGAGTAACATTAGCATTTCTAGAGTAAAAGGCAAACAAGCAAAAAGGTGGACACACTTCCATTCAGCTGTCAGAGAGATCTGAGGAGATTCTTATCTGTTCCAGGAAAACAAAGGTAGGACTCTTTGCTGACCTCCTCTTCATTCATCCCCCAAGAGAGCTGTAGTAAACCAGAGAGGATGGAAGGAAGACCCTTGGAAACCTTTCCTTTTAGAAACTAGGAAAAAAGTGCTTATCAGTTCTAAAAATAAAACAATATATCATCCTGGTTCCCAGAACAGTAGGTAACTTTTGGCAGCCTGAATTCTGTTACTGACATTTTAATATTTTTTTCCATTTTAATTTTACGTTGAGCTCACTTTAAGGTATACGATGGAATTAAACGTATTCTATAAACACAAAAAGCACCAAAGGAAAGACAATTTATAAGAACTGTCTAATCATGTTCTTTCTGAGCACCACTTTGTTTTAGTTCCTAAATTCCCTGTGTTTTTTCCAAATTTACCTGCACTAGAAATCCAGAATCTAGAAAGCTGGAATCTACGTTTTTCACCTACTTGTGGGGCTTTAAAGGAGCAAAAGCAGTTAAGTCCCTCTTCTTCAGATCTTATTTTTCACATTCAAAATTGAATTCTTAACTGATTTTTGTTGCTAAGACTAAGTCTTACTAAACACAATATTTTGTCTACTTAAAAAACAAAAAGGTCTCTGTTGGACTAGATATTGAAAGATGGAAATACTGGAAAATACCTGTCTCTGCTTTATTCAGTAAAAAAAAAACAAACACAAAAAAAAACAAAACAAAAAAAAAACCAACAACAAAAAAAAAAAAGAAGAAAGAAGAACATAGCACAGGTCATGCTATAGTTCTTTGAGTGATTCATACTACATTTATAACTCTTCCTCTCTTTTTTCCCCTCTTAAAAATTACAATAGCCTTCAGCTTAACTGGCATTTATCTCCCAAGCGTAAATTTGTAGCAGGTATTATAATGACACAAATAAAAAGGTTTTAATTTCCAAAACCTATTAAAAAGCTGTCTCTAAAGAAAGGAAAAGGGTTTGAAGTTCAAATGAAAGACAATATCTGAATAACACTAATCCCCAAGAGAATGCATGGCACCTGCCAGACACTGTAAAGGTTTAATAAATATTGTCTTCTGCAAAGACAACTGCAAACATCATAAGGCCTTTGGTAAATATGTCTACCAGACTTTTTGTTTGAGCAGAAATATTGAACTTCCTGCCATTATGATTATAAGGTAGAGAAGATTATTTCAGATTTTTTAAAAATATTTGATTAGTGGCCTCTCGCTTTTCCTTGGGATCCAGTTTCAAATCACACACAGAGTTAAGTGTTTGAAAAAAGTCTTCCCTAGTAATACAAGGCTGGCAAAATAATCTATTTAGAAGTCATTTATGAGTGAACATATAGAAACATTGAGGCTGGAAAAGAAAAAAATAATTTGGCTGCCTGATCCACAATATCAGAATGAGCAGGCAAAATCTGCATTGCAGGAAAATAATATTGTTATTTACATTGCATAATGCAAAATGTTTATCTCTTTGGCAGAGGTAAAAATACCACATTTTGTTTGTCTACAATTATCTGCTGATAACTGTATGAGTACTAATTCAGCTGTAATAAATAAAAAGGATTAGAAATGTTAACAATTTCTCTTTAATTAAGGAATATATAATATACAAAATAATAAAAGAATCCGGAAATTTATTAACAGAATACTAGAAAACTTTCTGCTGTATGCAGAAAGACAGAACTGAAAAATATTTTGAGAGATCTAGATTGGTTTTATTATAAGAAAGAATATCTCTTGTCATTATAATAACGGGGATAAGCTTTTGAATAGACCAAGAATTAGAAAATGTCCAGTGTCTAAACAATTTGAAACCTGAAGCCATTTAAAACAATCAACCAAATAATTTTAAACTTAAAAATGTTCCTGCTTTGAGACACTATTGCTTAGAGATTTTTCAAAGATATACATTATCTGTTGATCGAGTTTTAATGGAGTTTCACATTAGCCTAACGGATAAAGCAAATATTCAAAGTAGGTGTTAAATATTTGTCATTTGACAGAACAGAGCAGGATCTGTTAAAAACTAAATTTCAGCTTCCCCATTCTTATTTTTTCAGAAAAAGACATGGTTTGGTTTTTGAAATAATTCAGCAACCTCTTCTCCCATATTCTAAAGCTGTTTTTTTTCTTTTTAAGCATCCTTGCTAAGTTTAAAGACTTCTTTAAGATTTTAATTAAAAATATTTTTATTTTGTTAAGATGCTTTGCATTTAAGCAAGTGCAGTCCAGGATTAACCTGATGAAACACAATTTTGCAAAGATTATCATAAGACTTCAGTTGACATAATGTTAGTTTAACTCTGTAATCTGAACTTTGTGTGAAAACATGTTCATTCTAATGCCACCTCTGCTGGCATTAAAGAGTAATCTGCAAATTAGTGAACCTATTTTTACCTGCCAATAGCAGTAGACCTGATGCTTAGGGACGTGGTTTGGTGGTGGACTTGGCAGTGTTAGGTTTATGGTTGGACTCTATCATCTTAAGAGTCTTTTCCAACCTAAATAATTCTATGGTTCTATTTTGTGAATCTGTGAATACAACTGTAGTACATATCTGGAATGGGTAAAATGTAGTCAGGCATAAGTATGCTACTGTATTTTGAATAAAAATATTGGTTTTAGGACATAACACTCACATTTTCCTGTTCACTACCCCTTTTTCCTCCTAGTTTGCCAGAAATGTCTTGCTGTGTTATTTGCAACCATATGAAATAAACTGTCTCCACAGAGTCTTCTGTGTGAAAACATCTTCGTTTAGGAAAAGATCAGTTATCCTTCTAAAATCTAGATGTTTCATTCAGACTTTGCTTATGAATGATCTTATGTTTGCAACATATTAACTTTAAGGAAAGAAAACTGCATTTTCCCTTCCTTGGCTTGAGTCCTGCCATTAGAACTCTATCTCTGCCTGTCTAGTGAAAATATCTTGAGGCATTATCAGAATACACTGGAATAGTAAAGAATAGCTTCAGAACAAAAAGACATTCATGAATTGAGTATGATACCAATTTCTCAGTAGGCCTGAAAGCAGCATAACTCCAAAACTGAAGGGTTTATGCCAAATGCCTCTTAGAGTGGCCTGCAAATGTGACTGGAAGAATAGTATATTCTCACAAAGCACATCAAAGGAAAGGAAAAATGAAACTCATTAATTGAGGTAATAAAGATTTATGTTCAAGCAGTGAGGTGATGAAAATTAATATCACTCTGCTGAATGGAATGGAACTGTGACAACTGAAATGAATTGAAGATATACCTCAAGTGATTTCAGTGGCTGTTAGAGATTGCTTTTATATTTGAGGAAAGGAAACATGAAAGAACCTCCCAAGAACCAGGCACAGATGATCTACTCCCAGTATTGCTCCTACCTTTGACCCATTGCATCTTTCTTTTGTGTGCAGTGAAACAAGATTAATTTTCCTGGCTAGAGAAACCCTGTTTCTTTAGGGACTGTTGTTAGTCTTTGGTCTAAAATCCAACTCCTAAAGTCACCAAACAAAAGGTAACATTCCAAGAGTGTTCATGTTCTGTTTTATAACTGCAGGATAATAGTAACTTTACATTTTCCACTCAAACACACTTTGCACACATTTAACAAATAGAAATAAGATTAGCAGCCAGCATTGTAATATAACGTCATACCACTTGGAAACCGATATTACTTACATTGCACTAATTTTGCTGTTGAAAAACAGCATGACAACTTCTTGACTCAGCAGAGACTTGACATATCAAAGACTTTGCTGCTAGTCTTTCCCTCAATACCAAACAGTTAACAGATATTGTTCATTTCTGCTCAAGCTATGTCATTGAGTCACTGGCATTTGAACCTGCTGTTACCGGGATAAAGCAAAACAATACAAAAGGTAGATGTGAAAAATGCTTTAGCTTTAAACTCATCAGGTACACTATGTGAGAGACATAAATTGTATATTAGCCTTATGTAATTTTTTTTACAATAAAAAGCAACTTTCCAAGCGCTACAGAGAAGATAGACATTTCAGGCACAGATAAAGGAGGAAGACCAGTGATTAATAGGTAGCTAAACACATAAAAGTAATTTTTCATGTGTTCTTTACATATGGAAGATGTACATCAAAGAAAAGACACTGATAAGTGTACTTTATTACTTTGTTTCTTTGTTTGTTTTGTAAGAATAGCTCATCTTTCCTGGGGTTTCTTTCCTAGAGGAAAGTTACCTGAAGCAACAAAATCACGTAGGATATTTTTCTATTAATAAAATTTTAGGAGATCATGAGAAACAGCTGCTTAAATATGTGATAGAAATTCACTAACACTGTTAATGTTTAAATTCAATGTACTCAGAAGAATGTTACTCAGGCAAAGCTCCTGCTGAAATCAAGGTCAAGTCTGAATAAACAGTGTAGGACTCAGTGGGAGTGGCCTACTATTTTTAAAATTCATGGATAATGGGCTGATATCATTGAAACTTGAGATACAGTATCCAGTTATTATTATAATGAAAAAATACAAGGGACAAGGAATTTTTTAACTTACTCTTCTCCAAGGCACATCCTGTTGTTGTGTCTCAGGATAGAGATCTAAAAAAAAAAGAAAGCATTTAAGCATTTGATATTACTGGTAGTAACAGTCATTGTCAAATACCATGGTTTTATGTATACAGAGATTTATGTTTGTTGATAGGAATAGTCAGAAAGAATTATGACTCAAACTTTGCAATACCTGATACATACCCAAAAAGAACAATTAGCAATAAAATTGGAAATGCACTTCTGCAGTTCTTTCTTTCCTGTTTGTAAATGTATCTGATGTTTCTGAATTTTCTTCAAGTCCTATTATGAATTTCAAATCATATCAGAGAACATTTTTAATTAATGTAATTCATTTTTGTAATGAAATAACTGAATGTTTAAATGATGTCATAAATAAAAGTCTAAAATGATGCAGAATTCAATATATATGCTATGGGTAACCATTACCAAATATATACCTTTGTAATTCTTGAAATATTTTTTCAGTCTTGAATCAGTTTACAGATTTTAATGGCATTTAAAAACCAACTCAGATAAAAACTCAATAATGTAAAGCACTTAATTACACTGTTTGCAAAGCTACAAAAAACCATTCCATTAAATATTATAAATTGTCTCAGATTTTTATGTGTTTATTTTTGGAAAAGGAGGACTCAAGTAATAATAATTAGATAATAATAACCAGGGTAGGCTATCAACATTAATTTCAATGTTCCTACATCTGAGTCCTTGATATTGTTGCAACAAAACTATTCATATATAGAATTTTGATATGTCATTGCAGAACTCTGCAATATTTCATAATAAAGGATGAAAGCTTAAACAGATTGATTTGAGAATTGGCACTTTATTCACAAGTGATTTGACCATGTGTAATATCTATGCTAACATTTCTAATGTGCACACCTTAAAATCTTCATGTATCGAAGAGGGAAATGTTGAAAAGCTCTATTCATCAATTTTCCTCACCACTTTTTCTGTTGGTACAGGTATATATGCTCCCCTAACATGAAACCTATATATGCAATGTTTGCATAAGTATTCCAAATGCTTCTATTCTGAAAAATTAAGGTTGTTATAAATGTGAAATTTTAAGGACTGCAAGGTCTAAGAATAACAACAGATATTATTAGGAAGATGAAATCTACCATACCAGTGCATAAAGATCTTGGTTTTAGCCCTGTGATAATTAGAAATGCTGAATCTTAAGTGTCCAAACAGGAAAAGATTCACTGCTTCCAGGAAAGATATTTCACTTTATGGGGACAGAAGAAACTTTTTTTGAGCAATTTGACTGTATAAATAATGAATACTTGAAACTGATCTGGGATCAAGATTTTTCAAAGACATTATTGGGAATATGGACAAGTGGGCAGAAAACAGGTAAAAGTAAAAATTACAAGCAGGACTTACATCAGAAATAACATATTATCTGTTCATGATATGACTGACTACACTGCTTATTACTGCTCTATATATGCAGCTGTTGGCCTAAACAGTTATTGACAATTCCAGTTCCTCTGCCAAAAAAAAAGCACCAAATTCTTCAACAAAAGCTAGCAAGCAAACAAACAAACAAAAAATAATGAGATCTAACCAAGGACTCAGAATGCACAAATCTATTTCAGTCTGTGTTCATGTTAGTTAGGCTTTGAATTCATTTACTTCAGAAGCTGAATTACACTCCTGTGAGTTATTCACACTTTTAAACTTTGCAAGGTTAAAGCTGTAATTAGCAGTGACCTTAAAGTAAATTATTACTTTCCTCCTTTTGAACATAACGGAATAATATTGACACTCTAAAAACCTTCTACAGCTCACCCTTAAGAGCAGTGACTGATCTTGTCACTTGTCAGATTTTGTTGAAATGTTTCAAGAGGGGTTTACTGATCAATATCTATATGGAGGGCATGAGAAAGAGTACCTCATATTCTGCAAGAATTCTTTAACTGAGTTTAGAAGGGGAGGGGCCATATCTTTGAAGTGACAGGAAAGACTACTGAATTCTTTAGATTCAATAACCCATGCACTTCTTTTAAGTTAAGAATCTGTAAGGATCAGTGAAACCACACAGGACTATTTCAAAGTGTCTAATTCATAGTATCTTTAAAAAACAAATTAGAAGAAGGCAAGAGTTTCTTTCACATGGCATGTACCTAACTTCAGGATGCCATTCGCAGGATAATAAGTATGTAATAGAGTATCAAGCACTTATTTTTTAATACAGGCAAACCAGTCACATCCTGGGGTTGCACCTCACCAAGGTGATGTCTGTTTGGCAGCAAAGTGACATGTTTCCTTATGAAACAGTTACTCCCTTCTGCCACCCTTCCTAACCCATTCCTCTGAATACCAACTCTTCTATTGTGTTCCTTTATCATTTAAAATCAGAGGTATTGGACAATAGTTCTTCCAGATAGTAACTGGGTTCCAAGGACAGTCCAACCTCCTCTCCCCCACATCAGTTTTCCTAGACCGGAAGCTGAATTATATTTTACCTGAAGGACTAATATTTACAAGAACTCCAGAAACAGTTAGTGTCAAGAAGAGTGACAGAAACAAAGAAACAAAAAGAGCTATGCACTGAACCTAAATAGAGCTCAAAGATGTGTTTTGAGCTTTTATTGATAATTTAAGAAAACAAACAGGTTTCTTGGCAGCAACTGAATGACTTGTGTGATATTTGGCCTGTGTGAATTAATTCCTTCTTACCTTATTGGCATTAGTATTAACTGAAAACAAGGTCACTGAAGTTACTAATTACAATGATGAAAGTAAGCACAGAGAGTACAAGATTTCACACAGAAATGGTAAAGTGACATGGTTCGCTCATAAAAGTCCAAAGGATACTTTAAGACAATATGTATTTGAGCAAAGAAATACACATTTGCATGAATATAGGCTCTACCAATGGGCAAAAATAGCTTAACATTTTACAATGCTTTCAAACACTTTATGGTAACCTCTGATTCATTAATTTCAACCTCACCTGCCTGACTTTTGGGGAGCTTTGTGAATGAAGGCTGAGGGGTGCTGTTCAACCACTTCATACCTGAACAGAAAATAATCTTTCCGTTCACTTCATCTGCTCAAGCATTGAACTGTGATTGAGCTACTTCATACTTCTGCTGCTTTCATGATGTGGGGAACCAGAAAAAAAGGGCATAGCAGCTTTGTTCTTTAAAGAACTCTCATATGCTGTCCGCATAGGCATAGTTTTATCTGGGCTTGTCTTATGCCCTTTCTTGATTATGTTATTAAAGATGCTTAAGCCCTAAGATTTTTGAAAGGTATTTCAATGCATTAAAGATAGATGTAGATTTGCCAAAACACTTAATCATCTAACTCTCATCAATGTGATTTCTAAAAGCACCTGTGTAGGTTAGATGTTCAGGTGCTTTTCCAAGTACGCTAATTCCTTTGAAAATACAGTCTGCAAGCGTTATCTCAGAGTTCAAAATTAAAGAGGTGTTGCCATGACTATACAGATGTTAATGACATCAACAGCTATTCTGAGATTTATTATGGAGGCATCTTAATCAAGAGCATCTGATCCTTCTTTTGGGACTAGGACTGATGGCAGACTTATGGTCTCAGCTATTGCAGTTCTGATGATGTGTGTGTGAATGCTGCTTCCATGGATATAAAGCCACTGAATAAACATTAGCTTTATTTATGGAATGATATTTCTTAATAAAGTTGCAGCTGGAGGCCTTTAAACTAGATCTGACTGTTGTATACTTGTGCCAGCTGTGAAGTGTCAGTCATTAGTATGAAATATTTACTATCTGAGGCAAACAGTGATGAAATGGAAAGAAAAAAATGAATATCAAAATTAAACCTCTCTTGAAAATACACTCAATTACTGTCAAAAGACTTAACGTATTTAACCTTTAATGTATGAATATTTGCCTCATATTGATTTATTAGGAATTTCAAGCTAAGAAAATGTGTAGTGTTTCAGTTTGTTGATTGCCTTTAAGGATCTTCTTTGCAAAGGCCAGCTAGCTAGGGAATACCTAATTCATTGCAAAGACTTGTCAATTATAGGTAAATATGCACATTGGAAAAGCAAGAGGGTTCAGAATAGGGGCAGCAAACTGAAGCGTTATTTTGTGTGCTAAAATCTTTTTAGAAGGGGAGAATGACATGGTATCAACAGATAAAATACACAGCTTATAAACACCTATGTAATGAAAATAAACAGAAAAGCATTCTCCAAGACATGGGTCCATAAACATATTATTAATTCACAACAGGGGAAAAGAAGAGGAAAATATATTCAAAATGCTGTCTTGGGACACCATCCAGAAATCCTCATTGTATCACAGTTAACTTCATATCTGTGTAAGTGACTTTCCTTATATAACACAGTACACCAGAGAGCAAAATTTGTTTTCTTAAATACTGTCTAGCTGGATGTTGAATTAGTACTGAAATGAATCGCTTCTAATCACAGCATATCAATCTCCAAAATCCTCTTCATATGTTACCACTAACTGATAGTTTTTAAATATTAATAGACCTTTGGTAACATAGAAGATGCATGATCTTTCTCTTCCTACTTAACTACCTATTATTTAACACAAATATTTAACATTCAGTCAAAGGTATTATATCTTCAGTTTTGTATCAGAATAAGAAAGCTGGATAAAATACGGACTCTTCTTCATTTTTGCTCTTATAAAAAGAGGAAACCACTGGGAAGTCTTGACAATACCCAGATGTAAGTTTATAGACACAAAAAAATAGTCATGATAGTCTTGACTTTAACTCCAAGGAAAGCTTGAATTCCTTGTCTTCTACTTCAGCAACACTGAAAATTGTTCACTGTCTAATTCCAGCATTTTCCATTATTGTCAGGTCCATAATAAAGTTATTAGTATTTTAATTCACTAGGTTTCTTAATAGAATTTTCCAGACATTTAAGCCTGTTTTGCTATTTCAGAAAAAATTTGAACACATAAGCCTCAAATTTGATAGTCCAGAGGTGAGTAAGCCCACTGGAGCATGCACATTGGGCCCAAATCACTGAGGTTATTTACTTTTCTTACAGTTTGTGAAGAGTTTCTTAACCATAAAGAGGCAGAAAATGTAAGCAACAGTGAATGTTTCAACTCCAGAAAAGTTATTCTTAAAGAAAATGTAAATTTTTTTGCATGATCTTGCTATACTTGACTCCCATTCTGCTCTTATACATATGATATAGAAGTATTCTTAATCATTACACTGATAGTGACCTAATAAATGCAATAGCTCTTCATCATATACACATTACTTCATACTCCTAAAAGCATGTCTTAACATTATTCTTTCAAAATCACTGCAGGACTCTGCTACTGCCAAAGAGAGTAGTTATATTAATGTGCAGTGACAGCAGTGTCAGAATTATGCCCGGACTTATTTGTATTAGTTAATAAAAGAGTATCAGAACCTCTGATAGGGGTAGGGGGTCAAAATCTGTGTAAGTGGTCTGTATTAGTAACATTTACTAATTAACATTAGCTTTAATTAGTTAGAATTGCACCTGTGAGTGATAAAATGGTAAATGTACCACATTATCACCCTGCAACACTGACATTAATGTATTACACCACTACACAATTACATGGATGGAAAGGTAATATTTGTCTTTGATTTCTTTTTAATTTTTACCAGAGGAGGTATTTTCTGTGCAAGATAAGTAACACAGACTACTAAAGAAGGAATATTTCTACAGATATCGTACTAATATCTATGCATCTGCCTTATTATTTTTTCTCCATTAAGTTTATTTTATGTTTTTCCTTTATGTAAACCTACTGTATAGTCTCAACAAGAGATGCACAACACGCCTAGAGAGACCGCTGTTCATCCACTCAACAAATTCAAGCTATGTAATTTGTCCTCTGTCTTTCACCATGGTAAACTCATTGCTAACTTCTGCTACAGTGACTTAGCCACCTTCACAGCGTCACTTCAGACCTTTAAGCACCTCTCTTTTCAAGTCTTGGCCTCAGGTCACTACATGTCTCCAAGAAGATCTGCACAACACACTGACTTTTATCATAGGACTAGCGTCAATATCCCCAGGTGCTATCTGTTTTAATCTCAGCTTGTCTACCTCACTTTTAGTTCTTACTTTAGTTCTTCTTTACTGGGGGTCTCCAGTAAATAGTCAACCCTACCTACAGGAATGTTGTTTATTGGTACTAAAACTTATCAGAAAAAAAAGGTGATGGCAATAACCAGTGTGTAAATATTCTCATCTTCCTTTAAGTTTTACCATTTTCTGTAAATTTAGAGATACTCCAACTACTTCAGACATTTCTGTTAGTCATGTCCTTTTGTTTATGTCACCGTGTTCTCTCAAAAAAAAGCTCACTGAAAGCTTTACTTTCATCCTCCTCTCCTCTGCCCCTTCTCTCCAGACAGTCTTACCCATTTAGTTTTACTGTGTCTCTGCAGTCTCTCAAGTTTAGTAGAACAGCTATGTAACTATGTAATATCTCAATCACTAAAAGCATGGCCCTTTTTTGTAATTGTGTTTTTTGTAAGGTGGCTTATTTACATTTACTGTTTTTCCATTAACCCTGAATAACTTGACAGGAATTATCTCATCAACTAATTTGGACTCTTTATTTGTACCTCTCCTGGCAAGGTACAACACATTAAAAAGCTTTTCCCACTGCAGTTATCTTTTTTTGTTTCTAGTTTTAGCATTATTTCAATCTGAGGAAGCATTTCAGAGGCAGCAGTCTCAGTCCTCTAAAGGAAATGGAATTTTATAGTCCATATCTTGGCTGAAAATGCTTTCCTTCCTGCAGAATTGTAGACTGAAGGTGGTAAGTTTCAAGGGATGCTTTTTCTCAACCTGAATGTATCTTGACATACCATTAATATCAGTGGGATAGGAACTTTGTGTTGTTTGACACAGCATATATGAAGGACAAGGAGGAACCCCTTGCATCTGAAATAAAGGTAATTCTTTATGTTAATGAATTAAAAAAGAAAATCTGTTAAGAAACTTTTTTACTTGAAGGAGCATGCAGCAAAGAACTGACCAAAAATCTTGCTTCAGCCAGCATATGAAGTGGTGATATGAGTAAATGGCAAGAGGACAAAAGAGCTGCCAAAATACCCCAACACCATCACATAATATCATCATGCTGGAAGGAAAAGAATACCTTGTTACCAATGCTTGCTTTTCATGTTACATCATTCTGTAAAACCACTCTTTAAGAGACGTTGTGTTTACTGAGCCAGCATGATGACTTTGAGTTCAGGGTTTGTGCAGAACACAACTTACAAGACCGAAAAGGACAACTGTGCCAAAGGAGGTAAAATGACGACATTTCCTGCTGAATTAGCTTTATTCTGATCCTATAATGTAGTGGACTTTCTTCCAAAGAGGTTTTTCTTTTGGTTTGAAATGAATAAGTGGAATTCTAATGATTTACACATTAATGTAGCACAATAACAATCTCATTTTCCCTCTCCCCCAACATTAAGGAACAGGGAAAAGGCATGTATGTTAACCCTAGTGTTTTGGACACTTTCCAGTTTGGATAATTGCATTCTGTCTAGTAACAATTCTCCTGCAGTTTCAATTAGATACAATGTTCTTTTTCACTGTCCTGAGCTCTTGTACAGTATTGCTGCTCACTGTTTAACAGCTGCCGCATTTCACTTGGGAGGTGCTTCCGTTTCAGTATTTAATGAGATGAGCCTTATAACTTTGAGACTTTTAAACTGCAATCTGTATCAGAAAAATTAGATGCTGTGGGAAGGTAGAATTTCTCAGAAAAAGTTCAGATAGATTAGGAAAGAGCCAGATGTCCTGTGTAACACAAAGATTCAGAGAGTTCCTGAAAATCAGGGTTTCTATCAACTGAAATAAGCAGTAGGCTAGGGAATCACAATCACTCCACCTTTCTTCTTTGAGTTTATAGAACTTTTTTTTTATGTCTTTTTTATTTGTTGCATTCTGTGCAAAATGAAACACTTTGTGTAGGGAACGCTGGGCATAACATCAGTCCACAGCTGTCAACATTTCCTACTTTTCTCCTCCTCCTGAAAACAAACCAGATGTGCTTTTGAATTCCATTAGAAGAAATAGAGAATTGGGACAGCTTTATCATATCATGAGTGAATATTCTCTACCTAGCTGTAGCTGGAGTGGGAGGGAGTTGTGATTGTCATTGCTATATGTTGGTATAAAGGAATCACCCTAGCCAGGAGAAAGGTCTCAGGAATTTTTGGAAGAGAGCTCAGAGCAAAGAACTGAAAAAGATACTCATGTACATCAGTTGGAAAGATATTGAAACACTGGAGAAAATCTGGTGCAAAAAATACTTTTGTCCTTATCGTTACTGTTGTGGTTTAGCCCCGGTCAGCAACTAAGCACCACATAGCCACTCGCTCAATCCCCCACCCTTGTGGGATGGGGGAGAGAATTGGAGGGGCCAAAGTAAGAAAACTCGTGGGTTGAGATAAGAACAGTTTAATAATTAAAATAAAACAGCAATAATAATAATAATATAATGAAAAGGAGAATAATGAGAGACAGAGAGATGAAACCTTGGAAGAAGAGAAAAAAAACAAAACTAAACAACAAGTGCTGCAACCGCTCACCACCCGCCGACCGACGCTGCAGGTCCCCAAGCTGCGATCGCTGCTTCCCCCAGCCAACTCCCCCCAGTTAATATATTGGGCATGACGTCACATGATATGGAATACCCTTTGGCCAATTTGAATCAGCTCTCCTGGTTGTATCCCCTCCCCTCCCAGCTTCTTGTGCACCTGGCAGAGCATGGGAAGCTAGAAAGTCCTTGACTAGTGTAAACACTACCCAGCAACAACTAAAACATTAGTGTGTTACCAACATTATTTTCATACTAAGTCTAAAACATAGCACAGTTATATAGTTATATACTAGCTACAGTGAAGAAAATTAACTATCCCAGCTAAAACCATGACAGTTACTTATAGTCCAGCAACAGGTAGTTTCTTGGTGTGGTATTTGTGAATTTCACTGCTTAGCTCTCCACACAGAGGTATGGGGGAACTAAAGCAAGATTCAAGAGTCAGACTTCAACATTCGAGATTTAAATTCAATCACTGAAAACTGGTACAGCACAGGCATATTAAAGGCCAACTGGTAAAATACTGAGGTAGTCTCCAGTCTGTGCTGGGACGCAGCTTCCAAACTATATGTGATTCAAGGCTTTTAAATGAGATTATCTCCTGTCTGTTGCTCAACAATGAATGCCCACTGACAGTTGGGTCATATTGTGTGGACTCCTGAAGCAGATTTTCCACTTCAGTTTCATCTGGAAGGTATCCAGCTTGCAGACCCAGGACACAAAGTGAACCACAGCCTGGTCACTGGAGACAGTCAGAAGATTCACTTCAAAAGCTTGGTCCAAACCCTAATGCTAATGTTAACACTGTGTTTGTAAAATGCTATTGTAACCCAGTTTACTTGTAAACCTTAAAGTAAACAAAGCCAAATTTACATTTGCAGATGAAGAAAAAAAAAATGAAAAACAAATGGATAAGATATTAGTTCCAAGATACTTGGACAGCTCCAGAAATAATGTTTCCAGAATGTTGCTGTTTCTCAAATGCTCAGTTGTAGACACTCTAAGAATATCTGCAGATGAAGCAAGCCATAAAAGTAACGGTGAGTTATTTATGATGTCAACACATGACATGATGTAGCAAATGCTTATAATACAGCAAAACCCCAATACGAGATGGATTTTTAGAGATACCTACACAAATTTTGTAGCAAGATAAGGAAAGAAGAATAGGTGTGATTTTTCTTAAAAGCAAATTGTGTTAAAAGAAGCACGACTATATTCTCTTCTTAGTTTTAATCAGCTACGTATCAATGTTCCTCCAGTTTGGTTGATTCTTTTCCCTTTTTTACTTTTTAGCTCTAGGTAAAGGAATTGTGTGATATGA
Organism: Morus bassanus; assembly: GCA_031468815.1. Lineage (NCBI taxonomy): Eukaryota > Metazoa > Chordata > Aves > Suliformes > Sulidae > Morus > Morus bassanus. The sequence continues at coordinate 54,055,324 of CM062600.1, read as the reverse complement.
ATGACAGAAACTATATAAACATGCAGATATACAGATTGACATTTCTTGGAGGAGTTTGAGATATATGTAATTTCTGAGTTTATCCATTTATTTGGCCGGGTCTACCTTGGATTGTCATAATCAGTATGTAATAAAATCACAAAATCTTTACTTATCACACAGCACCAACCACTGTTGCTGAACTAAAACCTTTCTAACAAGGAATTAAATGTTTTGTTGGGATTTTTTCCTTTTCAGATGAAGAAACAGACAAAATTGTATGTGATACAGCAAAATACGTATCAGAAGAACAGTCTTTCCTGTATTCTTATGTGATACAAGTACTCTTGCACACAAAATGTATTTCATAATGTGTTCCATAATGTTGAAATCTTCGTTCTTTTTACTAATCACTTCACCTTTCCACAAGCTTTGTTAGATCACTGAATCATGACGAATGATTCTTTACATATTATGATACTCAATTCACAGTGATGAACTAACAAATTAAAATGTAATATGAATTATGACACTGAGAATATCAGGGAGAGTCCTTCTGATGTGGGGAAAGAATTCATAATTAGACCAAGATTTGCCCTTTAATTAAAACATTATCACGCTGATAATGCTGAATGAAATGCAGTTTTGAGGAATTCAGTGAAATAACAGTAAAAAGACAAGAAGCTATTACACATTTTTTGTCCTGAAGCAGCCATATTTCATTACACAGTACTGAAGGTTAGAAAGCAATCAAGTGTGTTTTGCCATCCCCATCTCAGGCTAAAGTAATTATTAGTCTGAGAGTTTCTCTCTCTCCCCCACCCCTCCTTATTTTTTTAACTGTGCTTACCCAAGAGGAAAATGAACCACAGTACTTATCAGCACAATGCATACATCAATGATACTGAAGGCAACTGACCATGGCTGGAGCCATAGGTTAGCTGCAAATCCATTAGTGATTAAAAAAAAAAAAAAAATCTGTGAATCTAGGCTATAGCTGAGTGATAAGTGTAGAAAAGTCACAAAACATGACAATGTAATTTGCATTAATATTGGATCAGAAAGGTTCTTAAAATGCCAAGTAACAGAGGTGAAAAGTTATCTGTAAGTAGACTGAAAACAAACTTTCTAAAATAATAATGTCAAAAATGCTTTAGTCGTAGTTGTTTCCTCTCAGTCTGAAAAAATATTAATTTGAACAAAAAGCACTTTTATTTTGCACAATAGGATGATAACTGCCAGAAGGTTATATAAAGAATAAAATAGTTAAAAGACCCTTAAGATCTTAAGTGGGACACTGATCTTAGACTAAAGAGACACTAACATTTCAACTTAAAATTTAAAAATGACACACTGATTTTAAAAGAATTTGTATTATATTTTTGGATTTGTTTTAGACTTTTTTAATTCCATTTTAAGTTCAAGTTGTGCAAATTCCATTTTAATAATTCTCATTTTAATTTCCTATATTCCACAGAAATCTCCATATGTTAAAGGTTATTTTATTTAATTTATTTTTTGCCATTAGCTATTAATACTTTGCAATCTCTTTAAAGTTTCAAGAAATTTCATGAATGGTCTATTTCTACACTTACTACAAGATATTTCTTTTATGTATTATATAAAAAAATTCCATCATAAATTTGACTAACTCCCTCTTCTGGTCAAAAAAAACTTTAAGAAGGAAGAAGCATCATTTTATATGTGGTTATACCTGAAAAAACAAAACATTCATTTACCTAGCAATCATGTTTCCAGATGGTCTTTATATTATCCAATATTTTTATTTAAATAAATGCATGTTTGTGATCTGTGTCTTTTATCAAATCTTTCTTTTATTAGAAAAGTTATCTTAAATCATTGTATCCAAGGATTAATATGGCAGGTATAACTGAGATTGACGCGTTCAACATTTTATTGACTTCATTGAAGGATGAACTATAAATTCCTGCAGGATGGAAAACCCTTGTTTATGTAAAAGCAACCTAGGTAAAAGCTGGATTCTACAAAATGATTTTGTTTCTGTTAACTTATGCATACTCACAATTTTTCATAGAATTATAGAATCATAAAATGTCCTAAGTTGGAAGGGACTCACAAGGATCATTGAGTCCAACTCCTGTCCCTGCACAGGACAGCCCCAAAATACACACCATGTGCCTGAAGGCATTGTCCAAGTGCTTCTTGAATGTCATCAGGCTTGGCACCAGAACTACCTCCCTGGGGAGCCTGTTCCAGTGCTCCACCACCCTCTGGATGAAGAACCTTCTCCTAATATTCAACCTAAACATCCCCTGGCACATCCTTCTGCCATTCTCTTGGGTCCTGACATCGGTCACCAGAGAGAAGAGATCAGCTCCTGCCCCTCCTCTTCCCTTTGTGAGGAAGCTGTAGACCACGAAGAGGTCTCCCCTCAGTCTCCTCTTCTACAGGCTGAACAATTCAAGTGAGTTTAGCTGCTCCTCATATGGTTTCTCCTCTAAACCCTTCACAGATTTCGTGGCCCTCCTCTGGACACTCTCCAGTAGCTTTGTACCCTTGATGTACTGTGGCACCCACAACTGCACACAGTACTCAAGGTGAGGCTGCACCAATGCAGAGTAGAGTGGGACAATCACCTCCCTTGACTGGCTAGCAATATGGTGCTTAGTGCGCCCCAGGACATGGCTGCCCTTCTTGGCTGCCAAGGCACACTGTTGGCTCATGTTCAACTTGCCGTCAAACAGAACCCCCAGGTCCCTCTCCATGGGGCTGCTCTCCAGCCTCTTGTTCCCCAGTCTGTATGTACATCCAGGGTTGCCATGCTCCAGGTGCAAAATCCAGCACTTGCCCTTCTTAAATTTCTTATGGTTGGTGACTGCCCAGCTCTTCAGTCTGTCCAGATCTCTCTGCAGGGCCTCTCTGCTCTCCGGAGTGTCAACAGCTCCTCCCAATTTTGTGTCATCAGCAAACTTATTTTTTTTCCTTCCAGTCCTGCATCCAAGTCATATTTGAAGAGATTAAAGAGTACTGGCCCCAAGACGGATCCGTGCAGAACCCTGTTAATGACTGGCCGCCAGCCCGATGTAACTCAATTTACTATAACCCTTTGAGCCTGACCCTTCGAGCCTGACCCTTCAGCCAATTACTCACCCACTGCATTACATTTTTATCTAGCTGTATGCTGGACATTTTGTCCAGGAGGACAAAAGCTACTCACTATGAAATACAGTCAAATAAAAGTTGAATGCATTACTTTTTCTTATAAATTTCATCATTTCTATAGTACATCAACTATGTCACCTAAAATCCAGCTGTCCAAACTACAGAATGATGTTTGAAAAGGCTGGTTGAAAAGATTTATAAACTATATAAACTGAATTAAGAAATTGACCAGTTGATATAATAAAGGGAGGGTGTTAAATCCCTTCTTAAAAAGAATTATAAAAATAGAGAAATCACATGGTTCACTAATAGTAACCGTTTTCTCTATCAAAGGCAAACCAAATATTTTCAAACAGAATAGAGATTTGAGAAACTCATATCTTTCTATAGCATAGTATCATCTTTCTGCCTGAAGGGATGAGAGAATTGGGTTTCTGTGACTGTTCAGAAAAATTAGTGTCAGGAATATGAACATCTGTATGTCAAAGTGCTGCATGTGCACAATTTCAATTTGAATATTATCTTAGTTGTTGTTTTATAGTTCTCTTCTATGTGCAGAAATGTCTTTACCTCTCCCACATATTTCCAAATATGTGTGTTAAAGTTTAGGTGTGTTTTGCTCTTCCTTTTTAAATGAAACTTACTGCTGCTCTGTAATTGTATTCTTGGCTGGTTAAAACATGTAAAAAATGCAACCCCAAAGACTGATCTTCTGCATCAATTTGACTTTTTGTGAGAAAACTGCTTCTCATGTGAATCTTTCCAACTTGCTGTCATCACAGTGATCTTTGCACAGAGCGCTGTTTCAGGACAAATTGCACACGGAATAGAATACACTCTTTTAGATGCACTCATTGCTGAGCACAGACCCATGACTTCTGTCCACTCATGTGTGTGCCTGTGCCTGTGTGATATCTTGTGTGTCTGCATGGCACACTTTTTGCCCAGCACTCAGCATGTGGTTTCAAAATGTTCTAGGCTTGCTGCAAAAGATTGCTTAATGACTTTTGTGTAAGTAACTTGGTCACTCATTTCCACGGACTCATAATGCCTGAACATAATCTTGATACCTAAAATAACTTTAAAATAGATAAATTTATGGCTAAGCACAGTTGACAGTCTGACTAGATATGAAGGCACTGCATACCTGAGGACAGGTATAGGAATGACATCTGGCTGTTTCTGCTGTAGTTATAAAACCATGTACTAATTTAGGGTTGAAAGCATTTCTGGTGGTTACCTATGCCAACAATCTTTATGCATGATCCATCAACAGTAGCCAGCACCATTGGCCCAGTAAAGCAGAGGTAGAGGGTATATGAACAGTACAGGCCCAGCAGAACTTTGAGACTGGTACTTCAGGGTAAATACTTGTTTTGTTTTTTTTTTCTTGAAGGATGGAATTAACTGTTTTGTATTTTTAATACCTAAAGGTTGGTATCTTTTGGAAATGTGCCTCAGAGGATATTAATCAGAATCTTACTGAACCACTTCAAAACAGTCATTTGAGAATGGGGAAGACAGAGCAAGCCCTGCCTGTAGTCTTCACATATGCCAGTATGATTCAAGTTCCACTTAAAACTTGCAACACTTCAGAGCCTGATTTTAATGTGAAACAGAGACCTGGAATTGCTTGAACAGTTTAAAAATTAGTCATTGCACATACCAATCAGGTAAATGTATGTACAAGTTATGTACTAGTAGCAATTGACCCTAGAGCCAGCAGAACTCATAGCTTGCTGTGATGTGACAGGGTAATGAGCTTCGTGCAGGAGCACTCCTAGCAACCCCTTGTGTCTGATTCTGCCAGTGCTTCCAAAGTCACTAGACTGGACTGTTGTCTGTCCTCTGACCATAATGTGGTCATGGATGTGGATGGACATGACTACAACGTCCTTCTGTTGCTTTTCTTGTTCATTTTGAATACAGCATATTCTGTGGAGATACATTCTTATTCTGTGATACTGTTCGCACAGTACGGAAGCACCACTGAGCAGTACAGAAGCACCACTTAGCAGAAGCTACAGCATGCTGACTGCCAGGAGAACTGCCCAGAAGATCCACTTCTAGCTAGTTTCTCATGTGCCTTATCCCTAAAGAGCGTTGCAGAGAGTCTGCAGCAAGGGAACTGCTGCTGAACCTTGAGAGAAAAAGAGAACAGTGGATAAACAGCACCAGTAGGAAAAGAGGAATGTAGAACTGAAAATCAAAAGAGGGGTTCTTTAGAAGTCAGAAAGAACTAACACCAGTGTCAAGGCTGAGCTTCTAAGGGTGGAAAGAATGTCAATGTTTTGGGGGGAAGCAGGTGTCAGTTGTTATATTTCTGGCATGTCTACATTTGTAAGGGAACAGCTGGTTTAAGACTCTTGTGAATACATGATCCTACAGACTCTTACGTTCTCCTGAAAGAGGTGGTGCTGCAAATGAGGACCTCCACTTAAAAATGGATGGGAAAAGACAGTTCTACTCTTGTTAGTGAAGGCAGATGAGATTAATTCTTTGGGGAGAGCAGATTTTCTAGAAATGTAGTTCCTAAGCCTGAATATTTTTCAGAGTCCTTCCTTTCTGTGTTAGGATGAAATTTACCCATGACACCTACACTTCTCAAGTGTTCTGCAGAAAAACCAAGCAAAGTATTGTTGTGTTGTCCCTTTTATATTCTCTCAGTGCTGGCTAATGCTGGCTTTTTTAACCTTAAAGACAATGGTTATGTGTTTCTTTGTCTAGACTTTGTAATTTTTTTTCTCTCTGGAAGAATAATGATCTTTCTGTCTCTTTCTTTTGTAGAACATGACTTCAGCAGCTAAGGAATTTGCAGTGGATAGCAACATTTTCCCTAAGCTAGCACAAGTAAGTTGCACTAGATGCCAACACATTGAAGGAGGGCCTCCCAGAGGAGGCCACGAAGATCATGAGAGGGCTGGAGCACCTCCGTTATGATGACAGGCTGAAAGAGTTGGGGTTGTTCAGACTAGAGAGGAGAAGCCTCCAGGAGACTTTATAGTAGCCTTCCAGAACTTAAAGAGAGCCTAAAGGAAAGGGAGGGACTTTTTATCAGGGATAAAGATATAGATATAGAGATAGATATAGAGATAAGACAAGGGGTAATGGTGTTATTCTGAAAGAGGGTAGATTTAGATTAGATATTAGGAAGAAATTCTTTCCTGGACTACACAGGAAGAGGTTGCCCAGAGAAGCTGTGGATGCCTGCTCCCTGGAAGTGTTCAAGGCCAGGTTGGATGGGGCTTTGAGCAACATGGCCTAGTGGAAGGTAACCTCGCCCATGGCAGGAAGGTTAGAACCAGATGATCTTTAAGGTCCCTTCCCACCCAAACCATTCTATGATTCTATGATTGTTGTGCTTTAACCCTGGCTGGTGACTAAGTACCACGCAGCTGTTTGCTTACCCACTGACCCCCAGGGGGATGGGGGAGACAGTTGGAAAGGTAAAAGTGATAAAACTTGTGGGTTGAGATAAAGACCATTTAAAAAATAAAGCAAAAGCTGCACGTGCAAGCAAAGCAGAACAAGGAATGCATTCACTAATTCCCATCAGCAGGCAAGTGTTCAGCCATATCGAGGAAAGCAGGGCTCTACCACATGCAACACTTACTTGGGAATACAAATGCCATAACTCCAAACATTCCTCCCTTCCTTACTCTCACAGCTTTTATTGCTGAGTGTGATGTCATATGGTATGAGATATTCCTTTGGTTAGTTGGTCTCAGGTGTCATAGCTGTGTCCCCTCCTAACTTCTCACCACTAGCCTACTCATTGTCAGGGCAGTCTGAGATGCAGAAAAGGCCTTGATGTTGTGTAAGCACTGTTCAGCAATAACTAAAACATCTCAGTGTTATTAACACTGTTTTCATCACAAATCCAAAACATAGCATCATACAAGCTACTATGAAGGAATTTAACTCTGTCCCAGACAAAACCAGTACATCTGATGACTCTAAACAAGCATCTCCTGATTTTAAAGTCCCATCTACTTGGACAGATTTGTCAATGTTGGCTATCTCGATCACTGCTTCCACAGGTTCTGTTTCTGTTTTGTCCAGGAGTGGTCAAAAACCAAAGCAGAATGCCTGCTCTGTAAGAAGCTTTTCTAGTCTATTTTCTGCTGAATTTGTGATGAAGATGACTTTAAGTAGTACATATTCAGATCTTCAGAAAATGGCTCTTTTGCCAGCCCTGATGGCTGGAGATTTCCTTACCATAACACCCTAACATGGTAACATCATACTTCAGCTGAATTCATCAGTCTTGCCCTATCTCCTTTTAACTTAGAAGCAAATGATCAGCATGCCAGATAGAACTCTCCTGCTTCATTGTATGATGAAGACAGCTGTTCAGACTCATCAGTTATTACAGTGTCTCCATATGAGGCAGATTCTCAAGAATTAGATCACAGTTCATCTGTGATGAACTCCAGGGCCATAATCTTCCACTTCAGGAAAGAAAGGTTGATGCAACAATAAGTTCTCCTCTAGATGCATCAGAAAGGTCTGGTGAGGACTTTGCTGTGAAGAGAACTGAATAGTACACTTAATACAGGCTAATGCTGGCTTAAATGACAGTCACTGTTATTTGGACAATTGTGTTATTATTGGGTATGTTAAGCCATTAGCTGAGATGACACCAGAACCAGCTAAGCATCTTTGGACACTGAAGAGTCAGTCAGGGAAGAGAAAAGGGAAGACGTGAAGAAACAGCAGCCAACTCAGTTTCACAGTTGTAGTGACAGTGAACCAAGCAGAAGTTCTTTGCCATTCTCCTCCATATATTCAGAGAACATATGTAGGTGTAACAGATGCTCATACCCTGCAGTGAAGAAGAAGGATGATAATAAATGTAAAGTAAAAGATCTATCTCTGCAGGACTTGATCTGGAGCCTCTCTTCGGGAAGGGACACAATGTGCACTCCTTGTAACCACAGACTGTGCAGGAGAGGAAAGTCCACGAGTCCACAATCCTATTCACAGCACAGTCAAGGCAGTAATGGCTGTAGATGAGAGGATCAAGAAACAGAGATGGTAGCACTCACAGGAACAAAAGAAACAAGAGGATGTTGAGAACTCATGACACCAGCACCTCTGAAGAAAGCCAGAGAGGCTCTGTAAGTCATGAAAGGACTACATCCAGAGAAGTAAGTAGATCATGAGCACATAGCAAAGGCCCTGGCAAAAGAAGATCAAGGAGCATAGACATCGTTATTGTATGAGAGACAATTGGCAAAGAAGATACCAGGAGGGTTCTGCTTTCTATAGTCAAAACATCGTTGAAGATGTCTATGAATCCTCCTGCAGGAGCAGGACTCAGTCTAACGCTCACTATTCAAGGCAAGCTACTAGTCCAGAATACAGTACACAGTCTTTTACTGAAATGATAGGTCTGCATTGCTGGGGGGGACTCTTATGAGAGACACTATTGTAATTATGAAAGCTGCACATCAGGGAGTCAATCAAGCAATAGGTCAAGGACACCCTCTGGAAGTACTGACAGAATTAAAAGTGAAAAGCCTGTTGGAATAAAGAAGTACAAAACTTACCACTTGGAGAATGCGGTCAAGGACAGCACAATTCTAGACAAAGGAAATGACCACAAGAAAACTTTATCAAAATTCAGTGACTGCTACAAAAATGAAGATAGCCTTTCAGACAATCAAGCTAGTAACAAGACAAAGTGTAAGAAAATGAAAAAAAAAAAAAAGAGATTAGGAGTCCAAGTGTGGAGACATTCTACAAAGGAAAAATGATACAATGATGCATTGTAAAAAGAAAAAGGAAAATCATAAGAATAAACAGCAGAAAAATCACACAAGTAACTTCGCACATTCTTTTCCAGTTGTGATTACAATTGATAGTGATAGTTACAAGGAGCTAGAAAGTATTGACAGCAGCATTATTTGGACAGGCACAACTAAGATAAAAGAGAAGGAAAATGAGTCTCCATCTTCTTTTCTGGGAACAACAAAATGTGAAGATATTTTGAGAGTCAGCAAGGAAACAGGAGTAGCCGCCAAAAATGATAATTTTACTACACAAGAAGGGTCTTAGATGGTGACATTAGAAATGCTGAAGTTAAGCTTTGAAAATCAGCAACTGATCAAAGTCTTGTCATAACAGATACCAGTGCTAACACTCCTCACACAGAAACTGTAACTAGCCATGTTGAAGGCACAGAGGCAGCATTCTCCAGTCAAGTGTCTTCTCCTAAGATTTCCTTTCTAGAGCACCCAGAGTAACCACCATTGATACTAGGACTGACAAAGAGATTTGTCAACAGACCCTGTTGGTTTGATTCCTCAGGAATAAAAGAAGAAAAAGAAAAAGAAAAAAGTATGTTTTACACTGAGAAATTCTTAAAAGTGAAGAAGACAGAGTATTGTTAGCACATAACTTCTAAAGTTTCTCAGAAGAGGGTTTGAAAGTTGTGATTTCATAAAGCAATCCTATAGTCTCACAGTTTATAAAATATATCCACAGAATATTTCAAAGCTGTGTTTAAAAAAAACCAAAACAAACAAAACCACAGAAATGGGTTACTTGCTTTCTTTGAGATATAGTTCTCTTCTCCCTTCACTTGTACTTGGGACAACCTTACTCAGAGAGCCAAAATTGACTCTTCTCCCTAAATATACAGAACAACATGGGCTCTAGAACCGACCTGCATTCTTGAGCCTGCTTGCAGCTACACAAGTATTATCCCCAGCAGCACTTCCCTTTGGTTTACCTGGGGACAGATTTGAATGTTAATTTGTTGTTGGTTTTAATTAGGGCACCCACTAGGGCAATGATTTGGAGCTCTCATCCAATTAGCACATTTTGCATCCCAACGCTATTCAGGTGAAAGCACAGACACTTGAGCACAAGGAGGAGAGACCACACATGCTCAAGGTCCGGAGGGGAGGGAAGTGCAAACAGGGAACAGCAAACTGGCCATCTTCCTGCAGTTAGCACCCAGGGGATAACTAATCTGATACAAACCACTTTCACTTCAGTTTGTCTAAGAGTTTTACTTCTGATTGAAGCAGAGGAGCAAAATTTGCAGAATGCAGGACAAAATGCTCAAGCAACCCACAATCACATATACAACCAGCCTGGTGTGTCAAACCCCAGGTGGCCAGGACAGAGGCCCTGGAGGGTTGGGGTTGCTGAAGTGGGCAGTCTCAACATGAGAGGTGCTGTCAGCAGTGCTGGGCTTTTGCCCTTGGACTACCAGACTGAGCTCCTGCTGGAAGCTCCTGGGCCACCTGGCCAGTTCTCCCCTCTGTTGCAGAAAGACTGTAGTTGTGTGGCGCAACTGTCTCAGGCTGAGGCTGTGCTTCCTGCCTGGGTTGTGCAAATCTCTCTTTTGGGGCTGGGGAAGGTGGGGTAGTGGCAGGTCTTTGGCCAGGTCTCAATCCTCCCTTCTCCATCATCCTGAGGAACTACAAAGACCACATCAGTCCATGCAGCAGCACAGACAGCAGTGGTCTAGGAGAACACTACCTCCCTGACAACACTAGCTAGTTATCCACCGCTGAAAGTTTGAGCCTGGGTACCAGAACAGTGTTACTCCCCTCTGGTGCTTTCAGTTTTCTGAAGTTGTTGGTAACCCTGGAGATTCTGTTGCTGAAGAAGGAAAGAAGGTGGCCAGTGCAGAGATGCCTGGACAGTGGCCACCTTCAGGAATTGTTTTGTGGACACCCAAATCAGCCATGGTCATGGAAAGCATACGCCAAACGCAGTAGGAGAAACCCTGATGCTCTCCTTATCAATGAACAATAACCCTTAGCAGGGATAGTTCAAAATTCATGAAATGGACTCTTGGATTGCAGTTTCATATATCAGAGGAAGGTTATGAAAGCATGCCACAGGGAAAATTATTTCAATGGAAGCATTTCATTCCATTAGCAGTGCTAATGTATACCCAGTGTACAAATCTAATCAGTAAGATTACAATTTAATCTGTAGTGCCAGGAGGCACTTCCCAGTTCCTGGATCTAGGGGCACATCTTTCTTACTGAATACTGTGAAGGGACACAAATACTTGTTTCCTCTCTCCTCCCATAGCCCTGTTTTCATTGATTGGAGAGACCCAGACATGCAAAAAGGGAGCATGCAATATATACCAATAGGTCCTGCTGTGTTAACAATGGTATAGGCGTTGTCGCCTATAAAAGAGGCGAGTCTCCTCCTCCAGAGAAATTGTTTTTTTCTTAGTGTAATGGGGATGAGGTTGCCCAATACTAATAAATGACTGTATATTTTGGAAAATCTAATATGTCGACTGAGCTGATAAATAGACAATTGCACAGGTTTCTCTTAACATTTAAAGGAATGTCCCTAAGAGATAGAAACATGCAGGCAAATGTTGTAAAGAGTTAATTCCAGGTACTCCACATATAGCTTATAGATTATAAAACTGCTGATCTTTGGTTTTTTTTTCGGAGGTCATTTCAATTGGGATAGCAACAGACTTGATTTCCACTAATTTAAGTCTGAAATCTTTGCATATTTGTCTGTTTTCAGATAAGATTTTGCTGTTTTCTTTTGGAGGATGTGTACAGCCTCTACTCCAGATGGATGATGAATGCTGAAAATGCCTAAATAGCATCTGAACATCTACACATGTGAGCATAGTCCTTGGTCATCAATGTTTGGGAGCTGAGCTTTAAAATTCACTGGCTTCAATAATAGATGCTAGCTTCTCCTTTTTTATATTGAAATGGGGATCTGAAACAATGATGTCTGTAAGCAAGAGCTCTTTACTTCCCTCCTGGGTGGTCATGGACTCCCAAGACAGTAGATGATCATACAGTTATAAATTCAGGGAGGTAAATAAGGCATTTCATTTAATCTTGATCCCATGAGGAAGAGATCTTTCTCCAGAATCTGAACAAGGGATATTTTTTCAGTAACCTTCTCTCAATGTTGAAAAACAATGTTATCACAAATGTACAAACCTGGGAAGAACTAGGGAAGTGTTTATTAATGTACTACCTATTGGAATTGTAGTGCAGTGGAAACAGGAAATAACAATACCCTTTTTTTTAAATACCATTCTTCCAAAAGATGGTGTGCTTCTTGGTATCTGGCTGCTGCTAGAGATGCCCTATCATGTCAGACCAAAAGCACATCTAGTTAAATACTCTGATTTCAACAGTGGGCAACAGCAGAGACAAATCTTAGAATAAAAAAGCTAAGCATTGAGTATTTCCCTAGTATAGCTTCTTAGCTTCCAGTCTGCAATATTTAAATACATGTCAAGCATCTATGTGCAGTAATGCAGTAGAGGTGACAGATGTCCCATACATGAATAAATATTTTGGTGTTCTTTCTGAAGGTCCATTGTAGTACACTAAAAGTTAATAAATATTACTGTAAGTACTTAGTATTCCCTCCTATTCCTCTTGAATTGCAGAAATATATATAAAAACCAATATAAAATAAATCTTTGAGTTGTATGTCAAGTGTGACCTCACAGCTAGATATGTAAACTTTTCAAATTAGAAATATGGACTGACCTTTGAATTAAAATACTTATTATTATTGTTTAATTGTTAAATCAGAAAATATTTACACCATCCAGTTATCTGTCCCTCAAGCTGTTGAACAAGTTGTTTTTCTTTCTGTTTACAATGAAGTACAACATAGCAAGGCTTGTTTACCTATTTCTTTGCATATTATCAATAGTTTTCATTCCAACAGAGAGTTTGAAAAATTGGGGTGCTAAAAGAAAAACTAACATTATACAAGATAGACAAATGTAGAGATTGTATGCAACCGATGAGTTTGGTGTTAAAGAACATAGATTAGTTTATTCCAGAGAACCAAAACTAAATTCACCATTGGTTCTTCACTCACACTCCTTCTAGGAGCAGAATATGGAGAATACATATAATTCATAACAACACAACCCACAACTTTAATAAATGGCAATTATTTCTAAATTACTGAAGGTTTCTTGTATTTATACTCACAGTTTTGCCGTGTTAGCTCTTTATCAAATAATTGTACTAACACTAGGCCCAGAAAGAAACAACTAGTTCGTGGTGCAAAGTTTATATGAAAAACAACCATTGGCTTTTCCCTCCTCCCTGCTTGCTCTCATTTCCTCCCCCAGTAACTCAGTAGTGAATTTAGGAATTAGTGAGCAGGCAAATTGTATTTTCCATTGAACTAGAACTATTTCTATCAAATCATATTTTGACACTAATTTTTTTTCCCACCGTCCCCTTTTTAAAATATTTTGAAAGATATCCCTACTGCAAAATAAGTTTAATACATCCAATCCAAAAGGTTCAGAAATGCGTTTTGGAGTATTGTGATATTACAATACCAAGACTGCCACAAGAACAAAGAGTTTTGTTTTGTGATATTTCTGTTCTCATTGTTCTGAAATTGTCATGAAGATGGATTCTATACAGTTTCCTGCTTTATTTTTGCAGCTTTTGTTATGAATATGGTCTGATTTTGTGCCAACCTTTGTCACTAGAATGAGAATCAGAATACATTATGAAAACTAAAATGTACTAAGCATTAAAATTCTGTGATAGCTCATTTTTGTGACAGAGAGATCACTGGGAAAGAATGGCACAAAATTAATCAATTATAGTGACAGTCTCACCACGGTAATAAGAATAGAAAGTGGCACTACATTTTGTGCATTTACATAACTGAGGAATGATTTAAAATTAACTCATTCTTATCTGGACATTCACCTCTTTTCCTGGAAAATGAGAACTGCTGTACTTTGACTAATGACCATAGATAGTAAATATACTCTGATATTAAAAAATTTACAAATTCTACTAATTTTTGAGCCATTCCCCAACATTTTTGTAATATCTTTATAAAATATATATTTTATTTTTTCTCCCAGAAAGTGAAAAGTCTCACCATCAGCTCCTAGGACGCAGTTATACACTCTGGAAGTGCAGTGAAAAGGAAGGCAAAAATGTTCCTTTGGGATTTAAAGAGAAGGAAAGCCCCTGAAATTCTCTTATTCAGATTTTTTTATCTTATAATTATTTTTTTTTCATATTCTTTTATTGCTTGCTGTTCTGATTAAAAAGAATACATCAAAAAGAAATTTTTTTTTTCGGGAATATCAGAAAAACACAAAGATAATGGTATTTAGAAAAGTCTTCTGTCTGGTTATTGGGTCTTTCTTCTTTTCCTGATTATGAGGTAGAATTATCAAACTCCGTCAAGAGCTCAGGCATATAGATCAAGGGCTGAGGCCTCACTGTAGATTAACTTGATTACGTAACCCATGTAGGCAGATTTTTATTGACAGAAAAGTATAGCACCCTTCACAAGTCAATGGGAGCTCTAGAAAGCCTACTTCATCAGTAAGACTGTGAAGAGTAGCACCTGGAGTGGTCCTTGCTGTGACTGGCTCCTGGCAAACCCAAAGCAACTCAGACCATGGCAAATTTTAATAAAATTCTGAGAAGCATACAAACCCACTCAACAACTGGTGAAAGCAACCTCCAGCTATGAAGAAACTACCCTGTATGCAGTCTGAAAGTCTGTTGGTGTGAAGGTTTGAAGTTTGGCCCAGGATTTTTTTGGTACTTTTCTCAATAACTTGCAGTTAGCACTTGCCAAAGACAACATACACAAGATGGACCAGCTGATTCGATTCAGATCAGCATGCTTTTGACACCATTGTAAGCACTATCTTTACTCAGGTATGTATTAATTTACAGATGATTTTGGACTGGTGATTAAAATGATACACTTTTCTTGTCCCTGCCCATATGTTTATGAAAATCAAAGAAAATAAAATGTTCCTTGGTTTCAGTGATCCTGCAGTTTCATAAGATTTGTGACTATGCAACTGGAAAAGGATACAGAGCTTTGCTTGTTAGGTGGATATCTAACAAAAAAGAAGTTCTGGAGATTTCTCTCCTACTGTTTGAGTTCTTCCATCATAGTACAGTTTCACAGAGCTGAAGATGGGATCTGTTAAGAGACTAACCTCCTTAATAGATAAATGTGGTTGTCATGTTATCACAGTGGTCTATTTTCTCTTCATTAGAGTCATCTTACAGGGAGCAAATTATAGGAAGTAGGGTTTCTAATATAATAAAGCATTCATAACTGTTAGGGAAATAGATACCTTTCCTTCTTCCTGCCAAAGTTCACTGCAGAGATACACAAATAAAGATACAATACTGTTCACAGAAATGTTGGATCTCAAGGAAATGGGCATAAGATTATGTTTGGGTCATTTTTTTAACAGTTTTGAATTGAGATATAAGAATGAAAAAGGATTTATGCCTAAAATTATTTTTTACTGCTGATGATCTTCCATTTGCTATGTGACTTATTAAAATTGTACTAAAAATGATCAATTATAGAGTTTACACAATTGCCATATAATCATCAAAATTAATCTGAGTTTAATTATTTTAACTATTTTTGCCACACAATTCTCATGTTAGCACTGTTGTTAAATCTATTTTTAATAAAGATCCTAATAACAGTGTTTAAAAAACACTTTTTCTGTCAGTGAAGGAGTGGAATAAAAACCAAAAAAGGCAAGAATAACATTCCTCAGTTTGGAACCTGAAAAAATTTTGACTGAATGATATCTAACCAAACTGGTTGAATAGCAGAAAAATGTTGCATTTCAAACTACAGATGAAACCCAACACCATATACTATCTTTTTCTTCTTTTAACATTTTTGACTGGTTTGATATTTGGGAAGTAGGAGAGGGAACTTGTTAGAAGTTGTGGTAAATAAGGTGATGTTTCTTAGACTATATCATTAAAAACTAATTGCAGACAGTGAGAGAATTTCTTCATAATGTAAACTGCAGGTAATCATTTAAAGGAATAAACACAGAGAATTTCTAGCTAGTAAATCTATAATAGTGTCAGATCTTGATTTTTTCCAAATTCATTAATTCATTTTATATGCCCTTGTGCTTCCTTTGTGGCTTGGTAAGATATGATATGATTTGCAGAAAATGACCTTGTCCTTGGCAACAAAAGACTAATGAAACGTGGTGGGTAATCAGTGTGTTCATCCCAGTAAGACACTGTCTTGATAATTCATAACATTAGGAATCAGTCTTGGAAAAGCTTATTTCTTGGTTTGGTGAGTGAACTTAAATACAAAAGTCACTTACCCAATAACAGGTAAAAATTACACCAGGTGAATTATTTTGTTGGGGGTTTTTAAACCTTTCAGAAGATTTTCATGTCTTTGTACATACATCTCATAGCTAATGGCTTCAGGAGGAAATTCTCTTCCTTTGACAAATAAAGTTTCCAGAAAATTGCAAAAGTATGTCTTTCATAAACTTGCTTGAAAGAGATAATTTTTGCTGAAGCAGAAAATGATAGCATTTTAGTTTTTTAAAATATGCTATTTGAATTATCAGAGGAATAGAGCTAAAGGCTGCACAAATGTCATTGTTGTATCTCAAAAGGAGATAGAGTGATATATTCTATTTGCTTTCTATTTCAAATTAATGTAGTGCTAAGCCATGTATAAGTACACTTGCATGAACAGTTAACTGATTCAGTGTCAAACTTAAAATAGAAAGCAAATCTAATATTTTCCCCTAAAATACCAGAACTTATTTATTTGTTTGAAGAAATTAAAATGTGATTTGTTATATATCACTGTGTATGCACTGTTGCCTTGTATGTGATCCCAGTGTAGTCCATTAGATTCTCAAGGATCCACAGAGCTAAACACTTGAGCTTAATTTGCCCATGGGAAATAATATGCTAAACAATAGTATAATCTGATTAAGTCTTCTCAGGCAAAACATGTGCTTGGTGGCCATAACATTCCAAATTAACATCCCACAACAAAATTAAAATTCAGTGTGATTACCTCAGATGATGATAATATGCTCATGGTGTTTAGTCCACTCAAGCATAATATGGTGTCCTGATCATAAAAGCAAACTTCTTGTCAAAACTTTTTTTAAATTCAGTCTAAGATTGTTTTCACTGTTTTTTTATATTTTACACACTTTCAACACACATTAAAGAAAACATAAAAATACCAAAATAATAGAAATCTAAACTTTTTAAGCACCTCTTGCAATTCCTTTATTGAGGCTGAGAGCTCTCAACTCTGACACATTAGTAGTTTGCAGAGCTAGATGAATGCCTTACTAATAACATTCATAGGATCTTCAAATTTTGGACAGTGAGGGATGGTTCACATATTTGGGACTAATATGATTCAGATTCACTCAGGATTTTTTACTGCACAACAGCCTCTGGATCTGCTATTAATTATTCTAAGGCATCTCTCTTTCCTTTTTCCTTGCAGCTAAGTAATGTTTTTTCCCTGTTGACGTTGCTGGGAGAAATTTGTGCCACACTTGATCTTTGGATTTCACTCTCTGGAACACTAATAAAGAACTCATAGTTACTTCACCAGAAATCCTGACTAAATTCCTCCCTCAGGGGAGAGGTGCATTTGTGTCCCCCATCCTGCAGCAATGAAACTAAGGCCTGGCAAGTACCTGTTACTAATCGGCAACTCAGAAGGCTCCTTAAAGGTTGCCTTAGACAAAAATGCGCATGCTGTTAGACTGTTTTCTTGAATTCTCCCTGGGATTGAAAGTGGAATCGAAGAGCTTCACTTCAAAAACCAGTAACAGACCACTGTTACAATACTGGAAATGGCATAATAATTCTTGGGAATGTGGGGGCCTCCCTTGCAGATATTTCAAAAATTGTTTCATGACTGGTGATGTCATGAAGACTCTGAGCGGGCAATAGAAGCTCTCTATTCCCTCATACATATTTGAAAGTAAAAGATCACTGAGGCTTCTTAAAAAATGTATTTTGCAGAAACTAGGACTTATGAGCAGAAGGGAGAGAAAAACAATACAGAGTAAATTAGGTACTGATCACTGAACAGCCTGGGAAAGTTTTCAATTTGTCATACTATGAAGATAAGTGTAAAAATTCCAATGTTTAAACAGTCTTATTGGTGGCTGGCAGGTAGGGTACTCAGGACTGAAGAACATGTATAATCTAAGAAGTTTGTTGGATTTGCACAGGGCTAGTTCTTTCTATGTTGAAATATTGTATTTTGGTAGATGAACACAGATTAACTGTTAACAGATTACTAAATTATTCAGTATGAGTTTGTTTCTTTCTTCTTAATTGCAGAGGCATGAAGAAAGGACAGCAGAGTCTGAAAGTATCCCTTTTCTGAAAAGAACAGAAATAGCCTGAGATCATTAATCAAACTTATAATTTTCATCCCTGTCATACTCTTTACCACACTGAGATTGGTTTGTGTCTTTTTTTTTTGTTTGTTTTGATTTGTTTTGTTTTGTTTTAAACAGGACTCCTTGACAGTGTGATAACAAGAATGGATGCAGTCCAGTTCATGACCCTGTGCTTTACCAATTTCTTATACAGCTTAAGGACAACCAATGGCACGAAATCCAGGCTGGAAAGGCTGAAGAGGCTTCCTATATCAGAATGCTGCTTGTCCAAGTCACATTACCTAAGAAAAGAGATTTCTTTCATCACTAATGTGCTGAGTAAACAAAAGAGAAGAAAGTGAAAGATCCTGGGAACCTTTCTGCTATATTACTTTTGTCGTGGCACACCTGCCACCTATTATCATCCCTGTTTTCCCAGATATGCCTGCTCCCAAAACATATGGTGCTAGAAAACAAGTCTTGTGCAGTTTGCTTATATGCTTGTATGTAAGTATGGGGAAGGGAAGAATCCACTTCCAAACGCTGTTTTCTTTTAAATTTTGCTGACTTGAGAGAGGACAATGTCAACAGAGTGCCTAGGAGTGCACAGAGAGAGAACTGAATGTTTGAAGTTGAGTTTCCAAGAGACTAAGCCCAAAACATCCCCAAAAACAGGCAAAAGAAAACAGCATTGTTCACTGCAGTTCAGTTTTGTGAAACCTCTCAGGAAAACTCAGTTTTCTTTTTCCTTCTTTTTTCCATACATTTCTTTTTCGTAATGACACTTGTCTCATCCTTTCTTTCTTCCAGAGATAGTATAGTTTCTCAGTGGGAAAAGTGGGCTTTTACATAAGGTGTTATAAAAGCTCAGACAGAAAAAAAAAAGTCCCAGAAGAAACAGTGGAGAGAAATGAGGAAAGACCTAACATGGCACAAAGGATATAGGAGAAGGTAGCAAGATATATGGATGAAATGAGAAGAAAAATCTGAAGAAACTTGAAATAAAAAAATGACTGAGACATAGCTATGTTCGCATATAAATCTAGAGGGTGACATATTGCTGTTTAAAAAGGTGAAGTTGCACAAGGAGCTGGGACACACCTCTTTAAACCTAACAGTGTAGGAAGAGAGGCAAGGGAGAGGATATAACTGATGAAGAACCGTGAAAGCAAACGGACTTGTAGCAGTAAAAGCAACAGTTTTAAGCTTTAAACAGGGAAGCCTGTTGTGGTGTTAAGCCTTGGCAAACAGCCAAAGGTCCTCACATCTACTTATTCCCCCTCCTCTGCAGGACAGGAGAAGAAAATAAAATGAGTCAAGATAAAGACAGGGAGATCACTTACCAATTACAGTTATGGAAAAAAGAAGCTTGACTTGGGGAAAATGAATTTAATTTATTGTTCATTAAAATAGATCCAGGTAGTGAGAAAAAAAGACAAGCTTTAAAACAACACCTTTCTTTCCCCCTCTTTCAGGCTCACCTTCACCCTTTACTCCTGACTCATCTAGTTGTCCCAGGCAGCATGTTAGGGCAGTCTCACGTTTCCCAATATTTTTCCCTCCTCTGACTGTCCAGCATCTTTGCCCTTTCTTAAACATGTTTTCTCTGAGGCACCACAATCTTTTCTGAGGGGCACAGCTGTGTCCTTTGGGGGTCAGTTGGAGATGGATGGAACCATCTGAGGCCAGCACAGGGCAGCCCCCAGCCTCTTTTCACAGAGGCCACCCCTGTAACACCCACTACCAGCACCTGGGCACCTGCACGGGGTGTACAGCTGTTCACCACTGAGCAAAGTGGAGGTTGCAAGCAGCCTTACAGAAAGAGGAGCAGCTTAAGGGCTGCAGGAGGCAGATCCGTTCCAGACTATTTATGGCCTAGGGACCCAGACATCCAGGACATGTTTCTTTAGGGATACTAGCCAGGCAAGCTGCCACCTGCTTCTACTTGTAATTTGTAGGGTTCAAGAGGGAATTGCCATTGTGAAGTGACAAAAACCCAGTGCAAACCTAACAGCAGCATGGTCTGCTTTTAAACATTTAATTCAGTCACCTAAAGCATGAGTAGCTTATGCACCACTACATTGCTGGTGAATTATAGTCCTCCTCTTTTTTCTATTGAATTTATTTCACATCAGTTCTAACCCTAAGTGGCCAAAAGGACAGGTTGGATTTTTTTTGTTTGTTTGTTTGGTTTTTTTTGTTTGCTGGCTGTTTTACTGATACCTAAATACTTCCTGAAATGTTGTGCTTACCACTTAGCAGGTGAAACAAATAATTATTATTTATTAAGAAAACACCAGTATTTTATAGGTGAAACTTATGAATAAACATATGTAACTGTTTTTCATCTAATACTTGTCAGAAAGATGAAAATTTATCACTGATACCACTAAGAGTTTAAGAAAATATTTATACAGCCTTGGGAAAATGCACTTTTTGCAATTTTTTCTCTGGTAGCATACATAACTTTTTTTTTATTTTTTTTTTTTTTAAGGAAACTGCAAAGTTACTATCCTTGCAAATAGCTATACCTTTATATTACCAATTAGAAAAAAAATGTGAATTAAAAGAAATTCTGAAGAAGATACTTATTAATTTTAGCACTTTTGTGGCCTGCTATTTTGCAGGCCTTTATTTATAAATTTATATAGTATTTATATTTATATAAATTATATATAATATTTATTTTTATATAATTTATATGTAATATAAATCTATAAATGCACAAAAAAGTGCTTAAATACAGACAACTGTCATCATGTATATAGGTTGTTTTTATTTGCTTTTTGCAGCTTTGTGATTTTTGTAAATCAGTTGTGCAAGAAAACTGCTAATCCAAAGGATTAAAAGCAAAAAAATTCGCTGCAAATCTGGGACTGGAACTATGTTTTAAGCATGACAATTTGACTTAAAATAGCAAAGCCAGTGATTATCAGCAATGTGTTGTAGAGAATGGAAAACAATGCATTCAATTCTGAACATTGACTTGTCCTCTTTATTTCTTTTTCTCTTCACTTATTTTAATTCTCTAGAATGTAAAGGACCTCTAGTTCCAACTCCAAATCAACAGATTTGTTTGTGTTGAAATTCTCTGCACTTTGCAAGATGCGCCTTTATAGTAAATATTTTTAGACAGAAAATTAGCTCTGAAAAGTTTTCATATGAATACGTGGTCTGTACCAAAATTGCACATTTGGTATTGATCCAAATTTTTCATTATCCATCTGCACATTCAGAATTGAGTAGGAATGGCCAACTGCTTTCTATATGTGTACTTTTACTGCAGAAATGAGATCAAACCTATTGAAAACATCTGAGAAGAACGGCCATTGATCTCTCCTCCATCTGCATTTTGGTGATACACTTCATATCTTTTGAGGATTTTTTTTGAGAAGCTTGTGGGATGATGCACACTTGAAGCCAGTGGAGAATCCACCAAACATTCCCACATCTGTTTTGTCTAACCTTTAGTATTTAACAGAGAAAGATGCTAAGGGGACATAGCAGAAGGGGAGCAGAGGGAGGGTGTTTGTGAATTTAAAACTTCATGTTGTTTGAAAGTGTTTTATTTTTTGAATTGTTTTCATGTGTGGGTGTACCTATGCAGGTATATGCACATGCACATAATTGCTCTTCTAATGCTTTAAAGAAATGTTATTTCTCTAAAAAAAGAGTAAACTTCCTTTAAGGAATGTGTATAAACCAGGTAACATATTCATAACTAAGTGTCTCATCCTGCTTCTTATTAATATTTTGTAGACTACATATTTAACATATTTTTACATATTTCTTCTATAGCTTGCCAGAATCATTCTTTGGTTGAAGTCAGGTATTAGCAAAAGAGTTTTCACCCCTAGGAATTTCTGTCTTCTTGTTTTAAGGATAAACATTTAAAGAAAAAAAAAAATAAATCCCCTAAACACCAAAACTGTTGCTCTGTTACTTCTCTTGTACCTTGGAAATGAGTCTAGGAATTACAATTCCCTTTTTTCCACTTCGGTTAAAAATAGTTGCCACACTGCCACCTTATGGCTAATACAGATTTTAAAAGTAAAAACGTCTCCCACCAACCTTGTGTTTTGATACTTCGGCATTTCATGGGGTTTCTGACGTGTAAATAAAGAATTAAACTTTAAACCCTCCTGAGAAACAAGTTAAACTTCAGTTTAAACTGAAACTTTGCTACTGGACTGGGTTTGTCTCTAAAATTGTAAGAACATAGTACAAGGCAGCACATGCAGGAGGCTTAATATTGGGCAGGCAACACCTAATCTCATTTTTACAATTATGTGAAACTGTATGAACGAGTTTGATCAACATCTGCTTTCCGTATGTGGTTCAAGTCTATATACCATACATTATGTGAATGATGAAAAAAACTAAATGGAACCCAAATCCATTAAATATGCCTGTTTTTTCCTTCCCAGTGCATCTATATAGCAGTGAGAAATGAATTTGTAGCACATACTTAACAACTGCCTGTGCAAAACAGAAAATTCTTTTGATTAAATTAAATGCAAAGACAAAGGTGATCCAATGTACTCTGTAGCAGAATGTGTGGTTCCAAACACACTCAAATTCCTCAAATGTATGCAAAATGTCTCAAGGTAAAATTATGCATCACTCTCCTTATTTAAACAATTAAAAATGACAAAATGCCTGCCAAAGTCAAAACTGGAAGTAAACAATTTACCTTTATCAAATGTAGTAAGAAACATATCAGATCATCCCTAAGTAAAATAATAATAAACTCACCCTAATTATCCAATCTTTTTGTTCTTTAAATCTTCCAAACAAATTCTTATAAATAAATTCTCAGGAATAAAAAGATCCCTCTGAAAGAGCAAGAATTGACAAGTGGCAGAAGCAGACACTGAACAAGGAGAATATTAATAAGAATTATTTTGCAGCAAATAAAATGTTTGATAAAAAACACCTATGTCTTGCCTATTTATTTAACTTATTTTGTAGTTGGTGTTTTTATGTGGAAAATTTTTTGTTTAAGAACCTTTGAAAATAGAATCCAAAATCACATCAGTGGCTTTCATGAACTGCAGTACTACAATTAATAAAAAGCAAAAGCAAAAACAAAAGCAAAAGCAAAGGCAAAAACAAAAACAAAAACAAAACAAAAACAAAGTAATCCTTATTTTCAAATAGTATCAACGTATGCTTGATCATTAAATCAGTATAACTGAACTGAATGACTTCATCCTACTCTTTATGTGACTGAAAACTTATGTATCAGGCATCATATGTGATTTTTCACAATTACTCATCTGAAATTCACTGTCAGTCAATATTCTTCAACATTTGCTTAACTTGTATTCTTTTGGAATTATGCATGCCAGCAAGTGCATTTGTTGAAATAGTGTTTAAGAAAATTCAAAAGGATTTTTAATAGACTTGAGATAATGTGGTGGTCTGGGTTTTTTTTTCCCCCTTTTTCCTTCAATATTCATCCAGATGTAGTCAAAAGTATATGAACATGCAGAAAAATGCCAGTAGCAAAAACAGTCTTTTTCCCTGATGGTTATTAAAAAAAAAATAAAAAAAATTATAAAACAGCTGCTGACTATAATACAAAAATAAAAGATGGGATTCTTTATGAAGAAAGTCAGTTTCAAAATACTACTAAGGGAGAAAACAAAGAGAAAACATCCTCCAAGCAAATCGGTACTAGACAAAACAGTATGAATACAGCTGTATGAGAGAAAATTTCCCTGGCAACAAGATGACTCTTATACCCCCCCAATCTGATTGATACAATAAATGGAGTCTAGCTAAGAAAACCTACTTTAAACTGGTTATATAGAGCCAGAAAATTCACTCACATGGATTATGTCTGGAATGTTTACATGAAATGTTCTTTTCTAAAAGGGAATTATGAATATATTTCTTACCAGAGGATTGTCTAAACCGTGCATAAAGCATAATCCTTTAGTAGCACTGAATAATCTATTGTGTTTATATTCTGAAGATAAGGACTATTATTGTTTTGTTTGCATAACATTAGAAACAATATATAGCACAACTCAATTAATTCTAAATTCTAAACTCACAATTCTAAAGAAAAGGCAAAGAAATTAATCAAACTATCTCTTTTTGTGCTGAGTTCCATTGAAGTGATAATTTGAGTGTTTATTTTGATTTTCACATACTTATGAGACACCAGATTATATTTGTATAACTGAAAGAAAACTCAGTTAATGAACTAAATGTCTAAAGAAAAATTGGTGGAAGACAGTCCATGACAAAACTTAACAAGTTATATTTGCTCTCCAAGCAAATTCTGCTCCTTTTTGACGGTCTATGCAAACTTACCTCCAGATATTATAATTACAACTCACAATTGTTCTCCGAGACCCAAGATGTATTTTGCTGTGTATTTATACAGCATATTTTGTTGTTTTGTATAAAACCTGCTTATTTCAAGAGCCCAAACTATTGTGTACTTTGTGCAGAAGTGTATTAACTACTTCTTTTGGACTTAGTGTTCAGTATGCAGACCTCTGTAATCTTCTGTGTCCTATTCAGTTCTTGGAGTAAGCTGAAAATTATTGATTTACCTGGTGATCTCATTAATTTATTCTGATGATCTCATATCATATTAGCTTCTCACCAAAAATTGATTTATTTTTCTCAAACTGCAATATGGTTAACTACTACCTCCTTTCACACTTTGCAAATGGAGAACAAATGCACAGAGACTTCAATGCAAGAATATTTACTAGTTTGCAAAATTCAACATAAAAGGTGGAGACCATGATTTTTTAAGTATATGTAGAAATGCATACATAATTTCCCTTGCAGTAAAACACCTCTAGGTCTTTAGTGCATCAATACAGATGTTAAGACACAATAAAAAACAAAAAGGGGCAGGACTTTTCTCTTTGCCATTTGAAGCTCCAACAGTTCTTCAAATCACACACCAGGAGTTTCAGATGAGGTACCCAGAAAACAAATGACATGCACTACACATCCCCACTAACACAGCAAACAGAGTATCATTTCACTATTAGGGAGTATGAACTGTGTAGGTGGTTTCTAAATAATTCAGTCAGCTTTCCCCTTACAAATATAAATCTCAAGAGAAAGTAGCATGCACAATAATATGACTAATACTGAAGTTCAAACCAACAAAGAAGTGGGTACTCTTGTGTGCAGCAGACATGGACAGAACCTAAGAAAAATTTTCATCTAGTTTCCCTACAGCGCATTGTGGCAAAAAAATCTGCTTCCCACTAAAGTGTTCTGCAACCTAATTTTTTGATTTTGACCTAATAAATATATACTTTCAAGGTGGAACTCTATTATGAGAAGTAACCTGAAAAAAATGTTATGAAATTGTTCAATGTTTTTACTGTCAATTATTAATAGATGGCATTTTCTCAGTACTTAAAAGGATAACTTTCCCAATAGCTAAACTCTCAAGCTCACTGTGGCCTCAGAAGAAAACCAAACCAAACCAAAACAAAGCAAACATACATACACAAAAAAAATTTAAATATTTTGTAGGAAAATAAATACCAAACATCACTTTTGCTCATTTGTAAGAATCCTGCCTTTTCCAGTTTGGTTGCATTCACCACTGTTTCAAGTTTCACTAACTCCATTGCCTTCACCAAACCAACTAATCCACCATTTATTGGATTATTTTAGGTTCCTTTTTTTACTAGGCTTTTAAAAGGTTCTAGCAATTTTATCTATTAATATGTACCACATTAATTAACAAGCACAAAAAAATTAATTACTTCATCTCATATCAGTTTTAATGGTTTTTGGAAAACATCATGACATTTGCATGGAGGAATGTATTTGTGTAAGCCTAATCTCAGTAGTACAAGTTAAAATAGTAGTGAAAAGGAGGTGTCACTAAATGCAGCAATTCCTTCCTTGAATCCTCAGGCTTCTGGCACATCCTGTTACTATTCCATTGTTACTGCTTCTACATCTGTTACTCAGCTTAATGTGCATATGTTACAACTGTACACCTTTACTATCTTTTGTTTGTAGCCAGTGAGATGATTTCATCTGTTTGTAGGAGTTTTTGATTTGCTAAGGAGTAGGGTTTTAATAGAGTTGCACTTCAAAATGAACCTGGAGTCAGTGAAGACTGCAAAAGCACTGATTTCATGTTTCCCCTGAGAAAGGTTGGTATGTAGGCAGGCAGTTTCTTGAACAAAGACCCCATGTATAAGGAATGCAGTAATCTAATTTAGAAAATGACAAAAAGCATGGATAACAGAAAAAGGAAAAACCTAAAGGACATAAAAAATCATGGCTTTCTTTGTAACAGGACTTCTTAACTCTTTTTTATGTGTGTGTGCTTTTAAGTGTTTGCAATAATCCAGTTACCTTATTTTTGCTTTATGTCTGTAATATGAAATGAAAGTTGCATGAGGGAGATCGCTCTTGGGAAAAAAAAAAAAAAGAAATCCAGTGTATAGTAGTATCAGTGCTACAGCTAAGTAATTGAGAGTTTTACAATTGGCCTCATAACTAATTATTTCCACTTTATAGCAACATATCTGAACTTTACATGGAAGAGAGAAAATAAGATTGTGTGTCACAAGACGATAATTAGAAACAGAAAAAGCAAAAGAAAGTTTCATTTCTCTGCAACTGGAACAATCAAAAAGGAACAAGGGCCCTTCAGCTGAAGGTTATTAATTTGTATCTACTATATTTGAAGTTTTAATAGAGAAGCTGTAAATAAGCAAATTACCAGCTGTCAGAAAAAATTTCACTATTAATTTAAAAGAATGTCCTTTAGGCAAGCTAACATTTTGTTAGCCTGCAGGCTAGTTCTACAATAGAAAAATGCATAAATAAACAGTTAATTTATTTCAAAGTTCATTTTCCATTATTGTAGTAATATGAAAATAAACTTTTATAGCCAAAGCACTGTTTATGAGAATGAACAACATGATGAGTGACCTCCCTGTATGATACATGATTAAACAGATTCTTGTTATTCTCTTTGTCCCCTTTCTTTCTTTAAAGGTGACTTTTATATTGTAAAATTTGGTTAGAACACATGTGCCTTGCGAAGGTCAAACTGTGAAGCTTTTTATCATGAATCTGAGGCAGATAAAAGCTGTTCTGTGATTTATGTTTGTATACTGTACAAGATGTCAACTATGAGAAGTAACCTTGGTCAATTCCTCAAACAAAACTGTCTCAGAGATGCCCTTAGTGGCTGAAACCACAGTTTGTCCTCTGTAACTCATAAAAGGTTCTGCTGAATATGTTTTACCTAACACTGCCCAGAAAAGAAACACACGGTAAATGCACCGGCTTACATTATGCCCTTTTGAGCATGTCTTTGCACAGGGTGCAAAGGAGAGCAGAAAGAAGCCACTGCTGCTAGCAGCTATTAAGCTCCTATGTCTGTGTAGGGAAATGCTGCACTGCACAGAGACCTAAGGCAGGTCATAAAAAGCAGGATTTTGTGCACTATTAATTACCACTATACTGTCATATTTTGTCTACAATTCAGATAACCTCCAGGACAAAAAAAAGCCTTGTATTTTCACCAAGTATAAACTTATAAAAATGTATCTTTATACAATAATGCAAAAGTTGCATCATTCACATGTTATTTTTTCCTTATTTGATTCATCCCATGACCTGTATGGGAAAAACTTATCATGTTGATGATCTATAATTCTAATGAACCAGCACTGCCATACTTTAAAAGATAGCTGGAGAATGTAAATAAGAAAGAGTTAAAGTAGTCCAAAAAGACAAGTTTCTTTTAATCCCACAGCAGATCTTTAACTTTACATTCATAATGTGAGGGTTTTTAATATGATAGCCTTTATATTCCTGATTTACCTAACAGTGGATATTGTCATTTTCCAGAAAAAAAATAATGTAATTTATCTCTTTTTGTTCCTTGTACAGACACTGATATTCCAGTACTGGTCTAGGTGTTAACAATATAATGATTACTGTGCAAATGAGGGTGTACCAGGTGCTTCAAGACTACAAACTCATCCAGGACATACTAGACATCTCTGGAATCCACAACCATTGCTCAGCTTCCAGACAGTCAGCAAAATACTGAGCCTTTCTTTACCAAAAGCCCAGCTATTTATAAGTGTGGGAAGGGTGCTTGGCTGAGATGCAGATAACCTAAAAGTTACAGGTCTGAGAGTGAGTAATTAATTTAAACATCACAGCTTAAGTAGAAAGCAAGTTGGAAGGAGTGCAGAAAGACAATGTTTGACAAAACTTACAGCAATCTTCACTTTCATACTTGTCTTCAACCAAACTTCATGAGCCATAACTTCACTGGAATTGTATTTTCTGGGATGATGTGCTGATACTGGTCACTGGGCTTGCAGTGTGTATTCTTGCTCTTTTGGAGAAGCAGTAGTGCAAAGGGGCAAACACTGATTTATAATCTGAATTTTTACATCGATCTTTGTTTGAAGTCAGCTATCAGTAAATAAATAAATAGTTTCCAATTGCACATAAAGTACTGTAATTACAATCTCCCCCAAACAAATTTGTACTATATATAAAGATTAGTGCATGAAATAGAAATGCTTGTTCCTCTGCCATAGGATATTTGTAGTACAGTGTCATATTTTGGCAAATATAATATTTATTTCAGTATTTAATGCAGTGAAATACTGTCACCAATGTTTATCTGTCCTTTTTAGAAACTTTCACAGCAGTTCTCATCTGAAGAATATTTGGAAATATATATGGCTCTGGAGAGTTTTTTAAAAATAAATAAACATCTCTTTATGAAAAAAGGTATATATTCATATTTTCTACTGAGGCAAAGGACAACAGAGCAACTAAAACAGCATTATGAAAAAGAGTTTTAGGCAAACTGATTTCTACAACACAGCTCTCAGTAAAACAAACATTAATAACATTTTATTTCTGGTGATTTTACCTGATTATAATATTTATTTACAGTAAAAAAAAATCTTACTGATCTCTGCATATAAAATTGTGATAAACAAAAACATGCAGCCAAGTAAGTTAAGTCAGGGCTTATCCAGAGGCTATTAAGCATTTATAATAAACTATGTGAAAGATTTACAAAGCCACAGGCTTATCTGGGACTGATGTGAAATGCAGCTTTCTCCTCTGGGTTTAATGCAGAATCATGTGATGTTCTCAAAGGATAAACTCAAAGCTTGCCTGTAAACCATATCTTAAAACCACATAGTTTTACATTTTTGGGAGAAAGAACATGGAATAATGCTTCACATTAACTGTAACTATGTCTCACAGTTAATATCCT
Source organism: Morus bassanus (assembly GCA_031468815.1). Taxonomy (NCBI): domain Eukaryota; kingdom Metazoa; phylum Chordata; class Aves; order Suliformes; family Sulidae; genus Morus; species Morus bassanus. Next base: position 54,025,745 of record CM062600.1, on the reverse strand, counting down.
ACTAAATTACACAGAATTATTTAACTCTTACTCCATTAGTTAGTTATATGAAAATCACAAGGGCTAAAAAGCTTTCAGAGTAGCAATTACTGTATAGATAATTATATATATATATAAAATCTCTGAATTAATTTCCTGTATTTTGATGAACCCTCAAATATTACCCTTTTCAATTATTTTATGACATGTTTTGTTTTGCTATCTCACTTACAGAACACATATAGTAACAAGGTTTTAATTTTTATGGTAATTATTTTTTTAAAAGAAATTCAGTCATAGAAGAGGATTAAAATGCAACCCTTCAAAATCACACTGCATTGACATAAATAATTACTTACAGGACAGTAACATAATCAAACCACACCAACCAATTGACACACATAGATTCAAATAGATTTTTGTGACCACTAGCAGATGATAGATTTTTAAAAAAGTTACTACTTTTTTGACAAATTTAGGTATGTTGAAAAAAAAAAAGAAATAAAGATTATGGGTGAAAATTTTCTCACTTGTATCTAGGATTACAGTTTAAACAGAACAGTCTTTTAAATTATTTTTTTTTCCTCTCCTTCTAGAAGGATGTTTACATGCAAAGAAAGACATAGAGCAGAAATCCTCTTCACAAATCATCCAGAAAAATATCTTCAGGGAGCAATTATACAATGTTGCTGTTCCTCATGCAAAAGCCTTTGAATGTTCTAATTCCTATCAGAAAGCAAAGCTAATATGAGAAAGAAAATAAAGTAATAAATTTTTGTTATATGAGAAAGATATAATTTCCAATACACATAAGAAACCAGCCTTTTTGAAGAACAATGCATAAGACTCTCACAAAGCCTACTTTTTTGTTTGAAGATTTATTTAGTGGTTTGTGGAGATGCATTGTGGGTATTTATGGAGCTGGATTTTTATCAACATGTTTTAGTAATGATTTATAAGCATTGGGAGAAGAACATGGAGAAGGGTTACTTCAGAGAGTGATGTCATGCAGAATTAAAACACAGGGAAAAGATTTAGAGAAAAATTGTTAAAAGTTCACAGGAACAAAGTGCTGTTCAAATGTGACACTGCAATGGTAAACCCAGCATTTCTCACCTAAGAAAACTGGCTTTCACTGAAGCCTGAATCAACAAAAACAACACCAGAACTCAGTGATGAGGATCTCATCAGTGATTCTAGAGGCACAGATCAGACCAGTTCTTCAACTCTGATTTTGGGTGGTAACAAGAGCAGAAACAAATGACATCAAAGGCAAGATAAAAGACATACATTGGTTGTACTGATCAGGTGTTTTATACATTGGTTGTATTAATTGGCAAGTTTCTGTGGAAAAATACCAGACTATTCCATGTATTTCATTGCTACAGCAATAGCATTTCTTCAGAAATTCCACAGTGTAATATAGCTATAACCATTTTATGAGGACAATTTTGTTTTCTTCCTTGGATAAACATTACTGGGTGAAGCTTTGTAATGCCAACATAAATTAATCATTCCACATTGGGTATCTAAGAAATGGAAGAGAAACTTCTATTTGTAGAATACCTTTGTCCCTGGCAGAGAAGGCAACTTAGTCTAGTAATGAAATAAACAGGATTCTAATATTTTCAGCCAATGCCTAAAAAGTTCAGAGGTTTTGGTCTGAAATGTTATAAGATTTGTGTTATGTTATGTTATGTTATGTTATGTTATGTTATGTTATGTTATGTTATGTTATGTTATGTTAATAAAAGTTTGTAAAGAATCCTAAACAAACAGCTATGTTATAGTACAGTAAAGCACAAATATACCAGGTATACAGGACAGACATAGGATGATAGGACAGTACTGACCAAGATTAATGTTCACCATAAGAGAAAACAGAATTCAATTAAAAGGGAAAACTAGAAAAAAAACCTGGAAGATTCAACCAGATGGATTGTAAATGCCTAGGTATTATCATTACATTCATTACTTATCTAATGAACGATTACTTTACTTATTTACTGATTTTACTTATTTACGGATTTATATTACTGATATCTACTATCATACATATCATTATTAAAATTACACGCAAAAAGAGACAATGGTTATCAACGCTGCATTGTCTTGAACAGCTGAATCAGCTGTTACCATGAAATATTGAACAACCTAACCTTAAATTGGAAGAAAACCTTCCTAAGCATTGACAAGCTCACAAGGAATTAAAGTTCTTTCCAGTACGAAGGCAAAACTGTAGGAGTAAGTTAGGATCTGAGAATTCATAAACAAAAGTCTGTATTTTTGACAGCTCTATATATGAGATGCACATAGTTAACGCATTTTTTGTCATCTGCCTATTAATAATCAAGTAAGCAGAATGTGAAGGGCACTTTTCCTACTTAACCTGTAGAGAAGCTGAGACAATAAAAATAGCATAGCTATATACCAGTATGCATATAGCTAGAAAAATAATGGTAAGTAGGGCAGGCAGGGGACAATACAAGTCATACCAATCACAGCAACTTACACCTCTTAAGTTAAAGAAGTCACTAAACGTAAATGCCCCAGCTGAGGCTCAGCCTGATGGTAGAGCAGAAGCACGAGGTTAACATATTGTAACAACCACTTCAAGGGTGGTCAGGTGTCCTGGAGGTGACTTTTAGTTAGAGCTTTTTGGACTGGATGCTGAATGTATTCCCATGGGAGTTCCCCAGTAGTTGATTAACATGAGTGGCATTATCAGTGTCCTTGGTGTAGATGGTACATTTTGCCTGCTAAGGGAAAGAGGGAATTCTGCAGATATAGTCAGAAGCAAAATTGATGGCATGACAGTGCTGTGATGTGTGAAAATAACAAAGAGCATAACATAATAAAACTAATAAAAATAAAATATGTTTAGTACAGTGCATGATGGAATTCAGAAGGAGCATGAACACACCAATAATTACAACAGCCATTCTTCGAAATTCATTCTTCAAGATTTAGCTTTTCAAATACTTGACAATTTCCTCTTTCAAGCTATGTACTCCAGCCTTCTTTATGCTTCTCAATCATGATATAAAACAAACTAAAAACATTATAAGCATGTATTGAAATATATACTACAGTTCTCTTCCAAATATTTTTTTTCTATGAAGTCGGTGCATAATCTTATTTTCCTTTTCTATACTCACTTTGTAAATCACATTTTTAATGATTTTACAGAAAGGGGTCACTTAGTACAGCTTTGTTGCTGTTGGTCCAAACATGCAAAAAGAAAAGATCAGCCAACCGAACAAACATCATCAACATGCATTCTTCTTAATTTGCAAAATTATACAGTTTATTTAGGGTTTTTTTTTTTCCCTTCTCGAACACCATCTGCAGTATTTCAACCATGTAAAATGCTGTTTAGTGCCATAGGGGAACTTATACAGTTTGCACTGAGTTTCCCTGAGAGTAGTACAAATGGTTTGTTAAGACATGTTTGATCAAGTTAACTCTTACTATCTCATAAGGCTACCATCAAACACAGTAAAATATCTCCAGTCTTACTGTAGTTTGGTTGAAGTTGAGGGAAAAAAAACCCCTAACTTTAAAAGAAAACAAAAACCCCCCACATTTGGACTAACACATCTATCAAAAAATTTTAATACCAAGTAAATCAGTGTACACTGAGACCTTGTCTACCTGTGGGAGTTACTACACAATAAGCTAGGATATTAATTTATTGGACACAAGTTACTCTGCATTATCTTCCCAGGCAGAAGTGTCCTTACAGCAGAGTTAATCAGACTAACTATGGTAAAATCAACCATCTACCTGAATTCTCTGCAATCAACATGCTTACTTGTCTTTCATGATAAGCTTTTTTGAATTATCTTACACTTTTAAAAAGACAAGCACGATCTTTTGGAGTATTCCTGGGAATTAGCTGACAGACACTGTCATGTGCTACATGCTACTAAGGGGATTTTTTTCATCTGCCAAAGACATTACTTTCCATGAATGTCTTCTTATCTCTTGAGGGATACCAGCTCTCAAGATAATATTCCTATCTATTTAGAAAGATAACCTGATGTTCTGACAACGCCTTTGGACTATCACAGGAGGCCAAGAGGTTACACCTTAAACAGACATTGTCCTGTATCGTAATATGGTGGAAATAGAGATAAATGTGTATCATCTCGAAATGGAAGGGATTAAACTCTGAGTTAAGCAGAGAACAGGGATAATAATTAATTACAAAAAAATCTCCTGTGGCAAAACTGAGTGATTAGTATGATGCATCTCTCAAAGGCAAGCAAGGGTTATCCTGTACCAAAAAAAAAATCCTTTTATTGGCTATGCAAAAGATCTGCATCATGCTCATAAGGATTACGCTTAATTAGCAAGAATTTTTCATGCTTTTTAAGTATTACTGTTTGTTACACATGTCAAGTGAACTATTTGTTGGCAGTGGCAATAGTTCTGTTACTGTCTTTGGTATTGATATTTTGGTATTGAAACATGACTAGAACAGGACCCACAGAGAAGCCATTCAATATGAAAACTTTGTATTCCTTAGTTGTCTTGGGTTTTTTTCAGGATTTTGTTGAAGTATATCCTTCAAGTGAACCTAGGAAGAACTAAAACCATTCTCTTGCCTTAATAAAATACTACCCTCCACTTACAAGATCAGAATTTTCTTAACCCAAACCTTAAATAATAAGATTTTCATTGAGGGCTAGAGTCAATGTAAGCTGCTGTTTTCATTTGTATTGTTTGATGATATCCATGGTGTATTAGGTGTTTCTCAAAACACACAGAAGATATTAAAGATTTTCTTTTATGAAACTCACTGAATTTGCTAAGAAACAACCTAAAGATTGATCAATATCTTTGGTTTCCTAGGTTAAGAAAAACTCATACACAACATAGTTTTAGGATTTTGTCATGGAAAAGGCTTGATTGTGTATTTAAATCCTACCTTCTCCCTTCCTTCCTACAGACTTAAGCATCAAATAATTAAATGATGTAAAAGTAAGACGGGCAACAAATCGTTTTCTTGATAACCTAGAACTATATTCACATTGATCAAAAGTGAGACTTTTTCAAAGTTTTAGTGCAAATTCATACAAAATGAGCAAGAGAGACAACAGCTGGTATTAGACACTTAGGGCTGGTCCTTGAAAATAAGTTCTTCAGTTTCAAGCTTGACAAGAACTTTTATCCTCACCTCCTTCAGTTCAGTAAACATCTTATATTGAGATATACATACACGTCCATCTTTCTCCATCAGATAACCTGTTCTGGAAAGAAAGTTCTTTCCCAGCATGTACTGTTAAAAGTTATGTGTTCCCACAGAAGGTTTCAGATTCCACAATTACCAAATTCACTCTGCAATCCATCAAGACCCTAGATAATAATGATATATAGTTTATATTTTCTGAAAGTTCTAGATGTAAAATTCTACATTAAGCTAAGCAGTGACCAAATCAACTTGCATATTCTTTTTGAGAATTAGGCAAATGCTTTCTAGTTTATCTCAGAAGGTTTTCTTCCACTGCCTGCAGCTATGAATGCACAGAGGGTTTCCAAGCTGCTGTCTCACAGGATGAAAGTGTTCTGATAAAAATAGCATCATGAAATTAATATTATAAACAAAGACAGATGATGAACTGCATTTATAAAACAAAAAGTTATTTCTGCCTATGTTATATTTCTGAAAATTCAGTAAGGCAGCAATTAAAGTTTTACTTAATTTGTTTATTTACTCAAAATTAAAACTTCCTAAAAAGATTTATTCCAAGGCAAATATTTGTGCTACCACAAGGGCATCAAAGAATACACATGGTTGCATGCAGTGCAATTATATTCATGCTGTGAAGGGTCACTAACACAAATTTTAATACATGGAAAATGTTTTTGCTAATTCAGTTTTAACTTTAACCAAGAATTTATGACTTACATCTACCCCAAAGTTGATATGAACTGGCCTAACACTACATAACTTTTTCAGTCAACTTTAACCAAACTCATGGATAGGCTGTAACTGAGATGAGAGGATCACAACCATTAAAATGGATTGAAGAAGTACGTATGTGTGTCATTTTAAGCAGATAACAAAGTGTTTGGAGAAAACAAAAATATTTTAGAGGCTTCTGTTCTAAATAAATACTTCGATATTTATTCTGTTTGTGCTTTGTTATGGTGAAAATGAAAATATTAAAAAAATCTACTGATTTAGTATCAACCAAATTAGAAAATAAATCCTGTATGGGCATTTTGAAATTCATAGATATTACTAATCTTTTAGTTTTAGTTTCTTTTTTTTCTTTACCTTTGAGTAGTACAAATCAATCAGGCTTGATTTCCTAAGACAAAAATATTAGAGGCACAATTGCCTAATATTACCCATAGTGGATTGTTTCAGAAAACGTATTTCTAGTATAATAACTTTAGCCACAGTTTTTCTGGTTTTTGTTTTTAATGCACCAGATCTTCCATCTGATCTGAGTAATAGAGGATGAATTTTCATTTATGTCACCTTTGCTTCCCACTGCAAGTTAAATGATACAATATCTCTTACTGCTTTTCAATTAAACCTGTTCTGCAAAGGCATGAAGAATGCTCCTGTGACAATATGTTGCAGCTAGAGCTCATCTGTGTCTGCTTTGCTGGAATCCATAGCACAGACTGTAACATCAATCAAGAAAAATGAGCTTTTGTCCAAGAGGGAATGACAAGAAAATTAAATGTGTCTTAATTATATCATTTTCGATAAAAAATACAGACAGAGGTCTAAAAATTCTGTAACTGAAATGGTCAAAAGACACAGGACAGACATTCAGGAGCCCTGTTATACACCACTCTGCAGTATTTCATCAAAATTATTATTATCATGATCCCTAATGACCACTTTCAAGGAAAGTGTAAGAGGCACGTCTTCTCATTTCTTATTCCTTTCCAGTTGAGCAGAACTTTTCACTGTTATATCTGTTGGTTTTCATTTTTTTTCTACAGTGGCTTTGCTTTAAAGAAATGTTTTCAGTCTTAGGTCTACTACTAGAGTCAAAACCATCTATTCCATTCCATGTTATTCTAGGAAATATGATTCTCTTATTTTGTGGGCACATATTTTCCCCAAATTATTTTTTCTAATTATGATGTTCTTAATTTTTCATGTATTTATTTAAGTCAGCTCAAAATTACACATCCATATTCACAGAAACGTGATGGAATAATATTTATGACAGAAACACAAAAATTTGGGAATTCATTTTACTAGAGAGAGTTATCAGCACAACTTTCTTCCTTTCCACTTTTCACCTCTTTGTCTTACAATGAATGTGAGCCACATTTGGACTGCTGTAGATTTTTGTAAGGAATCTTGAGTTATAGGGGAGGGGAGCTGACTAAGGTACATGAAATTCAAGTTTCTACTCAGGCCTGTCTGTGACAATAGGTTTATATGGAATTAAGTATTGAAACCAACTTATACACTTTTGGGAGTAAGAAATGGTATAATTATTTCTAGCAGCTATTAAACTTTGATTAAACTGAATTTCTTAAATGAGTTTACCTTTTCCTCTCACTTATTTTTAGTATTAGTGCCCATCAAGAACAACTTCAAATACAATTACTGCCACTTCTCCTATTTTAGCAACATCACCACCCTTTCACATTCATTAGCTCTGACATTTACTCTCTGAATAAATCAAGGACAGCCTGGACAACAAAAAGACCAGTAACATAGCTGTGGCACCACAGAACTCATCATGGGCTTCAAAACCTTAGAAATTGAGAAAATATTCAGTGGAGAGCCAATGCAAATCTCTTTGCTGCATCAGCTCTGCTGTTAAAAGTGTTTAAGACCAATTTTGAAGTGACTGTGTGATAGCTGTAATGGTTGACCAGACGTAAAAAGGATAAAATTGCTGACCTGCAGACCAGCTGTCTAAATGACTTCAGACTGGTTTTGACTGGGATAGAGTTAATTTCTTCACTGTAGCTGGTATAGTGCTGTGTTTTGGATTTAGGAAGAGAATAATCTTGAACACACTGATGTTTTAGTTCTTTCTGAACAGTGCTTACACTAAGTCATAGACTTTTCAGCTTCTTATACTGCCTTGTCAGTGAGAAGGCTGGAGGTGCACAATAAGCTGGGAGGGGACACAGCCAGGACAGCTGACCCAAACTGGCCAAAGAGATATTCTATACCATATGAAATCATGCTCAACAAAAAAAATTGGGAGGAGTTGGCTGGGTGTGGCATGGCCACTGCTTTGGAACTGGCTGGGCATTAGTCAGTAAGAGGTGAGCAATTGCATTGTGCATCACTTCTTTTGTATATTTTTTTATCATTATTATTATTTTCCCTTCCTTTTCTGTCTGATTAAATTGTCTGTATCTCAGCCCAAGAGTTTTCCCTTTTTTTCAATTCTCTCCCGCATGCCACTGCAGGGAGAATGAGCAAATGGCTGTGTGGGGTTTAGCTGCCTGTTGGGTTAAACCATGACAATCAGTTATTTGCAGGACCACAGCTTTTGTGTTTAAATCTAAGGATGGGGAGAAAGGCATACTACTAAACATTTGTTGGTGATTTAATCAGGGTATCTTACATCCTTCCCATCATGTGACAATTAAGGCCATAACCCTGAAAGTGCTTGGAATACAGCCTTTCCACCAACAGAGCAAACTCTGTCCAGAGAATTAAGATGATGTTACCTTAGTAGGAAAATAACCATGGCAGTCTTGCTATCATTAGTTGATTCTAGCTAAATGCAGATGACCTGATACAAGTATTTTTATGGTTATTAAGCATTATTGTGCTTTCTATTTTAAGTGTTCTAGCTCCAGAAACATTGCATTGCATGAGAAATTGTAGCAAACCAAACATGATATAAGTGCTCGAGTTACAAAGTTAACTATACAGAAGTTAGCAAATACTTAAAGTCGTTCTCTTCATTACACAGATTGTAGAGAGAGCTCTCAAAAGTATAAATGACATTTTCTGACACATCAGGACAGGCTGATGGTAGTTGGGTATCAGACTGAAGTATGAAAAGATGAATGGAAAAAATTATGTAAAATTTGCGCCTGCGGAACATATATTCAGACAAATTAAATTCAATAGGAAATGCAAATTCAGCATCTCTCAGTCAATGCTATACACAACACAGTGTTGAATCCCATGTTATCACATTCCATGAATTGACCCAGTTCTTCAAAAATAAACTCTTACTTCAGTTGGAATAAAACATTTTCAATTACCTTGTGATATGGATTACACAGGTAACCACATGATGCTCTTTCAGTACTGTACTATCTGTGTCAGCAGTCACTGCAATTATTGACAAATAGAGGAAATCATAGGGAATGAGTGATCATAAAAAATTAATATTTCATGCTGACATGACATATAAATATCTTCCAAATTCTGTGAGAAATCAACTTAGTGTCATAGAAAGAACAACAAAAAAGCCCAAACCATAAATGAGCTATCAAGAGCAGACAAAGAAAGAAAAAGGAAGGAAAAAAGAAAGGAAAAAACCATTTTTGGAAAAAAAACCCATTTATTTTAATACTTCTGTATTAACACTTTTATTAATTTAATACTTCTGTATTAAAAGTGGGGTATTTTTGTAACACGCTATCTTTTACATATAAAAGTTCTATACTTTTTCTTTAAGAAAAAAATATTTTATTTTATTTTATTTAAAAGCTTAGTGTTTTTCTGTGACATATATCTTGCAAGATCATATGAATACCAAAATCCAGGAATACGTAAGTTGTTATTAGCTATAGCAGTCATAGTCATGTTTGTTAGTCAGATGTAATTACTAGCTTGTCTCAGTTGAAAAGATAGAGAAGGACTGAGAAGTAGTGATCAATGTTGGTGAGACATCCTCTTAGGGCTGCCTCCCTGGACACAAGCCTTTCCTAGAAATTTGTGCAGCCTTGCTGCAGGCAGGTTTTAGGATGTCAGGCAAAAAGATCGACCCCCAGAACAAGTGTGCAGAGACCATTCGTGTGGACACACAAATGTGGGCCAAAGCTTAAGAGGCAGAGGTACAAGTGCTGGACTTTGTACTATATGGCAGTGTTACACTCTCAGAAACTTAAGTCTTTGCCTTGAGTATGCTTCACTGCCTACAAGGTCAAGAGGACAGATCAAGTCAAGAGGACAAGAAATAGAGATGAAGTATAAAAGTTACCAACTTAATTACTCAGTAGGAAAGGCTTGTGGCCACCATTGCTTTCTTCCAGATACCAAATGCCCTGACTACTTCTGGCGGCATATAGTGTAAAGGGCATCACTTAATTTCCTAAGTCAAATTTTTCAGTATCCCTGGTGACATCAAAGGTTGTTTCTTAAATTTGTTCGTGCAGTTAGATGTCTTTTGTCACTGTTATCCTTTCATGTGATATCAAAGTCAATGAAATCTGCTCCCCTTTATGAAAGTGTGCTAAGAAGTTCCATTACAGACACTAAATAAATGTACAGAGTCTATCTGGCACTCAATACCATTTCACCTTAATCTCTGTGTTGCTTGTAATATAGCTTTCTGTTAATGGACTATTTAAAAAAGCAAGTTTTGTTAAGAACATTATATAGGGAAATACAAGACTTAGAAATTGATGATACTTCTACTTTGTGAATAAAAAAGTAAGGTGAAATTTAAACTGTTTACAATCACATTAGATATTAATGCCGTAAATCCTGCAGCTTTTTTCTGCTATGCAGTCTGATGGACACAAAGGCAGAGCTAAAGAGTTGTAAGCTCCCCAACCCATTATTTTATTAGTATGAGATCTAGCTCCCTAGAGAAATCACTACTAATACTAACCTGAAGACCACTAGCTCAGTTAAAAAATAAGTTACAATAAATATGGTACAGAAAAAATGCATTACAATAGAAGGAAGAACTTCATTTATGTATTTCCTCAGTGTTTTCTTCATTTTATCTTGTCATTCTTACTTTCTCGTGTAGTTTAGATGAGGGATAGAGATGTTATCTGCAATATCTGTGGCCAAGAAAACTAATGATATTTTGTTAAAACCTTAAGCAACAGTGCAAGCACTTTTACAGTTTTTATCACTGATAGCTCAACATTACTGAATCTTCTTCTAGCATCTTGTTTCTTAATTCTCTGATGAATATGGACATCCCTCTCTTTTTTAAAAATTGCAGGTATTTTGCTATAAATATTAGGCCCTTAAAAGTAGTTATTGAATTCTCAGTTTTTCATAAAAATAGAGCAAGGCTAATAATTTCCAATAATTTCAAATAAGCCCAATATTTTTTTGAGATTATACAAGTCCTAAACCCAAATCTTCAAAAACATAATCAACCTTGGAAACTCCAAATTATTTCTATAAGATTTGGCTTGCATTGGAGTAGTGAACTTCGAATCATAGAATCATTTAGGCTGGAAAAGGCCTTTAAGATCACCAAGTCCAACCATAAACCTAACACTGCCAAGCCCACCACTAAACCATGCCCATAAGCACCACATCTACACATCTTTTAAATACCTCCAGAGATGGTGACTCCACTACTTCCCTGGGCAGTCTGGTCTAATGCTTCACAACCCTTTTGGTGAAGACATTTTTCCTAATACCCAGTCCAAACCTGCCCTGGCACAACTTGAGGCCATTTCTTCTCATCGTATCACTAGTTACTTGGGAGAAGAGACCAACAGCCACCTTGGTACAACCTCCTTTCAGATAGTTGTAGAGAGTGATAGGGTGTCTCCTCAGCCTCCTTTTTTTCCAACAGGACCCTACAATTCTATTTTAAGCTTTCAACAATTATTGAAGTAAATGTGATCATATAATAAAGCACTCCTGACATGAAAATATTTGTTAAACCATCCACATGTCCTCAGCAGTGGGATGAATATGAGATCACTGCATTTCATACAATTTATTACAGTAGATATTCTATCTTCTAAGCATAGCTATTAGTTTTTGGGGAAAAAACTTAAATCTCTTTATAGATGTCATGTTTATAGTCATGCCTAATATTCCTTACATGAGTGTCATGTATTTACATAAGTAACATGAAAATAAAATACACAAATAGAAGATAAGGTTGTTACAGAAATCAACCAAATACAAGACTCTCAAGCATTACTATTCACAGATTTCTGAAAAAAAACCCACTGAGAAACAAAGGTAAAGTTAGTTGCTTCTAGGAATACTTGCTGGAAGAGTAACTAAAAAAAAAAAAAAAAAAGGAAGAAAACCCATCATGTTGTGTTAAATAGGAAATAAACTGAAGTTTCAAGCATGGATGTACTAGAACAGAGAACAGAGTTTCCTTCTCCTTCCTTTCACTGGCAACTGCAGGGTAAACCCCAGCACCGCACAAGGCGACTGTGAAGACACAGTGCAAACCCTATTCTCCTTGACAAACAGTAAATAACTTCAGGCACAAGTACTGATGGAAGCATTTTATAATATTCAGCTAATTGCAGATTATATTTCAGTCAATGATTCAGGAAATGAGAAAGATCAATAAAGAGGGTGAAGGCTAATGATATTTAATAATGTTTTGCTTGTTTTGTTTTTTTTTTTTCTCAGAACATAGCTTAGCTGACTTTACGTTTTAAATTTGTAATACTTGCTTACAAATATGAAAAATTTTCTGTAATCTGTAAAATAAACAAATATAAAAGTAATGCATAATCAGAAGTGACTTTGTTTTGTCTGAAAAAAGTATTAGCAGGTATAACAAACTATATCATCAGAACTAACTTTAAAGCAGAAAATGTTTTCTGATAGTATCCAAAAATGTCCCCAGCGGAGAAGGGTGTGCTAACTAACAGAGACAAAATTCTCTACAGAGAAGCAGTCAAACAACCATGACACCAAGAAAATGGAGGATACTATCTGCAGTATGTAAAACTCATATTGTTCTGAAAGTTGTGGAAAACCTCTGATTACCACTAACATATGGCAAGTACCCGCAAGCACTGAGCATCAGTGATTCTCTTCAATGCTTTTTCAAGTATGGAAACAGTATAAACCATTCATGAATTTTTAAACTTCACAGTACTTTCCTCTCTTCTGCAGTCTTTTCTAAATGAAAATATGATTGAAAACTCCACTGTCAAGCTCACGGTGTGCACCAATATGTAAAGAGTACGTTATTCCTTAAGTATATCAAGCTTTTTCATTCATTGTAGAAAGCACATTACAGTGTCCTGACTTTACATGTCCAAGATGCTGAAGGCATGCAAGAAAACAAAAAGGAAATAAAGATCAGGGAGAAAAAGATAGGTATACTGCAGGGAGAAACAGTGCCATAGCTAGTGCCAACCCCTTCTCTTTGGGACTGCTGTGCTTCCTTGATATGTTATAAACTAGTGTAATCACAAAAATAATATTACCAAATGTTTGTAGGTATCTGTTCATTTCAAATCTGTAAAAGAAAGGTATTATTTACATGAATTTTCTGGGTCCTTTCTCATGACAGACATTATTTCATACAGATAAGAACAATGGTTATTATTGCAGTCCATTTCTGTGGTTGGGTATCATTTTAAGCAGATGCTATTTAGTGCTGAAACAGCTATTAAAGGCAGCCATGCATGTAAGTGTTTCTGTGGATCGATTAGTGAAAACTGCTCACTCTACTGATAACTCTGTGACCTTTAGTATGAACTTTTTTCTCTTTTGCCTGTCACATTAGTGTTTGGGTTACTTTCTTGACTATGCTGAGAGATCCTAAATTTCACCAATTAGCTGAACTTGATCTCTGGTACCCCACCTGCTGCTGTTGTTTAACTGGTGCCTACACATAGTAGTGCTTCTAGAAAAAAAAACCACAACAAAACCAACAGACAGTACAGTTCCATCTCAGTCTACTGCGATTTATACACAGAAAGGTGATATATACTGTCTGTACAAATAATTTTTGGCTGAACAGATTATAGAGTCACTAATTATCACATCTGATTTCTTATAGGTTTTCAAAATGTACCCATAATACCTAACAGCGTTTTATTTAAAGAGGCATAATGCCATTGCAGAGCTGTTTGCTCCTAGATGAGGCACAACACCATTTTATCAGTAGCAGAAGAACCATATTACAGATTTTTTCCTATGTAAATTAAGTGAATATAACAATCAAAATGATAAAGTTCTTTTAAATGTCCCAGAACACACACATAAAAACATAGAATCATAGAATCCAGAATGGTCTTTTCTCCAGACTAAACAACCCCAGCTCCCTCAGCTGCTCCTCATAAGACTTGTTCTCCAGACCCTTCACCAGCTTCATTGCCCTTCTCTGGACACGCTCCAGCACCTCAATGTCCTTCTTGAAGTGAGGGGCCCAAAACTGAACAGAATATTCAAGGTGCAGCCTCACCAGTGTGGAGTACAGGGGCACGATCACTTCCCTGCTCCTGCTAGCCATAGTATTTCTGATACAAACCAGGATGCTCTCGGCCTCCTTGGCCACCTGGGCACACTGTCAGCTCATATTCAGTTGGTTGTTGACAAACACCCTCCGGTCCTTTTCTGCTGGGCACCTTTCTAGCCACTCTTCCCCAAGCCTGTAGCATTGTGTTAAAGGAGAAGCCGCTGCCTGAGCATTCACACACCATTCAGGGAGTCGCACACACACCACCTGAGACTTTAACTGCTAGGACCAGAGTCTCTTTGCAGTGGGCAACTCCACTGAGCTGACAGGTGCCTCTTTTTGACTCCTTGTTTATACAGACACTCACTCTTGGCTGCTTTATCTCCTTTCAGGATCAACCCTAGGTTTCCCTGAAGCAGAGTCTGTGACATGACATATGCCAGACAAATTTATTGAGAGGTACAGAGGTAAAAAACAGCTTGAGCTGGGTGACTCCAGAGAGGGACCCCAAACAAAGAAATCCCATGGCAATTATACTCTCACAATCTAAGTTCCCCTGCTGTCATACGGTGGTTCAATCCAATAGCAATATTTGGGTCTGGAGTCTTCTTGTTCCTTACTGGTTCCTTTCTCTGTCTCCAGGTTGGACATTCCTTTTTCTTATCTTAATGGATGCAGCTTCTGCTGATGGTTGTGGCTACCTTATCTTTCTGATTTGCCCCAGTTTCAGGGCCTTCCTTCATGTAGCTAAGTAAAAGTTCAGTATACAGTCAGCGTACCTAGATGAAAGTTCACAGCTTGCAGCCTAAGGCTTTAGCAAGCCTTGTTACTAATGCTATATATTGGACTCCATTTTAGCTAGAAAGTGACTTCTAAAAGAGTTGCATGGGGTTGTTGTGACCCTAGTGCAGGACTCAGCACTTAGCTGTGTTGAACCTCATACAATTGACCTCAGCCCATCGATCCAGCCTGTCCAGATCCCTCTGCAGAGCCTTCCTACCCTCAAGCAGATTGACACTCCTGCCCAACTTGGTGTCATCTGCAAACTTACTGAGGGTGCACTTGATCCCCTTGTCATATTGGCTTTTGCTTGTATCCCTTCCTTTAATAAAACAAAAGAAGTGTTATAATATAAAATATCCTGCATGTTGAAAAGCTGTTCTTTTCCAAGTAAAAGGAAGAATAGGAGATGTGTCATTAGTATGTTGAGAAGATGTATACTTTAAGCTCTGATTCTGCATACTGACTTTGTCTGACAACTTTCCTATGTTACAGAATCCTATTGCTGGACTGCGTTGTATAATATGAATTTAAAGAAGGCCTTTTCCTTTGCATACACACAATTCCCAACAAAATCAGAGATGCTATGTGAGGAATACAGAATTAGGTCCTATTGTTTCTCACTCCTAGTTACAAGAACCTGGAATTGTTATCCTAGATGACTGCTGGATCAGTCCTCAATGAACACAAGAAAACATAATGTATAACATAACATAAAATAACACAAAATGACATGAAATAACATAATAAAAGGGTTTTGTTTTTAATATTTTACATCTTCCACTACAAAGCTCTGTCTGGGTAGAAAGTGATTCAAGTTGTCTTGAAGAAAAACTTGTAGAAGATAGGTCACAGACAAAATTAAGTAGAATAATTCAGGTAGTAATGGGGAACCCATGTTGAAATCCATTGTGTTTTAAATGCTGTGTGAGATCTTCATCATTCTTTTACTCTGATGTCTGTTCTTTTTTTGGTCAAAACAATATTTATAATGTGACTATTATCCTGCTTCTAAAAGAAAATGAAATTAGCACATTTGTCAAGTAGATGAAATGCAAAACCAGAATGAAAACAAATCACTCCAAATATATATTTACAGATTTTCCTTTCTCCAGGAACTTTATTCTTCTATTGATGTGTGTTAATTCACAACTAGTCCTGTCAGTGTGTCTGTATAAAACACCAGAAAGTTTAAATGTATGCTATTACATATCATAGTACCACTAAGCTGGGACCACTGTCCTTAATGATGAGATTAGGTTTAATTAAGTAAGATTTAACTCTATATTTTCCTTTTCCACATGTCTGTTTTGATGCTAATGTAAGTAATACTCCTCATTGTCTTGATACTACACTTAAAATTTCATCATTTGATGTAGCAAGAAAAAACTGTATTTGGCTTTGCCAAGTTTTACTCCCCTGAAATCTAGCATTTGCCTTCTGAAACACTCCAGTAACATAAACACCTGCAATAAGTCCTTTGTCCTTTAATCATCTAAGGATCCAGTAGAATCCACAAGTTCCTTTCTTTCAACCCTCTACAGGCTAGTTATTTTTTTAATCCTTCGACTTGACCAATCTGTTTTAGTGTAATTTCACGGGCATTGCTGTGGAAATCTTCTGTGGATTTCTGTCATTTGGAACAGCCTGCCTACAAAATGCCATATCACCTGTTTTGAAATCTCTTTAGAAAAAGTGTTTTCTGCCTCAGATAGATCTTTGAATCCCTTTAGCCTTCAGTTAGCATGCAGCACTCATAGAATTTTTAAAGGTGCAGTTTGTAAAGAAAAGCTTATGTAAAATAAAGTAGAAATGCATCTGCTATATTTCTGCATCACATGTTGCATTTTTTGCTTATTTCCAATCCATAACATTGTGGAAAAATGATTTATTATCACAGCAATAACTCTAATAAATAAAGGAGTAGGAAGGCTGAAAGTCTGAATCAAAGCAGGGTGACTGTATTACTATATGCAGTTTTAACCTCTACTTTCTAGTAGAAACAAAAGCTAATTGGTCATATTTGGAAGGTGCTTCTCATCACCTATTCAAAGGTAATAATTTTGCTATTTTTTAAAATTCTTTCAGTAGCAGTATAAATAATTTTACAGAATGACTTAAAGCAAAGTGTAGTGTCAGAAATTTCTAAGTTGTCAAGATATAAGAACAACTATGAATAAGTGTTATGATTAACTTCATAGTACTGACATTATCTCAAAACGACAATACACATGGAAAATGCTCTTGCACATAACATTGGATCCTCAGAAAAATTAACTATATAAAAAGATTAATATTTTTTCTACTTTTTAGTGAATAGAAAGTTTTGCCACTTCTTGATATTTGATGAAATCTAGGAGAACAAAATTCTAAATTCTAAATAGTTAAAATTTTCTCAGTTTTTTTCTTTTCTCTCAGTGCTGTGTAGTAGCTTTGTATAGTAGCTATCGCAGAGCCCTGTGACACCTATAAAGTTCAAATGTAATAATGAGGATAAAATAAATTAACTTGCCTTGAAGTGGAATGTAAGTTTCCTAAGGTGGCACAAATAAAACCACTAAGTATTTCATAATACACTTATGACACAGGCAGACACAATTTTCCAGTAGGACCTGATCAACAAAGGAGAAAATAAATGGTATTAAATGGATTTCAATGGTAATAAATTTTATATTGTAGGATTCTGTCCCTGAAATGAGGTCTTATTAGTGACTGAAGAACCTCAAAATTTCTCTCACTGTACTTTGATGGGATTTATGTACTGCATCTGATTTGAGACCCTGAGAATCAAGAACCCAAGTGGTTAATGGGATGGAGGGGGGAGGGGCAAGAGTGAAAAGAGTGGAAGTTTTCCACTTCATAAGTCTAGTGTATTTTACATATTTTGCAGTTTTTTATTTAATTGCTTAGGGGTTCTTATCCTCCACCCTCCTTACCCCACTAGCATTAGTAAATAAAAACTAAAAAATGAGTGGTATTATTTCAGCTTTCAACTCCCTTTTATAGTACTGCATGCTATGTCTTTAAATAAAGGTGGATTCTGCACACTTGCCTTTTTACTAATATGGAAAAAAATGAAAGAAACATTATAGTACTCCAAACTGGCTGATGGATGTGGTAGTTTTCTCTGTAATGGAATACTTATTTATCATCTGGCTGTGTGGCAAGTGAGTATAAGTAGTACCTCACTCCTAAAATGACTGATGGGAACCTGAAAGGTCTGTTTGTCACACTTTGTCTGCTACAAACAAAACAGATAAGAGGCTTGTGGCTCAGTCTTTTGCATACAAAGACAGATTCATGTTTCCATCAGAATATGTGTACTCTAAATAAAAATAAAAGAATCTACAGCTGCTTATTTTCTTTTTAAAGAACGTGGAAGAATTACATAAAAGCAGCTAGATGATGTTATTGGCAAAAGCAAGAACTATACTTTCTAATTCTTTTTGTGTGTTGAGAGCAGAAAGAAAAATAGAAACAGAATAAGAGTATATTATATCAAACTATGTTTTAACTTGAAATTATTCCACAGATGATACATCTTGTGATTAAGGCAACACTTCAAGATTTTAAAGTTGTCAGTTTGATTGTGGTTTTTTTTTTTTAACATGATGATTGCAAAGTAACACAAAGTTTGTCACATAGTGCTGAACATGAAATAGAAAGGTCATCCACATATTTATGGAAAAATAAAACAAACAAACAAACAAACAAAAAAACAAGACAAGAAAATGCAGTAATATAAGCTAGATTAAAAAAATGTAATTGCATGATTACTGTCTTGAATGTTTGTTCTAATTTCACTGTCTTCAAGATCAGAGAAACTGGTCATTTTTTCTGCATGATATAGAATTTTAAAATTGCATATTAGATTTGAAGTCATTTAGCACAGAGAAAATATATACAGATATCTTCAATTTCATGTTTTCAAAAAATGAAATTTAAAGCATAGATTTCTTTATTTTTAAATCAAGGGGATATATTGAAGTTCAGCAACTATAAGCTTTTTCTGGGTTCAAACGGTGAGATCCTGATTTTGAATACTACTTATCTCTTACTTTTTCCCTTACACAGGAAAACAAAACTAACAATTGCATCCCTCTGTAGAACACTAGTAGTTGAATTTTCTTTTTGCTTATTGAAAGTGATAAATTTTGTGTTAAATAATATCAAGGTATGTGGGTCTACAGTCTTAACTTTAAAGAATTATTTTTATTTTTATATTCTACATTTTTCCAGTGTCTTCCAAGAAACAAAAACATATTTCTGTTTTTAATAATTCAAACAGTGAATCAAATTAACTCCCTACAACTGAGTTTTGCTATACATATATATAGAATAAAAAATGATATCTCCTCATTTGTGGGTATTTCACTGCCTCTGAATTTCTTCTGTGGATAAAGGTGAAGCTATACTTTTTCTGCTTTCCACACTGCTTTCCACATTTCTTCTTTAAAATAGCCAAAGAGTAGAAATCATAAGAACAAGGATGTGGACAAACTTTCATTCATAGCAGGACAGCACTCAGACCCTCCAAAATGTCACCCATGAAAGGGATGCTCTGAAGACAGAGAATAATTTTCCTAAGAAAAATGTTGAACATATAAGATAATCATATGCTCCTTTTAATCAAAACAATAAAAGCTTTCAGTCTAGGACTTAATATTTTAGGAACTTTTTCAGAATACCTACAGTAACATGACTATTTGTTCCATAATTTTAATCAATAAGATGTCCAGGTTAGCTTTGTGTTTTGGTTTAGGTTCAAGGTGTTTTTAACACACATACATGCCAAAAGTTTGTTTATGGATGAACATTAGCTCATGTCTTTACCAAAAGCTTTACACAATCAGTTCAGCTGAATCAGGGTTCAGTGAGTGTAAACAGCAGTTCCAATGATTTTACAGTAAAGGAAAACATTATGACAAGTTACTGCAAAAAATCTCCTGCTTAGAGAAGCATGCATGTTTACCGTCATATCACAAGAAACAACCTTCATTAATTTTAAGGTAAACTTTTGCCCTTTCTATAATTCTTTCATGATATTAAAATCTCATCACAAGAGTGTCCATACTCTGTGTTTAATTTATCACAATGACATCTGGCACAGAGCTTGCTCATAACATCTCCCCACCTGTCACAAAGAGTTCAATAACAGCACACAATTGTCAATACTTTTTTCTTTATTTTTCTTCCTCCTCTTCACTTGTTAGGGAGCAAGAGAAATTTCTTTGGCTGCATGAATTGTACATACATGCTTGTACGTGTAACCCTATTTTGTGAGGAGTTCCATCTGAAACAGAATACTTCCTTCCTCCTTTCCATCTGACTACTAATAGTGGTCTGCACAGGGTGGGAAATAGGAAGGGAAAAGTATGTAGGCAGGATATGAGAAGAAAAAAATGGACCATTTCATCCACATATATGTACAAATAGATTGGTTTGGAAAAAGCACAGACTACATCTCTAGCTTGTATTATCTTTCTGTACCCCTATTCTGTGGTGGACATCTTCACTCAAGGCCACTCAAGGAGAGCTGACAATGGGTCAATACAACAGCGTGGTTTAAGCCCTAAGAATGACATCATATGTGCATGTATATGACTGACAGTGTTATCAGGGCAAAAAACAATGTACGTGTCAGGATCTAAGCAGAACCACAGGTTTCATTGTCTCTTTCTGTTACTGTCCTGTTCCCGTGCTTCTGGACCTAAAATCAAAACAGGAACTCTTGAATTTGCAATTGAAAAAATTTAAACAATATATATTTACTTCCAGAATTTTGATTTCTGGAAACATTCATTAGTAAAAGAATAAAAAATCAAAATGTTTTCTTGTTTGAAAAATTAATTTCTGATCCTTCCTACTACAACAGGAATGGAATTTATTAAAAATAAAAAGGACCTTAAAAGAGGCATGATTAGTCAGTATTCAAAGATAAAATTACTAAATTATTGCAGCTTTCATGATGTGATTTATTTCTAGTATCTAAATTTAGTCTCCACTAGCATTTGTTCTTTATCTAGCTAGTAGTTAATCTCCAAATCTTAATGGTGAGGCTGTATTCAAAAGCAATCACAGCTTTGGATAATTAAAAACAGAGTTACTATTAGCCCCTGATTCTCACTGAGACAAAAATAAAAATGTGTACCCCAATGGTGTGCATCAGACTTCATAGGGCAGCCTGATGCTTTATGATATTTTATGTAATCAGTGAAGAAAAACATTACCCAAAACCAACAATGTTATTTGGCCATGTTTGTTCCTCTGCTATGTGTTATAGAAACTGACAGACGTACTGCATTCGGCATAAATCTGCATTTTACACTGATATTCCTTATACTTTCAAATTGCAATAAAACAAGTTGTAGCAACAACTGTGAGCATACAGATTTTGGTTGTCTTTCTGGAATTAAATAATGCAAAATATTATCAGCTAACAGTACATATGAATATCCCTCAAGAAGATTTAATGATAGAAATGTACTAGAACATAGGAAAAATAAAGAAATTGTGGTAAGAGAGAGGCAATTTTTTTTAATATTGTCAGATACAAAGGGAGTACTGTAGGCATACACAGATAATACAGTTGATTAATTCTAGCTCCTTTACCAGTGTTGATGAAAAAACTAAAAAACACAAAAACTACCTGAAGTTTTCCATTAACTTTATATCTATCATGATTACGATCTTCAAAAGTCACTAGTTCAGAACTTCAAGGTGATGAAAATCCAATAACCATTGAGAAGAGTTTCTTCGCAGCATTCAAGTTTGGCCAAAGTCTTTGAATATCAATTAGTTTTTTTCAGTTTTTTTCATTGAAAGGCCATAACACATTGTTCTAACTGGAAGAATTATCTCTGTAATTGCAGTTTCATAATGTATAGCCTGGTTCCAAAGAAATAACCTACCCCTTACCCTTTTATATTAACAAAATATTTTGGCTTTCCTATTCTGGAATATACTTTTCCTTAGAGAGGGGTGTTTTATAGTTTAAAGACCACTTGTTCACTTTTTGTCCCTGCATATAGCTCAAGAAAAGGTTTAGACACCAGTTTAGCACTACTACCTGCACAGCTTTGAACATTATACTATTTTCTTAAAGGCCACCAGCTGATAATTTTTCTCAGCAGTCTACCTGCTATTGTGGACAGCCAAAATAAAGCAAATTCTAAGGAAAAAAGACCACAGAATCTGTTTTTTATTTTGGATGTTTATATGTCTTACTGTACCTTATTACATCTATGGCTCTACATTTTCAGTGTTACAGGAACAATAAATATGCCATACCCATGTTAAGAAAATAGACAATAAAAGTATAAGTCTGTTAACTTCTCCACAACTTAACTAGGCTTCCTATAGTTCAACTTCAACATGGGATCTTTGATCATGGAGGGCTAAATGATCTGTGTGAAAATATTTTTAAAACATACGTTGCATTAGTTTCTAACCAAAATTTTAAAATATTTGTTGTCATTTTGCTCTGTATGTTAGGGAGTGTTTTGATTGTATAGAGCTTAACGGTTGTGATGATAAGGTCGAGTGCTTATGGGTTAGGATGAGGGGGAAGGTTAACAAGGCAGATACCCAAGGAGTCTGTTATAGACCACCCAGCCAGGATGAAGAGGTAGATGAAGCATTCTACAAGAGGCTGGCAGAAGTCTCACAGTCGGTTGCCCTTGTTCTCATGGGGGACTTCAATTTACTGGATATCTGCTGGAAATGCAACACAGCAGAAAGGAAACAGTCTAGGAGGTTCCTGGAGTGTGTGGAAGACAACTTCCTGACACAGCTGGTAAGTGAGTCTATAAGGGGAGGTGCCTTGCTTGACCTGCTGTTTACAACAGAGGAGGACTGGTGGGAGATGTGGTGGTCGGAGGCTGTCTTGGGATTAGCAACCATGATATGACAGACTTCTCCGTTCTTGGTGAAGTAAGATGTGGGGTCAGCAAAACCACTACTATGGAATTCTGGAGGGCAGACTTTGGCCTGTTTAGGGCACTGGTTGGAGAGTTCCTCGGGAGGCAGTCCTGAAGGGCAAAGGGGTCCAGGAAGGCTAGGCTTTCTTCAAGAATGAAGTCCTAAAGGCGCAGGAGCAGGCTGTCCCCACATGCCGCAAGACGAACTGGCTGGGAAGATGACCGGCCTGGCTGAACAGGGAGCTTTGACTGGCATTCAGGAAAAAAAGGAGATCTCGTGAGGTCATGCAGAGAGAAAATTAGAAAGGCAAAAGCCCAGCTAGAACTCAATCTGGCCGCTGTTGTAACAGAAAACGAAAAATGTTTTTACAAATACATTAACAACAAAAAGAGAACCAAGGTGAATCTCCATCCTGTATTGGACATAGAGGGGAACATTGCCACTGAGGATGAGGAAAAGGCTAAGGTACTTAATGCCTTCTGTGCCTCAGTTTTTAATATTCAGACCAGTTATGCCAGGGGTATTCAGCCCCCTGAGCTGGAAGACAGGGACCGAGAGCAGAACAAACCCCCCATAATCCAGGAGGAAGCAGTTTATGACCTGCTGAGCCCCCTGGACACTCACAAGTCTATGGATCTGGATGGGATCCATGCAAGAGTACTGAGGGAGGTGGCAGAGGATCTTGCCAAGCCACTCTCCATCATTTATCAGCAGTCCTGGTTAAAAAGGGAGGTCCCAGATGACTGGAGTCTTGCCAATGTGACGCCCATCTACAAGAAGGGCTGGAAGGAGTATCTGGAGAACTACAGGCCAGTCAGCCTGACCTCGGTACGGGGGAAGATTATGGAGCAGTTCACCTTGAGTGAGCTCACCAGGCATGTGCAGGACAACCAGGGGATCAGGCCCAGCCAGCATGGCTTCACGAAAGGCAGGTCCTGCCTGACCAACCTGATCTCCTTCTATGACCACGTGACCTGCCTACTGGATGAAGGAAAGGCTGTGGATGTTGTCTACCTAGACTTTAGTAAAGCTTTTGACACTGTCTCCCACAGCATCCTCCTAGAGAAGCTGGTGGCTCATGGCTTAGACATGTAGTGGCTTGTATTCTTCTCTGGGTAAAAAACTGGCTGGATGGCTGGACTCAGAAAGATGTGTTGAATGGAGCTAAATCCAGCTGGTGGGCCAGTCATGAGTGGTGTTCCCCAGGGCTCAGTTTTGGGGCCAGTCTTGTTTAATATCTTTATCAATGATCTGAATGAGGGGATTGAGTGCACCCTCAGTAAGTTTGCAGATGACACCAAACTACTCGAGGGTAGGAAAGCTCTTCAGAGGGATCTGGACAGGCTGGATCAATGGGCTGAGGTCAATTGTATGAGGTTCAACAAGGCCAAGTGCTGGGTCCTGCATTTGGGTCACAACAACCCCATGCAATGCTACAGGCCTGGGGAAGAGTGGTTGGAAAGCTGCCCGGCAGAGAAGGACCTGGGGGTGCTGGTGGACAGCAGGCTGAACAGGAGCCAGCAGTGTGCCCAGGCAGCGAAGAAGGCCAATAACATCCTGGCTTGTATCAGAAATACTATGACCAGCAGGAGCAGGGAAGTGATAGCTCCCCTGTACTTGGCACTGGTGAGGCCACACCTCGAACACTGTGTTCAGTTTTGGGCCCCTCATGACGAGAAGGACATTGAGGTGCTGGAACATGTCCAGAGAAGGGCAACAAAGCTGGTGAAGGGTCTGGAGAACAAGTCTGGTGAGGAGCAGCTGAGGGAGCTGGGGTTGTTTAGCCTGGAAAAGAGGAGGCTGAGGGGAGACTGTATCACTGTCTACAACAACCTGAAAGGTGGTTTTACCAAGGTGGGTGTTGGTCTCTTCTCCCAAGTTACTAGTGATAGGACAAGAGGAAATGGCCTCAAGTTGCATTGGGGGTTGGATATTAGGAAAAATTTCTTTACTGAAAGAGTGGTCAGGCATTCGAACAGGCTGCCCAGAGAGGTGGTGGAGTCACCAAACCTGGAGGTGTTCAAAAAACATGTAGATATGGCACTTTGTGACATGTTTTAGGAGGCATGGTGGTGTTGGGTTGATGGTTGGACTTGATGATCTTAGAGGTCTTTTCCAACCTTAACAATTCTATGATTCTATGAGTCTACGTTTTCTACTATTCGTTCTTTCCAAAGATAGCACCAGAAGTGACTATTAACTCAACATGGATCTAGCTCAGCTGAAACAACTCCAGAATATATTCTTGATCTCTCACAAAGCATTGCAGAACTTTCTTTTCTCCAAGTGTTAGAAATCTTCCTACTCAAAGGGAGGAAATATGAACCTGCAGCAGAGAACATGGAGAATGTAAGACACTCCAAGGGCAGTTCAAAGCAAATAAGAGCAGGGGCTGCAAGGAGTCATGGAGGATACTGATGGCAATTTGTGAGAAGCGATATTTCTTTCTAGGGATGGGACAGGCAAGAAAGTGGGAATATCTGATGCACAATCTGAATTCCCATCTTGGCCAGAGGAGCTGTTCCACTCCACTGCTAAATGTACACTTTGTGTGTAGCTGGACATGTCAGATCACTATGGAAAGAAAGAGGGAAAGAAAAACACCAACTGGAAATTCAGACAGGTTGTGAAGATGGGTAGAGAGCTATTGCTGTGAGCTCCTGGCAGTCAGTGAGGCAGACCCCACGCTACCCTTTAATGTATTCATAGCTCTGAGTTTCCATACTACTGCTTTTACCCCTCTCAGATATGTTTGTCCAGTCTGCCTGACATACCCATCATTTCCTTAATAACTTAATCTCCAGTAGCCAAACAGGAAAAAGACTGGAGATATTTTGACTTTGGCAGGCTATTGTTTAAGTAGAGCCTACATCACTTGTTTATCACATTGGGTCACTCCCTACCCTGCCCAAGGCAGCAAAGGCTATCTGATCTCCTAGGACACCTTCTCTCTCAATTAGGGTTAGAGAGAAGATCATTCCTGAACTCTCTTTGTCACTAAACTACCTGAGCTACCTGAGATTAACTTTCAGACTAGGATGAACAGAATCCAGCTGATCTTCCTCCAATTAACTCAAGCATACAGATGAAAACATCTTTATGTGTTGATGTGAGCAACAATGAAGATGGCCTGGTTAGAAGGGGAAAATTACAGAACAGAAGAAATTGTTTGCTGAAAAATACTGAGCATTTTCTCATTTTTTCTCAATAACCCAGGCTGTTTTCCCCAGCGTATTTTTTACATGCACTACAGGGACTTTATCCCCTTCCACAGTACGTAAGAGTTCTGATTGGGCAGGGCCAGCTTGATTGGCAGAGCCCCTAGTGTTAACTAACCAGGTGGCTTTTGCTAAATGTGTATCCCAGTGTTTGAATGTCCCACCCGCCATTGCCTTCAGTGTAGTCTTTAACAGTCCATTGTATCATTCAATTTTCCCGGAGGCCAGTGCGTGATAGGGGATGTGATACACCCACTCAATGCCATGCTCTTTGGCCCAGCTGTCTATGAGGTTGTTTCGGAAATGAGTCCTGTTGTCTGACTCAATTCTTTCTGGGGTGCCATATCGCCATAAGACTTGTTTTTCAAGGCCCAGGATAGTGTTCTGGGCGGTGAAATGGGGCATGGGATATGTTTCCAGCCATCCGGTGGTTGCTTCCACCATTGTGAGCACATGGCGCTTGCCTTGGCGGGTTTGTGGCAGTGTGATATAATCAGTATGCCAGGCCTCCCCATACTTATACTTCAGCCATCGTCCTCCATACCACAGAGGTTTTACCCGGTTGGCTTCCTTGATTGCAGTGCATGTTTCACATTCATGGATAACCTGTGCAATAGCGTCCATGGTCAAGTCCACCCCTCGATCATGAGCCCATCTGTATGTTACATCTCTTCCTTGATGGCCTGAGGTGTCATGGGCCCACCGAGCTATAAAGAATTCACCCTTATGTTGCCAGTCCAGATCCACCTGAGCCACTTCAGTCTTAGCAGCCTGATCCACCTGTTGGTTGTTTTGATGTTCTTCAGTGGCCCGACTCTTGGGAACATGAGCAGCCACATGACGTACCTTCACAACCAGGTTCTCCACCCGGGCTGCAATATCTTGCCACAATGCAGCAGCCCAGATGGGTTTGCCTCTGTGCTACCAGTTGTTCTGCTTCCATTGCCGTAACCACCCCCACAGGGCATTTGCCACCATCCATGAGTCAGTACAGAGATAGAGCACTGGCCATTTTTCTCATTCAGCAATGTCTAAAGCCAGCTGGATGGCCTTTACTTCTGCAAACTGACTCGATCCACCTTCTCCTTCAGCAGATTCTGTGACTTGTCATATAGGACTCCATACAGCAGCCTTCCATCTCTGATGTTTTCTCACGAGTTGACAGGACCCGTCAGTGAACAGGGCATATTGCTTCTCATTTTCTGGTAGTTTGTTATACAGCGGAGCCTCTTCAGCACGTGTCACCTCCTCCTCTGGCGATATTCCAAAATCTTTGCCTTCTGGCCAGTCCATGATCACTTCCAAGATTCCTGGGCGACTGGGGTTTCCTATTTGAGCCCGTTGGGTGATCAGTGCGACCCATTTACTGCACATAGCATCAGTTGCATGATGTGTAGAGGGGACCCTCCCTCTGAACATCCAGCCCAGCACCGGCAGTCGAGGTGCCAGGAGGAGCTGTGCTTCAGTACCGATCACTTCTGAAGCAGCTCGAACCCCTTCACATGCTGCCAATATCTCTTCTTCATTTGGAGTGTAGCGCGCTTCGGACCCTCTCTATCCCCGACTCCAAAACCCTAGGGTTTGACCTCGGGTCTCCCCTGGTGCTTTCTGCCAGAGGCTCCAGGTAGGGCCATTCTTCCCGGCTGCATGTAGAGCACATTTTTTACGTCTTGTCCTGCCCCGACTGGCCCAAGGGCTACTGCATGAACTATCTCCTGCTTTATCTGTTCAAAGGCTTGTCGTTGTTCAGGGGCCCACTTGAAATCATTTTTCTTCCAGGTCACTTGATAGAGAGGGCTTACAATCAGACTGTAATTTGGAATGTGCATTCTCCAAAAACCCACAACACCTAAAAAAACTTGTGTTTCCTTTTTGCTAGTTGGTGGAGACATGGCGGTTATTTTGTTGATCACATCCATTGGGATCTGCCGACGTCCATCTTGCCATTTTATTCCCAAAAACTGAATCTCCTGTGCAGGTCTCTTCACTTTACTTTGTTTTATGGCAAAACCAGCCTTCAGAAGGATTTGGACTATTTTCTTCCCTTTCTCAAAAACATCTTCTGTTGTGTTGTCCCACACAATGATGTCATCAATGTACTGAAGGTGTTCTGGAGCTCCACCCTGTTCCAGTGCAGTACGGATCAGTCCATGGCAAATGGTAGGGCTGTGTTTCCACCCCTGGGGCAGTCGATTCCAGGTGTACTGGACGCCCCTCCAAGTGAAAGCAAACTGTGTCCCGCACTCTGCTGCCAAAGGGATTGAGAAGAATGCATTAGCGATATCAACAGTGGCATACCATTTGGCTGCCTTTGACTCCAGTTCGTATTGAAGTTCTAGCATGTCCGGCACAGCAGCACTCAGTGGCGGAGTGACTTCATTCAGGCCACGATAGTCTACTGTTAGTCTCCACTCTCTATTAGACCTCCACACTGGCCATATGGGATGGTTAAAGGGTGAGCAGGTCTT
This sequence comes from Morus bassanus, assembly GCA_031468815.1. NCBI lineage: Eukaryota > Metazoa > Chordata > Aves > Suliformes > Sulidae > Morus > Morus bassanus. The sequence continues at coordinate 53,997,059 of CM062600.1, read as the reverse complement.
ACTGATCACTCCTTGACTCTCCAGTCAACGAATGAGCTCATGGATGGGAATCAGGGAGTCTCGGTTGGTGCGGTATTGCCGCTGGTGCACTGTTGTGGTGGCAATTGGCACCTGTTGTTCTTTGACCTTCAGCAACCCCACAACAGAAGGGTCCTTCGAAAGATCGGGCAAAGTAGACAACTGTTTAATTCCCTCTGTCTCCAAGGCAGCTATACCAAAAGCCCACCTGTACCATTTTGGATCCTTGAAATACCCTCTCCTGAGGTAGTCTATGCCAAGGATGCACGGAGCCTCAGGGCCAGTCACAATGGCGTGCTTTTGCCACTCATTCCCAGTTAGGCTCATTTCTGCCTCCAATACAGTTAGCTCTTGGGATCCTCCTGTCACTCCAGCAATATAGATGGCTTCTGCCCTTACATAGTTTGATGGCATTAGGGCGCACTGCACACCAGTGTCCACTAGAGCCTTATACTCCTGTGGGTCAGATGTGCCAGGCCATCGGATCCACACAGTCCAGTAAACCCAGTTGTCCCTTTCCTCCACCTGGCTGGAGGTAGGGTCCCTCTAATTCCAATTGCAGAATTTGCAACTCACTCCTTGTAAATGGGAATCAGAAGTCTCTCTGTTAAGATCACAGATAGAATCAGCACTTCTACTCTTCTGTCTGGGGAACTGCTTACTGGAAACTGGAGCAGCAACTTTCCTGGAAGAACCCCCCTGAGTGATTTTTCTTCCTTGCAACTCACATACCCATGCCTCTAGAGTCGAGGTAGATGTTCCATCCCACTTCCTCATGTCCTCTCCATGGTCACACAGGCAAAACCATAGGGTGGCCCGTGGTGTGTATCTTCTCTCTTGAGCAGAAGGATGCTTACTCCTAATGGCTGAGATACTGGTCCGTACAGGTAGGGAGTTGGACATATTCTCTTCGAGTTCCTGAACCTTCCGGAACAGTTTCTCCACAGACAAGGAGAGGAAGAGACATGTGCTTCATAATCCCGGAGTTTACCCATCACATCCTCCACCCTTGGTGCCTCTTCATCTTTCCAGGACATTACTGCCAGTGAGTTTACATGGGATGATAGTGCGCTCCGTACAAACTTCCGCCATATGGGTCGTGTGCACTGGGCTTCATCTGGATCTTTGGATGAATGTTCATTGTCCAGGTCACCATAAACCACCTCAAGCACAGCTAATTCCCTCAGGTACTGAATACCTTTCTCTATGGTGGTCCATTTTCCTGGGCGATATCTAACATCTTCCTTGAAGGGATACCTTTCTTTCACAGCAGACAGGAGTCACCTCCAGAGGCTGAGGTCTTGTGTCCCTTTTCCAATTGCTTTGTCAATGCCCCCATCCCTAGAAAGGGATCCCAGTTGTTTGGCTTCCTTACCCTCTAATTCCAGGCTACTGGTCCTGTTATCCCAGCATCGGAGCAGCCAGGTTACAACATGCTCACCTACATGACGGCCAAAATCTTTTTGCATATCGCAACTCACTTAAGGATAGGGATCGGGTAGTTTCCGTCTCTTGTACGAGTTCTTCCTCTTCTTCCTCCTCTCCTCGTGACAGCCCTACTTTTCCATCATCTCTTTCTAAACGAGTTGACTTTCTCTTCCAAGATCTCTTCTTGTGTAGAGGGGCAACTGATACTGGCACGGGTTGATTCTCTGATTCAGCTTCAGTGTCTGTTGTGGGTATTTGAGTGGTCACAGTGCTTGTCTTTGGGCTTGGAGTAGCTGCAGAGCCTGTTGTGGGGGTTTGAGTGGCCACAGTGCTTGTTGTTTTCCCTTTCTTTGTCTTTTTAGATCCAGGGGCCTTCTCTTCCCCTTGGGGTTACTGAATAGTGTTAAATAGGGCTCAGTAGGCATGGGCCAGGCCCCAACACATTGCAGTGATTTGTATCTCTCTGGAGTTGCTAGGGTGACAACAGACTTCCTCCAAATATTCTACTAATTTTTCAGGATTCTGCACTTGTTCGGGGTTGAAGTCCCAAAACACTGGAGGTGCCCACTGTCTTAGACATTTGCCCATACTATCCCACATACCCTGCCACCCATAATTGTCGAGCCTTGGGGCAGATCTCTGGATGATATTCTTAACTTGCGTATTAACCTTAGACAAAACCGAAACAATCTGCCATAGGAATATCAACAGATGTATCTTAACTACCCAAGCATGTTCAAGATACTGAAAATTTGTTGCAATGAAGGACGAGATGTTATAGAATAAGGTAGATAAGGTGCCATTCTGTATTTCCTCCATAAAAAACCTCTCAGGGGAGGAGGTATAATTGCTAATTGTCTCCATGAGGTGGTACCTGAAGTACAGTAACGGCTTCCATGCAAGACCCAAATAACCAATAAAACTCAAGGCCAGTGTTTTAGTAACAAATCTCCTAGGCAAAACATCTCTAACCACTGCAGAGCACAGCAAACTACAAAACCCAACACCAATCTTTAACATGTACTTCAAAATCAGCATGGTGTAGGTCTGACTAACTAATATCGAGAACAGATGAATCAATGCTGTGACCAGCAACTGTTATTATCTCAAACCCTTTGTGCTCCATGTTGGGCACCAAAAAGGACTGTTGTGGTTTAGCCCCGGTCAGCCAATAAGCACCACACAGCCGCTCGCTCACTCCCCCCACCCTTGTGGGATGGGGGAGAGAATCGGAAGGGCCAAAGTAAGAAAATTCGTGGGTTGAGATAAGAACAGTTTAATAATTAAAATAAAACAGCAATAATAATAATAATAATAATAATAATAATAATAATAATAATAAAAGGAAAATAATGAGCGAAAGAGAGATGAAACCTTGGAAGAAGAGGGAAAAAAATAACTAAACAACAAGTGCTGCAACCACTCACCACCTGCTGACCTACGCTGCCAGTCCCTGAGCCACAATCGCTGCTTTCCCTGGCCAACTCCCCCCAGTTAATATACTGGGCATGACGTCACATGATATGGAATACCCTTTGGCCAATTCGGATCAGCTCTCTTGGTTGTACCCCCTCCCTTCCTGGCTTCTTGTGCACCTGGCAGAGCATGGGAAGCTGGAAAAGTCCTTGACTAGTGTAAGCACTACCTAACAACAACTAAACCTTTAGTGTGTTATCAACATTATTTTCATACTAAGTCTAAAACGTAGCACTATACCAGCTACAGTGAAGAAAATTAACTATCCCAGCTAAAACCACGACAACCTTCTACAAGATCTTGGACTCTGACTTGAGATTCTGTTTCGTGGATCATCTTTGCAGTGAAACTCTGCCTCTTATTGGTTCAGTCCCCCTCTGGGCTCAGTTTGTCCTTCTCCCTTTTGAGATTGTTTGGCTCCTTCTAAAATCTATCTAATTCACTTCATATTTATATTATATAAATAATAACTATTTGCTATATAACAGTAGAGAAAATGGGTTTAGAAACAAGAACTGTCTCTGACATCTACTGTCATGTAAAAGCCTATGTCAGACTTTTGAAATTTCTTGCCTTCCAGAAGAGGCTGGACACTTCCAGGGTATCTACTGAGTGTGACACTTTTGTTTGTGCTAAATTCTGAACCCTCTCTGGCAATTTCAAGTGTTCATTGTCCTTTCCCTATTCTCTTGTTTTAAAAATTATAAGGCCCTCTTCAGTCCCTTTTCTTTGAATTGCCTAAGGCTGCTTGGATGCATTTACAATTTCAGCTTCTATAACATCACATGGCAATGAGTTCCAAATTTTAATACCATATTATTTCAAAAAATTTTCTTTTAAAGAAAAAAACCTGTCTCTCATATGAATAAAAGTAGTGATTAATATACCTTATTCACCTTTTCCTTGCCACATGTATTTATGTGAATTTCTATCATGGTTCCTTCTGTTATCTTGTTTTTAGCTTGAATGGGGCAATGTTTTATTCTCTCATTAGTTCATATAGAAATGCCCTTGATCACCCTCTCTCCTTTTTCTAGATTTTTCATACATAGGGCAGGGAAGGGACAGAATTACATGTAATATGATAATGACCAGATACACCATCAGGTATTTAAATTGCAAAATTATATTTTCATTCTGTCTTTTTTTACTTCCAAATAAAGGACATTATTTGATTTGCCTTTGCCTATTTGCATGTGATTGGAGCCACTGGAATTGACAAAGCTGACTCCAAGTGCTCTCCTGCGTGCGGCTACAGCTAGTTGTCTTCTCAGTAATCATAAACTTAATAGATAATTCAACGAGGTGCTAATTCAGGTGATAATTCAGCCACATTCACTGTGGTCTGGTCTGGCAAACTAACTTTAAACTCTAGACTATGTTTGAAAATTTATTGGACTAAAACCTGTTTTCAGCAGGACTGAATAGACAATGCATTAGTTTTAGCATTTTTTATTTATTCACAAATTTACCAGACTATAAATAATCTCAGCATTCTCAATGTTGAGTGTTGTGGATGTTCTTATTTTTGCTAATATCTTTGCAAAAGCCCACTGAAAGCTCCATTAGAACTTGGTGTCATTCAGTCAGGTCTTTTCAGCTACATATCTTGCAGCTATCACACAAACAAAACATGCTCTTTGAGGGACTTTGATTCCATGAGACACTGAATACTCTTCATTTAACATCTGCCACGTTGAGGTGGCTGTGTATGTAAGAGGACACTGCTTATCAACCAAACCTTTCAAATATATTCTGTTATGAGATGCTTTGATTTTCATTTTCTAAGAGGAAGAATACTATGTTAAAATATTGGTTTAATTAAAAGAGAACCACCATATCTTCAGAAACCTGGCAATATGATGGAATCTTATGATTTCACTTAATATGCTGCTGCATTCACTTGAAATCTATTAACGATTATCATCTAAAAGGTTGAAGCCTTTCATCAACTATCAGTAAATGCATCTTAAAAAAAAAGTAGATCACATGCAGCATGAAGAAGAAAAAGAATGAAATTCAAGATTCATGTGATTTAACAGGAATTACACTACTTTACAGTTATAATTTTACTGAAACTACATTCATTTGTAACAATATAAAAGTCAGGAATTAACATCAGCCTGAGACAGTTTTCATTTTGGTTCTCTAAATGATAGAGGGAGAAAAGTATCTTTTCTTTATTCCTTCTATTTATTTAGTGACTTTTCTGTGGCCACCATACATTCTGAAAAACAGTAATTTTTTACATTGTCAAATTTTACATTGAACATTACACAGTTCATCCCAGTGGAGGAAAACTAAACACAGAGGCCAAGCACTACAATAAACTTTTGGAAAAAAGGAAACAGATATAAAACAATGTTTCCAGTGTTTCCATTTTAACCTAGCAAAAGAATGTATTGTATTTGAGTATTCTGTGTCAAACTTTCAGGTAATATGATCAAAGTACTAAGTTCTGCACAGCCTTCCCATCCATAATCAACCTCTTGTTCCTATATCCACAAAGGTAATAATAAAGTATACCTGGGCTCTGTTTGAATACATATATTATGTCTCTCCAATAACTTAGATAAAAGAAATGTGTGCTCGAGAAAAGAGAGTGCTCTACCTAAACACATTCCTCAATCTTAGTGTCTTGATAAGGAGGAGTTCTTTGAAAAGCTGCTTCTATTTCCAGATCTCTTTCCCCTCACAGAATGTCCTTTTCACATTATAGTTGAACCTACATGCGGTGATCTACCTCTATTTTCACATATTCAAGCACCTGAGAACATATTGGTAAGGGAGGATTAGTCCAGACATCTTTTTATAGGATCCTTGATACTGTTGGTTTTTTAAGACACCGAATAGTGAGAGAAGAAAGAAGCTGAATCCACAGGTGACTTAGGTCATTATGAAACAGGTTTCAAAATCCTTGTCCTAATCACATCTTAAGGATGGATGATCTTGAAGCTGCAAACTGAAGACACTGATACATTTACCAATTCTACTTATCTTTTTAAGTCAGTCTTTATTGTGCTCAGATACTCAGTACTATTGCCTACAAATGGGTAATAATAAAAATAATGCATTCTACTACACATTTATTAAAAATCATAGTTAAGAAATTATGCAGACATTTGCTATAAATTTGTTTTCTTCTGGCAGAAATCATAATCAGGCTTTCTTACTTTTTAATATACAATAAAATTCTGCTTTTAATAGGACCAACATGGAGTTTTTCAAATAAGATAACTTTTTATTATCTCTTCTATGATAATTTTAAAATTAGGATTGATACCGCCCTGTTTCCCTGTATCCTATGTATTTCTGTTATAAGTGTTTGAGTATTGATACAGTCCACAGAAATGTCTTGAAGAAGAATTAAGGTATTTTAAGTTAGCAAGACATTGAACATTCAACCTGTTCCTCAAAGACAGCTGTAGAATGCCTGTCTTCAGCTTAATTTACTATAATTTTCCTTCCTTAACCCAAAGACACAGGGAAATAGTGATTACTCAAAGCTGTTCTGAAGTTTGGAAAGTTGATGTAATTCCTAAATCATAGTTTAGGGCAAAGTTACACGACAAGTGCAGTTCATCACATTGTTCTGCAATTTATCATTAGGATATTAGCACATAAATCTCGACCATGCACCAATATAGTTCTAAGCAGAGGTTTTTGTTTGAGTTCTCCAAATTCATTTTATATACAATTTAAGTTGCCCCCTGCAGCCCTTTATGAAGCAGTGATCTTGATCACATCATGTTATGTCATGTGAAATGGCTGCTGAACTTTTTTTAAGATGACAGAAATAGTCTACACCAGCCTAACAGTTTTCTTTGTTTGTTACACTTTCCAGTGCTGCAAAAATGTGTAACACTGTAAGACATAAGTCATAACATGCAAAGCTAACTAACTCATAATCCTTTAAAAGTCTTTAATTATAGTTAGTCCTACTGTATATGTATTTAGAAAAAAAATGACAAAACTCTTATGGATTGAATAAAAAGTCTATGGTTTAAAATCCACACTTGTAAGGAGAATTTAAAGAAACAAGCATAGAAACAAATCATATAGTGGTGTTTGGAATAATAAAATAAGTGCAGCAACATGCTATGACAAAAAACATCAATATTAATCCTAAACAGTTTTGATATATTTTTTTCTAACAGAATATTCAAGCCACTAAGGATGGGTTTCAGCATCTTATTAACTACAGTCTAGTATATGCACAAACATAAAACAGTGACTAAGCGTATGTAATCAAGTTCCATTTTTAAAAGTGGCATAGATACAGTGGACAGACTGTAAAATGTGCTTGGGTACTAAGTCAGCAATGTGGTCTGAAACATGAAAATTATGAAAGCAAAAATTTCACTCTAACAGTGACATTTCCCAGTAGTGTGCATGCAAAAATAGTACAAATGTGGGAAAAAGTTAACTGAACCTGGAACCTGCATATGTATTCTGGTTTTACACAGTTGACCTATAATTCAATTTTACTAACACCATATCATGTTCAAATCTCTTATCTTTGTTTTTTCTTTCTTGAAGCATTTTGAAACTTCAAAGATATTTAGTGCCCAAATAAATGAGAATAATTAGAACTGAATTCTTTTTAATTATCTACATTATTTTGTGCTTTCAGAAGACAATACTTTTCTCTCTGCATTTGTAGGGGGTCTCCCCCCTAAGAAAATGACAAATTTTGCTGTTCCCCATGCCACAGCTGGGGAAAGAAAGGAAGGAGTGGCAGAGAGAAACAGTATGTACTGACCATGTTTTGGCTTTCAGACATATGGCTTATTGTTAACATTGTGTTGCTTCCCCTCCCTGCCCCTCCAAAGATAGGCACACTGACTTCCTTTTAAGACCTTCAGTGCTCTAAACATCAAAAACTCAGGCCACATTATTTAGCTAAGTACAGCTTCAGTGAAGTATTTGTAAACATCCAAAATAGAATATAGAATCAATACCTTTGAAATCTAATATCTTATATGCAATATATCAACTTTTTTGTAATTATTATTTCAGGAAGGGCTGGGCAGGACAGATTTGCCAAAATTAGAATCAGTTTAGTATATATCAGTCAAAGAATATTCTTCCACAAGTTAAAAGCAATGAAACTAACATGGATGTGCACAGGAAAATTATGCCAGCTTAAAAACAATATTCTTGATTTCCACACAAATTTACTCTCATAGAAAGTAATTCAGTTTAGGTTAATTCCTTGTAGTTCTTTAAAGTTATATTTAAAATATTAAAGCTGTAATTTAAAATATTCAGTGCTTCCAACAGTAACTAAATTTAAATCCTCTTGAAGTATATATTGTCCTTGATTTATTTTTTTTCTGAACATCCCAAGATTTTTGTTTCCTGGAACTGATTCCTGTGCTTTTGTCTTACAGTATGTACAAATCATATGAGGGTTTCATATCAGTACAAGCACTATAAGGTACTTCAAAATATGCCAAATGCTTTACTGATTTTTCCCCCTGTACTTACATTCACAATTTTGCATGTATTTTCTAACTCTTTTTTAAAATTGGGGATAATAGCTATCAAATTTTCACTTTTCATTATCATTTATCATATCCAATCACCGTTTTTCAAATGATTTAGACACCAAGTTGTCTGTTGAAACACATGATTTAACTACAAGTCAGTTTTCAAAATCCAGCTATCTTCCAATTCAGACACTAAATAGGGTCTGTTCTAGAAGGAGCTTTGGGATGGATAAAAGTGGAAATAGAAGGTAATGAATTTCATTGGGTGTTATTATATACAAACCATAAGAAAGTGGGCTAATACTAAATCAAATTAGTCTAGAAATTACTGCGAACCCATTGTTCATCTGATGTCAAGATACAACAACTTATAAGCATCATAACATTTCAGAATTACAGAATGTCCTGAGTTGGAAGGGACCCACAAGGATCATCAACTCCAACTCCTGCCCCTGCACAGGACAACCCCAAAATTCACACCATGTGCCTGAGGGCATTGTCCAAGTGCTTCTTGAATATCGTCAGGCTTGGCACTGTGACTACCTGTTCCAGTGCTCCACCACCCTCTGGGTGAAGAACCTTTTCCTAATATCCAGCCTAAACCTCCCCTGGCACATCTTCCTGCCACTCCCTTGGGTCCTGTCATTGGTCACCAGAGAGAAGAATCAGTGCCTGCCCCTCCTCTTCCCCTTGTGAGGAAGCTGTAGACCACGAAGAGGTCTCCCCTCAGTCTCCTCTTCTACAGGCTGAACAAACCAAGTGACTTTAGCCTCTCCTCACACGGCTTCCCCTGTAAACCCTTCACCAGCTTCATGGTCCTCTGCACGTTCTCCAGTAGCTTTGTATCCTTAATATACTGTGGCACCCACAACTGCACACAGTACTCAAGGTGAGGCCGCACCAGCGCAGAGCAGAGCAAGACAATCACCTCCCTCGACTGGCTAGGAATGCAATGCTTGATGCACCCCAGGACACGACTGGTCCTCTTGGCTGCCAGGCCACACTGTTGGCTCATATTCAACTTGCCGTCAACCAGAACGCCCAGGTCCCTCTCTGCAGAGCTACTCTCCAACCTCTCGTTCCTCAGTCTGTACGTACAGCTTGTCTGACTGGCTGCCCATCAAATTAGCAAGATATTAACCTAGTGGTCAGTATTATATTTACATCGAGACTGGTAAATGTCAAAATGAAAGTATTGATGCTTTGTAACTGTAAAGAAATGTAAAGGAAAATTATTACCTGCATTTAATAGATGGAGAATCTCTTCCAAAGAGTTGGAAAATAACTTGCCTATGTCAATTGGCAGTACAGTCTTCATAACAGGAATTAAAACCTGTCTCAGGTAAGTTGCTATTCTATAAACTACACTGTAAACACAATACTGAACTATTAGAGAAGAAAGGCCTAATCTGACAGCAATTTTTACAGCCTACATGCTGGGAACAATAATTTTCCTCTTTAGCCTTCTTTCAGAAATAAAGAGTAGACCCAAATGCAAAGTTCAGCTCTGCTTTTACAGACTTTAATAGTTTTTGATTGCTGATGCACGTACTTTGCTTATTATAAATTAAACAAGGGAGACAGATTTCTACCTGAAGAAGCATGTCTGTCAAATGTGTGGTTAGCATGGTGTTTTTCATAAAATTCTGCTATGGATGGCTAACATGCTGATTAATGGATTTTAAGGACGAGTTTGCAGTTTTGAAGGATAAGTACTCTTTCCAATTTAGCAGCCAAAAAATTGTAGATTTTCTCTTCCTGCAAATGTATGCACATTTATTTAGACTTGGTATATTAATAAATGACAACTGCTACAGAAAGTAGTCTAGCATTAAATTAAATACATTTCATGACCCGCTCACTCAAAATGCATTATCTTTTAATATATTATGCATGCAAATATAATGACACTACGTAAATGACAATCTTAAAGTCCCGTGCAAAAACGAAAGCCTGTTTGTCTGATGAGTTAAAATAACCTTGAATTATTTATAAAAAAATACTGTTTGATAATATCATTGTATTATGTAATTGTTTTAGCACTTAAAAGTCTTTTCTTTAAAGAAAAAAGAAAGAACAAAAGGTGCTTGACTATCCATCAGAAATTATCAACAAAGGACAAGTAGAATATTTTAGTGCAGATTATAGGACTAATAACAGAAAACAAGTCTGGAAGGGACTCTTTAAGATGTTTCTTGCCGTAGGACAGTTATAACTATGTAATCCATGCTTTTAAAATCTTTTTATTACAGGTCTTAAATGATGGAGTTTCTGCAACCTGCATAATACATGCTCACCATTGAAGCTATAGTATTTTCTAATCAAAATCCCACATATGATCTCATTAATTCTTCTAGCCACAATGGTCAGGAAAAAGCAGCTTATTCTTTCTGGAGCAGGCTACCAGGATTTTGGAGAGTGTTATCAGTTCCTATTCAACACTTCTCTTGGATAACATAACTCCAGGTGTTTCGATCTGTTCTCATTGATTAAGTTTTCAGGAGTTTTCTGGAGTTCTAAACTTCTTTCTTGTGTTTCTCTAGGCTTTCTAAACATCTCACCTTTTCCCTAGAGGTCAGTTTCCAGAGGTTATGTCAGTACTTCATCTATCAAGATTGCTATTCCTTACTATGTATTTCTGGAACTCTTTATTCCTAAATGTAATTTTTTAAAAATGTATTTATGCTAAAGTACAACATTATATATGTTAAGTCCAACATTTGCTACAGTACTTGAATCCTGCATTCAACGTTACTGAAACCTCTCCAAGCATGGTGAAACACATAAAAGGACTTTTTTTTTTTTTTTCTAATTGTTGGTTAATTGTAGAAGATTTTTTGATCTATTGCAAGCAACTTCACAGTGAATACCACTTGATATCTGTTTCGAGAGTAAGCCACAAAGAGCTGTTCTTTCAGTAAGGATAACCAAATAATTTTTTATCTTTGTTATGAAACTTTACTTAGACCATCATGCTTCTTAATTTAGCTTGTGAAATTCCATACAGGATAATGACAAAAGCCTCAGTACAGTGATGATACTGACATATACTTTTTTCTTTCTCTAAAAGTTTTGTTAGCCTGCTTTAGAAGGAAATTATGTTGGTTTGACATGTTATGCTTACAATAAAGTGAAGTGGGCTGTCTGTCTTCTACTTGTTTTCCTTCAGGTGTGCTAATACAGTTTATTTTATTTTCTGTCCCAGTGTTTTTCTGAAAACCGAAGTTGTTGTGGCATGTCTATAATTCTTCAGCTGATCCTTCTAAAAGCCTGAAAATATATTCACCATTTTTCAGTCTACTGGAACCTCATCTGTTCTCTACATGTTCTCAAAGATAAGTGTTAATGAATGCATGAATGTGTCAGATATTTGAAAATGCCTATTTTTTCCAAGTAATCTCCAACTGTTCCCTTCCCATTGTACCCTGAGGTCTTATACATGCTTATCTCATGCAGCTGCCCCTGCAGTGGACTTTTAGGAGCACAAAGGTAGTGAATGATTCTGTTCTCTCATCATTGTGTGTTAACAGCTTTGCACTTCCATTGAGAATTAATTAAGATTCTTCTTACTTTTCCTCTCACTATAAATGCATTATTTAATTGCTCTTAAATTATTAATATAAATTTAAGCCTGATTAATCTGATACCTGGTTTTGATTTATGAAATTCCACAAATGAAGAGCCTGAAAACTTTGAATAACTGTATTGACAAAAAATATTTAAAAAATTCTAATAACAGAACACTTCTTATTAAGAGAACATTTCAAGACTGAGGAAGCAATGGCAGCTTGAAAGGTTTTTTGATTTCAAAGAACTCTGCATCAGGCACTGAAAATAATCCTGCTGAGAGATCATGGCAGAATGGTTGGAAACAAGTACTTTCCAGAATTTACTGCCTTACTGCTGGAAAATACTTTCTCCTTGCCCACTTTTCCTAAACTGGAAATCACCTCTCCTCACCACTGAGAACAATTTAGTATTTTGCTCTGTTTTGGACTAGGAACAAACAAAGTGTTTGGGAACACAGAGTAGGAAGTTTGCACATGTAGTAAATTATCATACTTACTGGGAGAGCATAGGTAATTCTTAAGCATAACAAATTATATTTCAAACTTTTCCATGAATGGAGAAACATCATAATTTGAAAATATTAGCCAATACAACAAAACACACATACACTGACAAAACCATACATTTTCCTGGAAAATCGGTGGTAGCTGAAATTTCATTTTCATGCCAGCTACACACTTTGTTACAATAAACATCAAATAATCTTTTTTTCCCCAAAAAAAATACAACCAAAAATCATAGGGAAATTAATTTTAATAATATTTGCTAATAATATCTTCCTAGATATTTAGGTATTTTAATAATAGTGTAAATTAGAAATTTGTTTATTTCCATGCCAAGAAAAGTATGCAGAGTCATAATAATGCTTTTATTAAATAGTTGGGATCTTTTATTAAAACAAACAAGCAAACAAACAAACAAACAAACAAACAAGTTATTGTATTGCATCTTCTCTGGAACTACTATTCTGTATTCAGTGACTATGTAGAAAATGAGGCAATCAGGTTTCAGTTAATTAAAAGTGTGTTAAAAAACAATAACAATTTATTTTTCTAGTATTATTATGAAGAAAAAGTGATTTTTTTCTGTATAAACCTTTTATAAGCATATTCCAATAATGTGATTGCAAATCAAGTTTAAATGAATTTTTAAGTATTCTAGGTAGAAGTTAGAATACATTCTGTTCTATGCATCTGTACATTTGGTCATGCATCAAGACAACTTTATTGAACTAGTACACACTGATTATTTCAACACAGAAAATAAAATCACTTGATGTTTTCTAAGATGTTTAATAATATTTTGTGTAAAGAGGGGAGCAAGACAAATGATCAGTTAATGACTTGAGGCCTCAGCAATGTATCTTCAATGTTGTGGACAAAGCTAATAAAACAATATGGTAATGCAAATCAATCATGATATACGTAGGCTCCAAATTAGAATTCAAAGGTACAGGTTGAATGACAATCTTTAGCACTAGCTCAATATAAACAGGCCGGTTTTTCAGTTGAAAATATGATACTTCATACTGAAGTGACACAGGCTTTAACAGTATGTAAAGTACAGTAATAGCTCAACAATTACAGAAGTAAACAGAAACATGAATGGAAAAATTCTGGGCATGATTTTGTATTTATATGTTAATTGATGTGTCAAATATTTCTTATCAAGGGAGGAGCAAAGATTAACTAGTGTTTGTAAAGTCATAACTGCTTAGAATTAATTTGGTCATCATTCAGAACTGTCAGGTACCTCTATCCTTGTAACTTTGTTAACATTCAGTTTTTTCTTCCTTCCTCTGTAAATTATTAATATTTTTAGTATTTTGATATTACAGGGAAAAAAATCCTATCAGTCTACATTCTTATTACTACATTAATAAACTAGGCTTTAAAGTCCTAAAATATGCACATAAGTGATTTTTAAAGTGCTGTTTCTTCCCCAGACACTTTAAAATTCATTTAGAAATGCTGGATTTTTTTTTTTTTTGGTGATACTTCAGTATATTAATTTAAAAAAAATAACATTTGAGTGGGAAAATGTCAAATAAAAATCCCATTAATATGCTAAACCTTAGACACGGTCATATCTTTTAATTAAATCACATTGAAAAAGCTGATCCAAACTTAGTTAACTCTGAGGTACCGCAGAAGAACTTCCCTTGATTAAGCAGAAGATCAAAGAAAGAGGGAAACCGCACTGCCTGGTAAGTTACTTAAAAGCTGTTTTGATTGAAGAGTGTTAGCTAATATTGAATTTAATTCTGTTACAGGCAGCACCCCACTGATAATAAAGCTGGGAGACATAGTTAGCATGTCTTCTATAAGTTGCATCTACATGTGATTGATTTTATGCAGTTCTGGACACAGATTTGCACTACAGAGACTTGGGGGGAAAAGCTAACCTTAATTTTAAATTTACTCATAAAAAGAAGTTTTTATTTAAGGAAGAAAAACAAAGAGGAACAGGAAAAACAAATAAAAATGAAAAGGCTTTCAAATTATAAATACTTCCCACAGGTATGTTATTAGAAAGCAGAGCTCCATTATCTTTAACTTGGTTTTATCCCCAAGGTTATCTGGTTGTTGATCATTTTCTTTGAAACAAAACCAAGGTACCCACTCAAGACTGAAATTCATTTAACAAGACAAAATACTTGCATCAGGCACTGACCACTAAGATTTTCTATACTAAATTGATGTTCCAATGTAAGCACCATATTTTTCTGTTTTATTCTGATTTCACTTCAAAAGTATTTTAAGACTTCTGTAAGGAGAAACTATTTTTTTTTTATAACTACTGACAGAGCTGAAAAAAAATTAAAAACTTTATTTTACAGCAGAATGGTAGATGTAATCCTGTTTTATCCTTTCATATCCTAGCTTGTACCATCTGAAAAGGCATTTGCATGATCACTCCAGGCCAAAGGATACCAAGTTAATATTTAGGATTCCACTCTGTAAAGAGGTGAGGGACCTTTAAAGTTTCTTTCTTTTATTCTGTTTTCCAGGTTGAATATCACTACATTTCTGTGTCACAGCCTGGCTCTACATTCCTAGAAATACTTGTGATAAGAGCAGGGACCTTGCAACAGTCTGAAAAGTACATGCACCCATCACTTCTCTCAAATTATTTCTTGATAACCTTCTAGAAACAGAGCAGACACTGATGTAGCCGAGGCTGCTTCACTTAGTCATGGCACAAGAGAGTTCCTTCACCTATCCCTACTTCACTGGTGTACACGAGGGAAAGGCAAGATGACCTCCTCTTTAAGGGTGTAGTCAAAAAACGTGTACTACTGGTGGATTGGAGATGCTCAGATCCTCCTGACTGTGAAAACTCTGATTACTGACATATTGTACCTATTTTACTTCTTGCTTTAGAACTCAGGTCTCTTGACTTAGGTGGCTGACATATGGGGACACTCATATCCTCCATGGCTTGTTTCACAGGTGGGAATGCAAAGACTATTACACACCCTGGCACATATTTGCTTCAGATTCAGTTCTAACATCATACTGGATAGCTCTTCAGTCAGAGTACCTCAGCTGATAAATGCTATTCAGACTGAGTGAAGTTATCATAATATTTTACCTGTATTTATTCTGAAGACTTTTGATTATCCTACCATCTGACTGCACCATAGTAATTACAAATCTGTTCACATCTGTCTGTTAGAGCACTGGGTGCATCCTAGTCTCATTGTGAAGAATCCCTTCAAGGTCTGGAGACCAATTCATCCTTTCCACTCATTTGTTTAGAAAATACCATGTGCCCATATGCATTTTCTGACTGGCTATGAACCATGCAAAAATAACTTTAAAAAAATCAAAGTTAATAACTATTAACAACATGCAGGTCTTGTGTGTATCAGCAGTACAAGGAATTCTACCATAAGTATTATCTTCTATTACTTTGCTTAATATCCAAGAAAATCTTCCTACATAGCACATAAACTAAGATTTTTATTATAAGTGAGAGTAGCTGTCGTGGCTTAGCCCCAGTCAGCAGCTAAGCACCACACAGCCGCTCGCTCACTCCACCCACCCCAATGGGATGGGGGAGAGAATTGGAAGGGCAAAAGTAAGAAAATTCGTGGGTTGAGATAAGTACAGTTTAATAATTAAAATAAAACAGTAATAGCAATAGTAGTAGTAGTAGTAGTAATAATAATAATATGATGATGAAAAGGAAAATAACATAAGGGAGAGAGAGGTGAAACCTTGGGATGGGACAGACAACCAACCAAACAACAGATGATGCAACAGCTCACCACCTGCTGACTGATGCTACCAGTCCCTGAGCCACAATCACTGCTTCCCCCGGCCAACTCCCCACAGTTAATATACTGGGCATGATGTCATATGATATGGAATATCTCTTTGGCCAGTTTGGGTCAGCTGTCTTGGCTGTGTCCCCTTCCCTCCCAGCTTCTTGTGCACCTGGCAGAGTATGGGGAACTGGAAAAGTCCTTGACAAGTATGAGAACTACTTGGCAACAACCAAAATATCAGTGTGTTGTCATCATTATTCTCATACTAAATCCAAAACACAGCACTATATCTACTACAGTGAAGAAAATTAACTCTACTCCAGCTAAAACCATGACAGTAACGTACTCTATTCTCATTTCTTTCCCTTTCTTTTTAAGCAGTGCTTTAATATAAAGGGTATATTAAATTGAATACAACAACATAGAAAGTAACTGGGAATTTCAGCAAGAATGAATGATCTTAAGAGCATCTTCATATCTAGTGGATTATAAACAAATCGTTCTTCAAAGTTTGCTTTCCCCTGAACGCAGGGCACTAGCTTCAGTTGTTGCTGAAGGAGAATAAATTAGAGTGAGGGAAAAGTTTGGCTTCTACTTTGAATTAATTATTATTTACATTTCAGTTTCTGATAACTGATGGAAATTGAATGGCAGGCAATAAATTACATGTTTCTTAACTGAGACCACTTCTCTTAATTTCATAAGGATTGATTCATTACCAGAGAATAAATTAATAATAATTTGTTTTGCTAAATTTTATTCAGTCTTTCAACATCACACTTCTTATTTACTTCACTTTGTTTTATAAAATAATATCAATCCTCCTAAAACATCTACTAGAGTGGAAATTTCCATCTTCGGCAACTACTGTATCTTTAATGACTGCTCTAAGAACTGTACTGTGTAACGTTGATTGACATGAAAATTGTTTAGTTTTTTTTTCAACTGGTTTATTTCTCAGAAACTACTTGGCTTTTGCCTTTGTTATTTTTGTATTGACCACTAAAATATAATTGATCTTCTGCCTCAAAATTCCTGCTGTTTCATGAGCTCCATTATGATTCAACATAATCTATTTCCCACTGATGTTGGAAAACATAATAAGGTCACAGCAGGGAAGCTTTAGCTTCATTAAAGCACATTATTATAAAAAATAAAATGATCTAGGGTAAATTGGTTTTGTCCTTGTGGTACAGTTTGCATATATCCACATCAATCTGAGCATAGAAAACAGCACTAAATTTTTTAGCCCCATTACATTACAAATGAGTCTCCTTATCTTTCATTTCACCATGGGAACCTCTAGTGGCAGATGCAGATGTCAATACTTCATGTCCAGGTGATATCTAACTTTGTTGGGTAAAAGGATGTTAAACCTTCCTGCAAGAACCAAAAAACCCAAGTAATAAAAATGTTTGTTTCTGCCTCTAAATTGTTTTGATGAGTTTGCCTGTGTCCAGCAAATGTACATATCAGAATTATTTAAAAGAAATGAGCAAGCAAGGAAATGAATTTAAATTTTGACCCTCTCAGACTTTCATTTATCATGGAAACCCATAATAGAGGGACTGTGCATAAAGATTTAAGATAAAGAATCAGTGATTGTTCTATTAATCAAGTTTAACTGATACTAAAATCTGACAGAACAAATTATAAGTTGCAGGCAGGAAGGCTTATCAATTCATTACTACTTTCAAGGTTCTCCCTTCTCTCTTTCTCTTTGCCTTCAGCTGCTGGCAAAGGATAGGCTTTTGCAGTTCAATTTTTCAGTTTATTTTTGACTGCTTTTAATTAAATTTGATGGCCTGCTTCTGCACCAGTGAAGTTATTGGAGTTGCAAAGCACTTTGCTGTTATAATGATGGCTCCCTTGATGTCTGTTCATTACTAACTGCTTTTCAAAAGTGCTTCTCTCAACTCTCATTTTATAAATATTTAAGTAACTGTGAATTTCTATAACTTAAATATCTGGGCACTAGCGATAGGAATTCTATTGCCTATTTAATAGGTTTTACATAGTAATATGATTTTTAAATAAAGTTATACATTATAATGTTAATTGGGAAAATGTTGTCCCTAAATCATGTTACTTGTAAGTGTCAGCACAAATTGTAGTCATATTTCAAAGCAGCAGTAATCAATGAATTAGTCAGTAGTTTGTGAACTATTGCTTATGTGGCCACATTCTTCACATATCTTAATTATTCAGAGCAACAGACAAATAAGTAAATAATACAAAACAAAACAGAGCACTTCTGATCTTTGCACTACAAGTGCTATTACTTGGACTAACCTCAGTGACTTCTGAAACAAATTTCCATTTTTAGTACAAAGTTACCAGAAAAAAGAAGGTACAGCAAAAGAAAGGAAAGAGTTTTTTAATTATGAGCACTTTGACTAATGTGAGACAAGACGGTGCTTACAGTTAAGTCTGTTAAAGAATTTAAGAGCCCTAACAGGTTTCAACAGGCAGGACTTAGTTCTTAAAAGACTTCTCTTTGCTGTGTAATGGGTCAGCTACTTGCCCCATCTCCCATGGGCAGAGAGCCTTGAAGAAATATAATATTCCTCTAAACATTAAAAAGGAGAATTTGCACATCCTTTCTCATGTTGACAGGTGCTTGTTCTGCAATGAGTCACACTGGCTTCAGTGAAAATTCTCAGAGGAGGGATGCATTCAGTATAAGTAATACAGGCAAAATGTGGCACAGCACTACTTAGTAGTGAATGAATTTTGCCTTTTGAATACAGAAGAAAGGAGAGTAAGAGGTAGTTTGCCATGTGGTTCTGGAAGCTTTGAATTCTTTTAGAACATTCTGCTTTAGAAAACAATAATTTTAAATTGCAAACTGTCTAACTCTTTGGCAAAAGGCATATCTTCCTAATTACTTTTGCATTGCATAGGATTACGAGTTCCAAAGACTATGCAAGCAAGTAGAACCTCTTTTTTCTCTTCCATATGGGCTGCTCTCTGCTCATATTTACACTGCCTCGAATTTTAGGGATTACCTGCTGCTGCAAGTTCCTCACCTAACTTTATTACTCATTTAAAAGAACATTTTATTTTCTATACCTTTAATAAAACAAAACAGTAAATATACCTGAAAGGAGGAAATTCTTATTAGTTAAACCTATGCTTTACATGATCAAAGTATGTGTGTATACTCTTTTGCCTTCTATAATCATTCTGATGGAGCCTTTCACTATAAACACACTTAAAAATAATTTAAAGTTCTAAAAACAAGAAATTAAAGTGCAACTAATTCCTCTACAGACATTCAAAAATCAAATGGCCAAATTTTGGTTAAGATTAATTTAGTTTGTTACCTGAAGTAAGTCTACACTGGATATGTTCACATAGCAACTGAAAATAAAAGGCATAGTAATTCTCCTGCATGACAGTTGAAAAAGGTAGTAATATAGTTACCCACTGCCAAGTGCAGTATGGAAGCCACTCTTCTATGAATGTAACACAGCCAGTTATATCTATATTAGATTTAATAGTGACAGCTATGGTAAATGTGCCCTTAAAGACCTTTGTCCAGCTTAATAATCCACAGACACCTCCAATGTCCTTTACTTTCTACATGTTCAGGACTATGGAATAAGTTTCAAATGAGTCAATTGTCCTCTGTTCTTTCACCTTTTTCTAAATCTTGATATTCCCTGACATATTACATGGGCAAAAGATGTGACACCCTTAATTTACTCATGTTTCATAGTTTCATATTTTTAATAATGTTAATATAGCCCTTTTGATTTCTCAGCAGGTGGTATCCCATCTGTCACACACAAATCCTCCAGAAATGTCATACTGTTGCAGGAAATCTGTCCATCATGATCCAGCTGTCCATTACCACAGGAAGAGTGCCAGTTTTCTGTCCCCGCTGATTCTCCCAACTTCTACAAGGACTACCTTAAACATTTCAAAGAAAATATAAATAAACTGGGGAAATTCTTGTGCATTAGTTACAGCTGGCTAGGACTGCTTCCTTTCTAGGCCCAACCGTGTTTTAGAGGAAGAATAATCTTTTCTAGTTGTTCCCTACTAAAAAGGCAACTTTACATTTAAAGTAACAATTGCAAAGTTTCCAAAGAATCAGCAAATCTTCTTAATTATCTCATTAATTGTTCTGTGTGAACAGCTGCTGTCTTTCCATCTAACAGTGCACAACCTTTCTGGTCAGACAGGAGACGGACAGACACTACTGTCTCTTTTTTACAGTTTGATTAGACCCACTTAGTAGATAGAGTCTAAGCTGAACATCCATGCTTGGTGGTTCCAGGTAATGTGTCCTTTGCAGCCCTGAGAAGCAGAAGGTAGCAGCTGTAGTGAACAGAGAAAACTGTGGGTTTAGTCTGAAGTGTTGGTTACATACAGTGGAACCGAAATCTATGAATGAAGATGTAATCTAGGAATCTATAATGTAAGCAATCACCCCTCAGTCTCCTCTTTGCTGGACAATGTGAGTCCCCACATTTGGAATTTGAAGTAAATACCTGTATATTCATCTAAGAACTGTACTGTGGTCCACCACAAACTAAAAGTTCAATTTGCATGAGACTTTTCAGTGATGATGGAGTAGGTCAACACTGAGCTGATCTGTCCTAAAAAGAATGAGTTTCATGGGGAAACCTGAAACCCTGCAGGTCCAAATCATTTCATACAGACTTCAGAAAGGACATCCAAAGACAGACAAAAAAACACAGATGCATTAGCTGCCCTCTTGGAATATTGCTGAGCTTTTAACAACCTGACTAAATGTGTTGAGACTAGAGAGGGATCAGGTGTTATATTTACTGCTAATATGCTTTGAAGCAGTGAATGTTTAAATGTGATTTCTGCTGTAGTAAGCAACGATGTGTTTGTGTGCATGTAGGCTGCTTGCCAATCTGACTGACACTATTTGAATGCTAATGATTTATTAGAGAACAGTAAGTCAGATTTGAATTGCTTTAAAAAATAAACACAGCATCAAACTACAATGGTTTGGGGGTTTTTAAGACTGATCTGAGATAAAACATAGGGAGAGCTGTTCTTGGACAATGTTTGCTTGCATGTTTGATTTGTAATGTTACAATGAACTCAGAAGTTCTTTCTTATCAATTACTGCAACCATTCCTCAGGAAAGGAAGCTAACTATATTTTTCTTCAGAAAGAATTAAATCAGCGGGTATGTTTCTATGGATAATAGATTTATTTAAATATGAAAATAAGAATCAATACCAAAAAGGAAAGGAAAAAAAACCACATAGTTTTAAGAGACGTCAATTTTAGATTTCATTATTTATTTATTTTAATTCTGGGGTTAAAAGGAGCTGTAGAAAGATGAGGTACAGAGACAAGAATGTTTTCTCCTAATTTCTGTTCCAAAATATTCAAGATATTTTGGTACAACTGACATGTATTTTATTCCAGTACATTTAGATGAAAACAATATAATTTTTTTAACTGCAGTTACATTCAAAGTAAACAAATTAGCAACAGCTTCTGATTAAATATTTGCCCCTGAATTTGGATAGCACACATTACAGAAAAGTTACAGGAGAGTGTATGCAAAATATAAAACACAATCACAGATTCAGAGTTCTTCAGAGATAAAGGGAAGCATCACTCCCTTCCACAGTAAATGTAGATAAGCTGACAAAGTAACACTTTTAAAAATGCTTTAAATGAGTTCATTTTGCTATTCGTATCAGTTCTGACATTTTAAGGCTTGCATGTAAACAATTAATGGAACAGATAATACTCATTTAATGAATAGCTAACATTTTATGATAGAATTTTGCTACTAACTTCTCCTCTACGTTATCTACAAACCAGACAGAGAACACTGGCAGCATAGAGAAGACCATTTCTCTCTCAGTTTTGATATTAATGCTATATTAGTCTTTAGTAACTAGGACAAGACTTACAGATCAAGCACTTCTCATGATACTGTGGTAAATAAGGGTTTTGCTATTGCTAGTAGCAGGTCACAGGCTTTGTGCTCATTTTGCAAACTTTCAGAACTGGTTTGTCAGTCTTACTTTGAAACTGCCTTGACCTGTCTGAAGCTAAATTTTAACTTGTTTAGATATAATTTTTTCTCATGACCACCTGGCTATGTCTGACTTGTTCTACTTTGAGGTTTTGCTTTTGGGTATTTTTTTCGTTTTTGTTTTTGTAGAGTACAACTATAATTTTAAATAGGTAGTGGTAACAAGTAGGTATTCTGTACAGAAATGTCTATGGCTTTAATGTAATGATTAGTTCAAGAGGGCTTTCTGGTACGAAAGCAGAGGCCTTGGAAATGGGTACATGTTGGAGTGTAGAGGAGCACAGGCAGTAAATGACAAGAAAAGAGGTCCAATGTGGTACTGGAGATCCTACAGTTATGAACAACTCAACAATGTTCATTAAAGAAGTGCAGGCCTGTACCAATCATGAGTTGCAAAGAGGCTAAAGGACATGCTCAACATATGGATAGCACATTCTGTCCAGTCAATTCAGATGTAATATGGACTAGCAGGCCAATGAAGAAATAGCAAAGTCTAAAGAGATTTAGAAGATGCAAAAATGATGCCAAGTAAATCCTAGATTAAGTAGGAAGAAACCTTCTACCTCAGCATCACACTCATTCCATCAAGAGAGTCAGGAGGCTGACTGCTCACCATACCTTGCCCCCTGCTCCAGACTGAAATCACCAGTCTTAGAACCTACAGAAACAATGAAAGAAAAGAGAGATGGATACTAGAAGTGTGTGAATAGCAGTTTTAACTGATTTATTATTATGGAGACCTCTTCTGTAATAAGACTTTTTTTAATTTACTCTTTAGGGTAGGACAGGCTAGGATACGCTAGGATAGGATAGACTATTTCAGTTGGAAGGGACCTGGAATGATCACCTAGTCCATTTGCCTGATCATTGCACGGCTGAACAAAAATTAAAGCATATTGTTAAGGGCATTGTCCAAATACCTCTTAATCGCTGACAGGCTTGGGGCATCGACCACCTCTCTAGGAAGCCTGTTGCAGGGTTTGACCACCCTCTTGCTAAAGCAATGCTTCCTAATGTCCACTCTAAACCTCCCTGGTGCAGCTTTGAACCATTCCCATGCTACATGTCCTATCACTGGATACCGGGGAGAAGAGATCAGCACCTTCCTCTCCACTTCTCCTCCTCAGGAAGCTGTAGAGAGCAAGGAGGTCATCCTGCAGCCTCCTTTTCTACAACTAGACAAGTCCAAAGTCCTTAGCCACTCCTCATAGGACGTTCCTTCCAGCCCTTTCACCGGCTTTGTTGCCCTCCTCTGGCCACATTCAAGGACCTTCACATCATTCTTAAATTGTGGGGCCCAGAACTGCACACAGTACTCAAGGTGAGGCCACACCAACACTAAATACCGTGGGATGATCACCTCTTTTGGTTATGCTGTGTTTAACGCACCCCAAGATGCAGTTTGCCCTTTTGGCTGCCAGGGCACACTGCTGACTCATATTGAGCCTGCTGCCAACAAGCACCCTCAGATTCCTTTCTGCAGGGCTGATCTCCAGCCACTCCTCTCCCAATTTAGACTTGTGCCTGGTGTTACTCCATCCCAGATGCCGAATCTGGCATTTTGACTCGTTAAATTTCATCCCATTAATTATTACCCAATGCTCCAATCTATCTAGATCCCTCTGCAAGGCCTCTTGGCCCTCAAGAGAGTCAACAGCAACTCCCAGTTTGGTATCATCAGCAAACTTGCTTTCTTTCCTTCTGTGTAATAATTAGGTCTGGACTAATAATATTATTTTATTTAGACTGTCACTATTTCAATTATACTAACTCTAAGTTATTGGCTTTACATATGAAATCTGTTACCTTTTAATCCCTAACTATTTTTACTGTATGATCCTTGTCACCTTAGCACACAGGCATAAAGACTGCATAGCCACACATAGTAGCAGTTGGATATCAGTGTATTCTCCATGCAGATAACAACTCTAAGAAGTTTTTACAGAGAACTTGTTATATATATGTATAACATATATGTATTTTGTGTTAGTTATATATGCAATGATGCCAGTCTGTACAATATGAGAAAGAAACTATATTCCCATGTCAATAAATTATTTCCAAATATTTTTTTCACTTTATAAATGCAGAAGTTTGTATGTGAAATTGAAAGTAATGATCTTGGACAACTTGTTTTCTGAATTACAGACAGCCCTTCATACAGCACAGCTTCATTTTCGAGACCCTAACCTAGGATTTGGGAAAGCATCTCCCTAGTTTTCCATATATTCGCTATATAACATTGGGGAAATTAATTGTTCTTTCTGCGCCTCGATTTTGCATTTGCATAAGGACAATAGTCGCCCGACTCCACAGGACTTATGAAAATAGATGTTGTCAGGCTCCTACATGTTTGGTAATTATACTGGTATGCTAGAAAAGATTATTGTGTTCACATACAATTGCTGTTTGGTCTGCTCTTAGATTGCCTCATTTATTTAGAAGTTTGTATGTCTGTCACACTTACAGTATAGTTACTATTAACTATCAGCACATTCTGCACTTATAAATATGCAAAAGTACTTAAAATTCTATCTTTATAGATGTTCTGGTTTCAAACACTTTCAAGAATATGTTATTTACATAAAAAGGCTACTATTCAGAAGATTCTTTAAAAGTTATGTTAAATGCTGTCAAGCCTCAATTTTAATACATTAACACAACTTAGTTTAAGAGCTGCAGACAGGATTTTCATAACGGTTAATGGGAATCAGTTTGCTGGTTTGCCTATATATAACTTTAAAACTTGTTATTGATAACCAAACAGGAAATAGAACTTCTTATCCTGCAGAGAATATAATTTAAATAACAGCTCTAAAACTGGCAAGAGGAGCTATTGCCCATGCCTACTACCTGTCTATTCAAAGGGCTAAAACGTCGGGAGAGAGAAAGGGTAAGCTTCTTTCTTGCCCTTGTTTACAGCCTTAATCAATCCAGAGAGAAGTCATCAGTGCATATATGGTTTCTCTTTTCCTGTGTCTAAGGGAACTGCTGGATCAGTGATTCCCTAAAGTCTGATGTTTTATCTGACACACATAAATGGAATAATTATAAGAGATTATAAGATTAAGAGACAAATCATAACTAATTCTACCTTGTCGAATTTTGCCATCACACAGGACTTCAGGAAAGCTGCAAAAATATTAACCTTGACCTCCCGAATGTATTAAAGCTGCAAAAATATTAACCTTGACCTCCCGAATGTATTAAAATCAGGCATAATCAGTTGAGAATCAGATAAGTGCTCTCTGGGGAAAGAATAGAAGACCTCATCCAATAGGGCTACTAAAAGCTTGTGAAAATCTGATCCTGATGTTACCCAGACACAAAGCTTTAACCCTTCTTAGAGATGAAAGCTGAAGCTGTGGAGCAGGGGTCAAGATAAACAGGTTACATTTCTGGCTTAACACCAGACTCCTGGTGTCACATTCTCACTTTGCTGTGGCTCGGTTCCAAAATGTAAAATAAATAAACTATTGTTTCCTTGTCTTGCCTTTTATTTGCTAGCACTGGGATGAAGATGGCCTAGAAAGAGACCAGCACAAAAGCAGGTTATTTTTAAACTGCTATAACATGAACCGTAATAGTTCTTGGGTTTATATCCTTCATTTTACTGGGATTTATTTGTCATCATTGAGATTGCAAGTGTTAAGCTAAATTGATCAATAGACACAGATTTTATTTTTAATCTAAAATAATCTTTTGCTTCAACTCTTGCACTTTGCTCACTGGAAGCACTTGTGAAATATATAATTTAACACACTCACTGTTCATCTGTTTTTTTTTTTTTATTGTAGAGGATGTGAAAGGTTTCCAAATATTAAACAAATTACTCATCCCACTCTATTTGTTCTGTAAAATTTTTTCACCACATGCCAGGGTAGTACTTAGGAACTATTTGAATGATATGTACTTAATATATACCAATGTAAAGATGAATCTGGGGTGCACTTAGCTGCAGTCTGTAACATTATACAGCATATTTACATTCCAGTCTAGATTTCTGATCATTTAATTTACTTTTCATACTTTCCCTCAGTAAGGTTACCCTGACATCCAGAATAAAAAAAGGTCTGTATGTTACAGTAAAGAGGTGTCTCTAAACAAATTAACTCTATTCCTCTTTCAGTGGGTAAATTCCATAATATTATTCTGGGCTGAATCTCTGAAAAGCACAGGGAACATACACTGGTAGAGAGATTCTCATGGACATGCACTTCTAGAATAAAGGTCAAGCCTCTGAATGTATGTTCTTTTGGTGTTTTATTTAGTGTTTACAGTCACAACACTAGAGAATGATTTAATCTATAGAGAAAACCTCTGAATGTCATCTAGTCCAACCCCTCTGTGAAAAGCACATCCGATTGAAGTATATTGCTCTGGACAATGTCCAGCCAGGTTTTGAGTATTTTCAAGAATGGAGTTTCCACAATCTCTCTGGGCAACCTTCCTACCCTCAGAGTAATCTTTGTTCATTATTTCTAATTAAAATTTTCTGTGTTCCAGCTTGTGTTTGTTGCCTCTTGTCCTTCCTCTGTGCACCTCTGGGAGGAGTCTGGCTCTGCCTCATCTACATCCTATGATCAAGTAGCTGTACATACCAGTAAGTCCTCTCCTCCACCACAAAACTGTCCCTTTCCCAGGTGCAATAAGCCCAGCTCCTACAGCCTATCCTTGGATGCCCTGTCCTCCGTCCTCAGACCATATTGGTCAGGACTATTTCCATTACATCAATGTCTGTCTTATACTGGGGTGTCCAAAGCTGTGCACAGCATGCCAGATCTCACCTATCTCACAGGTACTGAACAGCAGTGCAGGATCAATTCTCCAGAACTGCTGGCTGCACTCTTGCTAATCAGTCCAAGATATGAGAGTGCTGTGCCTGGGTGTACTGTTGCCTTGGGGCCAGCCAGAGCTCCCCCAGAGCTCCCAGGGCCATTACTGCAACCCTGCTCCCCAGCTGGTCAGCCTCAGCCTCTACTGTTACCTCCTAGATGCAGGACTTCGCATTCACCCTCATGGAGTTCAAGCCAGATAATGTCTCGAAGCAGCAGCCCCACCCTCTAGCAGATTGGCTGCTCCATGAACATTTTGTGTCACCTGTAAGCACGATGAGAATGAAATCTTTACCATCATTCAGTCCATTAATGAAGAATGTTAAACAGTATTGGTCCTGGTATTGCTCCCTGAGAGAAACTACTGCTTTCTGGTCACTGGTGGGGCTTTATATTATATGTCACAACACAGTAAGCCCAGCAGTCCAAGACATTTTCAACCCTCGTTTTTGACTACTTATCTGGTTCATATATCACTAACCTGGCAACAAAGATACTATGAAAGCTGTCAAAGGACTTTCTGAAGTCAGGGTGATCAAGTATACACAGCTTTGCCTTCTTCTTACATGAACCTGGATTTTCCTGAACTTGTTAAATATTGTTAAATATTGTGCTTATGATCTAGACCAACCTCTGTGCTACAGTTTACATGGCAGCTAATAAAAAGATAAGATGCTACTTACCTGCCTTACATGATTATTGTGATATTTCTAAATGTATAATTTCACTTCGAAATAAGCAATAAGTAAAATAAAACTACTGTGACTATGACCTCAAAGGGATGTGCACACCGCTCACATTCCACACCACAATGCTGAAGTCTGTTTTTTTCCATCACTATGCTTATTAATTCTGATAATTTCATTTCATCTTTTCCCACTTCAGAAATATTGGTCTTCTGATATGCCACATAAATACACCTCTTTGATGGGAAGTGATTTCTCAATTTGTAAAGTGCCAAACAAGTGTCAATCAACTAATCATTTTGAACATGTCCACTGCCTATGACTCTCTTCTTGTAATGTGAAATCTGTTGACAAAACATTCTTCCTTCTTCAGATATTACTGGGATATTTTTTTAACTTAGCATATTGTATAAAACACAGCAGAGTGCTCAGCACTGTTGAGCAGAAGCTTGAAATTGCTTGTATGCCACTAGCTTAGGTAGCTTCTTTGACCTTGAGATAAGTTTGTGAGACACAGAATGTTAACATGATGTTGTAAACAGAATGGATGAAACATCCAGTAAAATTCAGTATGTCGATACAGAAGAACTGGTGCTAGTTTCACCTTGCATGTGATTGAAAAAATAGGCAACCTCTGATACATCCCCACATTGCTTCTGCTTAATACTCAAGTAGAACCTCTTTTCTGCTTGAGAATTAGATCCACTCTTGATTTCTTTGTCAGACCTCATAACATTGACATAGCAGGTAAACAACTATAAAAAATATTCTGCTTTAAATAGACAATAAGACCATGAATTTAAAAGAAATATTCTTCCACAAATTGTTGTCAGTAGCAAACCTTTCCAGGTTTAGTAATTTAGGGTTGCCTTCTAAAAATCTAAAGATTGTTGATCTGTGCCAGAAGACAGAAAAAAATTAATTGTCTCTAGTAATTCACTTTTAACATAAATAAAACCCTGCTCTATTCACAAGCAACCCCAAAAGGTTAACAAAACCCACATAGTTGGCAACTGGAAAATCTATGTATGTTAAGCAAGTCTACCACTCTCCAGGTTAGGTAATAGTCACAGTCATCCTCTTTAGACTCAGTAGGGCTAACAAGGTAATTATTTTCTAGCCTGAGTCCTCCTGCCTGAGATTTCCCCTCTCTAGGTATGTATCCCATTCATGATTGGCTGTTGGCAAAAGTATAAAAAAAAAAAAAATTGGGGGAGTTATTGTTAACACTTAGGAGCTGTTCTAGACTTCATGCAGAAATCAAGGCAGCTTTACTGCATACTGTGTATAATTATGGTCTTTTGGAATAAGATGGCTCTCACTGACATCTGTGTTTTAGGATGCTACTTCCTGTCAGTTCATCCCAAGAAACCTGATGACTTTTATCCATTTTCAGCTGTTTCTGTCTGCTACAGGTTGCTTATCTCAAAAGGCCTGCATTAAACATAAGGAGTGGTGGCAAATGGAGCTTTTAACAGAGGTTTTTCTACAAAAGGAGCACTGTTGTTAAAAGATAACTCAAAGACCTTTTCCCTTCCTAATTTCTCCTAGGATGCCATAGAAAGTCATACCAGAATTAAGATTTGTTAAGGCTCAAGGTTTGTTCTCTTTATTGCAACCAAACTTTACAGTTACTCATGTTTTATCTAAAACACCACAAGTCTGTCTAAAGAAGATGGGACCTCGCTTATTAGTTGCTTCCTTCACCAGCAATTGGATAGTAACAAAGAACTCCACCTCTCAAAGTCTTGGGGTTTTTTTAGTTTAGGGCTTCATCTTTATAAATAACCACTATCAAATGCCCTTTAGGCCACAGGCTTTTTTGTTTTCAAAGAGTAATAGAGTTTTGGAGAAAATAAGCTGCCTATAATTAATGGAGTGGTTTCCTAAATGCAGCCGTCAATCACTAAATTGCTGAAGGAATGCTCTCACTCTTCCATAAATTTTTGAGTCACACATCATTCATAGAAAGTAAAATTGCTGGTTGAAATCTTTAAAAGAAAAATAACTGCTCACATAAACATTATTCTCAGTTTGAATCAAGAATATGCTACATTAAGTTTCTTTCCCCTCTATGCCTGATCTAAAAATAACACTTAATGTAAATTAACACATTTTATTCAATAAATTTGAGAACCTGTGAAGTGTCCTAGTTCTTTTATTTTATGTAGCAAATATAATATATGAGTCATAGCCTAGCTTGGTTTGGCCAGCAGTGGGCAAAGAAGACAAAGCATCCATTCAACTTTATCAGCATCGCTAATAATCAGTAAAGCAATTGGTGATCCAAGACTAACACAGCCACTGAGAGGAATTTGGCTGCTCTGTTAGACTGTGTCTATGCAAATAGCTCTACAAATAAACATTGTGAGCAATTTCCAAACTGTCAAGTGTTGTAATAATGTAAGCTAAGGGTTTATTTTGCAGTGACACTAGCATGTTTTCAGAGAGAAATTTTTTTACAATATCATATCTTGTCTGCCTCTCTGATACATGAACATCTTTTATTGATAGTTCACCCTCACTGCCTCTTTTTCTTTCTGCTCTTTCTTCCTGTCTCCCTTTTCTCCTCTTCCAGGCTAGTATCCTCCAGGTTTCTTAGCAGTTGTTCAAAGAGGAAAATAGACTTTCACTGAGAAATTATACTGTGTCATATACTGTGAGTAAAAAGCAGATCTGACAAACTGAAAACCACCCTACTTTTATCTTCTCCATGAGCTCCTATTAGCTATAGAAAACTAGAATTTTCTGACATTTACCAGGAAACAATAGCAGGGAAAATAAAATATTCTAAGTTGAACTGAGATACCAGAGTCCTTGAATAATAAAAAACTAAGACTACAAGGATGAGAGGTGTGCTTTAATACAGCTGGTGCTTTCCATGCATTTCCATTAAGAAGTTCTCTGCATATTTTTTTTATGTATGTGTATATTTCCTGTACTTTGTAGTTTTAGCACTGCTGTCACCTTAGCTCCTAGCACGTGAAGGATAACTTGTAGGATTCCATCAGAGACCACCTTTGGACAAGCAAGGCTTCTGACTGTCCTTCATCCACAATTGTCTCCCATGTTTTCTTCCATGAGAAATGCACTAAGAAGGAAGGTCCATTTAATTAGCACCCAAATAATGTTCCTCACTTTTTTTTTCACCAGTTTATGTTTTACATCAAACAATTACTATTTATTTATATTTTCTTAATCATTGAATATATGCATATGTGTTCATTTTTTATATTTATGTTTTATTATAATTTGTCATTACTTTCAGTGAGTGCTTTCAATTGTCTAGAAAGGCAGAGGAATCAGAAAGTGATGTGATTAAGTTTGCAAAATAACATCATGAAGAGATGAAGTTACATACTGATTTAAAGATGTGTTTAAATGAGAAATTGAATTCCACAACATGGGAAACCAAAGTGCTCTACAGTGTCTCAGAAACTGCATTTTTAATTTATGTTTGTTGTTAGAAATCAGCAGGCTTTGTACATTTAGTCTGAAATGAACCTCTGAATGCATAAAACTTCACTTACTTGGAGTTGAGGCTGATCAGCTCTTCCACAGCTGGTGCCAACATTCTGTCAGTCAAATTCTTAACTAGGTTGTAAAGGGCCAGGAAACCAGTTGCTTTTTACTCCCACCTGGAACAAAATATTGTGTCAGTTACTTTTTTTCACAGACTTCCAAGTGCAATAAGACATTCATTACATTATCTTTGCCTGTCACATTAAGGGTTCATCAGAACACTCATACAAAGGATGGAAGCATAAACTATTACACTATCTGAATTTCTCCTTGAATGTGTGATACAACATGTGTATAAATAAATTCTTTAAACAATACTTTATTTTGCTATAAAAATTTCTTATAAAATTTACTGTTATATTAATTTGGAACTGTTAAATTTAAATAAAGTATTTATATAAGGCAGGCTTTTCTAAATATTGGTATTGAAGAAAGTAAAATCAGAATGTCTGGCAGTAGAAAATAAAAGTGTTTCAGAGGAAAGTAATTTAATATAGGTGTACAAATAATGAAGATTCACATTTATGTTGATCTTAGAGTACTATTCACTTTTTCAAAATTTCTTCACCTTATAATGGACTATAGTCTTCAAAATTATAACAAAATATTTTTAAAACAGAAGGTTAATAAAAAAAGTCTCAATTTTAAATTGCTCTCTATAATTTTTGGAAGATCATGAAGATAAAAAGAAGTCCTAACTGACTAAAAAAGTAACAAATATTTTATCCATTTACAAAAACAGGTAAAAAGGAAGATTCAGGAAACCATAATCTAATCAATTTCACTTTAGCACCTGGGAAAATATTATAGAACAGGACCTCATGAAAGCTATTTGCAGGCACAAGAAGGGCAAGCAGTGGCAGCATGGCAGCAGGCAGGTGAGCGGCAGCAGGCAGGTGCATGGCAGCATGGTGACTACCTGTCAAAAAGCAGTGTCCTCTGCTTCTCCTGAGCTTCTAGCATCTGGTAGAACCAATGCAGCCACACCAACAGAGCTCCTGTCCAAGCATGCAACCACCCAGGTTTCCAGCTGCGGGAAGTGTGAAGGCATATTACTGGAGGTGAGAGCGATTGCAAGCAAGCCTGTGGGACATGTGACCAGATAGACGAGCTGCTCTGTTTGGTGGCTGAGCTGCAAGAGAAGGTGAGCAGACTGAGGAGTATTCAAGAGTCTGAGAAAGAGACTGATCAATGGAGCTGTACTCTGCCATCTCTGATGCATGCAAGCCAACTTCAGTGTGACCAATATGGAAGCAGGTCCAGGATCCATTTTGGGCCGGGAAGAAGGCAGTGTTAAAAGGGATAAGGAAGGATGAAAGAAGCTTACAGCACAGACCCATAAAAGAAACCCCACCTTATTCTTTAAGATACTGTTACAGAATAGGTATGAGGCCCTGGGTATGGTGGATGAAGTGCATAATGAGATAGAGGAGGAACGTATGCAAGCAGTCTTGCCAAGGTCAGAGAGACCAACCCCTCACAACAAAACCTGTATTAAGGCCAGTGCCAAGAAGAAACAATAGCAAGTCATGGTCATTGGTGATTCCCTCTTGTACGGACAGGAAGCACCTGTTTGCAGACCGGCCCTTCTCTTCAGGGAAGTTTGCTGCATCCCTGAGTCTTGAATTAGAGATGTCACCACAAGACTGAAAAGCTTAGTACAACCCTTCAGACTACGGTCCATCCCTGCTTTTTCATGTGGGTACTAATGATGTCACAACAAAATTCTGAGGTCAATCAAAAGAGATTTCAGAGCCTTGGGAAGAATGCTAAAAAATTCAGGAGCACAGGTAGTGTTTTCCTTGATCCTTCCAGTAATGGGGAAAGACTTTGGAAGAAATAGGTGAGCCCAGGATATGAATATCTGGCTCCAGGACCAGTGCCTCTGCCAAAACTTTGGGGTTTTAAACCATGGAAGACCCTTCGAGACACAAAATATGCTGGGGCCTGACAGGATCCACCTGTCTCGCTGGGGAAAACGCATCTTTGGGCTTAAGCTGGTGGGACTGATTGAGAGAGCTTTAAACTAGAATTGATGGGGGAAGGGGATACCAACAGGATGGCAGTAGGTAAGACAAGGATTGGCATGGCATCACCTGAGGGTAGCAATGCTAGGAGAAACACACTGCTCCTGGGAGCATGGAGGGCTCAGAAGCATATCTGAAATGCTTGTATATCAACGCACACAGTACGAGAAAAAAACAGGATGAACTGGAAGCACTGGTTAGTACCCAGCACTATGATGTCATTGGTATTAGTGAGACTTGGTGGAATGAGTCCCATGATTGGAGTGCTGGGATGGAGAGCTACAGGCTGTTTAGGAGGGATAGGCAAGGCAGGTGAGGTGGAGGTGTCACACTATATATAAGAGAGAGGTTTGATTGTACAGCCCTTACAGTTAGTAATGATGTGGTTGAGAGCCTCTAGGTGAGGATAGTGGGATGGAAAACAAAGGAGTTGTTGTAGTGGGTGTCTACTACCAATTACCCAGCCAGGATGTGAGCAGTGATGAATTATTCTGTAGGCAATTAGGAGAAATTTCTGGATCAGTAGTCCTTGTCCTTATGGGAGATTTCAACTTCCCCGACATTACCTGGGAATATCATACTGCTGTGATGAGCAGGTCTTGGAAATTCTTGAAGTTTGTAGGAACTTCTTGTCATAAGTGCTTAGTGAGCCAACTAGGAAAGATGGCCTCCTAGACTTGTTATTTGTGAATAGAGAAGGACTCGTGAGAGATGGTAGGTGGCTGTCTTAGTCACAGTCATCATGAAATGGTTGAGTTTAAAATTTTCAGTGTAATAAGAAAAAACGACAGCAGAGTTGCTACCCTAAAATTCAGGAAAGCAAACTTTAAACTATTCAGGTAGCTATTTATCAGAGTACCCTGGGAATCCGCTTTTGAGGGCTTAGGAGTCCATGAGTGCTGGTCAGTCTTTAAGAACTGCCTTTTAGAAGCACAGGAGCTGGCAGTTCCACTGTGTTGTAAGTCAAGGAAACAGGGCAGAAGACCAGCTTGGTTGAACAGGCAACTCCTCGTGGAGCTCAAAACAAAAAAGAAATTGTACTATCCCTGGAAGCAAGGTCAGGCTTCGCAGAAAGAATACAAAGGTGTGGTTCATATATGCAGGGAGAAGACAAGAAAGGCCAAAGATCAATTAGAGTTGAAACTGGCCAATGTTGTGTCAGATAACAAGGAGGGCTTTTTTAAGTATGTTAGTAGCAAGAGGACGTCTCAAGAAAACATTGGACTGATGCCTGTTGAAGTTAGTCATCTGACTAACAGAGTCGAAGAAAAAGCAGAGGCATCCAATGTTTTTTTTTTTTTGCCTCAGTCTTTAATAATACTGACGGATCTTGGGCTGTCCACTCCTGTGAGTCAGAGGACCACAAGTGTGGGAACAGTGACTTTCCATTTGTGGATGTGAAATTGTAAGGGACCAGCTGTATCAGCTGAATGTTCACAGGTCCATACGGCTGATGGGGTTCATCCCAGAGTACTGAAGGAGCTACAAGATATTATGGCAGAATCCCTCTCAATCATCTACCAAAGGTCTTGGGAGTCTGGGGAGGTTCCTGCTGACTGGAAGCTAGTCAATATTATTCCAATCTACAAGAAGGGTGTGAAGGAAGATGTAGGGAACTACAGACCTGTTAGTCTAACCTCAGTCCCTGGAAAAACTATAGAGAAGATCAAACTGGGTACTATTGAAAGGCATTTAAAGAATAATGCAATCACCAAGCACAGTCAACATGGGTTCACAAATGGAAAGTCTTGTTTAACTAATTTGGTATCCTTCTATGATAAGATCACCCTATTAGTGGGTGAAGGGAAGGTGGTAGATGTAGTTTTTCTGGATTTTAGTAAGGCTTTGGATACTGTCTCTCTCAGTATCTTTTTGGCAAGGTGGGATGCTCGGGTTCACAGTGTGCTTTGTGAAGAACTGGCTGAAGGGCAGGGCTCAAAAGATTGTAGTAAATGGGGCTACATCCGGCTGGTGACCCATCACCAGCAGTGTTCTCAGGGTTGAGTTTTAGGGCCAGTTCTCTTCAACATATTTATCAATGATCTAGATGCAGGACTTGAATGCACCATTAGTAAATTTGTTGATGATACCAAACTGGGAGTTGCTGTTGACTCTCTTGAGGGCCAAGAGGCCTTGCAGAGGGATCTAGATAGATTGGAGCATTGGGTAATAATTAATGGGATGAAATTTAACGAGTCAAAATGCCAGATTCGGCATCTGGGATGGAGTAACACCAGGCACAAGTCTAAATTGGGAGAGGAGTGGCTGGAGATCAGCCCTGCAGAAAGGAATCTGAGGGTGCTTGTTGGCAGCAGGCTCAATATGAGTCAGCAGTGTGCCCTGGCAGCCAAAAGGGCAAACTGCATCTTGGGGTGCGTTAAACACAGCATAACCAAAAGAGGTGATCATCCCACGGTATTTAGTGTTGGTGTGGCCTCACCTTGAGTACTGTGTGCAGTTCTGGGCCCCACAATTTAAGAATGATGTGAAGGTCCTTGAATGTGGCCAGAGGAGGGCAACAAAGCCGGTGAAAGGGCTGGAAGGAACGTCCTATGAGGAGTGGCTAAGGACTTTGGACTTGTCTAGTTGTAGAAAAGGAGGCTGCAGGATGACCTCCTTGCTCTCAACAGCTTCCTGAGGAGGGGAAGTGGAGAGGAAGGTGCTGATCTCTTCTCCCCGGTATCCAGTGATAGGACATGTAGCATGGGAATGGTTCAAAGCTGCACCAGGGAGGTTTAGAGTGGACATTAGGAAGCATTGCTTTAGCAAGAGGGTGGTCAAACCCTGCAACAGGCTTCCTAGAGAGGTGGTCGATGCCCCAAGCCTGTCAGCGATTAAGAGGTATTTGGACAATGCCCTTAACAATATGCTTTAATTTTTGTTCAGCCGTGCAATGATCAGGCAAATGGACTAGGTGATCATTCCAGGTCCCTTTCAACTGAAATAGTCTATTCTATTGTATTCTAGAAAGAGAATGCCAATACTTTACCAAGTGTAAACTGTGCTTGATCAAACTGGTTGCTTCCCAGTATAACAATACATTTGGTGGATGAAGTGAGAGCTGTGAAATCCACGTATTTTCTCAAGCATCACAATAAAAGTTAATAACATTACCAATGAAATAAAAAACTGTCAATTTCTTAAATATCTCTTCCTATTATATATGCTGAGATTCACAGCCTCCATATTGTTGTGTATCAGAAAGGACAGAGACATGTATCAAGATATGCATATATGGAAAAACACAATGGGGAAAAAATATCTTTCATTATATCTATAACATTAAAATACTCAGTAATTTTTATTATGTCTTCTTGACCACATGATACATCTGTTGTTCAAACTAAAAGAACACTAAAGAAACATGAAGAGAAATCATCATCATATTACAGCTGTCAGCTGTACCGCAATACAAGGAATGGATTTCTACAGTAAGCATAATTTTTCACAAACTCTCTGCCTTAAAACAACTTCAGAGTGAGCTTGTATGCTATGCTAGCAATGTGGACAGGACAGCAAAGTTTAGAAAATCACAGCTGACTTACAAAAGTTTCAAATCTTTATCCATCATCATTCCTTGCTGTACAGAGTATACAGTTTATCAATCAATGATCAGTTATAATAAAGCGAGACAAGAAGAATGATTAATAGTATATAGTTAGTGCCTTAACACTGTATATAAATATTGGTTGGAGAGGCACTGCACCTCTGACAAATTTGTGACCTTTCATTTACAGTGTAACCATCTAGGAGAACTAAACTATATTATGTACTAATGTTATTTTATGTATTGATGTTATTTTCTTGAAGGTAAATGGCACATCTTTATTTCCTCAGAAAAATAACTGTGATCTAAACACTAAAAAATTTCAATAACACTTCTCCTGTCCTCTAGCTGGTCAAAGAATTATTTCATTATAAACAGTTAAAGTAATCCTTTAAAATTAATATGATGTAATTTCCTAACGGCTGAAAGCTCCTTCTACTAAGTTCTAATTCTAACATAAAGAACCAAATTCCTTATCTTAGGCACAGGAACTTAATATAATTCCATGTAATGCAAAGTCTACATTATTCCATGAACACCCTGTAGTTGCAGACTGACACAATTAGTAAATTTGCTCTCTCAGAAGCCTTTTTGTACTTTCCTTCACTACAAGCTTTAGTGGAAGTTATTCATACACATAAATTCCCTTAAGGACAGACAAATTTAATATGACCATGAATAGCTATCTAGAAATTTGACAGACCTAGATGTTTGTCCATGAATAGCTATCTAGAACAGAACTGAAGTAGAACTTTTTTTCCAAATGTTGCAATGTTTTTGAGTTTGAGAACTTTTTTTCCATAGGGAGCATGTGTGAAGTGTCTGAAGTGTCTGAAGACTTTGTTAGAAACACAACAATATTTCCAGAAGAAGACAACAGGCATATCTAAGTGTGTCTTCCTGATACATTTAGACTGGAAAGACAAATACGTGGAATGTAGAGGAGAGATTTAAATCTCTCCAAAGTGCTTCAACCATAAACTCTCTTTGTTGTATATGCCCTCACAAGCTGCATTTTGCAACTAATTAATATTTTCTTATGAGAAATTATTCTAATGGTAAATTTCCAAACAGCTCTAGCCTGGAATTCCCCGAGGCAGAGGAGCACATGAGACATATGACAATTAACCAAATACTGAATCATCAGCAGAGGCTAAGGGGCAGAAATGTCTTCTCTGTTATTACTCCTAACTTGAAATTGGAAAACAAACTTGTGCAGCAGCAACACCATGAGATTTTTCTCCCATGATTAGACTGCTGTAGGGAAACAAACTGGGTGCACATTTTCCGTTCTAGTTAAGCAACTAACCCCCTTCTCTCAGCATCTCTTTTTCTTTGTAAATTCTTATGTTTTCTTTCAATGTACTTTATCTTTTCCTATGCCTTTTCTTGGCTTCTGTCCTCCTCTTGTTTCCTAGAACTCAGTTGCCCTTTCCTCTAGCCTTCAACTCTGCACATTTTTGTCTTAGCAAACCTATGAACACTTTCACCACCTTGTTGCCAATCAGTGAAGCAATTTGTTTTTGTCTTTTCTGATAGGGATGCAGTTGGCCCAAAGTTATTTTTGCCTGCATTTTGCACTTGTTATCAGTTGGCAACAGAAGGAAACATCACTCTGGCTCCTGAATGAAAGCAGCAGATAAGCATGAAGCTTTGGGCTGTCTGCTACTTCTGTTAGCCACTACAGGACCACTGCATTATTGTCTCTCTCTTCTATTATGTATGCTGAAATTCCCTGCCAGGAGGGCTAAAACATTTACATATTCTCAGAAAATGGGCCAAGAAAGCCAGATGCCAATATATAGTTGACAATATTAGAAAAAGGTTAAGCGTCAGCATTGACATTTACATATATGCTTCTGGCCACAATGAATTCCAATGTATTAAATTCAGACTGATGATGCTGCTGCACAAAGGCACAAGTTAGACACTAAGGGAAGGCTTGTTAGGAGAAGTAATATCTCTTATTAGATCTGTTGATAGAACTGGAAAAAATGACAAGATGCTGGTACAAAAGTCCTTGTTCAGGTCAAAAGAATATAGGGAAGAACAATTCAGGTATGTTAGGTGTCACACAGGACACTGATATTCACAGAACCACAGAATGGTAGGGGTTGGAAGGAACCCCTGGAGATCATCTTGTCCAACCCCCCTGCTTGAGCAGGTACACCTAGAGCAGGGAGCACAGGACCGCATCCAGGCAGGTTTTGAATATTTCCAGAGAAGGACGCTCCACAACCTCTCTGGGCAGCCTGTTGCACTGCTCTGTCACCCTCAGAGTAAAGAATTTTTTCCTCATATTCAGGGGGAACTTCCTGTGTTCCAATTTGTGCCCATTGCCCCTTGTCCTGTCATTGGGCACCACTGAAAAGAGTCTGGCACCATCCTCTTGACATCCACCCTTCAGATATTTATAATTATTCACAGGATCCCCCCTCAGCCTTCTCTTCTCCAGGCTGAACCAACCCAGGTCTGTCAGCCTTTCCTCATAAGACAGATGGTCTAGTCCCCAGTCGTCTTTGCAGCTCTCTGCTGGACTCTTTCCACTAGTTCCCTGTCTTTCTTGAACTGGGGGACCCAGAACTGGATGCCATCCTCCAGATGTGGCCTCACTAGGGTAGAGTAGAGGGGGAGGATAACCTCCCTTGACCTGCTGACCACACTCCTTTTAATGCACCCCAGGATATCATTGGCCTTCTTGGCCACAAGGGCACATGGCTGGCTCATGGTCACCTTACTGTCCACCAGCACTCCCAGGTCCTTCTCAGCGGAGCTGCTTTCCAGCAGGTCAAGCCCCAACCTGTACTGGTGCATGGGGTTGTTCCTCCCCAGGTGCAGGACCTTCCACTTGCTTTTGCTGAATTTCATGAGGGTCCCCTCAGTCCAGTTCTCCAGCCTGTCCAGGTCTCGGTGAATGGCAGCACAGTCTTCTGGTGTGTCAGCCACTCCTCCCAGTTTTGTATTGTCAGCGAACTTGCTGAGGCTATACTCTGTCCCTTCGTCTGGGTCATTGATGACTATGTTGAACAGGAGTGGACTCAGCACAGACCCCTGGGGAACACTGTTAGTTACAGGCCTCCAGACAGGAGGATTCTGCGCCGTTGATCACAACCCTCTGAGCTGTGTTGTTCATCCAGTTCGCAATCCACCTCACTGTCCTCTCATCTAACCCACTCTTCCTAAGCTTACCTTGAGGATGTTATGGGAGACAGTGTCAAAAACCTTGCTGAAGTCAAGATAAACAACATCCACTGCTCTCCCTTCATCTACCCAGCCAGTTATGCCATCCTAGGAGGCTATCAGTTTGGTCAAGGGTGATATCCTTTTGGTGAATCCATGTTGACGACTTCTGATAACCTTTTCCTCTACATGCCTGGAGATGACCTCCAGAATGAACTGTTTCATCACATTTCCGGGGATGGAGGTGAGGCTGACTGGTCTATAGTTTCCCGGG
Organism: Morus bassanus; assembly: GCA_031468815.1. NCBI lineage: Eukaryota > Metazoa > Chordata > Aves > Suliformes > Sulidae > Morus > Morus bassanus. The sequence continues at coordinate 53,956,691 of CM062600.1, read as the reverse complement.
TCCTCCTTCTTGCCCTTTTTGAAGACTGGAGTGACATTGGCTACCCTCCAGTCCTTGAGCACCTATTCTCTCCTCCACGACCTTTCAAATATGATGGAGACTGCCTTAGTGACAGCATCCGCCAGCTCCCTCAGCATTCGTGGGTGCACTCCATTAGGGCCCATGGATTTGTGAGGATCCAGTTTGTCTAACTCATAGAATCATAGAATGTCCTGAGTTGGAAGGGACCCACAAGGATCATCAACTCCAACTCGTGTCCCTCCATAGGACAAACCCAAATTCACACCATATCTCTGAGGGCGTTGTCCAAGTGCTTCTTGAATATCGTCAGGCTTGGCACCGTGACTACCTCCCTGGGGAGCCTGTTCCAGTGCTCCACCACCCTCTGGGTGAAGAACCTTCTCCTAATATCCAGCCTAAACATCCCCTGGCACACCTTCCTGCCATTCCTTTGGGTCCTGTCATTGGTCACCAGAGAGAAGAGATCAGTGCCTGCCCCTCCTCTTCCCCTTGTGAGGAAGCTGTAGACCACGATGAGGTCTCCCCTCAGTCTCCTCTTCTACAGGCTGAACAAACCAAGTGACTTTAGCCACTCCTCATACAGCTTCCCCTCTAAACCAACTTTATGGCCCTTCTCTGGACACTCTTTAGTACCTTTATATCCTTATCCAAAACTGTACACAGTACTCAATGTGAGGCTGCAGGGTAGAGTGGGACAATCACCTCCCTCGACCAGCTAGCAATACAGTGATTGATGCACCCCAGGACACGACTGGCCCTCTTGGCTGCGAAGGCACATTGTTGGTTCATGTTCAACTTGCCATCAAACAGAACCCCCAGATCCCTCTCTGCAGAGATGTTCTCTAACCTCTCATTCCCCAGCCTGTATGTATATCCAGGGTTGCCATGATCCAGGTACAAATTCCAGCGCTTGCTCTTGTTAAACTTCATATTGTTAGTGACTGCCCATCTCTCCAGTCTGTCCAGATCTCTCTGCAGGGCTTCTCTGCCCTCCAGAGTGTCAACAGCTCCTCCCAATTTTGTGCCATCAGCAAACTTAATCAGTATTCCTTCAAGTCCTGCATCCAAGTCATTCGCAAAGAGATTAAAGAATACCGACTCCAAGATGGATCCCTGCAGAACCCCAGTAGTGACTGGCCACCAGCCTGATGTAACCCATTTTACTATAACCCTTTGAGCTTGACCCTTCAGCCAATTGCTCACTGACTGCATTACATGTTTATCCATCTATATGCTGGACATTTTTTCCAGGAGGATACTGTGAGAGAAACCCCAAAATATCACATCGACTGGCTTCCCTTGGTCAACCAGGTGGGTAACCTTGTCATAGAAGGAAATCAAATTTGTTAGACAGGACTTTCCCCTTGTGAACCTGTGCTGGCTAGGACCAATGACTGCATTGTCTTTCAGATGTTTTTCAATAACTTCCAGAATAATCTTCTCCATAATTTTACCAGGCACAGAAGTGAGACTGACAGGCCTGTAGTTACCAGGGTCATCGCTATTGTTATTCTTGAAGACTGGGACAACGTTTGCCAGCTTCCAGTCAATTGGAACCTCTCCGGATTCCCAAAAGCATTGAAAAATCATTGACAGAGGTCTCACTATGACACCAGCCAGCTCTTTAAGCACCTTCGGATGAATTCCATCAGGCCCCATCAACTTATAGGGATCTAGCTGGAGCAGCAAGTCCTGCACAAGTTCAGTGTTGGTTGGGAGTTTGTCATTTCCACAGTCATGGTTCTCTAGCCCAGGGCTCTGGGGGTCCCAGAGCCCATCATCGGTGTTGAAGACCAAGGTGAAGAAAGCATTAAACATCTCTGCCTTATCTATGTCCCTTCTTGTGACATGGACAATAATCTCTAACCCAATCCTCCTCAACTAAGGGGAAGTTCTCCTTTCTCCAGATTTTCTCTATCACCTCTGGGAGCTGAGGTGCCTGAGGGCCAGCCTTAGCAGTAAAGACTGAAGCAAAGAAACCATTCAGTAACTCTGCCTTCTCTGCATTCTGTGTCACCAGGCACCCACCTCATTCAGCAGTGGGCCCACAGTTTCCCCAGTCTTTCTTTTACTACTGATGTATTTGAAGAAACACTTCTTGTTACCCTTGACATCACTTGCCAGATTTAGTTCCAAGTGGGCCTTGGCCTTCCTCATTGCATCTCTGCATACCCTAACAACATTCCTATATCCCTCCCAAGTGGCCAGTCCCTTTTTCCACATACTGTAAACCTTGTTCCTCCATGTGAGTTTTTCTAGAAGCATTTTGCTTATCCATGCAGGTGTCCTGGCTCTTTTGCTTGACTTCTTCCTCATAGGGATGCACCGACCTTGAGCTTGGAGGAAGTGGTACTTGAACATTGTCCAGCTCTCTTTCACTCCCCTACCTTCTAGAACCCTAACCCATGGAATTCCTCCAAGCAGGTCTTTGAAGAGGCCAAAGTTGGCTCTTCTGAAGTCCAGGGTTGTAATGCTACTTGTTGCCCTGCTTCTACCATGCAGGACCCTGAACTCCACCATCTCATGGTCACTGCAGCCAAGGCTACACCCAACCCTCACATCCTCAACCAGACCTTCTTTGTTTGTTAGTATATAAGGTCCAGCACCACATCTTGCCTCATTGGCTTCTCCACCACCTGTGTGTTATTATAGTTTGTTTGAAAATTACTGATTAAAATCATAAGAGATAATGTGAAATTCTGCCTCAGACATCACAGAAACAATACACCAGTGATCATTCCCAACTAAGGAATGTTTATGTGATACTCATGACTTCTGAAGATGGGAAAATACTTCCCAATTTCTTCTTAGTAGTATAAATTAAATTAAAAGGAAATTGATTTGTAAAAATGACATGATTATTTCAGCTTCTATAAATAGTGGCAGTAATACAGAGTTCAGTAAGCCTTTGCTGATTTCTTTGGAAAAAAGGGTAGCTATATGTGATGCTGATGAATTCCCTTTAAAAACATGAAATCCCTTTTCTACTTCCTTTCCTTCACACATGTGAAATATGTTCCTACATTATACAGTTTGTCTGTTTTAACAACTCATCCACATTTACAGTTACATAAGCCTTTTTAACTTTAAGACTTCATTTATTCTGCGTCTTTTACCTGTGTTTCTGATCTCCAGAAATGTTTTTATGAAATGACTTTTTCTATTCTCTTTTATTACACATAGGCAAACAATATCAAATTACTAGAACAAATAACGTCAAATTAATAAAACAAATAATATGAACACACATCTAATCTTTAGTTACTATCCCTGAAAGTAACACCCTTTAAGAGTAATTTTTTCTTTCCCAGTGGCATAATATTTATTACTTTTTATGTCTTTGAGAGCTTCATTTCTCTCTTTAGTTAAAAGTATCAAAACATTTGCCATTGGAACATTTCCTACAAACATAGTAATACAAATAAAAAACAAAACAAAACAAAACAAAACAAAAGAGAGAAGAAAAAAAAAAGAAAAGCATGCTTTCAAATGAAGCTTTTTTAGTTCTTACAGTTTTGTGTAGATTAAGTTTACAAGTTTTTGTCAATAATGTTGTAACTATACCACAAGCATGGCACTGAGTAATTACAGCAGTAAGAAAAATATTAAAATACACTTCATTTCTGTCAGGACTTGAGCACGATGGTCCTGTTTCTAAGTGTACAAAGTACCTTTTTAGCTGACAATAAAGAAGAAGGAAAAAAAAGAACTTCACAGACATATACTTATTTTATTATCTCTACATGTAACAAGAATTTCAAAATTTTTATTGATAACATCAGTATATTTGCATTACATAACATGGTAATCCATGACAGGCTTTTCTATTACTTCTTTATATTACCAGCCACCGTTCCTTTATAAAAATCTATATTTATCAGCAGAAAGTCATATAACATGTTCTCTATTCTCTTTGTGGAAGAAAATCGTAAGGAATCTCTTTTACTGTAACATGTCTTCAAGACAACATGAGATTATCAGTCTCCTGCTACCCCCAAAGATGTAAGCCCTGTATGCTACTGCCTATTTTATTGACCCCTCAGAACAAATTTTCCAAGCCTTCTTGATCTAAAAACAAGGTTCTCATCAACTACAATAGAAAGATCACAAGTCCTCAACCCACAAGAGATGACGTACTTAAGATGGGAAGAAACTTCACAAAAGGATGAGATATAAAATGAGACATAAAAATAAAAGCAAAGGCATCTTTTAAAGCACTTTGTGGAACTGTAAGAGCTGATTTCTGAGCACAGCTTCTACTTTTCTGCCCATTCTCAAATTTTAATAGTTTATTTACTGCTTGAAATCATAATGAACTAAGATTTTATAGAGAAAGATGTTAATCATGTTTTCAACATTTTTTTGTCACAATAATGAAAAAGTAGTCATAATTATAAATATTTCTCTGCCTGCTTTATTTTATTTTATAAGGTCCTGTTTTCATAATCTATTTAAGTACTTTCTAACTTTATAGAGTAACTTTATTTTGGAGGTAATACACCTAATTCAAATTTAGGCTCAGTGTGATTGTTTTAATTTGTTTTGTTTTTCTGAGTAGATGGAAGATGAATTATGGTTTATAATGGGAATCTGGTAAAAGTTTTGCAATGAAGAAACTCTTCATTCTATAAACTAGTACTTTTTTTCTGTATGGGGAACTATATTGGGTTTAGGTGGCAAGACTGAGGGAGCTGCAGGGGTGGTTTCTGTGAGGACAGGGGCTTTCACCACATGAGACAGAGACAGTTCCACTGCAGGACACAGCTGAGCCCATCAGTGAAGACAATGGTGCTTCTGTGATAACATATTTAAGAAAGGGCAAAATATACTGTGTAACAGCTGTGACAGAGAGGAGTCAGATAAATGTTGGAGAAACAGACACCAAGGTCAGTGGAGGAGGAGGAGGAGGAGGAGGAGGTGCTCCAGGCACTGTCGCAGAGGTGTCTCTGCAGCCCATGGAGAAGACCATGGTGAAGCAGGTTGTCCCCCTGCAGCCCATGAAGGACCACAATGGAGCAGATATTCACACTGTAGGTCATAGAGGACACCACACCACAGCAGGAAGACACGCCCTACAGGAAGCTGCAGATTGTGGAGAGCCCACACAGGAGCCTGTGGAGAGGAGCCCAGGTGGAAGCAGGTTTTCTGGCAGGACCTGCAGCCCATGGAGGACTCACGCTGTAGCAGTCTATTCCTGAAGGGCTGTACCCTGTGGAAAGGACCCACGTTGGAGCAGTTCTGGAAGGACTGCAGCCATGGAAAGGACCCACACCGAAGCATTCATGAAGGACTGTATACCATGGGAATGACCCCATGCTGGAGCAGGGCAAAAGTGTGGGAAGGAAGAGGCAGAGATGAATTGTTATAAACTGACCATAACCCCCATTTCCCATGAAGGTGGTAGAAGACTCAGGAATAAAGTTAAGCCTGGGAAGAAGGTGGGGTGGGAGGAAAGTGTTTATAGTTTTGGGGTTTTTTCTCACTATCCTACTTTATTTTTATTTAGCAAAAAATTAAGTTAATTTTCTCCCAAGTCAAGTCTGTTTTGCCTGTTGATGGTAATTGGTGAGTGATCTCCCAATTGAGTTGTCTTTATGTCAACATATAAGCTTTTTCATCTTAATTTTTCCCCTGCTGTGTTGAGGAGGCAGGGTGAAAGAGTGGCTTGGTGGCATCTGGAAGTCAGCCAAGGTTAACTCACCACAGAAATATCTCATTTTTAGGAACAGAAAATATGACAGTTACCTTGTTCCTTAAGAAAAAGAGGTAAATGGGGAACGTTAGAAAAAGTGAAGTACTTAGATTTCCTTGAGGTTCATCATGTTCTTATTTAACTAGAGCTGTAAATTAATTGATCTAGTCAACCTCACATTTACAGTGTTCTTTAAGAAGGTACATATTTTCCGCATTGTTTCTTTTTATCCTAAATAGATAATCAATAATCAGGACTTTGCTGGGTTATTTCTTTTACGTAACTTTAACCAGGTGTTTTTCCAATGTGGTATAGTTCTGTCCCCGTAAACAGTGTAGAGACATTAACAGATGACAAGCTTTTCCACTTTATTTTCTCCCCCTGTCCTGTTAAGGAGTGGGAGTGAGAGCACAGCCTGTTGGGCATCTGGCAACTCTCCAAGGTCAACCTCCACAGCTGCGAGCCTTTTGGCCCGAGTGTTGCAAGGATTGAAAACTTCCCTTTCTTAGAGGCCATAGGTGTAATGATTGTATGCATTTCTCGGTGAGTAGGTCATGGTATCAAGGGAGGACTGCACGTGCTCCTCTACTCCAGGTTTTTAATAGTGGTAGACTTTATTATCTGAAATATACCCAGATAATCCAAACAAAACTGAGCTCAGTTTTGACACTTGTTGTCAAGAAGTGACTTATTCTGACCATAAAATTTAAAAGCTGAAAAATAATTTTTACATTATGACACTTCAAGAGCTACATCTACTTAATTTGCTGTAGAGAAAATGAAGAAGTTTGCAAAAATCTTCTAAACTCCCCATCAGACTGAGCAGGGAGACTTTCCTACTTGAATAAAAATCTGGTGATCAGCATAACCTTGAACTTGTCAGCAGATACACTGAAGAAATATTTTGCAAGACTTTGTATCTGTATTTTCTTCCAGTCTATAGTTTCAGCTACCCTCTGATTCTTCAGAGGAAAGGATAAAAAAAATATATCTAACCAATTGCTCATCAAGACAATGTACTCCTTCACTTTGCTGATGACTGGCTAAAGCTCTGAAGCATGAAATTTGATTTTGTTATTAGTTTAATGTATAGATGCAAGTACGAAGAACATTAAAATATCAATGCATTAAATTTTGTTTTCCCCAGTAGTCTTGAAATATGATGATGAAAATGAGGAATCAGAGATTAAAATATTTCAAGGTCCAAATGAACTAAAGCAGTCCTATATCCATTAAAACCATGCACACAGGTTATAATATTTTCTGGAGTGAAGTATACCTTTGAAATAGTTGTGTTATCAAATGAGTGCAAGTTGCACTACTCTGACAATATTTAAATATCTCACAACAGTAACACTTATTTCTAATTCTAATACTATACTTGTCTAAAAGTTGGCTCTCAATAACTGGATTTATGTCACCATTTTGTCTTCAAAGTTAAACAGCTGTCCTCTCCATTCTATTACAGTTGTGTGCATATACATATATATTCATGTAGAATTGATCCCTCAATCTTCTCTCTGATTAAACCAGACAACTTAATCTTCAGAGGTCTTGCATTTTAAGGCTGGCTTGATTCTATTTTCAGAATGAAAGCTCTGTCTTCCACCCCTGGCAAACATGTCCATCCTTAAACCTCAAGGCTGAGTGAATAATCATCATTTATGTACGCTGCAGTTGGATACAGAGTAATTTCTTAAATAAACTGTCCTAATTTTTAATATAGATACATGTAAAAGTTAATGTATATGGCAGGAAAATCACTGAAAAGACTGGAAACTGCTTGGGCAGCTATTAAAATAAAATACAATTTTACTTCATTTTGGTACTACAGACCCTTATTATTATGATCATAATGGTGACCAAATTGCTTATAATTACTTCTGAGGGTAAGAAAAAGCAAATCCAGCAATTTCTCTAGCAGTCTTAAGCTGTAACCCTAGGGCCAGCTTCAGAGTTTATAAGCAATAAAGTCTGTAAAGGATACAGTAGATAAGATAGCTAGAGAGATCACAGATCCTTTTGAATGAGAGGGGAAAAAAAAAGAAAAAAAAATAAAAAGAGAAATATTAAAACAAGGAACTTCAGGGATTCCAGAAAAGCCTTAGATTTAGTAAGGTTCCCTAGATCTTACTAGAAGCCATTACCCTGTAAATCCTAGCAACCACAGCTTAACAAGGGAGACTGAGGCACTACTAAACTTCAATTTGCTTTTAAATTTTGAAAGTAGAAGTTTCCTCTCTTTAAAGTAGGGAATTTCTACAGTTCCACCTTTGATTTGAAAATGGAATGATCTACCACCCCTCCAAATTCCCTGTGTAATCCAGGCTACTGTTGGAAAGAGAGTCACAATGTTTTCTATTTTTTCTGCTGCCAAATACAACACATACAGATCTATTATTCTTTTTCTTCCACGTCCTCCCGTATTTGAAGCAAAGTATATAGGAGTACTTGGTTCTTTTGAGGAATACGTACAATCCAAGCAGGAAGGAATGTAAATTAAGGAATAATAAGATAAAAAGAAATAAGCTATATATTGCCACATGGGAATACTGTTACTTAAAAGTTCTGGCTTAAGAAGGCAGACAGACATTGACAGAGAAGGATGCAGTCATTGTATGATTAAGAAAATCACCTCAGTAAACATCCCTGCTGACTCTTTGTGACATCTTTTTTTCTACTTAACAATGATTCTGTTTAGTCTCAAAGAGCAGTTAGCTGATGCACATATCCAAATACTCTAACAGATAATATTATTTCAAATTTGGTTAGATGAGTTTAAGCTTGATGCTTCAGATGACCACTATTTTTGATATTTTATGACCTAAATGAAGATATAGTACATCAAATATGGCAAAATTTTGGAAATTCAAGTTATGATGGTGATATAAAACATCAGGCCTTGACCTGATGGAACTCACAAAGCTGCAGCTCCAACATGTTTAGCAATCATCACTTGGCCTCTAGACATTTATTAAAGCAAAACAAAATCAGCCTGGGTCAAGGCAAGTCCAGCCAGGTCCTGAAACTCTATACTGTCAGGTTGATGTAAAATTTTCTGTCAGCCAACAGCAGCAAAAATGATATTTACTAGGCTTTGGATCTGAAGAAAAAAATGCTTTAGGCTTTAGAAGTTCTAAACTCTTAGTTTATTTATTTTGGTTTATTTGGGTTCAAACAGATACTGTGTTTGGATTTTCTGGGCTTTCATATGGATTGTGCTTAAAATTTTATGTGAAATTCAGCTACCATTCTTCTGAAAACATATGCCGAGGTAATCCTAATGACTAACCTTAGTGAATGTCAGGGTAAGAGCCCAAATTTTTTGTGCAAGGATAACACTCATTAAAAACTTTTCTCACACTTCTGAATACATTGTTCATCATCCACTCACTATTCATCCTAGCCAATTCAGTACAGTCTGCTTACCATTCTCGTCAGTTCACAAAGTGTGCTCCTGAAATATGCTAGTGAAATCCAGCCAGATGTATCAGGTGTGCTCTAACATCCCATTTGTTTGGACAAATATTGTGATAGGTTTATTCAGAAGAAAAGGAAGATGTGTTATCAGGAAAGAACTTTATTACTGATACATTCAGATTTGATTTCACAAATCCTTAACTGTGCATAAATAGTCCCTGGTTAAAGAATGATTGTGCTATTAAAAGAATTCTTTGAATCCACAAATAAAGAGTGGCATAAATCAGTTTGCAAACACCATATAGGTGGAACTCATTTTTAAGCTTCATACATCACTGGTTATTTTTTTTACAGCTCCAACAACAATACATAAAGCCAAAAAAAAGGTCTGCATTTTAGAAATTTAAGGCTGTCTTCCTTATCTTTCCCTCTGAAGCAGATCTATTTTAACAACAGGTATGGCTGGAAAAATTCTAATTTATTCAATAACCTTAGGCATAATGGCCTCTGGCTGATTTCTAGCATTCTTTGGTATCAAATATCCCTCTGTCTCTGTTTTTGTGAATGAATCCAGGAATCTAAAGTGACTATTGGCAAGACATACAAAGACTGTCAAAAGCTACAGTACTTTGTATCAGGAATCAGCATAGCTGCCTTCTGTTTTCAAAAACTGGGGAATAGTGAATGGATTACCCAGGCACAAGCCCCATCAAAATTGTGATCTGGGGTAATACCTGTTCAAATAAATTTTATTTGCTCTCTCATCAGAGAACTGAAAAATATACTGACATTGCATGTAGCCCTTGATAATTATGCTAATATGCCAGGTTTTACCTGGAATATAAAAGTTATGCTGGAAAGGACTAGGAAAGATCATTTCCTTCTAAACTAAAAAGTTGCCTTATATTACTATGTGAAAAGCAGATTTACTCAAGTGCCACTATTGTCCTTGTTAATGATAAATTTTTGATGAAGTTATTTCAGTCATCCTGGGGCTGTGTTTGACCCTGGGCACATTCACCAGGCCCAATCCTGACATCCACCTGCAGGCTGACATCACAGCCTGGACTCAGCCTGTTCTCATCCCCACAGAAGTGCCTAATGTCCTGCTCTGGGGCTACCCCTGACTGTCCCCCCAGCCTGCCATGCTCCCTGGCTGGGGCAGCAGGATTGGCTCTGGCTGAAGTCCTGCCCTACCAGCCGCAAGGGAGTCCCCACCACTCCTGGCCCCAAGGGACACCCTATCCCACAAGGCACCCTGAAAGGTATCATGGAAAGTTAGGTCACAGGAACATGAGATACGTCACATTCAACATCTTTATTATCTGGATGATAAAGTGGAGTTGTTTAGCCTAGTGGAGAGAAGGCTCAGGACAGATCCCATCAATGTATATAAGTATCTGAAGGGAGGGTGCAAAGAAGATGGACTTGGGCTCTTTTCAGTGGTGCCCAGTGACAAGACCAGAGGCAATGGTCACAAGCTGTAAAACAGGAGGATCCTCTAGAATGTAGGAAGAAACTTTTTTAGTGTGGGGGTGACCAAACACTGGAAAAGGTTGCCCAGAGGGATTGTGGGATCTCCATCCCTGGAGGTTTTCAAAAGCCATCTGGACATGGGCCTTGGCAACCTGCTCTAGGTGACCCTGCTTGAGCAAGGGGTTTGGACTAGATGACCTCCAGAAGTCCCTTCCAACTTCAACTTTTCTATATGGCTGCCTGCTGAATCCTGACAATTCAACAACAATTTTGGATGTCATACTTCCCATTCATTGTCTTGCTTTTTTCTGTCCTAAAGGAAGAGCTAGTTTTCAACATTATGGTTCTCCTAATATGGCAGATGTAATGGACCATTTTCAAAATCTTTGTAGCTTCAGCTGGGAATAAGCCAATAAAAAGTAGTTGAAGCCACTTATGTAGCAAGGGCAGAACTTGCTCTGATGCAGACTGAAGAGTCAGTACACTAGATGAATAGCCACAAACACCAGATGCTTCATACTGTTTTCAGGTACTGCTCCCTGTTCAGGAGCATGCAATAAAAAGTCTTGGGATATTTTCTAGGTTTGATTTGGAAGATGGGAGATTAGCTTCTTAGAACACATGGAGTCCTGATAATCTGCTTTGTTGTTTGTGTGAGACTGACTTTGTCAATAAAGGTTTGCTAAGCCAAGAAATGATCTAAAGAAAAAGAAAATTAAAGATTTTTTTTTTTTAATAACAGAGGAGGGAACAAAAAGGAGATAGAAACCTGTTGTCGGCTATAATACATTTTAGTCAACAGATAATATAGTATTAGATTTTATAGGCTTGCAGGCACTTGGCTATTAGTATTCTGTACTAAATCTAGTTTTGTATCAAAAGCAATTCTTCAGGAGTATTTTCAATGCATAATCCCATTATTAGTGTTATCATGGCTATGTTATCACAGATATTTGCATTTGAACTTGTAGCAAAAAGAATATAAGAAGTCAAATAACTCCACTAAATGAAGAAACTATGAATGAAACAGTTTAAAGATATGCAATATTTCTCCTCATTCATTTTGCCTATGGTAATTTAATTAATAAAAAAGCTGAATGTTGTTTCAATGAATTCAGGCACTTCTCACTTATAATAAAATATTCGCGGTAATCTAGGTAACAGATATATAAATTTATAATCTTTTTATTCCATTTCCTTAATGTAGAATGTTGGTATAAATCCAGTATGAAGTTGTAATGTATTTGAAGTTCATGCTTATGTATTGCAGATTCTTTCTGCTTACATAATCATAAACCAAAAAGTAAGTGCAGTGTTATGACTAAACTCAGATTTTCAACGAAGCCTGGACTATGTTGCAGCAAATCACATCTTAGAAAGCACACTTACCCTAGGCTTTCCCACAATGTCTAAATCCTATGACTTATACAACGCAAAACTCAGCCTTCTGTGTTGAACATTAAGTTCTTAGACTCTTTCATTTCTGAACACATTGAATTACAAGTAATAAAGAGATCAAACATGATTTTATTCCTAAAGCAATTCAAATGTAATTCTGCTTGTTAAGTACAGTTCAAATCTGCTTCACTACATAAAACTAAAGAATCAAATATTCCTCAAGGTCTTAGTCTCAAAGCACTTTATACTCAACAAATAAAGGATTTGCTCATATTTGCATCATAAATCAGCATTACCATGCAATTTCCATCTTCTCACTGCTATAAAGCTATTGTCCGATCCCTACAACATACCTACAGAACTGTACCATTGAAATGAAAGCAGAGTTAGCCAGGCCTTTTCAAACCTATTTTTCAAACTATATTTTCAGAATCTCACTTACACCTTTCAGAATCCTGGCATGCAAAATGATTAATCAAAGGGATGGTGGGGAGGGCAGGAGGGAACAAAACTAAACCAAACAAAAAAACCCACATCCCAGCCAACATATTTCTCAGTACTTTCTCATCTCTTACTTCAGTTCCATTCACCTCAGCAATGAGGCTATTTATGCACACATCTTTTCCAGACTTTCTTACAGCTTTTAATCATCTGTCACCAAACAATGGTCTTACTTTTGCATTTCTGTCTTGCCAAAATACACATATCTGTGATTTCTTTCTAAATTTAATATTTTATTTGCTCATGAGGCAAGAAAGTGTCTGGACATGTCAAACAGGTCATAGCGGAATACTGTCAAGAGCCTTTTTATTCCAGCTGTCGTAGGAAAAGAGTGCAATGATCCTAATCAATAGTCTTTATTAGCTTTTTGTTATTATTATTATTTCCAAGACACATTTTTTTTAAGAAACCACTACATGTGCCATAGCCTTTTTTTTCCTTGGAGATTTCATAATGACAGCTAGGTCAAGTTGAAACCATAGTCCAGTATACATGAATTCTGCCAGGTCTGGTATAAGGCCACAGGCTCTATACTGACCTTGCAGTGCAGAGTATCAGGACCTTGCTGTAACTCCCTGAGTCTGTACTCATTTTAGCTTGCTGTAACAAGTGTCTAGTGCCCAAGTGACCATCGTCAGAAAATTGTATTTCCAAGAGCTGATCAAGTTTACAAGAGTAACTGGTTGGTACAAGTACAGTGCAGTGCTGACTGTGAGCTACTATTGCTACAAAGCACTGTGGAGAGTCACACAAGCATACCAGAGAGCTAATTCAGGTGCCTCACATGATTTAAATTTGTCTTATTTGGGTTTTGACCAGCTTTACTAACGTGATGTTCATTTACAGTAGTTTTCCTTCTTTTCAGTCTCAAGTTATCTCCAGCTCCAACAGTATAATACTGTTTCAGTCATATCCTTATGCTTATTTTGTTCTAGAATACTTGCCTCTAAAAAGCATCAGTGAGGAGATCTTTTATAGTGCAAGTCTTTATTTAAGACTGATATGATTAAGTTTCATTTAATGAGTGATGCTTACACGAGACATATTTGGACTGTGCTCTCAAATTCTTGGTAAAATAAGTCACTAAAAGCCTCAAAAAACAAGCCCCTGCAGATAAACACTCGCTTCTGAAACAGAATTTCAAAGATGGGTTAAAATACAGGAACTGAAACAGAACCTAATTACAGAACCTTATGTGGAAAGAGGATCAGTATAACAGTTTCCAAAAGAATATAGTAACACACGGCAAAACACCACAGCAAAAATAGTCCATGTTTAAGAAGTAATTCAACAACAGAATGAAAAAATGAAGATAATTACCCAGTTCTTGGGGCAGACTGATGTCAAGCAAAAAGACAAAACATTCTCCCTGTTGTTTCCCCCACTATCAATTCTAAAAAAAAGAGCTACTGAACTTCAGCTATTTGAGCTCAGAAACTGTTGTCTACTGAAATTAGGCCAAGAAGGATTGAAAATCATCCCTGTTTCCACCAACTTGAAGGAACCAATCAAGTTGTTCTTGTGAATTCTACTTACCTGTAAGTAATTGCAATTGCACTACTTTCCTAACAGCACTGTTAAATTCCCAGTATGAAGCCAAGTTCATTGCATGTTTTGTATGTAAATAGTTTTGATAAATGTTAGCCTAGACTTCGAGTGAAGATGTTAGGGAGGAGGAAGGTCTGGCTGCTCACCATAGAGAGGGAGCCAGGAGCCAACAGTGAATGCAAATGAGGCAGCGTAATGCCTTCTCCTGACAAGGACCCAGGGCACTGAGACAGCAAGTCAGGGTCAGGATCAGGCCCAGAGACAGTGGCCAGGGACAGTCCTGGTGCAGTGATAGCCTGATAAGTCTACTGGAGCAAGGTAGGTCTGAGACCGGGCCAGAAAGCTGTGTCCATGGGTCCAGGTTGGGTCAGGACTGGAGCAGTATGAGCCTGGGCACAGGCACAGCTGCTGAGCAGTGGCAATGTGTCTCAGGCAGGGGATGCAGGGGCAGCCTCTGCTAAGAAGCAGCTCCACAGGAAGGAGGGCAGCCCAAGCTTTTGGATTGTTATCAACAGTGGGGGTAACCTTTGACTAAATGCCTTTTCATCCCACTGATCACCTGACCTCAGCCCACTGAACTTGTAGGAAGGGGGCTGTGGTCAGGATCCTGACAGAATGGGCAAGAAGAAAATGCCATGTGTCAGTTATTTCCAGTAAAAGCTGTATCTCTTTTGATTTCTCCTAGTTTAGGAGAAATCTCAATGGAATATTGTGTTAACTAATTAGAGTTCAAGATTGTTGTAAGGACTGTGTTTATTTACGGGATTGTGACTATTGAACTTGAAGAATATGTAATACATAAATTAATAATTATTAGAAATTATTTGTATTAATAAAGATATTAAATAATATTTAATATCTTAATACAAATAATAAAATTTATATTATACATATAATTATCAATAGTGTTTCTATTACTAATAATAATTAATATTAGTATATTATATTCTATAAGTATTATACAATCTATAGTAATATTAATTATATAATTTTTTATATATTTATTATATCTTTTATATTAAATATATAAATAATTATTTGTTTTAATAATAATAATACAAAAACTAAGGAATGTAATCTGTGCCATTGGGTTATTAACACTTATTCCTGCTATTTTAAACCAACAGCTCCCTCTGTCATCTTGAGAAATACTGTATAGATTTTCCATGCTTATTCATGCAGCCGTATCTTGATTTTGTAAAAATTCATGAACATGTTCAGTTGCCCAGTGTAGAAAATGATGTCCATGGTTTTAATCTATAAAAGTTAATTTAAGATACAAAGCTAAAAAGAACTACACACAAATACATATATATGTCTATAGGAAAAGTACATTTTGAAATCTGGCCTTGTTTGTTTATTAGTTTTCATATCCTTTAAATACTTTCTCCTGTATCCACTATTAGCCTAACTTACGATTTCAGGACTGTTTTGCTCTTTTTTCCTTCTATTGCCCTATTTGAAAATTCTGTTTACGGCAGAGGTTATTTTGACACAAAGTCAAAATTGAGAGCACTGTGAAATATTGGTTTAAGCTTATTTTAAGATTCTCAGCAAGGTCTTCAAAATACTATGAACTTGCAGCTGATTTTGAACAGTAAATTTCATTTTTTACGGTGTTGTTTATGTTACAGGTTTATATTTCATATTGAGATTCTGTATAAAGACCTATATTAGATGCTTCTATGGTATGAGACAGGATGCCTTAAAATCCACAAATAGGTTATTTAGAATCTCCTGAGATTTTTTCCTCACAAAACTTATTTGAATACACTCTTGTAAGATTTTATGCCTTTTCTAAATCTTACCTAAACAAATGAGAGTTGTAGCTGACTTCTATGGGCCTGCCATGCCATTCTATAAACTAGTTTATGTGCTCTAGTGTACTGCTAGCTGAGTGCTCTGTGGAACAGCATCATAATGTAAAGAAACAGGATTCAAAGATCATCCTACACTCTAGAAAACATGGCTATAGGTTATGGGCTGGAAAAGACTGAGCACAGACAGATATAGGGCTATAAGTCTAAAGTGCCACAGACTTTAAATAAGTTAGTAGCTGAGTAATTGCTTTGTGATAACTCCAGAAAACTGCAAATGACCACAGGGTGCAAGTAAGGACTCACATTCATTATGTGATTAGTATTTTTCCACCAGCAACATTTTTAACTGAATTATTAAAGGGCAGTCAAAGATAAAATGTCAGAAGAATCTGAAGCAGCTGATACATGGGAAGGCTGCAAGGAGAATTTATCACTGCTGGTGATATACAAAGCTGATGCATGAACAAGTAGGAGATTCAGTAATAAGGGCTGCCACTACAACACTTTCTCCCAATAATAAAATTAATAGCGGGAAAAAAAGTTAAACTCTGACAGCACAAACTGATTTTGCAGCTTGCAGCTTCAAGAAGATCCATGTCTCTCTTAGGAGGCACAGCTGAAATTTATTTCTAGACATTTTGGTAATATTACCATTCTATAGGCTTGTGATCTATAAGAAAAACTCACTGCTTGAGAAAAGCAGATAATCTTCTGGGTTAGGGAAAGGATATTTTTCTCTGAAATAGGTAAACAATTAATAAGCTAGAAGGGCCAAAACAAGTAGATGGGAAAATCCAGAGAACTAGTTTTATATGTAGTAATTATAGCAAAGTAGTATGCCAGCCAATCTCTGTAGGGAAATAACTTTATCTTTGCCAATAATTCACATTGCTATGAATGAGAAGTATTTTACTGACAAATTTCAGTCCAGGAAGAGGACAGTTCCACTCCATCCAGTCATGTAATCACAGACCAGTTTAGGACACTTATATTTCATTTGTATTTTCCACAGCCTGCTTAGTTATCTGAGGAATGCCATTGACATTTCCCAGCATGGATTGCCACGACAAATAGCATTAGCTGAGTGGGCTCTCTTGATCTGTAAAGCACAAATTTTGGTCCAAATTGCACTAGTGATTTGGAGTTTGGGCTCAGTATAATAAAATATACAAGAACGAAGTTAGGAGTTTGACTCTTGATATGAATTTCCCTGCATTTATAGACCTTTTCTGAGATTTTCACTCTTATCAGTGGTGCCCATCACATTCTCTAGGAAACAAATGGTCAGAGTCCACTAGATTTGCCTTTTTGTTTGAATGAATTAGGTATCAGCATGTTCTTATCTAGGACTAGGAGAAAAAAAAAACCAAAACCAAAACCCAAATTCCTCTATACTGAGACCATGATTATTTATTACTTGTATTGGAAAATTTCATCTTCATTTAGAGCTACTGTAATCTATGAAAATTTATTGCTACTTATATTGAGATCATTTTCTTGGTTAGAATTATGGTGTGCTTTACTTATTGAAATCAGTTTTGGCTGATTTTAAAATGAATCAGCTTCATATGTAAATATGTGTTTAATCTCTTGCTTCTCTTCTGAGGTCTGCAAGTGAACTAAATAGTCAATAAAATTCTCTAGCTGATTAGGATTTCAATTTTTAAAAAAACAGTAGTCTTATTTTTCAGTTTCCTAAATAGAGAAAACACTAAACTCTTTTTCTAAAGAATATGAAAACAGCACAACAGCACACTACAGCAAAACTTAAATCGTCTTCTATAACCCTAACATTTTGGAATGAAAAAAACTTGGATACACATGAATCTCTACAAAGTGCAGAGCCCTCAAGTGTAATGCCTCTGTAACAGTAATGCTGCTAGAAGAAGAAAGGTGTCAGAATGGACTGGGGTATGAATTCAAAGAAAATAAAACCAGATGATGAAAATAAGTATGTGCCTAAAACCTCAAATTAGACTTGAATGGCCTGGAGAACATTATATTTACCTTGTGAGTGAAGGAGATTAACTTGAAATAACAAAAAAGAAGTACTAATTTATAATTTTAAAACATATATCTTCTCATGAAGAAGAGCTATGTATGATGACATTCAGTGTCATCACAGTACTCTGAATGATGCCAAGCAGGACACTATTTTTCCCAGGTTGTGATGAAAAGCTGAATTCCCAGTAATGGTCTGCAAACAAAAAATCAGATTTTGGGTAAAGTTTAAATGAATCATTTAAATGTAAGCTCTTAAAAAAGATTTATAAACAACTTTATTATTTTGAAAATGGTGCATAAATAGCTTAAGTTTGGAATGTAGTCTTTAGAAGCCAACAAGTTAGAAGTAGTCTTTCATTTATGAAACAATTACATGAAATACTATGATATTTCTCTTTTTCCCAAAAAATATTCTTAAAGAAACACACTGAAATAAGCATTCTTGGAAAGTATCAGCTTTGGCAATAGGGAATTTCTTAATGCAGAATAATTCATTGGAAGAGACTATAGCTAACGTAGCATCAAAGCCATCTTTTCTTATGAAGAGGCCTGACTCGTCAGCATGATAGTTGCCTATCTTGGAGTCCACAACATTCTTTCTATGTAGCAGATATGCCTGATGCAGAATAACTTTACATACTGTAATTCCTCTTGAGAATTAGATAGTTGTTTAAATAAATCACATTATATAACTGGGCTGGGGGTTGGATAACTTCTTGGACAAGATGGAAGATCAAAATCTGGAACTTTCAAGGAGAAGTCTATTAAAAAATTTCTATGAAATGACTTGTTGTCATGCCCAAAAATTAGATAAGCAAGGAAGATGCAGAGTACATATTAAGCAAAGGAAGAAATACTCATCTGCATGCTTCCCTGTCAGAGAATCCTTGGAGAGAGCTATGCTACATGTCAGTGTTTCCTACAAACATGCTCAGTTGCTCAGTCTGCCATCATCTATGTGGGATGCCTTCCAGATGAGAACATGTGGGAAAGCACAGTGTCTAAGCTTCGTGTTAGTCCGGGAGGTTAGCCAAATGTCTGAAACTGATAACTGGGAGCAGGACCAACAAATTTTTGGCATTTGACATGTGGTTAGGTTTTTGGGGAACTAAGCCAAGGAAATCTTCATAGGTCTCCTAGGAAAAATCTACTGAATGTGTTCTAAATAATGCTCTCACTGTACTACTGAGATATGCTAAGCACTGGTGAATTCAGCAGTCCTTATCTTGGTGCAACTCTCATGGACTTCTATGAAAGTTTTATCTAATGAAAAATGTCCGTTAATCTACCACTGCTATTTTGAATGTAACATACAGAGTGAGGACATCTTCCTGTTAAGGTTTGTTGATAATGCCTTCTTTTTTAGAAAGAATTTTGAATGTCATAGTTATTGCAGTGAAATGAATGTAGGCAGAATTTCCTTTCTAAAATTACAGGGGTGCTATTGTCTAAAACATAAACTCATTTACCTCTGCACAACATAATTTTTGTGTTTACTTAAGTATTACTGTTACCATAAACCCAGTCTCATAATTGACTTGAAAAGAATTAAGAGAAAAGATATGTTAGCACAAATAGATCTCTTTGTTTTCAGCTTTTTTTGGTGTTTTTTTCCATAATATACTCTACTATGAAGACAGTCCTGTTAGCATTAAAAAGGTACTAGCAGTACTGTGGAATTTTCAGAGCAAAGAAAAACATGAAGGCTTTAGGTGTTTTACTGTTACACAAAAAATGTGAAGATAATTGAGGGAAGCCTAAAATAATAAGCAACAGTTGCTAAAATATAAATTTTAAATGTTTATGGGAATATTATTAAAGCAAAAATATTAAAGTGTGAAAGGTATTATTCTTATTTAAAAAAAAATTATACATTTTTCTCATCAGTAGCAGAAGACATAGTGTGATATTCTGAACAGTCAAAACAAGGGCTATCATTCAACTGACTTTGAAAGAAAAATTAGTCTTTCCTATAAGATTCCTGCCTGTCAGTCTACTTAGCCAAAGGCTTTTGCCTCTTTCACTCTCTGTCATCTTTATGCATGCCTGTTCAGAAGATATTTTCCTTTACAGAAAGTCCAGCTTCACCAGCAACCTCCTCAAGGATATCCTCTGGTTCAGAGGAAACTGAATGTGTTGTAGTTGCTCTATGTTATTCACTTCTATATCTCTAAAAGAGGTCCAGCAGTGATATGGCTGGAATAACCTGCTTTTGCTAAAGGGCTTAATATCTGAGAAACTACTCTGTTGCTTCTATTACTGACTCAGGAGCTGCAGCAGAACCCACCTGAAATTTTCATATACATATACAGGAGAAGATGGTACAGCTTCCTTTGTTCTCTTCTTATACCTCAATAAACACTGATTGTCCAGGATAAAGATCTGTTAATATGGACAAAAACTTGTCTATTCAAGCTGTAAAGCTTAGTGAATCTGCATAATTCTAAATTTACACAACATTCCCAGATCCTAAGGTAAAAATTACTTTTTCATTCATAATTTTTCATATGTTATAAACAATCTATTACCAATACTATAAAGTAAAAAGAATGCTCTTACAAGATAGCATAGAGTTCAGAGGAAATTTTTTAAAATGTATTTCTCGTTTAGCCAAAATGCCTGATATGTGACAGTTCCTGAAGAAATTATTAATCCATAAGATTTATGACTACAAATTAATTAAACTTTCCAGATTACTTTTTACTACTGATAATGATAAGCCAATTTCTACCTATTTTGCCAATACTCTCAAAAGTCAAATTTTAATTTCAACAAAATTTCTAAAAAATATTTTTTATAATTTTACTTTCATACGATTAACTTTTTAATCTATATATGACAGTAGTTTTTAGAGGCAAAAAGCACACATGGAAAACTAAATTAGACATTCTATTTTAAATTAAAATGGTGTATTAAACCCAAAGAACAGCATGGGACAGAAAATAAGGAAAATGTTTTTCAATTATTCCAAGTCATGTAGAAATAAAAGTTTACTACTTTCATTTAATCCAGTGAATGATGAAATCAATTAATCATACAACACTCTACATATCATACTCTCAAGAGTAAATTCTACAATGACTGGGAAAGAGAAGGAGAAGTAAAGATATAGGGAACCCCCTCCCTTAAAGCCTAGAAATAGTGCAGGAAATAATCTGTGTGATTTTTCTGTGTACTTCCAGAAGCTGGAAGGAAATAAAAGAGAATGTAACATTTACTTTGATAGGAGAAACAGAGAAGAGCATTCTTGCTTTCTATTCCTTCCACATAGAACACAGCAATGCTGCAGAAATACACTATTTTAAAATCCAGTTACAACTATTTAGCACAGTGTTAAGTAAATTATCACAAAAAAAGCCTTATCAGTATCTGTTCCCAGTCAAAGTTGCTAATGTACAGTTCACCAGCTTGCCAGTAGTCACACTGATCACCTGGCATAAGAAATAATTTTCCTATCAGCTTGGGGTGCTGCAGTAATGGAAATGCTGCAGTAAAGGAAAACACCTTTTTCTCTTTAAAATACTCAGATGTTTGCTTCATCAAAAGAAAAAAAGAAAAAGAAAAAAGGAAGTGGACACTAGTTTCTCCAAGAACCAAAGCAGCTATGTTTTTCTTTTTTTTTCCCCCTTTTCTTTCCTTGTTGTTTTTTTTTTTTTTTTTTTTTTTTTTTTTTTTTTTGATAATTATTAGTGCTGTAGAACTGGTGATCCAGCTCATTCATGCTGTAAATGGACCAAGGATCATGTATTTTTAAGACATTTTTAAAGGTGAACTGATTAATTGTTGATCCTTCCCAACAGGAAAGGAGGAAATGCAAGGAGAACATCACCATATAAGAAGACTTGACACTTTATCCTGCTTGCCTAGTACTAACTCAAGCTGTCTGAGCTCGAGTTCATGCCCCAAATCCTTCATATATTCCAGTTCAAATCCTTTTTTAGGCAACAGCTTCCAGCAAGCAAACTAACAGATAGACCTAGCAGTAGCAATAGAAACTCTTACCACATGAATCCAAGGTTATCTCTAGAAGCTCTAATGGCAATTTGCTTCTTCTGCAAAGCACCTACCTAAGCAGAAGTAATGCTAATATGTTACTCTAGTGACATCTTCAGCAACAGCCTTGACAATCACCCTCTCATTACAGTTGCCTTACCAACAGAAAGGACGATGAGAAAGATCTATTCATTCACTCATCACTGACATGACGACATGTTGAGATTACAGCAAAGCATCTTGAAGGGAAGAGAATAAACCTGAAAGTTTCCAGTTAAGTGGTGGAATGAAAGTAGACACTTTTATTTGGAAAGATTGTAGTGGCAAAGAGAATAAAGGAATGTACCTGTAAGGACTTACTGGATGTCAAACAAGAGTCATCACTAAATTGAACATGTCCCTTAGCTTGTCTCCTGAAGCAATATAGCATGATGTGTGGTAGTGCATTCAAGGTCACCTGTATGTTGCAGTCTTTATCAACTGAAAATGGCAGGTTGAGGTGATTATTAGTGTATGCCAATTTATGTATCTTTAAATATGACTGGTGTGGGTGATCTATACAAAATAGATTTATTTTAAATGTGTAAGATGCCAAACATTGTGAAAGTCTTCATGTATAAAAGTAGTTCATGTGCAGTGGAGCTACCAAGTTCAAATATTTTCAGAATATGCAGAAAAGAACTATAAGTTTTGTAGCTTGCTGTCATAAATTAGTCCTGACATTTTACTCTAAACAGCTCTAACTTCCCATATCAAACACTACATTGCTTTAATCATACCATTGCTATAAACAATTTAGTAAATCTTTAACATTTGGTTCCATGTCCTTTTTCATGCATATATTATTTAGCTCTATACCAGTACATGAAATAAATCTTATCTTCCCTGTAGAATCTTCCTTTAATATACTGATTACTAAGTGGAAGATAACTGCTCCACTGAAATTCATTTTTCACTTTTTCACAGTAAATGTTATTTACTATAATATGTAATGAAATCCAGCAATGCAGCTCTGGGGTACCATTACACTGACAGATATGCACTAACAGCATTTTCATTATAGAAATGTCAACACTATTTCTTACAAGAAACATCAACAGCAAAAAACAATCACCTACTTTTACCAGCCCTTCTTGGAATTTTGAAAATATCTCTGCTTATTATATATTTGCTGTTCTTAATAACATTTTTTATATTTTTACAAATAAAGCTTGACTGGTTATTTCAGCAGCTACAGATAACTTCTATAGTGTGGTCTAGGGAGAACAAATAATGAAACTTCACTTTACATGTTTAAAACAACATGAAAATATAGGCTGCAGAATGAATAATAGATCCGGAAACAGTCTATGAAGTTACTTGACATTGATCTTCCTGCAAAATCTTTTTAATGCAAATAAGTTTAATCTTTTTTTCCATTAACAGTGTCAGAAAGTAAATCTTAGGTGAGTACTGCTATTACACATTCCTACTCTATAATCTTTATTGAATCACTGAGTTCAGAAATCACTGACCCTGCAAAGATGCAGGTCAACTGCTTTCCTGAGAGCAGTTGATAAAAAAAATTCAATTATGTTAGAGATAAGAGTCTACATTTTTCAAACTACATTAATAGGGCCATGAAGAGCACATTTCTAAGGGTTAGCAAATGTGATTTCTGAGTCTGACAGTCATAAATATAGAACTGTTTGTGCTTATTTCCTAAAAAGTTTCATCTGTTTTCTAGGAACATTGATCTTCATTTGAACAATAAGCAATTAGAATCTAGAAACAATCATACAGCAAAATAGTTTGCAAAAATAGACATTTGCTTTTCCAAAGTTGCCTCATCACACCTTGGTGCTTATATATTTTTTCTGTAAGAGGGCGCTTGCAGTTATTAGCAAATGTACATATGCTTTCACTGTGTCCCCTGGCCACTCAAGCAGAAGAAAGCCCATAGGAGGTAGATATGGAGATTAACTTTGTGAGAAACTATTATATTTCCACAGAACTTATTATATACAATTACTTTACAAATCACACTTTTTAGTATTTACTTCATCCAGAAAGAAATGCAGCCAACTCTGGGGTGAAGGATAGCAATTGCCTTACCCGGAGGAAGTAGCACTACATAGTACTAGGGATAGGAAGTAAATAAAAAAACCCCTCAATATATTGAAAATACTGTGGGAAATCAAGAGGAAAAACATGTAAATGGTTTGTTGAGATTTAAACAAAAGTCTTTATTAATTAATTCTTAATTAGTTTGTTTTCCCTTAAAAAGTAACCCAAGACCTTAGGTTTTTTTTTTCTTTTTTGTTAGGTTTTGGTTTGGGCTGGGCTGGGTTTTTTTGAGATAAAAGACTGTTTCCCAGGCAAAAAAGGTTCAGGAATTCAATTAATTTATCTTATAAAATTAAAAATAACTGTTATATTTTGTATGATGGGACTCTTGACCCAAGATGCAGATTTCAACATGCACAATCTGGAGAAGGTCAGTCTACACAAGATGACGTATTTGCAGTAAATTGTATTGTTTTCACTTATGGTGACATAAGAAAGACAGAAATAACATATTTCACTTATCTATGTAAGTCTTTGCTTTACACATCCAGGATTTTGTGTTGCAGTGAAATAGAGCTGCTATCACAATATTTAGTCCTTCATATTATTTGATTCTTCCTTCATCTCCAAATTATGCTCTTTCCCCAATAATTTAACACAAACAAAAGCACATTGCTTTTGTATTGAGTTCAATGGTTACTTTGCTATGTAATATATCTTCTCCAACCAACATTTCAGAAAACTCCCAAGGGGGTTTTATTATATTAAGTAATCAGAAAATATACTGCTTCCTAAATGTAAAAAAGAGATAAAGAAAAAATGTGTACATTTTTAGGAACGAGAAATCAGAACAGGTGGATTTTGTCACTCTATGAAAAATAGTGCTGATATTCCTGTGATGAAAATCTAAAAAATGTTGTGTTTTTTTTCCAAATTAAATAATTTAAAGCTATGAAAAGACATGCTTTAAGTCAGATGTAATACTTTTTTTGCCGTTTATAGTTTAGAAATGAAAGCAATCTTCTTTTCACAAGGGATATGAATAGATGTTTGAGATCCATACAGAGTGTTTTCTTACTGTTGCATGTCAAGACTACTGTATTGATAATAATTAGGCAGAATACTACAGCAGAGATTTTCATTAGATAAGATTCTCCTCCCCTTCAAAAATATAAAAAGAAGTTTGCATAAATAAATTTGTATTCAAAATGAGAGTTTGATGCTTTGATGCTCATCAGAATTTGATGCTTGTCTTCTGTGCTCTTGAAATTTAGTCTTCAATTACCAGTATTTGAGTTTCCAGAGGATGTCAGGATACTTATTCTCCAAAATCCCAGTAATGGTCAATGACTGTTAGGCACCTGAGATAGCACACATTTCCAGGCCCTTTTTCTTGCTCAAATTTCAACCCATGAATCATTACCAGAAGAAAGGAACAACCAGAGATATTGTAATATATCCATGCAAATTATGAGCAAGCACCTTTTGGTGTTGACAGCATCTAGGTTAAAAAAGAGCAGATAGCCTGAAGACCTTTATCAAAACCAAACCAAAACACACATTAAAAAATTCCAACAACAAAAAATTGTACCAGCTACCAAAATTTTACAGGTTGCACTCAGCAAACAATGAGGTGGGTGACATTCAGTGATAGAAAGGAAGACTTTGTTCTATTCATTGTTTCCCACAATTTTACTACTAAATATTTTGAATTGTATTTGATATGAAAGAAGATCATAATGTTGTTACCTGAAGCTTACAGTCACGTTCTCTGTCCATCAGAAAGAACTTTTACAGGCCAATAACTTCAATGTTACCTTTAAAATATGTTTCTCTAAAAATAGTTATGGAGTAATCTTACAGATAAGTCTTACAACAGGTCACTTTTGTGAAGCACTTAAGAATTCAAAACATTAACTTATGTCCCCAAAGCATTAGTTGATTAAGATAGAAAGCAGAGGAGACACATTCTTCATTTTTCAAGTCTAGCCACTATGCTGTTGGAATCCCTCTGTTTACATGCCAGTATCTGACATTTTGGTAAATTGGCTTCTGAATTTTGAGTTTATATTACATGTTTTTTAACTAAAAAGAGGAAATGAAAAGAAATATCTAGAAGTTTTTGGGGAATGGGGGTCTGACTACTAGCATTAATAGAGAGGGATAACTTAAATTGTTGATCATCTCAGGCATAGATATTCTACCTAAAGAATCCTGGAGAGTATCCTGATTTTTTTCTCAATAAGTTTTCAACTGTCAGTTGCAAATTTTCACTGTTACATTATCACAGGATTGTATCCCCAGTTATGGAAGACTAAGTTATATGTTTTCTGTGGAGGTGCTGATGCTGGTTCAATAGCATTTTTGAAAGGTTTTCTGAGCAAACTTGAGTGTCCCAGATATGTTTAAACACCTGAACATTCCAGATACCACTGTGTAGTTTACTGATATTGTCCTTGGGCTAGGCATGCTATCTATTTAGAACAGTGTCATCACTGTATATGAATGAAACTGATAAAATAATAGAGTCCAAATGTTTTGTAAGTAATTGTTGAAGTTATCAAAAATACATTTTTTTCTTGTGTAAGACATTACTGTTTTTCTGTACAAATAAAATGTAATGATATTGACAAGAATAGTATTCACCTGAATAATATTTTTTATTCTGTTGCAATTCAAACATCTGCTGTTAATTACCTGTTTCTTAAAAATAGGTAACAGCCAGGATAATAAAATGAACTCATTCTTATGATGTATCTGAAAAATGATGGAATACATTTTTAAAGTAGCTATATCTACGGCCTTGAAAAGTAACGTTGCAAGCTATAATTTGAGAAATCTAAGAGGCTTAAATGGTAGAGATATATTACAAAGGAAATTATACAAAATGTTCATGATTTTTCATGTTATTAAATGAAAACAAACTATCAAAGATACTAAATTATAAGATTTCAAACCCTTTAGTATTACTAATTCTGAGAGAGCTCAGTTATGTAAGTACACCTCTGAATTTTTACACTACATTATGTATTAGATTAAGATTTAAACAATGAGCTCACCTGCCATTTTTTAATCATTCCTGTGTAGATTTTGTCTCAAAAATAGTAGAAAATGTTTTAGCAAGTGAATTTTAGGTTACCAAAGGAGAAAAAAAGATTAGAGCAATCCAAAAAAAAAAAAAAGACAGAAAAATGAAATGTCATGATAAATATTTTATTCATCCTCCCAAAAGATTTTAATTAATTGTTAATAAAAGTAGATCAAGGAAAACAAACTTGTAGATTCAGATATCATTCAACAAAATTACCAAGAAAATAATTTGGTGGTCTGTTTCTTTCTTTTTTCTTTTTCACTTTTTTTTTTTTAATTCAACAGCACAATTTTTTGACAACCCATGTAAAGTGCAAGAAACAAACTCAGATCTTCAGGGTGAAGGGTGTTGAGGGTTGATTTTTTTGGTTTTGTCTCACAAGATTTAATATTAAATGTAACATTTCTGAAGAATATTGTGCTATTGCAGTGGTCAACATGTTGTATGTGAATGAGATGTTTCACTTTGCAGAATATATTAAAATATTCATCAGGGGTACTCTTACAGGAGTACTACACCCATTAAGTTATAGAATATTTTTTCACGCACGGGGATCTATAAACAGATATATTGATTTCCCAAACAGCTTCAAATGGAGAGAATACAGAAAACAGGTCTCAGAATATTAGGCATCTTCCTTGTTTCTGCACTGATGAGTGTCTTAAGAGAACCCATTATTGGGCAAAAGGCAGGTTCCTTTCTTCACCTATGCCTCATAAACGTAGAACTATCGTGCCACTCCCACAACCTCTCTGGGCAGCCTGTTCCAGTGCTCTGTCACCCTCACAGTGAAGAAGTTTTTTACATGTTTACATGGAACTTCCTATGTTCCAACTTGTGCCCATTGACTTGTCTTGTCATTGGGCACCACTGAAAAGAGTCCGGCCCCATCCTCTTGACACCCACCCTTCAGATATTTACAAGTATTGATAAGATCCTCCTCAGTATTCTCTTGTCCAGTCTGAACAAACCCAGGTCTCTCAGCCTTTCCTCATAAGAGAGATGCTCCAGTCCCCTGATCATCTTTGTAGCTCTCTGCTGGACATGCTCAAGCAGTTCCCTGTCTTTCTTGAACTGGGGGGCTCAGAACTGAACTCAGTACTACAGATGTGGGCTCGCTAGGGTGGAGTAGAGTTCCCCACCAAGGAAAAAAGGAAAGTATTTTCTGAACTTTCAACAGGTACATGAACAGTTGTGCAATGCA
This sequence comes from Morus bassanus, assembly GCA_031468815.1. NCBI lineage: Eukaryota > Metazoa > Chordata > Aves > Suliformes > Sulidae > Morus > Morus bassanus. Next base: position 53,928,477 of record CM062600.1, on the reverse strand, counting down.
CAAATTGACTTCTTTTGGAAGGAAATCTTTCCTACTCCTACAAATGTGTAGCTTCAGAAATGCTTTGCACTGTACTTGAATTTGGTACCTCATTTTTCTTTCAGCATTCCACAATGATATTTTAATTCTTTCTGGCCAGTGTATCCAATGAAGCAAGTAATTTTTTATTTTTGTCTGTCAGTTTAGTCTCTTAAACAGAATTTGTGATTATCAGAGAGAGATTGGCCTCTTGCCTACTTGCTTTTTGCTCTTCCTTTACCACTACACTGAAAATCAAGAAAAACATATGTATATACAAGATAGGAAAACAAAAAGTCAGACAGGGTAGAAAAGGTGGGAAAAGAATAATAATTTTGGTGAATCTGTGCCTCTAGCTTTCAGGAAAAAAAATGTTATGTGACTGAAGTGTAAAACAATTACATGCCAGTGAAGATGACAGGAAAGGCACCACTCTGGAATTACTGAGTCATATGCTCCCTTATTTCGGACAGGATCGTGTCTCCTGTGTCTTTTTCATTTGTTTCCCAATGTCACTCCTGATAAGAGCTGACAATGTTTCACCCCTCTCTTTTCTATTTTATACTCTATGCTGTGGAGAAATTCTCTGTCATACAGATGGGCATGCTTAATATTTTCTCCTATTCTGTTGTATTTAGATCTCTCCTTCCTCAGTATTTCTCTGCTTGAAGAAGAAATTTATTTCCTTCCCTTCCTTCCAGCCCTTTTATTGTGAATTTGATAACTCGGAATCTAGCAGACAGTTTACTTGAACTAAAAGAATAAGAGAAGGAACACTACATGGGAATTCTGAAAATATTTGTATGTTGTTTGAGGCACAATATTTATTCTGACATATATTGTTATGTTTCCATATGCGGAACTGTAGATGTCATTTTCAATCAATGCCTTCAAATGACAAATAGAAATTAAGATTGATACTAGAAAGCACAGAAATCTTAAACCAGTCTTTTTATAATAGTATACACCCTTATCTATAACACTGGCATTTCTGCAACTGCTGGGCATTGAGAAGTAGCATCTTGTCAAGCTAAAGTTCAGATAATTAAAAAAACTTATGACAGTTTTAAAATAAAAGTCAAAGGTATATTCATATATAATATGAGCAGGCTCACACACAGATTATTAAAGGCATTATTAAAATATATTATTATATTAAAAGCAGATTTCAAACCTAAACTTTTGTAATTAACCCAGTTCATATTTAGACTTTGGGTTCAGAATGTCCTCCATCTGTTGTAGATGTTCATTTAAAGCAATTTACCTCATGCTTGAAAAATTAGTCAGGACAACTCTTCTCTTCTCTTCTTTTCTTTTTTCTCTTTTCTCTTTTCTTTTCTTTTCTTTTCTTTTCTTTTCTTTTCTTTTCTTTTCTTTTCTTTTCTTTTCTTTTCTTTTCTTTTCTTTTCTTTTCTTTTCTTTTCTTTTCTTTTCTTTTCTTTTCTTTTCTTTTCTTTTCTTTTTCTTTTTTTTTTTTTTTCTTTCCTATCTTTTTGTGCTGCAGAAAGAAACAGGTATCTGCTTGGTAGTCACTTATGAAACTGAAGGCTGTAATTTACAGACTCTTGTTCATGTTAGGTTTTGGTCCAAAATAACTGAGTAATTTTTTGGTGACATACATTCTGTCACATATTGTTACACCACATTGAAGTTACCTAAATATCTTCCCTGGCATGATGTATGCCAATCAGATTAATTTTTAAGCATTTGCCCCACAAACAATTTACACCACTTTAGTGTTTAGACAATGATCTGTATGGCTGGTAACAGAGTTTGGTGTTACTAGAAGAAATTACTTATAAATATAATTTTCAAAAATATATTTTACAGTTGTTTTCATGATAACATTACACTTTTTTAGATCACATTTCATTTGCACTAGTAAATTATAAACACAAACCTCACCATTCCTCTGAGTAAAAGATCATCTTGCCTCATAAAAAACTGTTTTACCCAATCAGTTTATCTCATAAGTAGTAACTTCTGTAAACAGCGGTTTGTCCTACTAGCCTTCTATAAAAAGCATTTTGTGGCAAGCACAAAACTTAATTACAGGCACATAACAAGGATCAGATTTCTTTGTGGTGCTTTGGTAGGTCTTTGTTTATGACTTTTTTGGGGCTCTAATTGTAATTGTAGAATGCTGGCAACACTACAACTTGGGCTACTTACTTAAAAGCTTAATGTTTCAACTTTTGCAGTCTAGTGGTGGTGGGGTTGTTGTTGGTTTTGGTTTTGGTTTTGGTTTTTCTTATTACAAACAGTGGCTTATGTCAACAGGAGCAGTTACAGAAAATATAATAATGGTAAATTCAGTCAGTGTACTCATCACAGGAGAATTCATACAAAATTTACATATCACAGATTCACTAGAGCTCTGTGAATTCATTTACAGAAAGACCATCCTTCAGACACTACTGAAGGCTTGCAAACTGTTACTATTGTTACCACAGTTATATGTGTAAAAAAGAAAATGGTACTGTTGTATTGCATACTTTGTTACTGTTCACCTGTCCTCTTAAACTAGGCAGCATATATTTCAAAAAAGTTAATTTCAAGGAAAATGCAAGTCCTTTATTAAATTATTCGTGGATACATTAAAATAAATTATTCTTTGTATTCTTTTAATCTTTTAACTCAGTTGTCCTACGGGACATAAATTGCTTTCAGAGATACTTGTTCTGCAAAATATTAATTCAATTTTTAGGCTTACATTAGCACTTTTTAAAGAATACAAAATAATTAAGAAAATTGGTTGTATAAAATATTTGCCTTTGAAGCTCAGAAAAAATCAGTGTTAAAAAAGTTGTTAAATAGTTAAATTTTCATCATTTGTGATATTGTATGAACAAAAGCACACAGTTTTATTGTTGAACACAACTTAATAATCAATTCTATATCACTGACACAGACTTGCTTTGTAAAACTACACAAGGTTCTTGCCTGTATATTGCTCTGAAACTCTGGCATGGAAGCAGCCTTTCCAAAATCAGTGTCTTTTCCAAAGCAGTGGAAACTTATTTTGCATTTTAACTGAACTTGCTATAAATTGACACCAAAGCATGTAAAAATAAACCCAAGCAAATCCAAGTAATCTTAAAATTCAATTCACTGAAGATCTATTAAATTTGCTGTAACTTAAATATTTACAAAGCTTACAAATATAATTACAAACTTAAATAATAGATAAAGATTATTTGATAATTTGAGAATTTTCTAGAATTCCTATTTTTCTTATTTTTAAATTGATTTGTGTGAGAGCCTAGTGTGATCTTTACAAGAATATCAGTCAGCAGAGGAGCAACTACAGTTTTTACCCTGCACAAAATTGAACCTATGTATGTTCAGGTTTAGCTATCTTGCTTTCCTGCAAAAAACTAAAACAAGATAATGAGGTGTTCAGATTAAGGTTTTTGGTTTGTTGGTTTTTTATTTGGTTAGTTTGTTGTTTTTTTGATTTGTTTTGTTTTTTTAATATGGCTTCTTGCTTGCAACAACACCATGCATCTCATTTTGAAGCCTCTTTGCAACACAGTGTGGAGATCACTGAACTAATGGCACCCTGTCATTTTCTAAAAGTAACACATTCATATTTGTATAGCTGTGCACCCAAACTAATAACTCCTGCTGAGATAAGAAAAAAAAAAGGCAAAGTTTATTAACATAGAGCTACATCAGGACCTGACCAAGAACCTGTTCAGTGCACTGCATTGTACAGATATAGCACCTTGGTCTATACTACTTTCGTAGTATAAACAGGCACTAAGATATTCTCTTTCTTCTCTGCTCCTGATTATATTAATATAATGTCCTCTCAAACCCAGTCAATATCATGTTTTGTCATTGCTAGTGCATTTTATGCAGAATTCATGCATCATAGTTATTATATCAGTGTTCTACAGACCTGTATCATCAAGATGGACAATTAAAGGCTTGAAAATGTCTCATCTTCCCATGGACTACTGTATTCTCTACGAACAAAACTGATTTCTACTAATTATTCATCATTATCAATGTCCCATGTGGGGCGACAATACCTTTTAACCCTCGTTAGGAAACAGAAGTTCCATTTTCTGGAAAAATAAATGGGTTTTACTTCAAATTTTTCTATGTGAGTATTAAAAAGCAAAAAAAGAGATGAGTAATTTTGTTCATGCACAAGGAAGAAAGAAATATCCAACAAAACAAATAAAAAGTCCAATCTCAGGGGAGTACCATCCTTTTCAAGAACAAGACTTTGCCCAGTTGTTAGAATAGTCACATAGGGCACCAGAGACATCTTTTGCTTACATAGAGTATGCCCCACTTTTGCCCTAACCACGGATCGATGAGGGACCCCCCCAAACCGATCAGTTATGTATTGTTGGAGCAGTTCTGTTTCACATTCTAATACATTAGGTCAGAGAGAAATTGGCAGTAGGCCTTGTATTAATAACAGCAGAGTTTTGAATCTATATCCCTTGGGAGGGAGGACTGCGAAAACCCCAGCGCTTTGGAATTTCAGGCATCTCTCAGTCTGAGAAGCATTTTTATAAAAAATTCTATTGCCACCCAACACAGGAAAAGCTTTTATTCAAACCAATTGTTTATGGGTTTGGGTTTGGGTTTTAGTTTTGGGTTTTTGTTTTTTGTTTGTTTGTTTGTTTGTTTGTTTAATAAAAATAAATACTGCAGAAGGTTTTGCCACCTCATCTTAGAATTTTATCTGGTACACAGCTTCAAGATCCATAGCATCAAGATCTAGGGAGTTACAGAAGTAAAATTAAATGGCTTTCTATCTTTTGTTACAGGATCAACAGAAACCTGCTGGTATTTCAGCTAGAGAACTTATAGACACCATGACCTCAATTAATTTTAACCAGTCAGAAGCTGGAAACATTAATATGAACAACTCCAGTTTCTACAGAATAAACTGCATCTCTGTACTTGAGCTATACTAATTATTGCTACGCTTTCTGAGTTGAAAAAACCTGGATTCCTAGGATCCACCAGTTCTTACCATCCCTGCTGCTTTGATAATTTTTGCTTTCCCTTTCGTATCTTCTGTCCTGCTCATCTGCAGAAAGGAAATGTGTCATTACCAGTTTTCCTGCATATGTACGGAAATCACAGTAACTGTTGGAGAGGCACATGTGCAAAAAGAAGATACAGTAAATAACTAGAATGGTATTTACACACATAGCAGCAGCATAATCAATTTTTAAAAATGCAGATTAGCTGAGAGAAATTTAATCAATGCCTTCTGCTCATTCATGATAGTCAAAGACACAGTCTGCATCAGTGTATAATTCAAAAGAACTGGATAATTTCATAGTACAGTGAGGAAAACTGACTTGGCATAGTTGACTTATTATCACCCGCTATGCTCCTGCTGTCACTTTTAATTCCCTATAAACAATTGTGTCTAACATTCACTACTGCCAAAGACAATTCACACTGTGTGAATGATGGGGGTTATTCAGGACCTTAGCATACATTTTCTTGTTTAGTATCTGAAAACTTAAAGGATGAAACCGACTGAGCAAAATGACAATTTGAATATGGGTTTGTAAAATAAAGATTTATCTCCAGCTATAATATAGATAGCTATGTTTCTATGAAATAAAAATACATGTATACCTGTATTTTTTTTCCAGCTTAAACATATTTGAACTGTAATTACATGTCTTCCCTGCATGCAATATTTACAGATAAGCAAGGCCCAATACTGCTTATCAGAAACATTTTGTGGCATTTTCCTTATATTTTTTTTTATAAAATAAATTAAATTAAATAACTTCCTTCCTGGCAACTATGAGTTAAAAAAAAAACAAACCCAAAACCAAAACATTGTTAAATTGGGTTTTATACATCAGGTAAGGTACAGAAAAAAAACAGCCATATAGTGAAAAATAAGCTACTCTTTCTTAATGGTGTTTATTAATAACAGTAATAATACCTGTTTAATAGAAAACAAAACATTTTTTGATGATTATAACGTCATTCTCCATTCTAATTCATCAGTTTTACATCACAGTAAACCTGTTCAAATCAATGGATTTTTCCAGGATAGAAATACCAGTAAAGATGAACAATGAAAAACAAAGTCTACCATAGTAGGAGTTATAACTTCTGTGTGTCTCTGTGTGTGTCAGGGAGGGAGAGAGAGATATTTCAATAGGTATAAAATAATCAGTTAAGTTTTACAATTCATCATTTTTTTGGTCTCAACCTGATTCCATTAAGCATAAATATAAAGTCTGTAAGAAACTATGAAAGTAAATCACTCTAAACCAGCCATATTGCACTGGGTTATTCTGTTATACATTCCTGTAACTATCTGTAGGAGCTGAAAAAGGCAGCACACACACAAACACACAAACACACAGAGACACACACACAAAACCAGCAGTGATAAAAAAGACAGCTGTAACTTTGGATATATGGTGTGCTTGTTTCAGATACAGTTCAAGTCACAACAGGGGGATAGTTCTTAGGCAAAGAATAAAGAGGACTCTTTGGGGAAAGAGTTTTAATCCAAGATAAACAGCTATTCTTAAGGTACAAATTAGGGCGCTCCCAGCACATACTCTTTACAAACTTACAGCTTACTTGGTGATATCTCCGTAAAGGGGTAATATCTTCAGCTAGAAGAAAGAAAGGTATGTACCATTTCTTCAGATATCTTTGGATATTGTTACGTGTTAATTTGTCCCAGAAATACTATTCTAATCTGCAAATTGACTGAGATATTTGCCTAAAGAAAAGTTTAAGGGGACACAATGTCTGCAAAAATGGTGTGGCTTTCTCTTTAGGAACGGTTGCAAAATATAACTGTAGCACTAAGGAGAAGGATCTCTTAAAACACACACATGATTTTGTCAGAAAGCACTCCACTACTCCTAAGACATAACTATCAACAACAGACTGAGAGCAACAATCATCGCCTGTGAAACTGAGTTTACTAGAATGAAATAATCCACGCAGCCCAGAAGCTGTCAATAATAGACCTTACTAACACTAGGAGAAACCTTACCTGGACTGATTTCAGTGAAATTAATTACTTGCTTTTATGCAACACAGATATGAAATGTGCTGTGTTAAAAGTGATAAAAGTCATGCATACAATATGGACATATGGAGGGATTTCAATGTCTTTGGTCCATCCCATATTTTAATGTCTGGGAGTCTAGCCAAATGTAATTTTGAGGCAGCTGCCAAATCAGTGGGAAAATACCACAATCAAACCTAGATAATTAGCAGTCCCCATCTTTCAGCAAGTCAAGATTTACCAACTACTGCAATCAATTTAAGGGCCAAGAGCTTCTTGTCCTGAGGGAAGCAGCTTTTCACTGGACTGAGAACAGGCACTATTCTAGGCAATTTTAATTTGATACCTTTCTTACAGTACATTATGTTGTACTGTGCTTAGGCTTTGTTGTCTGTGCCATGTACATTACCTGGCAAGTTTATGTACGTGGTTGTTGGATTTAAGTGTTCTGTAAATATAAGACATTTATCATTTAGTCCTTTATATTCAATTATTATACTATATTATACCTTGTTTTGTTTTTTCCTGGTAAGTAGCAAAAGCAAGAAGGGTACTAGGAAGGTGGTTGGCAGTTTACACCTATGAAAAACTCCAGTATCAATCAACTTTCTTTTAGCACTAATGTTATGATGATGTATATTTCTCTTTTCCACTTCCCCTGTACATTAGTGCCTCTTCTTTCATTACATTTATCATTTGGAACTTCATATTAGATTAAAGAGATTTTTTTTCCTTAAGTTGTAAGGTGTCTCAATCTCTCTCCCTAAATTATTAAGGAGATCTTGTTCTGATGTTCATCAACCTTTCAAAATATATTATCTGATCGCTAGTATGAAAGACTTAAAAATTTTTTCCTGATATGTCACATGGTAACTTTGTATGTGTCTCTCACTTGAGAAAAAACTCTCTCCCACCTAAGATCAGCCCAGAAAAAGAATATAATCTTATTTATTCACTTCCTTCTCCAGAAGGAGATGTGCTGTAACACCTGGATGGAAGTAGAAGATTAGTGGCTTCCATAAAGAGTATGACTCTCTTTTATATTGTCCACTGTGTCTTTCAAAGCAAAGAACCTTTGAGGCAGCTAGCTTAACTTACTGCATCTTTTTAAAATTCGTTTTTTTTAAAATTATCGCTGCCTCAACAGCTTGCTGCATACTTCTGTGCAGGTCCACATACTTGAGAAAAGGCAAACATCTCAAATATTTCCAAATTTCTTTTTGATTGTGGTAGCCTTGAAACGAATAAATTTATAAACATCCATTACAGTTTGCTTTCAAGTGAAGCATCCAGGACAACTGACTCTGATCCATGCAGGAGCACCAAAAGGAAACAGCAAGTGATAGCAGTGGGTCACTCCCTGCTGTGGGGGATGGAGGCAGTCAAGTGCTGACCTGACTTGTTGTCTGGGGAAGTTAGCTGCTTGATGGGGGCTCAGATCCAGGACGTTGTGGAGAGACAGTCAAAGCTTGCCTGACCCTCTGACTATTAGCCCCTGCTGTTCTTCCATGTTGGAACCAATAGTACTATAAAGGGCAACTGGGAGGATAACAGATGTGACTACAGAGCTCTGGGAGCAATAGTCAGGGCATTGGGACCCAGGTGGTGTTATCCTGAGTCCTGCGAGTGAGAGGAATAGCGTGTAAGAGGAAGCCATATAGTAAGAAATATGATAAATGTGCTTCCAATTTAAAAAGCTCCAGTTCAAAATGTTTTCATCTTAAAGTTCAGAGAATTTAATTTTTATACAACACTGATGGGTGGGTAAAAATAAATTACAAATGTCTATTCTGTGGTTAAGTCCAGTAGGCTTTCTATGATTAATGTCAATTCCCAGGAAAATAAAATGGTAGCCAATATAAATGATATATTGCTTGAAAACAGTCTGTTAAAAATGTTAGATAAAAACATAATCACAAATCTAGATAATACTACAGAAGAGAAACAATACAGACTAGGTTTTAGTTAATTTCTGTTTTGTTTTGTTTTGTTATGTTTTGGTAGAGGATGAACTGCTCAGTGACAGTATTTAAAGTCATTAGCTTTGATTTTATATCCTGAAGGCAAGAAGCTAACTTCACTAAGAGGCATATAATTGCAAAAAATTTCTTGTTCGAGTTACATATTTTTAACTTGTTCCAAATTTCTTGTTCTTGGGAGTGAAAAAAATATTATACGCCATGTTTTCCATGTACTAAAACTATGCTGAATTCTGTATTTCTCAGTTTGCCTTTCTGGAAGTATTTTACATGAGATAGGAGAATTATTTTATAACATCATATAAATGTCTATTATAATATACATTGTAATTTACATCAAGCAGAAAATTAAAGTGAGAACAACACATGCAAAAAGGGCTCAAGGTAGCACATTTTTTATGTAACTTTGTCACAAACCAAAACTCCCACAGCTTTAAAGAAAACTTCCTAATTGAGTGTTACAAATTTTTTCCCTTCCCAAGTATGAACATATTAAATCTGCTGCAAATGCTGGATATAAACCAGCCTTTTCCTCCACAGATCCTTTGCTCCCCTGATAAATGATCTAAAACTAGGGTAACATTGGGATTGGGCTGAGATTTGTGTGGAATGATGGTGATGCTGTCTGAATGAAATAGGGTTGTCCTGGTTTCAGCTGGGATAGAGTTAATTTTCTTTCTAGTAGCTGGTAGCATGCTGTGTTTTGGGTTTAGTATGAGAATAGCGTTGATAACACACTGATGTTTTAGTTGTTGCTAAGTAGTGCTTACACTAGTCAAGGGTTTTTCCAGCTTCCCATGCTCTGCCAGGTGACAAAAAGCCAGAAGGGTAGGGGGCACAGCCAAGACAGCTGATCCAAACTGGCCAAAAGGATATTCCATATCATATGACGTCAAGCTCAGTATATTAACTGGGGGAGTTGGCCGGGGGGAGCAGCAATCGTGGCTCAGGGGCTGGCGGCATTGGTCGGCAGGTGGTGAGCGGTTGCAACACTTGTTTAGTTCCCCCCACCCCGCCCCAGGTCCCTCCCTCCCCCTCCCCCCTGCATTGATTTCCTTTACATTATATTTAGTATTAGTATTTTATTTTAATTATCAAACTGTTCTTATCTCAACCCTCGAGTTTTCTTACTTTGGCCCCTCCGATTCTCTCCCCCATCGCAAGGGGTGGGGGGAGTGAGCGAGCAGCTGTGTGGTGCTCAGTTCCTGACTGGGGCTAAACCACAAACAGCCCTTTTTTTGACACTCAATGTGGGGCACGAAGGGTTTGCGATATCAGTTGCTGGTCACAGCACTGACTCATCTGTTCTCAATATTAGTTTACCTGATCTGCACCATGCTCTTGTTTTTGCAGTATATGTTAAAGTTTTGCGTTGGTTTTTGTAGTTTATTGTGCTCTGCAGTGATTAGCGATGTTTTGCCTGGGAGAGTTGTTATTAAAACACTGGCCTTGAGCTTTATCAGATATTTGGGTTTTGTACTGAAGCCATTAGTGTACTTCGGGTACCACCTCATGGAGAAAATTAGCAATTATACCTCCTCCTCTGAGAGGTTTTTTATGGAGGAAATACAGAATGGCACATTAGCTACCATATTCTATGTCTCCTCCTTCATTACATCAACTTTTCAGTCTCTTGAACATCCTTGGGTAGTTAAGATACATCTATCAGTATTTCTTGGGAATATTGTTTTGGTTTTGTCTAAGGTTAATAAGAAATTTAAGAATATCATCCAGAGATCTGCCCCAAGGCTTGATAGTTATGAGTGGTGTGGTATGTGGTATAGTATGGGCAAATGCCTAGAATGGTGGGCACATCCAGTGTTTTGGAACTTCATCCCAAACAAGTGCAGAATCCTGAAAAACTAGTAGACTATTCGGAGAAAGTATGTTGTCACACTGGCAACTCCAGAGAGACACAAATCACAGCAATGTGCTGGGGCCTGGCCCATGCCTACTGAGCCCTGTTCAACATTATTCAGTACCCTCAAGGGGAAGAGAAAGTCTCTGGATCTGACAACAAAATGACAGGGACTGCGGCCACTCCAACCCCCACAACAGGCACTGCAGCTGAACCAGAGAACCAACCCGTGCTGCTATCAGTCACCCCCATAGACAAGAAGAAATCTTGAAAGCGAAAGTCAATTCATTTAGAAAGAGGAGATGGAAGAGCAGGGCCATCACGAGTAGAGGAGGAGGAAGAGGAAGAACTCATAAATGAGATGGAAATCACCCAATCCCTATCCTTGAGAGAGCTGCAAGATATCTGAAAAGATTTCAGCCATCATCTAGGTGAGCACATTGTCACCTGGCTGCTCCGATGCTGGGATAATGGGGCCAGTAGCCTGGAATTAGAGGGTAAGGAATCCAAACAACTGGGATCCCTTTCTAGGGAAGGGGGCACTGACAAAGTGATTGGAAAAGGGGCACAAGTCCTCAGCCTCTAGAAGTGACTCCTGTCCATGTATCCCTTCAAAGAAGACGTTATATATTGACCAGAAAAATGGACCACCATAGAGAAAGGTATATAGTACCTGAGGGAATTAGCTGTGCTGGAGGTGATTTATGGGGACCTGGATAATGAACGTTCATCCAAAGATCCAGATGAAGCCCAGTGCACATGACGCATGTGCCAGAAGTTTGTACAGAGTGCACCATTGTCCCATGTAAACTCATTGGCGGTACTGGCCTGGAAAGATGAAAAGGCACCAATGGTGGGTGATGTGATTGACAGACTCCAGGATTACGAAGCACATGACTCTTCCTCCCTCATCTCCACTGTGGAGAAACTGTCCTAGGAGTTCCAGCAACTCAAAGAAGATACGTCCTACTCCCCAACTGTATGGACCAGTATCTCAGCCATTAGGAGTATGCATCCCTTTGCTCAAGAGAGAGGATACACACCACGGGCCACCCTATGGTTTTGCCTGTGTGACCACGGAGAGGACATGAGGAAGTGGGATGGAACATCTACCTCGACTCTAGAGGCATGGGTATGTGAGTTGCAAGGAAGAAAAATCACTCAGGGGGGTTCTTCCAGGAAAGTTGCTGCTCCAGTTTCCAGTAAGCAGTTCCCCAGACAGAAGAGTAGAAGCACTGATTCTATCTGTGATCTTAACAGAGAGACTTCTCATTCCCATTCACAAGACATGAGTAACAGATACTATAACCAGGGCTAGAGGGGCCCTGCCTCCAGCCAAGTGGAGGAAAGAGACAACCAGATTTACTGGACTATGTGGATCTGATGGCCTGGCACATCCAATCCAGAGGAGTACAACGCTCTAGTGGATACCAGTGCACAGTGCACCCTAGAATCATCAAGCTATACAGTGGCAGAACCCGCTGGAGTGACAGGAGGATCCCAACAGTTAATTGTGTTGGAAGCCGAAGTGAGCCTAACTGGGAATGAATGGCAAAAGCACCCCATTGTGACTGGCCCTGAGGCTCCGTGCATCCTTGGCATAGACTACCTCAGGAGAGGCTATTTCAAGGACCCAAAAGGGTACAGGTGGGCTTTTGGTATAGCTGAAGGAAATTAAACAGTTGTCTACCCTGTCCAGTCTCTCGAAGGACCCTCTGTTGTGGGGTTGCTGAAGGTCAAAGAACAACAGGTGCTGATCACTACCACAATGGCACACTGGTGGCAATATTGCACCAACCGAGACTCCCTAACTCTCACCCATGAGCTGATTCATTGACTGGAGAGTCAAGGAGTGATGACTATAGACCTGCTCACCCTTTAACAGTCCTATATGGCCAGTGTGGAAATCTAATGGAGAGTGGAGACCAACAGTAAACTATCGTGGCCTGAACAAAGTCACTCCCCCGCTGAGTGCTGCTGTGCCGGACATGCTAGAACTTCAATACAAACTGGAGCCAAAGGCAGCCAAGTGGTATGCCACAATTGATATCGCTAATGCATTTTTCTCAATCGCTCTGGCAGCAGAGTGCAGGCCACAGTTTGCTTTTACTTGGAGGGGAGTCCAGTACACTTGGAATCGACTGCCCCAGGGGTGGAAACACAGCCCTACCATTTGCCATGGACTGATCCATACAGCACTGGAACAGGGTGGAGCTCCAGAACACCTACAATATATTGATGGCATCATCGTGTGGGGCAACACTGCAGAAGATGTTTTTGAGAAAGGGAAGAAAATAGTTCAAATCCTTCTGATGGCCAGTTTTGCTATGAAACGAAGTAAGGTCAAGGGAACTGCACACAAGACCTAGTTTTTAAGAATAAAATGACAAAATGGAACGTCAAACGGAAACACAAACATTTTTAGGCATTGTGGGGTTTTGGAGAATGCATATTCCAAATTATAACCTCATTGTAAGCCCTCTCTATCAAGTGACCTGGAAGAAGAATGATTTCAAATGGGGCCCTGAGCAACAACAAGCCGTTGAACAAATTAAACAGGAGATAGTTCATGCAGTAGCCCTTGGACCAGTCCAGGCAGGACAAGATGTAAAACACTACCCTGCAGCCGGGGAGAATGGCCCTACCTGGAGCCTCTGGCAGAAAGCACCAGGGGAGACCTGAGGTCAACCCTTGGGTTTTGGAGTCGGGGATACAGAGTGTTTGAGGCATGCTACATTCCAGCTGAAAAAGAGATATTGGCAGCATATTAAGGGGTTCGAGCTGTTTCAGAAGCTGTTGGTACTGAAGCACAGCTCCTCCTGGCACCCTGACTGCCGGTGCTGGGCTGGATGTTCAAAGAGAAGGTTCCCTCTACACATCATGCAACTGATGCTACGTGGAGTAAGTGGGTCGCACTGATCACCCAACGGGCTCGAATAGGAAACCCCAGTCGCCCAGGAATCTTGGAAGTGATCATGGACTGGCCAGAAGGCAAAGATTTTGGAATATCGCCAGAGGAGGAGGTGACCCATGCTGAAGAGGCTCCGCTGTATAACAAACTACCAGAAAATGAGAAGCAATATGCCCTGTTCACTGACGGGTCTTGTCGTCTGGTAGGAAAGCATCGGAGATGGAAGGCTGCTGTATGGAGTCCTATACGGCAAGTCACAGAATCTGCTGAAGGAGAAGGTGGATTGAGTCAGTTTGCAGAAGTAAAGGCCATCCAGCTGGCTTTAGACATTGCTGAATGAGAAAAATGGCCAGCACTCTATCTCTGTACTGACTCATGGATGGTGGCAAATGCCCTGTGGGGGTGGTTACAGCAATGGAAGCAGAACAACTGGTAGCACAGAGGCAAACCCATCTGGACTGCTGCATTGTTGCAAGATATTGCTGGCCAGGTAGAGAACCTGGTAGTAAAACTATGTCATGTGGATGCTCATGTTCCCAAGAGTTGGGCCACTGAAGAACATCAAAACAACCAACAGGTGGATCAGGCTGCTAAGATTGAAGTGGCTCAGGTAGATCTGAGCAACATAAGGGTGAATTCTTTATAGCTCGGTGGGCCCATGACACCTCAGGCCATTAAGGAAGAGATGCAACATACAGATGGACTCTCAATCAATGGGTGAACTCGGCCATGGACACTATTGCACAGGTTATCCATGTGAACTATGTGCTGCAATCAAGGAAGCTGAGCACCTCTGTGGTACAGAGGATAATGGCTGAAATATAAATTTGGGGAGGCCTTTCAGATTGATTATATCACACTCCCACAAACCCACCAAGGGAAGCACCATGTGCTTACAATGGTGGAAGCAACCACCGGATGGCTGGAAACATATCCCATGCCCCATTCCACCACCCGGAACCCTATCCTGGGCCTTGAAAAACAAGTCTTATGGTGACACGGCACCCCAGAAGGAACTGAGTCAGACAATGGGACTCATTTCTGAAACAACCTCATAGACACCTGGGCCAAAGAGCATGGCATTGAGTGGGTGTATCACATCCCCTATCATGCACTGGCCTGTGGGAAAATGGAACGATACAATGGACTGTTAAAGACTACACTGAGAGCAATGGGGGGTGGGACATTCAAACCCTGAGATACATATTTAGCAAAAGCCACCTGGTTAGTCAACACTAGGGGATCTGCCAACTGAGCTGGGCCTGCCCAATCAGAACTCTTACGTACTGTGGAAGGGGATAAAGTCCCTGTAGTGCATGTAAAAAATATGCTGGGGAAAACAGTTTGGGTTATTCCTGTCTTGGGCAAAGGCAAACCGGTTCATGGAACTGCTTTTGCTCGAGGACCTGGCTGCACTTGGTGGGTGATGCAGGAGAATGGAGAAGTTCGATGTGTACCTCAAGGGGATTTGGTTTTGGATGAAAATAGCCAATGAACCAAATGGTATGATACTTAATGTGTTTTCCCAGTAGGGAGAAAATGGGAGTCAGAAACATGAGTAATGATCACTCACATATGTGAAAGACGGATACATGTAGAGAGAGATATACCCACAGAAACATTACAAATGAAGAAATTGAGAAAAATGAATGATAACCTTCACTATAGCAATTGGATATATACTTTTATAAGAGGAAGATATATAATTAATGTAATTGTTTTAACCTTCCAGTGTGTTTCTGGCAGGAAAAATAAATCACTGATTTTGAAAGACAATTTATTCCCATCCTGATAATCTCAGTTCAGCTACATAGATTTAAAATTCTATACATCCCTTTTGTGTCACTGAATTGTCTCATGGGAGTATAAGTAATATCTTTTTAGTTGTTCTAGCATTATTCCTGCCTAGAACCAATTCTAAGACATCACAATTCAGTTAAGAGTTTTCAGTTTCCGAAGCATGTGAAAGATGCTTCGGTTCATGAACATGTTCATTAGCAAAATAAAAGGTATTCTAAGAAGCATTTCCCCATTCTTTATATTCCTCTACATCTCCATGGTTTGTAGTAGAAAATATACGCTTCAGTAGTAATCCCCTTGTAATGTGTATTTGGGGCACAGATAATTCTATCAATGGTGAAGTCTCCAGGTTATTTTAGAATTTTTAAACACTCAGCTCCATTTATAATGAACTAATCACATGCAACTATCAAACTAAATTGTTTCAGTTTTACACAACTCAAGGCACCATTTTGATTCCCTTTTTCCTTTCCCAGCTAGCTAGGTTTCCATTGAAGCTGATGATTGATCCACAAATACACAGATGGCATTTGTTCACTCTTTCCCGATATATGCACATTAGCTGAAACAACAGCTATAGCTCAGACTAGGCTTCTGATCTACTGCTGGATGTTGGGAGAGCATGTATGAATTTGACAAATCTCAGACCAACAACTCTTTTAGTCCAAGGAACCCAGCAGAGCAATAGCTGTAATCACTATCACTCTAAATATTTCTATTTTCTATAGCTGTAAACGTAAAGGAAATGGAAGGTTCTATTACCCTGGCCAGTATGAAGGTGTGAAGTATAAAGATTGTCACTGGGAATCAGTTTTCTTGCTTTCAAGTTATTTATACTTTTATTTAAAGCTGAAAGGACTTTTAAATTATGAACACCAACACATATAAGAATAATGCTATTAATGCATCATATATTGCTTTAGTTTATTTCCTTTGCAAATTAATGTTTTTAAGGTTCTTTTTCTGGAAAATTTCAAAGTATATAATAAATATTATTAATTTTTTGTTACATTCCTTCTTGAATATTTTTCACATTGAAAATTGAAGAAAATAACTGCTCAAAACTATCTTGGCAGGTGTCACCATTAATTCCCACTGAAATCAAAAGGTTTCCAATCAAAGTTTCTGTGGAATCAGTCACAGAAATATAAGTTGCTTATCTATTTTATACAGCTTTCATTGGTCTAAGTAAAAGCATTCTTCAAAAGGATCTACTTCCATTTACAAACTTGTGTATATCAAATAAACACAAACGTTTTATTCCTGTCCGCAGTTTACTTAAACTTTGAATTCTGAGTTTAACTCAAAACACACATTTATTTTAATTCATATAATACCAAACAAATCCCACAAATGTGTCTGTGGCAATGAACTAGTCTGAATATGAGAGTGCGGATTCGCAACTTTGTACAAGATTAAAACTTACATTTGAATTGTGTTTCTCTCACCTAAATTAATTCAAGTTAGAAACCCACAGCTGGGGTTTTATACTTTCAAAGAAGCCTTGAACATCTGTCCACTAGTAAAGATTAACAAGGAGGAAAAATAATCCCTTTTTTCAATCCCAAATCAAAATGTTTCTAGCTTTCTATAAGAAAAAGAATTGCAAGCAATCACTTTCCTAAGTAAACCTAACTTGCAGCTACAATTTGGGAAAGAATAATGCTTACAGAATAGGAAAAAAGCAACCTGAACACTTGTACTTAAGAGTTTGACAGTGCTGCAATTGGTGAAGATCTTGTTTCTGTCTAAAATGGAAATAAAATAAATCACAACTACTTGGAATAAGAATTAAAACTAAAATTCCAGTTACATACAGGAATAATGCATATAAGATATTCAAATTCAAGTCCTGTGATCTCTCAGTGTTGTATTATTTAAGTACATGGTGGTGTTAATGTGCTTTACTCCCTTTCAGACACCTATTAATCAAACAAATATTGCAGTTTATACAAGAAAATCTGAATAAGCATTTTCTTCTACTAAAAGGAAGCTTTTATAATGGAAGTGGCTAAGAGTAAGCAAAATAGACAGGAACACATAAGTCTGTTAAAACTACATGAATGCCTGTCTTCCTTAAAAAGGCCACAGAATTACACTGTTCTTCACTTTAAGAAACATCTGTAGTGGACTGTGAAGCTGTTTTGGCTAATGTGAGCTAAACTACTGTTCTGGAGTAATTAGAAATCAAATATTTCCCTATTTGTGAAGAAGCAGGGGAGGTGAAAATTGTTTTGGCAGCACCTGTTGATTCCATAGCACTCTTTTTCCCTTTCTTTTCTAACAGATATTCGTAAGAGCTGAATAAGATATGATGTAAGTTGTTTTTGGTTTTTGTTTTTTGTTTTTTTGTTTTTTTTTTTAAATAGATTTAGGGCATATGAGTTCTCCATGAGGTATTTTAGCAGACACATGTTCAATTTCTCATGTGCAATACAGTGAAGTAAAGAAAGACATTTTAACTGCAGATGAATGATCATTACAACCATGTAGGGTGTGTACCAGCCTAACCTCTGGTGCTTAGTAGTTTTTTTTCCTTATAAACTCTGGATGGGTATTGGTTTCTCCCTCTTTTTCACTGGTTTTTACCAACTTCTGTTATTGTGGTAGTTGTTCTCCTGAAAAGTCTTATTCCGTCTTAAACCAGTATTCTCTGATAAAATACTTTGTTTAAAAAACAGTTGTGATAACATTAAATTACCTACTTCTGCAGCTACTCAGTTTAGGCTTCTTTCTGACTTCCATAAGCTGTTACAATTGTTAGAAGAGCCAAATCAGGGACCATGAACACCTCGGTTGTGTGGAATTGTTGGCAAATATTACTTTCAACAGGCATTGATCATAGAGTAACTAAAAGCTTAATGTAGCTGTATAAATAACTGCTTCATCCTATCTTAGTCTTAAGATCTCTTGGGTTTAGGGTTTTTTTAATAATCATTTGCATTTTAATTCATAACAAAGTTCAAACTCACACTGGAATTTTGGAAATATAATTCCCTTTTAAATGACTGAAGTTCAAAAGCTATTGTTGCTATTACAATAAATTTACTTATTACTGTGCATCAAGCCTTCTCTCCTGTAGTTCATGAACACCCCAAATTACAGTTCACAAAAAATAAAAGGAAAAATGTTGGGTTTGTAGTCACAGGGAAAAATGAAAAATTTTCTGACTACAGTTAGCATGCCTGGAAATAGGCATTTATAATGAAAATACTGCTAGAGACTAACTGTAGTTGTGCTGCAACCTGGACAATGTTAGCAGGAGCATTATGCATGGGAGAGACAGCTTTATGCACTAGAATACCCACAAACTAGCAAGGCATTTTCCATAATTTACTTTTATGAGCTTCAATTTCAAATGAATTTTACGCACTTAATGGTTTGGGAAATTATTATGGGAAACCATAATTCAGAGTTGACCTTTTCTGATCTGCCTGTTATTTGATTGGTTTAGCCAGCAATGTCTTTAATTGAATTTGTCACCAACAAAAATATGTGTGCTAACAGCTGCTGACTTACATTTTACAATTATTGTTATTACCTCAGAGAAATATTTAAGCAGGCAAAGAAAGAGTGGGAGTAGAACAAAGTCACCTACAATAGCACAAAGTGAATATCTCAATAGAGAAGTTGTAATACTTGCTGTTTCTTTAAAAATACATTTTTGAATTAGCAGAAGTTGCAACACATTTTTGTCATTGACTGAAAAAAATCACAAGTTTTACATCAGATGATGTGAGTAAATAATGACTAAATAATGTGTTATTTCCTTAGCCAGACCTTCACAGTATCATCAGAAAAATTACTTGAAAATTCGGGCTCAAATTCTGTAAAGCCTGACTGCTGCTTACCAGTCCAAAAAAGCTCCAGACAAATACAAACATGTTCTTTGTGCACAGGCTAGTTCTTTGTGCAATGCACTGTAGGAGTAATGTCTATAATGTTTTTTTTTAAAAGATATTCTGAAACTCTCTAATTAAAATAGGATTAAGCAACCAGAGTGTTGAATTCATATAGAAAAACATTATATCAAAAAATGAAATTCACTGCCAAATGATTCAGTTCTCATTTCTTAATATTAAAAAAAGAAAGAATAATTTTGCACTGATTTTTTGAGGAGGGAATCCTTGGGTTTTGTTTGCTTGTCTGGTTTTTTTTTTTTTTAAGTATCTTAGTGTCATTAATTCATATGGCAAAGAGAGGAATCATGAAATGTGTCACTCTCTTCTAGTCTTAAACAAAGAATTTTTTGAGAATAAGCAGCAGTTTCTTTCAAGCATATTATTTCTTTCACCCTATCTGACAAAACTTTTTGTGGTTCTTCTTTTAATGGTGTTCTGCCTAATTTCTTGCCATAAAACTAAAGGAATGGTTCACGTTCTACATAATTTCTAAAAAAACCCCCAAAAACCTCTTTGAGGAAAGCTTATTACTTCTTATTAACCTAGTTAAGGCATGTGAAATTATCTCTAATTCCAACTCACACACCAAAATGAATTCAGGATCAGGCCTTCAGATTTTCTAGATATGATTCTTTTTCCTGTTGTCATTACTGGAGCTCTTAACTTTGCAACCTAATGAATAGTTTAAATCTGATTAAAGCACTGTATACTGTTGGGAATATCTAATGCTGACTGTGTTTGGATAATGTGGGATTTATTGAAGGCATAAAAAATCTAAGTACCAGCCAGCCTACTTTCAAGGAAGTAGTTTTGTGGTTATACTAGTCTATATGAATGAATTATTTGAAATGAGAAAGAATGAACGACAAAGATTTTAGAGCAGAAATGTAGATCCAAAGTATTGATCTTCTCTAACGTTTCTGAAATTACAAATCTTGTATTTTGCTTAATACTTGTAACAGATTAGATAAACACATTTCAACCTGTGGGGGAAAAAAAAAACCCTATTGTATTCCAGTTTTAGAACTGTCATCAGCCTTGCTAACATCTCTGATATGCAATTTCTCCTAATTTAAGTAGAAGACTCTACTTCAGGGACATAGGATTATATGATATTGCCTATAAAATAAAAGTTTATGTATCAAAAAGAGATAGAGAGATTTTGCTCTAAGTATCCAAGATATTTGCTTTTTTTTTTTTTTTTTTTTTTTTTTT
Source organism: Morus bassanus (assembly GCA_031468815.1). Classification (NCBI taxonomy): domain Eukaryota; kingdom Metazoa; phylum Chordata; class Aves; order Suliformes; family Sulidae; genus Morus; species Morus bassanus. The sequence goes on along the minus strand of CM062600.1, from coordinate 53,907,764 downwards.
CCCCAGCTAGTGGACAAATAAGTAAGATAACAGCATATCTGAGATGATCTTGTGTTGCTTATGGACATAAGAAATTTGTCAAAAGATTTTTTAAGGCAAGATGTATCACGAAGAGCAAATATGGAAAAGCAGTAGAAATCTGGTCCTGTGATTAGAAAATGCAATTAATAATCCAAGTAAAAAGTTGAGACCATTTTATTCTTTGCTGCAATTCTTATGCAAGCATTTTAGATGAATGGGAATTTTAAAAGGCTTTTAAGAAATTCAAAATTAGAAAAAATATTTATCCAATATATTTCCATGGTGCATCTTGCATTACAGTCTCTATAATAAATCAGTACCTACTGTATAGGTATTTTAAAAATCTCTACCAATAATGGCTGTACGATGAAAATTAGGAAACTACAGATTTTTAAAAACCTGTGCAGGAAACCAAGTGTCATGATGCTATAACATCAACATATTAGGGGCTTGTTTTACACTATGACCATGGAACTCATGATACAAGGCGTGTATGTCATACATCGCATTGACATACTTTGTACAAATCCCTTCTTTCTATATGATAGCATGTTGTTTATAAGAAACATATTTCTATTCACTCTAAAGAGAGACAGTAAAGCTGAAAGTGTGTGAAGATAAACTTTTAATAAATTACTTTTGCCAAGTACTTGATATTATTCTTCACCTAAAAAGAGGTAAACCCAGACAGATCCACTATTCTCCTTTTACAGTTTCTAGTAGAATGTCAGTATGGTATCCTCAGGGGTTTTAGATGTACTTTAGCATCCCTGTAACAGTTACATGCCTAGTTTTAAGCATGGAAAAAGGCGTTTCATACTTAGTAACTGTCATCCATATTACTGTAAGAGATCAGAAATGCAAACATGAATCAGCCAAACTAAAGAAACTAAATATAGTTATTTATAACATCAATATCAAAAGCATAAAGCAAGCAGACAAACAAAAGTAAAGGATTTTTGCCTTTTTGGAATCTTGAATGTTAACTCAATGGTTAAAATATTAAGTATGGCTTTTTCATATGGGACTTCAGAAAAAAGTCAAACCTGAGGTAACCTTTAACCTATACTTGCTGGGTCACTCAACATTAGTGCTCACATTTAATGAAAGAAAAAATAAAATACATGGTAGGCTTAGATGTGTTTTGAGTGGTTTATAAAACAGAAAGTTGGTTAAATTTATCAAAGACTCCCTAACATAAAGAGAGAAGAAATAATACACAGTATTCTGCATTATAAAATTTCAGAATTTTATGTGCTCAGTATTCTAATACTTAAATCTATAAAACGAAGTCCAAGCTTAACAACTGCAGTAACATTGAACATAGTTTTCATATTTTTCTATTATGGAGTGGCTGCCTCTAAAGTCCAAATATGCATGTAGAACACAATCAATCTAAATTATTATTTAGTAACATTTGTTTTTTGAAAGGAAGCCAACTGCTTTCCACGATCTGACCAGGAAATAATAAAAAAGGAACATAAGTGAAAGTAACCGCATAACCTTGGTCACTAGCTAAGAGTTGCACCTCAAGAGCTGCAGTGCTTTGAAGAATGAAAAGAACAATATTGAGTATTTGAGAAGTAGTGGAAGTGCATTTGAATTAAAAATGGAAAAGAAAAATGAAAAAAAATCACTTTGAATGCCTGGTCTTCATAAGTCTGACATTGTCTCTCATAACTTGCATAATGTACAACAGATCATCAACTCCTGTCTATTCTGGAGAGACTATCACCATCCTAGATCACATGGTAATTAATTAGTCTTAGTTTTACACATAAAGACTACTTTTACCAAGGTCAACTGTACTATTCTTTAAAAAGGTAATACATTATCAGTTATTAAAATGATATATACACACATATACATATACATAATTGTCTTGATTTAGAAGGTTGCTAATTTTACACCTAGTTACATGTAATCACTGCTACTTTCAGACAATACAATAAATATTGCTGAGATAAAAATTATAATATGGATACAAAAAGATTAAAACCAGAACAAAACCCATTCAAATTTACTAAGCAAAATTATTTTGACAAGTTATAATTTCATTTTTAAATATTTCTAAAGTATGCTCTTCTCTATCAAGAATAAGCTGAGGAAGAATAGGTTTTTTGCTACAAAGTTTTGGTCAGTTCTGCACAACACATCATGACTCGGATAAAAAGGTGTTCTCCGTGAATAATGAATTACTTTTTACCCCTCACCAGGCAATGAGGTCCCTCAAAACTGTACAAGGTCTTAAAATGGTCTTTGTGAAATAATAAATAATTTTCTTTAAATGATCCCAACATCTAGGAAAACTGGTGAATACAGTAACTTATTTCTGAACATGTGATTATAAGATATACATAAGATATTTATAAGAGAAGATTGACATGTATGTATAACAACGAGTCACACTAAAAATGTTCTTTTAAAAGTTCTGGTTCTCAATACCTTCATTTACAATAAGAGAGAAAATGCTACGAGCATGCCACAATTAGCCTACAGAACCTGTGTTGCATGAGTTCAGAATTACGTGGCTGTGAAAGGTAAAAATATACTTGTTGAGAAGCAACATTTTCTTTCTTTCAGATTTTATTATAACCTTCTCAGTTTTGTAACTCTACAGATTACCTTTTGTGACTGATCTACTATGGTCAGCACACAATTAGTGAGAAATAATGAATTGTATTACATATTTCCTTCCACTTCTATTTGCTGTGTGCTGCATATTTGGGAGAAATACCCATATTTACTTAGGAAAAAAATACAGATTAAGAATGATTTCCATTTTATTTTACTGATAATCATTTGTAATAGATCATTAAGAAGGAAAAATTCTGATCCTCTCAACAGATGCATTTCCAAAATGCCTGACTATTCTATGAAGATTTGGTTGATTCAGGTTTCTATCCACAAAATGACAGCACTCCAGAAGAATTAAGTTACCTGAAGCATCTTTAATTTTGGGGACAAAAAAGTACCAAGATTTTCTGCAGTTCCATTAGGGCTGCTTTTCTAAGCACTATTCCTTTAGTATAAACGACTTCTTGACTTATGCTATTCTCACTTTCAGTAAGGATATTTTTAGGAGCAATATAGATTTTATCAAAATAAGAAGTTTCTTTTTCTCCCTAATTTTAAGTGTGATTAAGTGGTAAAGTGAGTTTTGTGCTGATGGTAAATGGCTAAATGAACCGGAATTTTTTATCCACAACTGCAATGCTGCCTGGGGAGGTGGGAGGAAAGAAGTTTACTTTTTCACAGGGCACCTCATCAGTTTTGAGCCACAAGACCTGTTTTTTGACTTGAGGTGCACTTGACTCTGCATAGACATCTGGGCTTTGACCCTTCTGTTGTAATTGCAAGAAGTGAACTATTGTCATAACATGCAATTGTTTTGTAAAGTAGTTCTTTATCCTCGGCATTTGAACTCACTCCACCATCACATTTCAGGGTGCCAAATAACTGTCAAGATAAAAGAATGTTCAAACTCAACCAATCTAAACTGGCTTCAAAAATATGGCCTAGAGGTTAAATCTTAAATATTCTAATTTTAGCTTGCCAAGCTATTAAACTGACAGTCAGTGCTAAGAATTTTAATACATTAATTTAATACTCATGTATTCTTATAATAATATGAAGTTGATAAAAAAGCTTTACTAATTGCCTCCTTAATCTCTATGATCACAAAAAATAAAATATTGCATCTTATTTTCCTACATCTACATTTTCCATCTTTTTCATAAACCACAACAAATTAATTCTAAATAATGAAAACCTATTGTCTCCTCTTGGATGTATCTTAATTATCATTGAAAGTGCTGCAGGCATATCCCTGTTCATCCAAGTTTACACATGGAATCTCAGACATAGTGAAGTCTGAGGGGTATGCTTTATATTTCTGCACTACCAGAATTTCACCCTTAAGAATTGTATGTTGACATTTTCAGGGCTGAAACTGTGCTCACCAAGCAGACAAAAACAAAGCAGTGAATTTCTGGTTAAAAGAAATTGGTACATAACAGAAGCAACCTCTATTCAACTTTGAATAGGCTTTTTTTATTATTATCATTGTATATCTGACATAGATCCGGAATTGTAAGACTGATATAAATCTTAAATAACTCAAACTTTGGTATAAAATTGGGCATTTTTTTCTTTTTTTTTTCATTTTTATTTCCCATTGGCTTTTCATTGCTATTGATTCCTTCAAGGAAATTTCTTGCATTTGATAAAATGATAGGATTTCAGAGTAGGAAAAGAGAATACCTTTATTCAAGATTTGCAATCTTAAAGGATTGGCAAAAATCTAACTGCAGTGAATCAAGGCTTCTTTAACTGTGAAATATCAATACTAATACTAATATCATATTTAATTAAAAAAAGACACTACTGCAAGAAAAGGCAGAAATAAATTAGATTTGTATTTGTTAGATTTTACTTTAAGAATGTGAATTTACTCTGAGAACATGTTTATTAATTTGGGTAAAACACATTACTGCATGGAAACTACTTGTACTTTTACAGTAAAAATAACCAAGGCAAGGAGATAATTTGATTAATTCCAATAAAAGTATTTTATATTTTACGTAACTAAATTAAATAAAAGGACGACCAAATGACATGACAGATCACACTTTAATCTGTAACTGAGTTGCAAAGGCAAGAAAAAAAAAATCCTTCAAAGGAAACTTTGTATCAGAATGGAATTTTATTGTTAGTATTCACTCAAATAGACACTGTTTGTGTGAAATCACTTCTGCTCTTAGACCAAGATGTAGTAGGTGACGTTATATTTCAATGACATCACAAAAAAGTCACTCAGAAGACTGATCAGAACAAATAGCTGCCTGGTTTAAAAAGTAGCAGACTCTGGACTGGGTGATCTTTATATATTAATGTCAGAAATAATTTATCCTGTATACTTTGTAAATTCTCCATTTATCAACAAGAATAGAACAAAGCAAAGGATAAGAATCTATGCTACGTCAGTGGTCCTAACTCTGCAATTGATGTGCATCATATAATGACTATTTCTATGTCCATAGAAAATGAAATAGCATACAACTTTATTCTTCTCAGTACGTAGTACTTTGAAAGGTTTTCTTGTACTCATTAAATTCTGGAACATTAATCTTTTCCATATAACAAGGATGTATAACTGGAGTTGTAAAACTATTCTTCTAGTTTTATTAATGGATGGATAGAAATATGGAAAAATACAACAAAATGGTATCTAGCTTAACAAAAGCCATATGATTTCTCATTGAAAGATGAAGATTTGTATTTCTTAGCACTCAAGCTTCAGCAGCAACATAAATTTTCAGTTTATAATGAAAAAGAAAAACGAATGAGCATGTTTTATTACAGCAGACTGGACAAGCAGCAGGAGGTCAGAAATACTGAGAGCCACCAGTCATGATTCTCTAAACTGTGACTTACAGTCATTGGACCCTTCCTTATTCAGAACTGTTCTAACACCTAGAAATATGTGACTATCATTCCTGTTGTCCCCACTCAGGGTCTAAAAGTAAAAATCAAAAATAAACTTATTTCAGATACAAATTCCTAGCCAGGGACTGTTTTAATGTAAGAGTTACCAGTGTTGCTAAGATCAACAGAAGTCATGATGTAATTTATTAGAGATTCATAAAAGTCGCTCATCCAGGGAACATTGACAGGACACAGTGACCTCTTAAATCTATCAGCCCTCCTTGTAGTCAGGAAAAGAAAAGCCTTTACAGATTTGTCATACTGAGGTGGGAGGGGGGAGGCAAAATTCTGAAAAAAGATTGACAAATAGTTGACAAACAGATCACTGAAATTTGAAAGCTGACATTATCAAACAATGCTGAGTGACTCATGCTCTACCAAATAAACTAGAATAATCACCCAGATTTCCAGATATATACGAACCTAGAATTTCTGAAAAATAGGCACTGAAAATGTATGAATCAACTGGTCTATTCATATGATATAAAGTTATTCTGTAAATACAGAACAAATCTGATACCTCTGTGATTCAGACTTCCTACATATGAAATCAATCATAGACTTACAATCTTGGGAATTTGCCAAGAGCAAGAGAGACAGGAAGACATTTCTCACGTTTTGTCACACAGACAGCACTGAAGGATATTGTTTTAGCAGTTAAATCTGAAATGACAGTTTAGCTGATCAAAGCAACAGATCTACACCAACTTACCACCTCACCACAACGTCCTCACAGCACAAGCAATGACTGGAGGATTAAAAGTGTAAGACTCTTCCAGATTTCCCTGAAAGAGAAAATAAACCATGTTTTATTTGCATTTCCACAATAACACCAATAAATTCTGAATCATTCAAGAAACAGAAAATGTTACTGCACTGATGATAAATAACTTCTGTAAATTGCTATAATTGAAAGTCAGCAAAACAAAGTGGAATTTCTAGAGTAACTCTGATGTAAAATGTTCTAGATCATAAATGGTCATATATTAAATTATTTGAATCAGATATTTTCTGGTTAAAATGGTCATGAAACAACAGTTGTGTTTTCAACCACATTGTCTTAATTACAAACAGTTTCTTGCTATGTCACTTTGCTAGACCAACTCTTTTTCAATGTACTATTTTTAGTGCAAAAATGTAGCTTCATAACTGAACTTATGTTATTAGCTCATTAAGTACACCAGAGGTATTACCAAACCTGCAGTACTTGCACAGACAGTATGTTAATCAGTAAATTACCTTAATAGTTTGTGAAAACAAAACTGTAGCCTTACTAATAGTAAAGCTATCTATTCACGTATCACAAACCAGTGTCAATTTCTACTATATGGATGTCTGTTCTAACTCACTTATTTAACTCTTTCTCACCAGAAGTCAGGCTTACAGAGGTTCTATAAACTACCCAAGTCAAAACCGATGAGTGTCAAGTACACACTGAATCCAGCAATCATCTTTACAGCATATATTTGAATATCATGGTAGGAAGACACAATTAAAAAGCACTTTTCCTTTCAGTTGTCCATATCTTCATACTTTGCTTTTGGATGGATTTAGTCATCCCCTAGCTCTACACTGGTCTGATTTCATAGTATTTGTATCTTGGGAGGAAGATACAATTACTTTTGTAACAATAGCATTTCTATCATTTGAAGATACTCCTTTCTAAACTGACATTTTCTTTTATTTCTTCATCTTATTCACACCCTCTCTTTCGCCTCTTGAGGAATGCATTGGCCTGTTGGCCCTTTAGGCAAACAGCCTATTTTGGATGCCAAATACTCTTAAGTTATTTATCACCACATGCAGATAGTCTAGACAAATAACGGTCTACCTTTTCTTCCATAATAAAAGCTTGTTTGTGGGGGAAAAAAGCAAATAAAAACCCCAAACCCCAACTGTTTTCTCATTATTGTATTAAGCAGGAATTTTCTCCTTTTTGGTGGGGCTGAGGTTGGTATTTTCATGCTGTATTAATTTGTTTATTGTTTCACCTGTGCCATTATTATAGCACCTCTTCTCTAGAACAGGATGGTTTTGTCCTTTCTGCCTTCTTGTTTTCTAGTTCTAACTTACCTGTCTTTTCAAGTATCCATCTTTCCCCTCTTGAATTTGATATACCTTGATACTTCTCATGTACGCACCTTCCCACTGTCTTCCATAAAAATCTAATTGTTCTGTTTCTTCACTCTTCTGCCTTTTAGTGAATAACAGCAGGCTTAGCCTGACCAGAGATACTCTACTTTCCTACTCATCCTTCTTGTGCTGTCCTCTATGGGCCTTGATATCATCAAGTTTCAGTACTTCTTTCTCCCTTCTTTTGTGTCTGGAATACATGTTCCACTTAAAATACAATCATGAACAAAACAACAAAAGCAGCAGATTTTGGTCTTTATGCTGCTAGTCTGCAGGTCTTGTAGCCTTTATCCTGCCAGACTCCTCTCTTTGTTCTAAAAAAAACCCTCCCAATAATATAACTGAAACATATATTGTGACAGTAAGAATGAGGTAATAATGCAGATGCACAAAGACTGTCAGCTTTTTAGTCTTCTGATCCCTTCTTACGTAGAGCGGACCTTCAGCACATTTTCTAAATGTGCATGGTGTCCATGAAGAAGTTAATTTCTCACTACTGAAAAGTTAACCTTGAACTAAGACAAGCAATAACAAAAAAAGAAACATTTTCTGTTACCCCAAAATACGATAAGCATAACTGCTACTGCCAAGTATTTTCTACTCTCAGTAGAAGTATCTTCTGTCATTATATTGAATATGATTGTTCTCTGCAATGCTCTGCATATTCAAGGATGATACCCCGCAAGCTCAAGAACAGCCCATCCCAACAAGCAGAATGTCACACAAAAATGTCAGGAGGCCTGCATGGATGAACAAGATGCTCTTGGCAAAACTCAAACATAAAAAAAAGTATGTGAAAGGTGGAAACAGGGACAGGTAGCCTGGGAGGAACACAAAGACACTGTCTAAGCATGGAGAGATGCAGGTAGGAAAATCAAAGCCCAGGAACAGAATCTGGTGAGGGATGTCAAAGGCAACAAGAAAGGCCTCTGTAAGTATATCAGCCTGTAAAGGATGACTAGCGAAAATGTGAGCCTAGTGCTGAATGTGGCAGAGGCCCTGGTGAAATAAGACATAGAATAGGCTGAGATACTGAATGCCTTCTTTGCCTCGGTCTTAACTAGTAAGGTCGCTTTTCAGGAATCCCAACGACCAGGGGGAAAGTTTGGTGCTACAGGCCCATCCAGGCTTTCCTCCATGCCTGGGAAGGTGATGGAACACCTAAATCTGTAAACCATTTCTGGGCAATTGACTGAGAAGAAAATCACCAGGAGCAGTCAGCGTGGATTCACCAAGGGGGATTCATGCTTGACCAAGCTGATAACATTCTATGGTGAAATCACAGGCTTGGTAGATGAGGGGAGAGCGATGGATATTGCCTATCTAGGCTTCCATATGTCTTTTGATACTGTCTACAGGAACAGCCTCACAGAGATGATGACAAAGTATGGGCTGGATTTGCAGATGGTGATGTCGATTGAAAACGGGCTAAACGGCTGAGTTCAGAGCATTTTGATCAGCAATACAAAGTCTCCTTGGAGGCCAGTAACTAGCTGTGTGCCCTGGGGGTCAATACTAGGTAATACTATGTTCAATGCTTCCATTAATGATCTAGAAGATGGGGTAGAGTGTAGCCTGCTGATGCATTTTGCAGATGACACAGAACTGGGAGGAGTGGCTGATATACCAGAGGGCTGTGCTGCCATCCAGAAGGACCTCAGTAGGCTGAAGAAATGGGCTGACAGGAACTGCATGAAGTTTAACAAGGAGAAGTGGAAAGCAGCTTTGCACAAATGGCCCTGGGGATCCTCATGGAGACCAAGTTGAACATAAGCCAGCAATGTACATTTGCCACAAAGGCCAACATCTTCCTGGGCTGCAGCAGGAGGAGTGTTGCCAGCAGGTCAAAGGAAGCAAGCCTTCCCTTTCATTCAGCTCTGGTGGGGCCACACCTGGAGCAGTGTCCTCTTCTGGGCTCCCCAGTACAAAAGAGATATGGACATACTGGAGAGAAACAATAAGGTGCCATGAAGATATAGAAGGGACTGAAGCATCTCTCCGGTGAGGAAGGGCTGAGAGAGCTGGGACTGTTCAGCCTGGAGAAGAGAAGGCTCAAGGGGAAACTCATCAACGTATATAAATACCTGAAGGGAGGGTGCAAAGAAGATGGAGCCAGGCTCTTTTCTTTGGTGTCCAAAGACAGGACAAGAGGCAATGGGAACAAGGAAACACAGAAGGGTCTGTCTGAACATCAGGAAACAGCTTTTTACTGTAAGGGTGACTGAACACTGAAGCAGTTTGTCTAGAAATGGCTGTAGAATCTCCATCCTTGGAAATATTAAAAAGCTATCTGGACATGGTTGTGGGCAACCTGCTCTAAGTAGCTCTGCTTGAGCAGGGAGGTTGGTTCAGATCCAACCTCAATGATTCTGTGATATTTTATTCATAGCACTTAGTGTTTGTGTTTTTTCCACCCACCTAGGCAGACTGTGATTCATAACCTTCCACATTTTTCTGTATCTCATGGGTGACATTCAGAAGCCACAATATTCCTAATGATTCAGGAAAAAATAAAAGGCAAGTAAATAGCAATAAATGGCAAATAATGATCAGGAATGTTTTGCCCTAAAAACACTCTTCCCCTAAATTTTAGCAGAACTATTTTTGTCATAATACAATAGCAGTTTCAGAGAAAAATGTTTTTTTGAAATGCACTGCACATGCAACACAAAAAAAGTTTGTTGAAAATAAGCAAGTAGAGAACTTTTTTTTTCCCCTAAAAATCATAACTTTGTAAAGACTCAGTGACATTAAAGAAAAATAATGAAGTTGGAGAAAAGCAGATTGGTCCTTGCGATTCTTTTTTTATGAGGGAAAGCACAGCTAAGACATACTGAAGAAAGGCTATTTCCTGAAATAGGAAATAGTTCAAGACAATGCCAATGAAGTGTGAGTGGCATGTCTTTAAAATGGTCTTTTTCTCCTGGATTTAAATTTAAGTATGATCATGGATTTAGGCATTTATGACCTCCAAGTACCCAAGCATGCAGAGGCATAAAAATCTTATCACCAAGATTCCTGAATATTCATGGAAGGTGCAATACATCCTTGATCCAAACCCCACTGAAATTAACAGGAATCTTCCAATGATCTGATTAGGGTTTGGCCTGGCATTCCAGAGTAAAAACTTAATGAAGCACATGAATGAAGACCCAGAGTATCACTATACACTAAGAACTCTCAATTATATCCAAGCTAATCACAACTTCATGAAACAAAAAATATTTTTGCAAATTTCAGGTTTTTAAAATCTGATTTCTCTCCTTTCCCAACATCAAAATAAATTGTGAGGTCAAACTAAATCTGGATTTTTCAGTGCAAAATCTCACCCAGATCTACTACAAAACAGAAGGTAAATGAGATTACACAGAAATTCTGCATGTTGCAAATTTAGAAGTACTAGAATACTCTAAAGGAATATGGACTGGAAAGCTTCTGAACATGTACAACCTCTTTTGCAAAGTGAGGTTTACAAAAGAATAAAAAGGCCCCTTTTCTATTGTTTACAGTCTAAGGAAGTGAAAGTGGCAAGGTAGAGATATGCAGCTGCCTAAAAGTCATTTTTCCAGCTACTGGTCAAAGTTAACATGTGCTAGCAAATACTAATTTCTTACTGTCATATACCCTCAGATCAAATCAAAACAAATCCAAATTAATGTATTTTCTTTCTTCTTTAAGCTTTGTGATTTTAGATGTAGATATGGAATTACAATAACATAATAATTACAAAATAACCAGTCATCATAAACAGAGTGTTACCTGTTTGATCCCATAACTGGGTCTCTGGAATGTGCAATCAGAGATCGAGAAGCTATAATTTTAGGTCTTCTGTAAGAAATCTGCTATATTTCTATGCATGGTAAATCATGTTTTTATATATGGCATTTTTTAACTACTGTTAACAGACTGCATTTTCATCCTGACAGCCTAGCCATTCTGAATTCCTTCCCTTTTCCATGTCTGGGAATAAACAGAGGAGGAAGTCATCCTGAACTGACAAATATTTATCCCACCCCACTTCCCACTTACATTACATGCTTTCTGTGCAGAAGCAAATACAAGATAATTTGAAAACAGAAACCAAAGTATGAATTAACTATTAATAACCATTAATTATACCTCTCAATCATCTACCAAAGGTCTTTGGAGTCTGGGGGGGTCCCTGCTGACTGGAAGCTAGTCAATGTTAATCCAATCTACAAGAAGGGTGTAAAGGAACACCCAGGGAACTACAGACCTGTTAGTCACAGAATCAGAGAATCATTCAGGTTGGAAAAGGCCTCTAAGATCATCAAGTCCAACCGTCAACCCAACACCACCATGCCTCCTAAACCATGTCCCAACATGGCACATATACACGGTTTTCGAACACTTCCGGGGATGGTGACTCCACCACCTCAGTTCCTGGAAAAATTATGGAAAAGATCAAACTGGGTGCTGTTGAAAGGCATTTAAAGAATAATGCAACCATCAGGCACAGTCAGCATGGGTTCATAAAGGGAAAGTCCTGTTTAACTAATTTGATATCCTTCTATGGTAAGATCATCTGCCCAGTGAATGAAGGGAAGGCGGTGGATGTAGTTTTTCTGGATTTTAGTAAGGCTTTGGATACTGTCCCTCACAGCATCCTTCTGGACAAGTTGTCCATCTGTGGGATGAGCGGGTTCATGGTGTGCTTTGTGAAGAACTGGCTGAAGGGCAGGGCTCAAAGGGTTGTAGTGAATGGGGCTATCTCAGGCTGGTGACTAGTTACCAGCAGTGTTCCTCAGGATTCAGTTCTAGGGCCAGTTCTCTTCAATATAGCGATGATCTAGATGCAGAAGTTGAATGTACTATTAACAAATTTGCTGATGATATCAAACTGGGAGGTGCTGTTGACTCTCTTGAGGGCCAAGAGGCCTTGCAGAGGGATACAGATAGACTGGACCATCGGGTAATAATTAATGGGATGAAATTTAACAAGTCAAAATGCCAGATTCTGCACCTGGGATGGAGTAACACCAGGCACAAGTCTAAACTGGGAGAGGAGTGGCTGGAGAGCAGCCCTGCAGAAAGGGATCTGGGGGTTCTGGCTAACAGCAGGCTCAATACAAGTCAGCAGTGTGTCCTGGCAGCCAAAAGGGCAAACTGCATCTTGGGGTGCATTAAACACAGCATAACTAGCTGGTCAAAAGAAGTGATCATCCCACGGTATTTAGCGTTGGTGTGGCCTCACCTTGAGTACTGTGTGCAGCTCTGGGCCCCACAATTTAAGAAGAATGTGAAGGTCCTCGAATGCATTCAGAGGAGGGTAACAAAGCTGAGAAAAGGACTGGAAGGCATGTGTAGTGGCTAAGAAGTTTCGGTTCGTCTAGTTTGGAGAAGAGGAGGCTGATGGGCGACCTCCTCATTGCTCTCTACGGCTTCCTGAGGAGGGGAAGTGGAGAGGGACATGCTGATCTCTTCTCCCTGGTTTCCTGTGACGGGACGCATGGGAATGGTTCAAAGCTGCATCAGGGGAGGTTTAGACTGGACATTAGGAAGAATTTCTTTAGCAAGAGGGTGGTCAAACCCTGGAACAGGCTTTCTAGAGAGGTGGTTGATGTCTCAAGCCTGTCAGTGTTTGAGAGGTATTTGGACAATGCCCTTAATAATTTGCTTTAACTTTTGGTCAGCCCTGACTTGGTCAGGCAGTTCGACTAGATGATCATTGTAGGTCCTTTCCAGTTGGAACAGCTCTATTCTACAGGAGCAAGAATGGGCTGTCTGTGTTGGCCACTTTCCTCATAGGCCTGAGTTACAGTATGCATTTGAGTAAAGCTGAAGAGCAACAGCCCTTTTTCCCTCTGCAGCTAAGTTCTGGGCCTTCTGTCAGCCCCTGACATGCTGCCCAGTTCTACAGGGCTTCTTTCACAGCAGGCAGAACATGGGCAGTGGCCATGCCACAGCGGGGTTGGTGACAGGGCCAGCCTAGAGAGGTTAGAAAAAGGTCTGTGCAGTGAGCAAAGGCTGAAGTGAGAGGACGGGGAAAGAGGCATGGAAGGGGATGACAGGGCTGCAGGCAAGGAGGCAGGGGCTGCCTGTGGTGCAACAGACAGTGACTGCTCCTCCTTTTCTTTTAGGGCCAGTGCTCCCAAAGGGGACATGACTGGATCATGGCACGCTCTTGTCCTCAGCCACTCAGCCAGAGAGATTTGCGGAAGGACATCAACATAAAGATAAGGACTCAATATAGCATCTGGCTGGTGCTATGTTCAAGCTATCAGGTCCTGGTACCAACCCTAGCGATGTAGAAGCCATGTCGCAGTCAGCAACAGGCTGGCGGTGGCCTATGCCACCATGCAGTTGGTGACAAGGCCAGCTCAGGATGGGTGTCTCCTGGCTGCCAGGGAGACCTGGGACTGAGACCCTTGGCCTGAGGCTGGGAGAGCCCTGGGCAGGGGTTGCCTATGGTGACCAAAGGTGGCTGCTCCTGTTGTTTGTTGATACTGTCCTGTTTTTCACAGTCTCAGGCCCAGAGAGGAACACAACTAGAACATGGTGCACTCCCATCCCCTCCTTCCTCAGCCACTCAGCCAGAGATTTCTGCAGCTTTTTACAAAGCCATTGACTTAAGGACAAGTACGCACAGCCCCAGTCTGCACGACACCACAGTCTCACAGACATATGGAAGCTACCTACAGCCATGCACAAGGGGAGCTGTGTGACACCCTCCTTCTCTGTCTGAAACCTACCTTGAAATAAAGTTTCTGATTTATGAACCCATTGGCCAGTTCTTTTGGTTTGTGTGGGTTTTTTTGGGAAACTTTTTGGGCTTTTCCTTATGTAACAAGAGTGTACATCCCTTATTTTCTGTTCTTACAGGAAATAGTATTGTGCATAAGTATTGATTAATCATATTTATTAATTTTTTTTCTTACATGTTTGATAGTTTTTTCAGTGAACTACAATTTGGAAAAAAATTGATTAAGATAATTGATTTAGATAATTCTAAGACACTTTCTATAAAAGTAGGAAAAAACCAAAACCCCAGTGTTTCTATATGGAATTCTAAACATTTATGTTTATGCAAAACATTTGAACTTGATAACATGCACCTATTCATATATATCTTCCTCATAAAAAAAAAAAAAATATCCACTTCTATTTTGCATGGGAACAACAGGCATATGCCCTCCTTCTCCTTATGTTATAACAAAGTAAAATATTATGAATATCCACTTGGTGGTTCATTTCCAAAATTCAAATTTTTTTTTTAAATCAGTCAAATGATTTTTTTTCTGAACAAATCATTAATTTTTGTTTTATAATTTAAAAGATACCTTTATATAAAATTTAAGTTCAAAACTGAAAGTTTCAATTTTGCTTTCAGTATGGTAATTTTCTATATGAATGCACAATTCTTCATCAAAACTGTATTGTCTTGACTCTCTAACAGCATGGGTCAGATTTCTCACTAATTCTGATTTTAAAAGTTTACAGTCATCAGAAATTACAGTGTTAGTTACAGATTGCAAATAAGAAACCAAGTACTTCCAAATATCAAAAGAATGAAGTTCTGAACATTCTCCAGGACAGGAAAAGGGGGGTTAAAAGCAACTATTTTTCAAATAGCTTTTTTTTTTTTTTAAACTGGAGAGTCTAAAAGTAAATAGATAGACTCAGCGTCAAAGACTTTCAGTGTATTTGTTGCAGTGTGATTACGTTTAAGAATATGAAGCACCTTGAGGTATGAAAAAAAAATTATTACATATTCCAAAACTAACTCCAGTCTTATTCTATGGTCCTAAATTTAGCTTACAATTTCATAGTGGTGCCAAGTGTCTTATAAGTCTATGTGGAACCAGGAAAGATACTTTTCTGATCTTAGGTGACTAGAGTACAGTACATTGCAATCCAAACCCAAACAAAACAAAAACCAACCCCCCAAGCCTGTCTTGAAAGCCACAGATATTGCATTTTTGAAACTTTCCCATCTCCTACTTTCTTTTTATAAGCTTTTAAGAAACAACCAAAATATTTCATATTCTTTATTACTATTGGAGACCAAAAAAGTAAACTGGAAAGATCTCAACTTCATCTCTGAAAGGCACCAAATATTTCTGAAGTACTGATTCTCTGTGCTGCTGCCTCTTACCTCCTGAGGAAGAACCCATCATTCTGAACAGGTATCTGAGTTTGCAGAATTTTTTTTTCCTTGTTAAAAGTAAAGAAATGTAAAGTAGTATAAACTGCAAGGGAAGCATATCGGTGAGTTTGGAGCATTTATTTAATATGATCTTGCAATGACTTCAAATGTGGTGAAACAAGGTTGTATATGACAATGGACTGAATCAATCATTTTGAAGTCAGAAGCATTTCAGTATCAGCTATATTTTCCACAGTTGCACTGGAAGCAGGATGAATAGAAATATAGAAATAATAAGGGATATATGTTGTCAGTGCTGGAAGCTGAATGACACCATTCAAATGACTGCCTTGAATACATTTTTAGTTACATTTTTACATTGCTGTGTGTATGGCAGAGATTTCTTAGGCTGACACTATACACCGGTTAGTATTTCCTTTATGTATATAAAAACATCAATTAACTTTTTTTTTTTACTTAAGTTGCTTAATTAGTCATCACATCATAGGAATGCTGATTAAGAAATATGAACCTATAATGTATGTCCTGAAAAACTGGTGCACTACCCATTGCTCCTTTTTATAAACACAAGTAAATGTAACATTATTTGTGAATTAATCCATTCTTTTATCAGTACCCTTTGTTACTCTAAACTATGTATTTTACCTGTTTGTATTGAGTTTGCTTGCTCCAAGTACATGGGCTTTCATCACTTGAAAATTATTAACCTATCCTCTTCACCACTACTGAAAGTCTTTCATCATGTTCAGTATAATTTCCCTTTCTGTTAATATTGCTATTTTTCTTCAAGTATTCTTAAAAAAACCCAGGACTTCCAACAAAAAGAAGTAAAACTAATACCTAAAATATATTCTAAATGTTCTGTTTACTAAGCATAAGTACTGTCCACTTTAAATAGATTAATTTATTGTCATTTTCTTGAGGAGTAATAAATATGTTCTGTGTACATTTAAAAGAAGGAGGAAGAAAGCCAAAAAAAAGAGACAAGAGAGTTATTGGGCTGAGTCCTAAAATGAGAAATCAGAAGAAAAAAAATAAGGATGAACCATTGCAAAGTTGTGGTAGTGGGATAGAATTTTGGTAAGAGTCATTTTTTCCTGTATTTGGGAGCTTGTGTGCCTTTCATCTCACCCCCCAACCCCCATGCACTGGTTTTATCTACCTACCTTTCCATGGCTCTTTTCTATTCTTACTCAATTTCTTTTAATAATTTCACTGTTAGGGCTCATTTAATTCTCAGCTTAGTATCATTAAGGGTATCAGTACAGCAGAATAGCTATGAGTCTAAATCACAGATGATAAAACCTCAAGAATCGCCAAGATCAACAGAACAGCTCAATATCATAGGGTAGCTCTGGAAAGTCCTCTTTTGGTTTCTAAACTTGCAGACACAGAAAAAGCTCCGTTACTTATTAAGTGGCCATTGTTTATTTAAAAGAAAAAGAAAATTAAAAAAAAAAAAAAGAAAAAAAAAGAAAAAAAAAAAAGAAAATCCTTCCCAGGAAGAGAATGGTGGATTACAGTGCTATAAATATGAAGAGGATGATATTGCAACATACCCCCAAAGGATCAATAGGCTGGTCCTTGCTTCAGAAGAAAATTATAAAATGCCTGTGATATTTTTTACAAAATTACTCTCTCCCCCAAAGAACTTATTGTGTCTCCAGAATATTTATTTCCTGCCTCTCAGTATAAAATATATAAAAGAGAATGTCACAGCCACCAGACCTTGTTTCTAAGTCTGTGTAACACAGTGTTACAACGTCTGGAGAGAAAAGACATGGACCATGCTAAGTGGCTGCCAGCAGATTTTGGAGACAGACTGTTCTGTTAGACTCTGTGTGTGACCATAGCCAGGCCTCTCTCAGGTTTGTCACTGGTAAATAGGGATGACAGTCTTCTGCTATGTCACTGACATGCCATGTAAATAAATTAATTGAAGAATATTGTGAAAGCATGTGAATCTATGTAAATGAATGTTACTCATTTCAATTTGACCTCTTTAGGGTTAATTCTCCTGTGGTTGCCCTTTAGTCTTCTTCATAATACTCTTGTATTGAAATGATGGAAATTGACATTTATTGTATTTCATGCTTTACGTATGCAAAACTAACAGTTAATAGAGAAAAGAGAGTATGTCTTCCTGTCATGTTATTCTGTCCTCTCCACTGTCACTCCCCTGACACACAGTCAATGAGTCTAGAGAATTCAGCACTGATACTTAAAAAACAAGGGTGTCATTTTCCGCAAGTTTACCTCTTTGATGACAGTCTGATGGATCTCACATCAGCACAGGGAAAGGGGCAGAAGCACATGATTTGGGACTTTTCTTTAGATGGTAACGAGACTACAGATTGTTTTTTCCACAGTGCCAAAAAGCATTCTTGGGTATTTGGAAGTCATGGCCAGGGACAGACAAGAGAGTTCTTTAACAATTGAGCAACCAGTCAGGACAAATGAGATTGTAGCCAAGCCAAATTTTTCCCAAGGGTATCTCTTTACATAGTGTGGTTGTGCACATGGATATGGCACAGGATAGCATATGAAGTCCTAGATGGACTAAGGACTCATGAACAAAAAACCACTTGCATGCTATATAAAAGAAAGACACACCTACACCCCCAAAAAAAGTAGTGACAAGAAAAGGAATCGAGTAACTCTGACTCATAGTCAACATGGTACAAACAACTGTCATGCTGAGATATCCTAGATCTGAGTGACTTCATTTAGATGCTGGAAACTGTTTAATCGCATCAACATAACACTGTCCGTAACATTAGCTATCTTCAGATTTAGACTATAAAAAGTATGTAGAAAACCTCTAAAAATGGAAGCAATGAAAAAATGAGAATATGGTTTCATTAAAAGCAAGGTAAGGGAACTAGAAGTTTTTGTCCAGAGTGGAGGTACTTAGCCTGAATTACAATAAGTTTCAGAGAGAAGGTTCAAAACTTCTATCCTTTCACTAAAAAAAATGTTTAAAGGTAAGAAAGACTGTATAAAACTTTTGTATATAACTAGAATTCTCCCTTCATAGTGATTTTTTCCCCCATAGAATTGGAAAATGATTTTTATTTAGAAAATTTATTTGACAAAGAGATTGTAGAGTCAAAAGTTGCTGCTTATTAAGAGCAAATTTTTCTAGCTGATACAATGCTCGCCATCAACAATATCTGATAATCATTCTCAAGGAGGGTGTTTACTGGCATCTTTAGAAAGATGATGAACTTCAAAGTAAGATGCAACAAAAAGAGTGTGAAAAATATCTATTGCCCAAATGAAGTTTATAATGCGATATTCCTTATGTAACCATTTGCTTTTATTCAAGGAATAACACCAGGAGATGTGTCTTTGGCTCTGAAAAGTAATGTCCAAGAGGAGGAAAAATATCCATCCCTCAAATTAAAACATGTAAGTGTGAATAGTTATATAAAAATCAGGAATTTTAACATATAGCAAATCTGAGGCCTAATTTAGCTCAATCTGTTTCCTTAGAGAACAAGAATGCAAAGTTCTGCACAAACACTAGATAAGCCAGAGAGAAAGAAATTTGGTCTAAAATGGCCAGAGAGTATTTCCCTTTTCTAGAGATAGAGGGAAAGGAAATCATAATGTAGATGTGCAAGAACACTGAAATAAGTTGATTTATGTTTTTGTATCTAATGTGTTTTATAAGAATAAAAGATATTTTGTCCTGAAATATGTTTCTTTGAATACTTTCCTGATTCCACATTCATGGTCATTCCAGGCCATTCAAGGTCACCTGTGTAATAGTCCAGAAAGCTGGCTGCAGATGATGTAGCTAAGAGTTGTATTTGCATTTGGAGATGTGAGGACAGCCTGTTAAGACCTCTCACTTGCCTAATCTCCTTTTCACCAACAGACTGAAACACAGTCTGTCTGCTAGGGTATGGCACAAGCAGGCAGCCTTCCAGGAATGACTTTACAGCCAAGTAAATCAGTGTTTCTCCTCCTGTAAAGGCATTCTCAGTAGAATTGCTATTTAGAGGCAGCACAACAAAGAATAATATCAAGAAACATGGCATTGCCCCAGTGGGAATGTAGTAGCACAGGAAGCAAAATAGAGGGGTTTCAGGCTGCTGTTTGGTAGGGATTTAAGCTCTGGTAAATAGTCCCCTGCAGAGAGATAAAGTGAAAATGTGTTTAACCCTTTTTCACCTAGTAGAATGGCATCAGAGTTGTTTCACCTTGCATTTGACAAAGTTTGCCTATTTCTATTCCAATGCTGTAAAAAGAGCTCATAAATCATAGGAAAAAAATTAGTAGGGCAGATAGTACTGTCCCCCCCTTTATTAATATAAGTGTTAGTAATATTAATATAAATGTTAGTAATATTAATATAAATGTTAGTATTTGTTCTTCATGAGAGAGAAGTTCCTGGAATAGTTATCACGGGCTGCTGTGAAAGCAGCAGCCAGGGCTGACTCAGGATGTCAAAGCCCAGGACAGCCCCCAAAGCCCGGCCAGGTGCAAGCCCCTGCCCCTGCCTGGGGCCACTGAGGTCCAGCCAGGGCCTTCCCCACTTCCTGCTGCCCAGACAGGCCCGGGCCACGCTGTCCTGCCCATCCCCTTGCTGCACTGCTGCAGGACAGGCTCGGCCCCACCCCGTCCCTTGGCTCCTTCCCCCACGGGGGCTGCACCCCACAGGGAGGGCCCCGCCCAACCTGGTGTGTCCCCAGCTCCCAGCTTGTCCACCCAGGGGTGGCCCCACTCCTGCAGCACCTTCCTGAGCCCCAAGCCGCGGGTAGAGGCCAGGCTCTATGGTCAAGGCATGGTGAATAGGCCCCACAGCTGTGCCGGAGTCTGCCCCGCATCCCCCGCAGCTGGATGCCATAGGGCCAGGACTCACAGCAGTGCTAGAGGCCACAGTTAGACACCATGGGGCCTTGCCCCACAGCTGTGCCAATGTTTTCCCCTGTGACTCCCGTAAAGCCAGGTGCAGTGGGGCCTGGCTGGGGGCCTGGGGCTGTGCCCACAGCTACAGCTGAGATGAAGGTCATGAATCTCATCTTTCTCCCTGGTCCCTGCCACCAGAAATCTCTGGGCTGATCCTTCTGCCTCCACCCAGCCACGTCTGGGGCCTCCTCTTGCCCCCGTGCTTCACCTTAGCTCCACATCCCTGCCCTGGCTCTGTGACTTTGTCACAGCCCCTGCTCCTTCCCAGGCCCCACTCCCTGATCCAAAACAGAACAAATCAAATCTAAAGGTGCTGTTCATTCTCTGTTGAGGCGGAACAAGTATTTCCTCCTCACCAAAAAGTTTAGTTGCTAGATCCCTTAGAAAATGTTGAATTTTCTGAGGTGTTAAAAGTTTGATCGTGGTCTTGCCTCTGCAGTAAATAATTTACCTTAGGCTTTTTGTTCAGGTATTTCTGGTATTTGGAAAAATATCCCGTAATATTGCGGGGGGAGAGTTTTTTATCAACTTGTCGCTTAATTGTTCTATTATCAAAGCGCTATAGAATTAATTCCCATATTAACTTTACATTTTTACAAAGCCTCTAGTTTAATATACTGTCTAATCTGTAAACTTTCTAAGGTCGAAACTGTTGACAGACTTTTTTTCTCATAGTACCAGGCACAGAATACATCACAGCAAAACCAACTTTTTAATGTGAGCTAACTTATTGTGCCTTGGAGACAACTGCAGGACTGACAATGCTCTGTATTTGCAATAAAGCTAAAAGGTATTCTTTTATAAAACCCACCAATCTTCTTAGTATAATTAAGAATTTGGTAAATGAAATGCATATACAAATTGCCTTCTGTTACTCCCCTACTTCTTTTTTTTCCATTTAAAAATAATTTGTTTCCATGGCTTTCTAATTCTGCTCTCTTATTGGCTTCTTTGTATATCTAAAGAATGCAAACAGTACTCGATACCATTTGGCATTTATGAAAACACCATATTACCAGATAGAAATTGTTCAAAAATTCCTATACAATAATAAGGAAAATCTTCTACTAATGGATCAAATGCTACAAAACGGGCATTGGTAAGCTGAAAAGCCATAAAAAGAGATGGTGGGGGCAGGAACCACAAACCAAACCCTGAAAACTTTGCAATTATTTCTTCTGGTCATACATCAAGAATGAGTTATAAAATGCACCCTGGAGCAGGACTGTAGTAAACCTTTCCCTTTGTACTCTGATTCTACTTTTTCTGTAAGTCAAGAACTATGGTCTAAATCAAACATCTGACATATTACAGAAAATGTCAAATATGTACATTTCCAGAAAGTTATGTTCTGTAGAAAATCTCTCTCTCTCGAATGTACTACTGTTATAAAATACAGTGCATTTTTCAAGAATTCAAGTATATGAATGGAATTCTCCAAATACAAAAAAACTCTTGATGAGTATTAGAAAACTGGGATCCCCACTTTAAGTCCTTTGAAGCCATCATGTAGTCCAGTACTGGCTGAGTGAAGCCAAAGTTCCCAAGAACAGGCTTACAAAAGAAAAGTCAAAGTGTTCTTCTACCTATTCCCACATTTCACATCATCTCACAACAGCATCATGTCTCTCTAACCCTTTCTGAATATAACACATTTCTACAGGCAGTGGATGCAGGTGATCTTAGGCCATAAGCAATAGCAAATGGAGGCTAAAAGCAAAAGAGCCAGGAATCTTCCAAGGTCTTCTAAACAGATGTGGCAAGAAAAGCATGTTTTTCTTTATGGTAATAAAAAATGAAGAAAAATTAAAAAAATAATAAAAAAAACCCAAACCCTAACAATTAAGCAGTAAGGTTCATGTCACAAAAAGCTATAAAGTTAGAAAACATTATTCTGTGATTGCCACTACACTTTTAGGGATTCGTTTCCCCTGGTACATCCATTCTGCATACAACATAGCTAAGAAATTGTCTGTCATCAGGTAACTGAAAGCTCTTCCATACCACTGGTATACAAATTTGTGTTTTCCAATATAAGTCCTTTAATCATATTTGATAAAAAGCTGCAATATCCTTTTAGACTGGAAGCAAGATAAAAACCCTTCAGCAGATAAAATGCTTTGTAGTATTAACCATCATATTGAAATCTGGATTATAGTTGCATTGGTTTAAAGTAAGCATAACTTTTTTCTCTCATATTTGTCACTAAAGAAACTCAGAATAAGTTAGGATTCTCTTAGACTTCTGTTTCATTAACCAGCTTTACTTACAAGTTCTTTAAATATCAGGTAACCAGGAAATTGGTGGCAGTGGCAGCATTATATATATAATCTCTTGATTATATATGTATTTTTGATCATTCTTCTTATGTATGACAATAATTTAATTGTAGTCAGCTACATCTGGATCCTAAAAAGGCTTATTCACGTATTAAGGTATACTTGAACAAGGAGTTCCACTGCAGAGGGATTATTTGCATGATGAAGTTAAGTCTATGCATAGCTGAATAAGCTATAGAGTAGAGCCACAGGCAATTGCTATCACAGTAGTTACACTGATTTTTAAGCAGGAAGAAAAAAGAAGTCACTATAAAACTTTTTTTTTAAGGCAGACTTAACATAAAATCAGTCCATTATTTATAGGAAGCTGCAGCATACACTGAATTTGATTTAATTGGCTTTTTTCTATATATTCTGCTTGACAGTATCCCTTGAACAGGAAGATATTGTCATCTTTTGTGACTAGAGAAGAATGTCTGAGCAAGACTCTTCTTTAGGGAGACTGTCTGCATCCTGTCCAATGCCACTTATACTACAAATGTGTCAAGTAAGCAGAATAGCTAGGAATGACAAGTCTGCTACAAGGAAATCCTTACAGATGCTGAGTAAAAGCTAGACTAGCTTCAGGTTCTCGCAGCTGCGAAGTTAACTGAAGCAGTGCAGTCCTGTCACCTAAATGCAGATTTAACTAGAACTTCAATCCACCTTCATTTATCTGAATCATCAACATGGAGATCTAATTATGATGTAGGAGTTAGATGCCTCTTGTCTTGGCTAGTTTCAAATGACTTAGTGATACCTGTTGTGCTTGGTCTTCTTGAAAATTAAAACTAAAAAAGAATAGCCTGTGTAAGCAATTCAGCCATCATCTGGAAAACAAAAAAAACTTAACAGGAATTTCTGCTTAGGATGATTACAAATTTTTAGTTGTAGCTGGGGTAGGTGGAGAGTTACTGCCATCTGCTGGAATGATTCCCTTCCTGATTCAACTTTAAAGTAAACAAAAGTGATTTTTTTTATTAGTAAAGTAATGAAAGATTAAAACTCTTACCATTGCTGAAATTCAGGTGTGTAACACCGTCTAAGAATCTAAATGCTCATTCTAATGGAATCAAGAGTCTAAAATTACAAAAATATGGACCTAAATCTTCTTGCAATCCAGTGTCTGAATGGGGGACTGGGTAGCTAAACGAGGTTGATAAATAAGAACTAGAGGGCATAAATCCTCCTAAAAGTGGGAGACAAGGAGATGCAAAGGGAGCAGGAAATTAAAGGCAAGGAGGTCTTTGTGGACAACCATTTGTTTAATTTTACAGCATAAATTTCAACACTACTGTTTCATTAATGAATATATGTAAAAATATTATTTTAGGAAAAAAACCCCAAACATTTAAAAAGGCATATGTTATAGACAGGTAGCAGGCACCTCACAGCAAATACCCAGCTTTCTGTAAGAGTTGGCAGTTCCAGAAAAGAAATCAAACAAATGAACAAAAAACAACAACAAATCCAAAACACACACTCATTTTGTCCTCCTGCTAGGAGACCTCTGCTTAGGTCACAAAATACACATCAGTAGTTAGCACTGCAAAGTCATGTTGGTGCTGAATATAGAGTAAGCCATAATATGTAGCTTACACAGCATTGGACATTTTTGAAAAGCTTTTCTGTCTTCATTCTCGCTTCTGTTTCAGCTATGTATAGTCCCAAATCCAGACAACACTGAGTATTCCTTTCCAGCTAGAGGCCTTTAAATGTCAGCTTTATACCAGCCTGCCGAAGATTTCAAGACAGCCAAGTTAGATGATGAATGGTTCAGACTGAACTGTGATGTGGACATCAGTACTCAGCCTCACACATTTGCAAGTCTAAACCAGAATGCCTATAGGCATATATATTCTACCAAGAAAGAGAGAAGTTTTCATGGTTAGTCTCTGTTTGCTGTCTTGAGGCTGGCAGAGCTCTATTGTCATTATAACCTACTTTCAGTTGCTTACAAATTAATGAAACTGGGAAGAAATTGCAATGAAGGATGGAGTGGAAATGGGACCAGCTAGGATGAGGAAATCAAGCCAGCTGAACCACTTGGAAATATTAAGATGGCAAGAAGAGGTGCAGTGTCTGTAATGGTTGGCTAGCTAAAGAAGGAAGAATATAAATACACAGTTGAGGGGTGTGGTGAGAGGGAACTATGATTACATAGTCAAATGATAGATTGATTTCAGGCTATCACGCCTGAAATATTTGCTGTACCAAGAAAACTTGCACCAAATTACATCGTAATTCAAACTGCAAGGTGAAGCATTTATTTCCTCCTGGGCTGGGGTTTACATTTCATGTCTTTTACATCTCATCACATTGACCATTTTTAAGCTGCAAATAGCAGTTGTTAAATTCAGCACACTGGAATTTCAATCTCAGTGATTATTTATGGAGCCCTAGCTTTAACTTTATCTTTAGGTTCAGCGTTCATTACCCTGGTACCAATAGCTTTAAAGTGACCGACACAGATGATATGTGCTGGGAGATCTATTTTTAAATGCACATAGAGGCACATCTCTTCCCATTTTGTTGATTTATTCTGATGAGCAAGAGCAAGATGTTTTCATTCTGCATGATCTAGGTTCTGGAAAGTAAAAAATTTGCACTTATTTTTTGATGTGTGGCAGCTTCCTGTGTACTGAATGTATATATAACATATTCTCATGCCTCTACAGGGCCACACTAGCTTTTTCTAGGTGTCATTTGTATAACTGCAGAGAAAAGCATTTCTCAAAAAGTGGGATGCATCTTAACGGGAAGAAATGTAGGACGATAATGCTCAAGGAGTATACAAGCTACATGAAGTAACTGCATTGACGTCAGTGTGATATTGTGCTTGAGCCAGCTAGAGAGAAAGACATGAAAAGCAGAGATAACCTGTATCGAGGGAGCATAAGATGTATGAGAAATGGGGTAAAGAAACCTGTGTGTAACCTTTATGATCAAAATTTCTACGTTCAAGAAAAGTTGTTAACCTTAATTGTAACTACATTTTTCTGAAGTCCAGAAGACCTAAGAAGAGATTAAATGTCAGAGGTACACTCAGATTCAACACTGCATAAACAAATCTTACACAAACCTTTTGTCTAGAAATGTCAAATGA
Organism: Morus bassanus; assembly: GCA_031468815.1. NCBI lineage: Eukaryota > Metazoa > Chordata > Aves > Suliformes > Sulidae > Morus > Morus bassanus. The sequence goes on along the minus strand of CM062600.1, from coordinate 53,881,654 downwards.
TCAACAGCTTTTGAAAAACAACTTCTCTGTAATTTTATGTAACATTGTAGTGAACCTGTGACACACTTTTGCAAGAAATTGAGAACCTCACAGAATCAGTCTGGACAAAGTCAGTCCTTGTAAATAAACGTAAAAAATGTGCAAGGCAAGTTCAATCTATTATAGCCCAAATAACTTGTCACTTTGTGAAATATCTTTTCATTTAGTTCCTGTGTTCAATCTATTCTGCAAAGTGCCTAGACCTGTTAGAAGCCATGCATGCATTAGAAAAACAAAAAACATTAATAAATGGCATTACTGTCTGATAATGAAATTGATGTGTTTTTCTTAAATAAATTAAAAAAAAAAAAGAAAAAAAAAAGTTTTTGCTTTCATGACCTGTTTCTTCCCCGAAAGAGATGCACCTCTAAAGAGCATATCTTTCACTGTCCCTTGTTTCTTAATAAAGTAGAAGCAGTATTTTGTAATACTTGCCCCTGTAAAGTACTTCCTTCAACTTACACTCATATTTTCTATACACTCTGATCTTAGCCATCTTCTTTCAATACTACTGAATAGAACAAGGCAAACCTGCTGACTTGCTAAAGCCACTAGTCTGTGCTGTTGCATAAGAAATCTGTGTTATAGGCAATTTCTTAAAAATACAGTTGTATTCCTTTTTATAAGCATGGTTTTTACTGTTAAATAATATCTACTAAATATTTTGGGTCTGAATTAAGTTTTAGCTTTTATTTTCCTAGCATGTGCTATATCATGACAATCTTGAATTAGAAAGTGTATCATATTCAAAGTATCAAATATGTTTTAGTTCTCTGATCTTTTACTAGAAATAAAAAATTGTATTAGGCTAACTGAAGTACTAAACCTTTAATCTTTTCAAGACATACATACTCTCTCTAACAATTAAAATATGCAATGGGAAGAATAATTTTTTCTAATACAGATGTTAATGTAGAAGAAAGGAAAAAAAGAGAGTGAGAACAAATTTGTTTGTGAATGTTATATGCAGTCTACACTTAAGCAGTCTTTGTAGACTACTTAATTATTATGGATAAGGATTAAGCTAAAGCTTCAAAAGGGTGTTAATGTTATTTGGAAATTATGTTCCACTATAACACCGATGTTTTCAGGGGCAGGGGGGAAAAAAAAGTCCCTAAAGGACATGCCTAGTACAGTTTAATGGGATCAACCTCACCCCAGAGGTAAAAACATTATTGATACCCTTATAATACTAACATACGGGTAAGAGATTCTTTTTTTTGTCTTTTAAAAAACTTTATACTGATTCTTGTTGCATTTTAACAACAGATTTATAATGGAGACTATAGAATATTTTTGTTAATGTGACTTTTGGCTTTACTCTCTCTTTTTCTCCATAAGGACTTAAATTATCTGTACTAGAAAATAAGGCACCATAAAAAAGTAATAATTCTGGAATAAATTTTCTCCTTCCCATTTAAAAACATGAAATTTACATTCTACCATAAGGTAAAACCTTTGCTAATGACACCTGTAAGCAACTTCACAGAAGGGATGGCCTGAAGCTGTTTTCTATTATTATCTCCTCCACTCAATCAGCAGATAAAGATAATTCGTTCTTGATGCAATGGATTTTATGTCTACAATATTTATACTCTATGAACACCTCCACTTCCCCTCTAAGCTACCTTTGCCTGTGAAGAATATAATTTTTAGAGTATAACAGAAACATTTTTTTAAATTTTAATTTTTAGGTTTGAAAGAATCAAAAGTAAACTAAGCCTTAAGATAGTAATCCCAGCAAATACGTGTGCTGATCAGATGCATGCCAATTCACCAGGACAATTAGACTTTTCTGTCACATTAACATTTTGATTCATGTGTCACAGAAACATAATATTGTAGGAAGTCTATAATCCTGGACAGTCTATCAGGTTAAATTTTATACACTGTACAATTCTCATATTTTTTTCCAGAACTACAACCCTTCCTGTCACACAGAGCCTTGCCTCTAGCACTTTAATAAGATCAAATTACGGGCAACCAATTTGAAGCATTTTACAGGTAATATGCAGAACAAATATTCATGAAAATTTGTAATTCAGTTTTAAATATCCATGGACAGTTTGTTTCCATGGATGTTTTACTACCCATACATTGCTGAATGTGGCAAGAGCTGGGGAAGTGTGTAATCATTGTATAGCAGCAATGTGATTTTGAGTGTGTCAGTGCAAACTCAACTTGTGTATAATTTGGATACCGTCAGCTATTTATCAGCCTTACTCACACACTACACATATAGGAAGTGCATTTCAATTCAAAAAAATCTAAAATTACATGATCTATGAATTTTTCTATGTGCTTAATTCTGCCTGATAATTACAGTTACCATTCACAGGACTGATTTCAAACATATATTTTATAAAACCCAAGCATTATATGCTTTAAGGTTTTGACTGATACAGAGTGTCTAATGGAGAAGTCAAAAGCACAACTCCCAACCTACCTCTTGCCCTGCATCAATTTTATGGCAGGAATTCCCACAGTCTATATATATTCCATTCCCAGTTCTGGACATCAAGGAGAAATGTTAATGCATGGGGAGGTTTAGCTGCATGAGTCCTATTAACTTTAAATGTGTCATGCTGGAAATATTCTCTGTCGACTTTGAATTCATACATATATGCTCTAGTCACACCCACGTGGAAGACTGAAATTCCAGGTTTGCAAGGCAGCATTCAGAGTCCTTTATCCCTACAAATTCTACTGAAATAAATTGGATTTCTGATCTGTAATCCTGGCATAGTGATGTGAACACAAGTGTGTTATTACAAATTTAGAGCATATTTCTTTATTTTTTAAAAAAGTATTTTCAAAATTAAATAGTTAAAAATGGATATTGCATGGATTAGAATGCTATTTTCTTTCATTTAGCTAGATTAATTGTTAATTTTTTCAAGACTTAGTTGTAAGCGTGACAAGGAATAAACATGCTGTTGTAGCTCGCTATAAGGAAGGTCAAGTCCACCACTGGTGTGGACCTGAAATGGGGCAAAAAGGTAAAAGTTTCAGATTATGTAGGGAAAAGGCCAGGTCTGCACACTGCATTCTATGAAAGCTAATAAATTTTGATGGCTTGGATCAAGCATTCTGACTTGCTTAGTCTCAAAATTAAACTGTTTACATTAGTGAAGGTAGTCCTGCGGAGAGTCTCTTTACCTTCACTTTCATGTGCATGTGCTCATTGGCTTACAGAAATATGTACTCTGGGATCATGGAAAAATGGCAAATTGGTGGTAAGATGTCCATGAATTCTTCATCATCAAGGAACCTATTTTATTTTATTTTGTCAAATATGCAAGCTATACTGCATGGGGTTTGCATGGCAAGGTTTTGGTAGTGGGAGCGCTACAGGGGTGGCTTCTGTGAGAAGCTGCTAGAAACTTCCCCGTTGTCCAACAGAGCCAATGCGAGCCGGCTCCAAGACTGACCCTCTGCTGGCCAAGGCTGAGCCCATCAGCGATGGTGGTAGCACCTCTGGGATAACATAGTCAAGAAGGGGAAAAAACTGCCTCGCGAAAGCAACTGGAGAGACAGGAGTGAGAATATGTGAGAGGAAAAAGTCTGCAGACACCAAGGTTATTGAAGGAGGGGGAGGATGTGCTCCAGGCACCACAGGACAGATTCCCCTGCAGCCCCTGGTGAGGACCATGGTGAGGCAGGCTGTTCCCCTGCAGCCCATGGAGGTCCGTGGTGGAGTAGATATCCACCTGCAGCCTGTGGAGAACCCCATGTTGGAGCAGCTGGATGTGCCCTGAAGAAAGCTGTGACCCCATGGACACCCTGCACTGGAGCAGGCTCCTGGCAAGACCTGTGATCCCGTGGAGAGAAGAGACCACGCTGGAGCAGGTTTCTTGGCAGGACTTGTGACCCTGTGGGGGACCCATGCTGGAGCAGTCTGTTCCTGAAGGACTGCAGCCTGTGGGAGGGACCCACGCTGGAGCAGAGGAAGAGTGTGAGGAGTCCCTCCCTGGAGGAGGAAGGAGCAGCAGAAACAATATGTGATGAACTGACCACGACCTCCATTCCCATCCCCCCATGCCGCTCAGGGGGAGTAGGTAGAGAATTCAGAAATAAAGTTAAGCCCAGGAAGATGGGAGGGGTGGGGGAAAGTGTTTTGAGGACTTGGTTTTATTTCTCATTACCCTTCTCTGACTTTATTTTTAATAAATTAAACTAATTTCCCCAAGTTGAGTCTGTTTTGCCCGTGACGGTAACTGCTGAGTGTTCTCTCCCTGTCCTTATCTCAACCCCTGAGCTGTCATTGTATTTTCTCCTGCTGTCCAGCTGAGGAGGGGAGTGATAGAGCAGATTGGTGGGCACCTGGCATCCAGCCAAGGTCAATCCATCACACTATACATATAGCCACCCTTTTTAAAGGGCTTAGATGTTAGTTTGATACTCTTTTTGAAGGGCTTAAACACTAGAGTTTTAACACCTGTAATTGAATGGGAAACTCATAAGGTGTGAAGTTACTGGATTTCTAAGAACTCAGCACACTGAGGTCTCAGACCCCTCAGTTTCCTCTGAATTAAATGAGAGTAGAAGGCTTCTAATTCTGTATGAGGTCAGGACCTACAGTGTTGTAGTGGAGCAAAGTAAGAACTGGTTATAAGAACACCAATCTTGTTTGCCTTGTCAATCTCTGTAATCCTAAACAAAACTAAATTACAGAGGTGTGCTTCTAAGTAATCTACTGTATGATAATGAAATATTACATGCAAAATATGGCAAAAACCCAGACAGATTTTACCAAGGCAGATTTTGCCAGTTACAGGTTTGTGTTATGCTGGTCACACTTTAAGTCATGTGACAGTTATGTACATGTCAGCTATTTGAGGTAGTAAAATTCATTCAAGACAATAGTCTTAATTGTAAGATATATGTCTGCAAAGAAGGTCAAAATTCATGTAGAGGCAGTCCAGAACATTGTCCATGGTAGTAATTAAATGAATCGTAATGTAACAGATAGAATATGAATATATATATACTGCATTAATTTTAATGAATTTTCTCACCAGTATAACAAATTAGTTTCCTGCATTCTGTATGCGTAAGAGTGAGACTAACAGGCATTAGACATATTCATTGAATGACAATTAGCAATGTTGCATTTTAATTGCAACTTCTTAGCCGTCATACTGTTTAGAAACCAAAGAGCCTATTCAGAGGGCCAGTAAGCAACCCTGCATCAGCTGAATTTCCCCTGGCTGACTCAAGTCATTTCTCTATCTGTCCGAGGCCTCTCTCCCAGTGCCCAGACAAAGGCACGGCCTTAAGAAATTTACACTGTATTTTATTGAAAGAGACCATAATATCACCTTTAACAAATTCTTTACTACTGACTTCTGACCTTCAAGGCTCATGACTAGCAATGAGAAGTAATGAAATCCATAATGCAGTGGCATAATAAGGTGACCTGACACTATCCTGATTTTTCTGTCATCAGGTACCATGCTGTGTAAGCTGCTGCCTTTGTGCATGGCTTTTTTCACTCTAACACTAACCTGCTTATTTCTCTAGGTATCATATTTTGTCATTACTAAACTGCTCTTTTTGGATCAAATCCATCACAGGTAGACCTGCACACATGCATCCTCCGTGTATCCCACTGTTAGTTTCCAGCTCTTGATGGCCAGTTGCTAAGGTTTAGCAGTTTTTTTCAATATATTCAAAATTAGTTGTATGTCTTTCACAATGCCTCAAGAGCAGGGAGGGAAAAAAAAAAAAGAATACATTTCTGGCCATGAGGCTGAACATGTGTAGTTTATTATGGTACTCCATCCTCAAGTCTTATTAGTGAAAAGAAATCCTCCATCTCCACTGAACCTCCCACTCCATTAACCTGTGTTTTATCTTGTTTTGTTAAAAAAAATAAGATGAGAAAGTAGATTTTTAGTTATTATTCAGATACGAGAGAGGCATTAAAACCGTTTCTGCAAAGTAACATATTTTACAAGGCTTCTCAAATACCATAGGTGTAATATTTGTTTAAAACAGCAATGACAATATAATCCAGAAGAGAAAACAAAAGCTACAGGGAGAACCACAGCAACAGGTAATTGATGAAAAAATCAAAAAAGGTGAAAGGCAGAAATGGAGATAAGATACTGGCCTCAGTGACAAAAGGCAAAACTACTATATGTTTTGCTGAGACCAAGATTCCAACTTCTGCCTTCTGGAAGCTACTGCTAGGAAGGTTTCCCCAAAGGACTGAGGTATAGGAGGATTGGTATAACCCTGGTATCAGGAGCTAGAATGGACAGACCCAATTTTATGACTAAAGTCCTACAGCTAGGAGACATTTGTGTCATTGCAGTTGTTCAGCATGTCTCAAGAAAAAAAAAAAAAAAAAAAAAAAAGAAGAAAAAAAAGAGTTTATCTTGGGTAGATCAGGAAAATGTATCCTTCCAACTGTGGCTGTGCCTGTACAGGGAAACAGCTCCCTGTCCAGCCCCTGGAACAGGTGCAAAGCAGCAGTTGCATAGTTGGCAGTAATATAATGTCTACATCATATTTGTTATTTCAGCTCTATGCAGCATAATAAATTATGTCAATGTTACAATGTTCTATGTTTTTTTCTTTTTTTTTTTTTTTTTTTTAATCAGAGAAACATTGCTTTCATTTTTCTGCACAGGTTAAATAAAATTTGGACTAAGAAAGATCCTCAGCAGATAGAAACTGACCTTGCACTTGTGGCAATTAAACTCTGCTGTGAATTGGGTTCCTACAGGGTAGATCAAGATTAAATTCTTCCTTTATCATTAGTGTTCTTTTCTGTTATAGCTGTGTGTGCAGTGTAGACCTGATACAGCACTGAATGCTGAAGGCTTGGTAACATTAACAGAATTGGAGTCTGGTGTTTAACGACTTCTAAATCTCCTGCAATATCAATTCCTTTTCCTCTCTGTGACTCCTTTTTATCCATTTGCTCTAGTTTCTTAAGCTATTGTTTCAACTGCTTTCTTTCTTTTAATCAGGATGTAGTGAAGAATGCTTGCCCTTTCTTACTAATATGTGTGATGTGCCCAGAATACACAAGACCTGGTAACAAATCTACAAAGATTACTTTGTCGATAGAGCGAATATCTAGCACATACACCATGGCCAAAGAATGCTTAATATAAAATCATTTGCTTTGTGAAGGGAATAATGGAAGAACACAAACAGCCATGATCATTTATTTTCCTAGTTAACAGTCTCAGAATGATAAAATAGTTTTGGCTGGATAGGACTTTGGAAGGTCTCTAGCCCTACCTTCTGTTCACAGCAGGGTTGATCCTTAATTCAGACAAGGCTGCTCAGGGCTTTGTCCAGTTGGGCCTTGAAAATCTCCAAGGATGGAAACAGTACATCACCTCTGGGCAACCTGGTCCACTCCTGGGCTGTCTTCCTGGAGAAAAGGCTTCTCCTTATCTCCAGCCTGTGCCTCTCATGTTTCAGCTAGTGCTGCTGCCTTTCAACCTCCCGCCACGCACCACTGTGAAGAGCCCAGCTGCATCTCCTCCATCCCCTCCCAACAGTGCTAGGGATGCTGTTGGGTGCCCCTGAAGCCATGCTTTGTCCCAGCTGAACCAGGCCCACTCCCATAGCCTCTCCTCACAGGGCAAGGGCTCCAGGCCCCATCATCCCAGTGGCATCCTCTGAACCCACTCCAGTTTGACCATGTCCTTCCCATAGTTGAGGGTCAAAACTGCATGCAATATCCAGATGTGGTTTAGTGAATGTGGAGTAGAAGAGGATAATCCCTCCTTGTGATGTCCTGGCTCTGCCCCTATTCATAAAGCCCAGTATGCTGTTGTACTTTGCTGGGGGGTGCACTACTGACTTCATGTTATTGTATTACAGCCATAGTTTCAAAACCTTCGTGTGGATGTCTTAATCAAACTTTTCCGTTCCATTCTTTTTTTCCTGAAAACATGTAAGTCAATCTTTGTGTTACACTGAGGAATTTTAATCACTTTTCTGCACTGTCAATGACGCTGCAATTTTCTTTCCCTGTGTCAAGGGACACCATATTACTTTGGCATCACAAACTCCATAATCTTTCTCTACATGTTAAGTCATAGTGATCTTTACTCTCCTATATCAGTTGCACTATTTCACTTCCATCTACTTCACTGTTACAAAATCATCCCTTTTTCGCATGTAAGAACATTATGGGTACCCTGAACTATTTTCCAGTTACCTACAAACTGCAAAGTCATGCCATGATAACTCCTTCACTTCGTTATTTTCAATATCAGTACTTATTACCATACAAAAACCCGATCTTGTTATGTTAGGATCATTTGCCACTCAATAAAATGATCAAATTCAACGGCATCTGTTAAAATCTTGAGAAGAACAGCATGCGAACTAAAAAAAAAAAAAAGTAAAAAAAACCCAAAACACAGCAGTATAAATTTGCAGATTCACCATAACAATGTGTAAGGCCACTGCTTTATGTTATAAGCTGTAAAAAATAGAAAAAAAATTGAAATAAATTCTAGAGAAGATTTAGCATGTACCTTACATCTGTTCACAGACAGGAGAAATATAGCGAATGCCTGCTTTTCACAGAAATCAGATATAATTATATTTTAAAAAATCACATAAAAATGGAAGCCAAAAATTCTGATTATTTAGGATCTGACATTTATTTCAGTGAAGGTTCTACTACCAATATACTTATGAATTTTACAAGGATATTCACATAACTGGCACAGTATCCAAGTTACATCACAGAGATAATACTAATATTTAGTATACCATCCTTGATTCTGATAGCTGAAAGGTGCTGGTTCCTAAGCATACTTTGAACAATCACTTTAGAACAAAATGTTTCACATCATCACAGGTTCCAAAGTTTTTTATTCTCTTCTGAAGAGAAGATGTATCATAATCTTCTTTTTAGCTGCCACTTACAAAGTTTGATAATATTGCTTTAAATTGACATATAATCTTTAAAACTAGTACAGGATCTTTGTCAAGAGAATTTGCATCAGTTCTATTTTTCTTTCCATTCTATTTGGTTTACTCAAACAATTTGCCTTAAAATTTATATAGATTCATCATTGTGGAACACAATGCTATATCTCAAAGAACTTCTACCAATTACCCCTATAGATTCTCCTGAAATTGACACTGAAATGTAAGCAAGCTGGTGTCATAAACATCCTGAAATGGTGATGTATGAGTGAAAGAATTCTCATTAAATACTGGACAGACTGTGCATTTCAGTACTATCAGAGGACACTCATGACTTTATTAAGTACAAGGGTAAGAAAAACCCCAAACATTAGACTGACACTCATGTTGTGAAACTGTTTCAAGTGTGAGTAGACAAGACATCAGCACTGAACAGGAACATGCTGATTGCTTTATTACATAGTACTGTCTCTCCTATTTTTAGCATTCATAACATTTTCATTTATACTTCAAATCATCTGTATCTGCCATGAAGCTACTCTGAACCGTATGTGTGAAAATATTCTGTCTCTATTTTTCTTAGGCTTATGGACTCTGTGAAGAAAATTCTGTGGGGAAGGGCTATTTTCAGAAAATTGTCTAGCTGTTTGAAAGATGCAAGTGTACTGAGCCTTGGGACAATAAGACAAGTAGGAAAATGTGATTCCATCAAAAAGTTATTGAAGAAAAGGTTAGTTATTATGTCCTTGGTTGTTTAACAATCCCTTTGATCCAGTACATTGCTATTGGGGCACAAGGGTCTGTTCATGCAGATTATATTTCAGGAGTCCTAAAACACTGTCAAGAAGCTTCAGGAAGTTAATTTCTATACTTTTCATTTAAGCAAAACCAACACTGAAATTGACTACAGCATGTGGATCTACGAATTTAGTGGTTCTACTATTATTCTTATTTAGCCCAAGATTTTTTAAAAAGTCAATTTGGATTAACAAATATTTGCTAATGGTAGAGACACTTGTGTGATATTGCAAAATACCATGAATTTCAGAGGAAGTAGGGAAAAGTTCTTTCTTCATTCAAGATTTATGAATCATAGAATCATAGGATCATGGAATCATTAAGGTTGGAAAAGACCTCTAAGATCATCAAGTCCAACCATCAACCCAACACCACCATGCCTCCTAAAACATGTCTACAAGCTTTTTGAACACCTCTAAGGATGGTGACTCGAAAAAGCACATTTTACCATCAACAAAGTTAGAATTTTAAACAAATAATTTGAAATTATTGATGAAACAGGCAATGTTCTTGCAATATTAGAGGCAGTCTGGAGAAGTTTTTCCAGGCAGAACTAGCTGCTAATTTCTCAGCATGTTGCAAAGTGCTTGCAAAGTGCTCACAAAGTGATGTACAGAATTTCACAGGAGAATAAAACATGTAAGGCCAAATTGTGCCACTTTGTGGATTCACTCTCCTAAGTGTGAAATTTTTGCATGTGTCTTCAGTACACAAGGGCAGTGTAAATGACATAAGCTGTTTTTTGTCTTCCAGAATATATACAGAAGTGTTGATTGATTTGCTTGTGGGTGAACTTTTGTTTTGGCACATCCTACATCCTAAAAGAGGTTGACAGTTTAGAAACCTGTGTCATTACTTCTTCATTGATCACATACATTTTTTACCTTTTTCTTTGTTTTAATCATGCTGTCCTTCACTACATCAAAAAAAAAAAAAAAAAAAAAAAAAATCCTGGTAATTTATTTCCACTGTTAAACTGTTAAAAATGGGTGGAAGAAGGAAAACTCATTCAAACAGTCATAATTTCCTTTAAAATAATAAAAGAGTGGAGATATTTTCTCAGTTTTGCTTTAACTAGGTATCAGAAGAGGAGGTGATGGCAACTCAGCAGCTAACCTCCTTACTAATATTCCAGATGTTTCAGCTCAAAAATAAAGTGTCATAACAGTATCACTCCTTTAAAAAGAACAGTCATCACCATCATCAGAAAGGAGAGGTATTGCAGGAATAAAAAAATCCCATCTCAGGGCCCAGAGAAAGTAGAACAAGAAAGGAGATCCAACTTCATTCTTCCAGCATTGCTTCAGGAACTGACTGACAGTGAAATACCAGAGTTAAGTATTCAAGGATGGAAAATTTGAAGGTGTACCATCTGTGTGAACACTTAACCCTCGGGCTACCAAATAAATAAGATCTCTTCTAAACAGCCAATGCAGCAGACTCACAATTTTCCTTTCTGTCTTGTTAAATCTTGATGTTTATCAGACTGGATGATGTTACCAGGGCCTTAATAGAAAACAGTAAAAAATTCTATGCATACAGCCTCACTATGGACTCTCCTCCTTTGTCCTGAACCACCTAAGCATTTTATTCCCACCAGCAGATTTTAGATAAATATCTTTTGGGCTAGCACTTACAATAAATTAAAAAAAAAATCCATTTTACTAGTAATTAGGTTTTGACATCTGTCTAACAGCAGATAAAATGCCCAAATCTATTCTCAGGTACCTACTTTTGTGCAGTATCCTAACAATCCAAATCTTCACAGCTCTTACTAAGGTCTGCCTGGATTTTTTCTGTATTTTTCCCAATGATTCCTATCAAAACAGGGATATCATCGAACCAATATTGTTTAATTTCTACAGTTCATAGGAAAATATTAGTACATTTACTAGAAAGCTTGTTAAAAAGGGATACATAGATCCCAACACTCCAATCAGATTTAACAGATCATTTGACAGGTCAGTTTTGAACTAGAATAAAGTTATTCTTATTTGTTCTTTTCAAGGTTTCTGATTTTTATTTTGTAAATAGGATTGTGCTTCCTCTCAGCATGACTGTATGCATTTGAGCAGAAAGACCTTTCTTGGTTTTACTTGCACAAGTAGTTATGAATAGCACCTACTTTGTTTATAGCCCACTGACATCTTTGTAGCTAAAGTGGGAACAGTTTGGTCAGAAACCTTCAGTAAAACCACTGTGTATCAGTGGTTGAAGACTCCCATAGAAGAATTTCCAAATGAGCTAATTACTCTTTCCAGGGCATCAGTGGAAAGTCATTGCTTCTGAAGATTTCATAACTGTTTATTTCCTTTCTTCTCTTATCTGAACATCAAAAGTTCCCTGAACTTGAAACAACCCAAGCTGCTCATTCTCCCTAGCAAGTCACTGAAGAGATTCAAAGCTTTACATGTTGAAAGGCTCCCTTTCTGTCTCTCCTGTATCCCAGGAAAAAGAGCCTGCAGATCAATACATTGCCTAAAAAGTCTAACAGAATTTTCACAATATGTAGACATTTTTTTCCTAATTTCCTGGGGGTTTTGGGATTGGGTTTTGGGCCCATTATGCTTTGTGGTACTCAGTACAAGAGAATCTTCTTCTGCTACCATTTATAATCCAGACTGCACTCACAATAGTACAGGTAACATGTCTTTAGTTCAAATCACAGCACTCAGCACTCCTACTGTTCCTACAGAAACAGACAGATATACAGAATGCTTTCTATTTATATTCACCCAATGCTCATTTAATGCTTGGCAAAGATGCACACCTTCAGCAGTTCTACAGTTAGAGTACTTCCATAACTGTTAACTGCCACTATCCTTACTGCACTTAAGGCAATTATGGTGGCATAAGACAATTTGTGGCCATTTTCTATAGGTCACCCCTCCCATACCTTTAGTTCATTCAAGATTATATTAGAACATACAAGACAAAATATTCCTAATCCCTTGGGTGGACACATTTTACATATTCTTAATAAGACTATATTATCTTCTATGAGAGTACTCTTTCATGAGACCTTGAAATGAACAGACCTGTTTCACAGCAGAACCTCCTCCATTTTTCCTTGTTCGTCAGGACCTCATCTCCTTATATCCCTCCTTTACAAGGTAACAAAAGACAACCACACCAAGTCAAGAGAGTTGCTAATGAGTATCCAGTTTGGGAGGAGTGAGGGAGGAGGTGGGGAAGGGAGTTATAAAGCCATTTTGTGCCTGCCCCCAGCCTCTGACACGATAAATCCAGGAGAGACACAACTAAGGTTTAGAACTCTGCTTGGAAAAGCTTATTTGCTTTCTTGGCTTGCTCCATATCTACAGGATTTCCTGATTTAGCAGACATGCTCAGGGAACTTTGATGCACAAAATTAGAAAAGATGTCTGTTCCTGCTAAGACCATTAGAACAGACTGTATGCTAAGCATCTAGGAAGTGCTGAATATATTTAAAAGCTGAGAATAACTTTAGCAACATTTTGACACATTACTTGCAGCCATAAAAACAATGAGGTGAAAATTAACCTATTTACAAGTCTGTTCAGGTATAATAGTCTTATTTCAGTTAAACCAGAGGAAACTACATAAAATGAGATAATATAGGAAGTCAGGTACAATGTTAACTGTAGAATCTGATGTGACTCCATATCACTTAATAGGATTTGATTCACTTTCATTTGTATAAAAGACCAGCCACTTGAGTTCTACTTATAACAAAATCTGCACTGGTAAAGATTGGTAACTAACAATAAATTCCTTTGTGATGAAAAAAAAAAAAAAAAGGCAAAATTGCCCAACAACTAGTAGTCTGAATGCAGAGGTGGAAACAAAATCATGGTATGCATCATGTTCTCCAGGCTTACATGATAGTTTTGATTTAATTTGAAATTCTGACTTCACTGAACTGTTACCAAAAGTCTCCCTTGATCTAATTCTGAAAAAAAATCGTATTTCTGTTATGTTTAAAAAAAGAGTCAGACTTTTAAAACGTACAGCTACCACTAAGAGAAGAATCAATCCTGCTGTCTGCATGAACATGTACAAACAATTCAACAAAGACATTTAATGCCAACAGGAGCAGTGGGACACTTTTCCCACCTTTAGTGCATAGGTATTTGGAGAGCAATTCTATACCCTTTAATTTATGCAGGGTGACTAGCTGAAGTCAAAAGGATTTATAGGGAGCAAATAATTTACAGCAGTAAACCTCATTTATTGATAAATGTTTCACTGAGTTTAAAATCAGATGATAAAGTACTACCACTTTCAAACCCAAACTTCTTGCAAAATTAGGTGGTTGAATGGCAGCAACTTTACTTCTTATATCATGCTAAAATTTGAAAACAAAACAAATAAAAAACTCAAAGGAGAACAATTCACAGAAAATGCAAATGTATTTCTATTATCTTTAAAAAAAAACTTTTGCAAAAAGGTTGAGCTGAAATTCTGCGTACCAGTCATTCTCCATGCCTATGTAAAGAACAAAAAGAATCCACCTACTATACAAAGCAAAAAAGTCACTTATTTCCTTGAAGCTTCTTTTAAAACAATAGAGTAAGATAACTAAGTTAAATTCTAACCCTATTCCTAAGACTTTCTCCCCCCCCCCCCCCCCCCCAAAGTACTCAGCTTCATCCTAGATCCTTTTTGTCTCTTTCTCTCTGGAGAGTCATGAGCATCTAATTTACGGCTAGGTGAGGTAACAAGATATTGGACCTATGTCTACCTGGAATCTACTCATGCATTTCTCCTTAGAATCTGAAGTGTAGATACATCTCATAAACACTGACAAACTTAGTTCTTCATAATAATGGAGCAAAGTAATTTCAGGGAAATTTATCTAATTTCCTTGAAGACTATTGACCTAAGAGTCGTGAAAACAATATACTGGGAACATCAAGATCCAGTTTAACATCTCTTCAACGGGCTGAGTATTGGTGCATAATTTTAATGTGAACAAAAGAACAGGGTTAAATGGATTCAGTTGGTGGGGGGCGCTTTCATCTTTGTTAATGTTTAAACATGATCTGGGTAATCAAAGATTTCTCTACCTGGAAGACTCCATAATCTAATTCATGATAAAATGAGATGTAACATTGTACCTGATATTGAATTACTAGCTTGACTGAATAGGAAGCAAGTACCAAATCTCAAAATGCATTATCTTTAGTACTTTACAGCATGGTGTATTCCTTCACTGTGTTGATATGTAAAACATCTGTATAACTAGACAAAAGCAAACCAAAAAAAACCCAAAAATTTTTTCATAGTTTCTTTTTTCTTAATATAACATCCTGCTTTTTGAAGTTGTTTATATTATTGATAGTTTCATACGAGAATTTCTCTTCTGTGAATGATCAGCTTATCATACTTTATGTTTCCATAGCTTGATACAGAAAATGTTTTATTCTGCTAATTAGCAGCAAAGCCAGAAGAACCTATGTCTGATCTCTAGGCCAATTTGAAAAATGTTGATGCAGCTAGCACTGATATAACTGAAATTGTACCCTGTATTTTTTTAGTTCAGCACTACTTTTAACACTACTTAAAACTAAATTAACATCAGATACATCTCTAGGTTATAATAACTACAGTTCCATTCCCTGAATCAAAATAAGTTTCACTTTTCAAGATTTTTAATGTTTTTAGATTAATTTTGAAATTGAAATTCTCTAGAGTTCTGGGTATATGAAGAGAATAATCATATGTCCTAATTTAACTAATAGTTAATGAACTTATATGTAAACTGCTATTAAAAAAGGAGGTTTTGATCATTATAATACAAAAATACTTCCAAATAATTGTAGTTTTGGAAACATATATGGAATCCTTTATGTTCTTGACTAAAAATACTCAAAGACTAGCAGGTATGCATT
The DNA here is from genome assembly GCA_031468815.1 of Morus bassanus. Taxonomy (NCBI): domain Eukaryota; kingdom Metazoa; phylum Chordata; class Aves; order Suliformes; family Sulidae; genus Morus; species Morus bassanus. Next base: position 53,866,034 of record CM062600.1, on the reverse strand, counting down.
TCCTTTGGACATAAAAATGGGTTTCTTTGGAGGAGGAGGTCAAAGATTATACTAATGTTTAACAATTAAGTTTTGGGGACTTGAAATTCAAATTTTATTCACTTATCTTCCATAAGAAATTATTTAAAATACTTCCACTTCAATTTTAACTCCTTGTCCCATGCATTGAGATGTTTTCAAAAGAGGTTACCCTGTATTGGATGAGTAGTTTCTTAATTAAATTTTTGTTTAGCTGCCAACTGTCAGCTGTGGTTATCCTCCTTCAGGATTGATGTTGAGGTTATTGACCATACAAGAAACATTCTGTCTGGTAAGGTTATAAAACTACCCACATCAAAGATATCACACTCGTAAAGCACAGAATCACAGAATGGTTAAGGTTGGAAGAGACCTCTGGGGTTATCTTGTCCAACCTCCCTGCTTAGGCAGGGTCATCTACAGAAAGTTGCCAAGGACATTCTGCCCCATCCTGCAGATCATTCATGGAAATATTGAACAGGATCAGACCCAGTATTGCCCCTTGGTGTACACCACTAGTTACCAGCCTCCAAGCATATTTCGTTCCACTCACCACCACCCTCTGGGCTTGTCTATTCAGCCAGTTTTCAATCCATCTCAATGTCAACCTCCAGCGTATTTATCAACAGCTTGTCTATGGGGATGTCATAGGAGAGTGTGATCACTACCCCCTGCTCCTGACCCCTGGTAATAGTGCCGTCATCATTCTGTCAACGATTCCTAAGAGAACCTGTCTGTCCCCTTCCTGTCAGGTCACAGAGACCATGTCAAGAGCCATACTGAAGTCTATGTAGACAATATCCACTGCTCTACCCTCATCTACCAAGCCTGTCATTTCACCATAGAAGGTTATCAGGTTGGCCAAGCATAACTACCTGTTGTGGTTTAGCCCCGGTCAGCAACTAAGCACCACACAGCCGCTTGCTCACTCCCCCACCCTTGTGGGATGGGGGAGAGAATCGGAAGGGCCAAAGTAAGAAAACTCCTGGGTTGAGACAAGAACAGTTTAATAATTAGAATAAAACAGCAATAATACTAATATAATGAAAAGGAAAATAATGAGCGAGAGAGATATAAAACACTGGAAGAAGAGAGGGAAAGAAAAAAAAAAAAACAAAACCAAAACTAAACAACAAGTGCTGCAACCGCTCACCACCCACTGACCGACGCTGCCGGTCCCCGAGCCGCGATCGCTGCCTCCCCCAGCCAATTTCCCCCAGTTAATATACCGGGCATGACGTCACATGATATGGAATACCCTTTGGCCAATTTGAATCAGCTCTCCTGGTTGTATCCCCTCCCCTCCCGGCTTCTTGTGCACCTGGCAGAGCATGGGAAGCTAGAAAGTCCTTGACTAGTGTAAACACTACCCAGCAACAACTAAAACACCAGGGTGTTATCAACATTATTTACATACCAAGTCTAAAACACAGCACTATGCTAGCTACAGTGAAGAAAATCAACTACCCCAGCTAAAACCATGACAGTATCCACCCCTTATTCCATACCATTTACGTCATGCTTAGGTCTCATACTATCCAATATGATCTCAATAACCACCACCCGCCTCCCCATCCTTTGATGACATACGCAGATATCATTTATCATTCCCGTAGTCTATGGACCATCCCTGTAGAACATCTGTAGAGGGTCCACACATGTCCATTAGGTTCATTCAGTCCATAACTTTGGGCTCCATCTATCGTAACAGTCTTTCAAGGCTGGAGAGATGGTCTGCGTGGTGTTGGATTGTTGCATGCTGAAGCCAGTCTTTGTTCCACCACCGCTACACGTTGCTTGGTTCAATCAAAGTTCATTCTTCATTAATTTTGGAAATTCTTACTATGATACCATTGATACAGCATATAGCAACCATAGGAGTGATGACATACAATATCATATAGCAATTAACAGCATACCGTTCAGTTCATTGTCTATTTTCACCCAAAATCAAATCCCCTTGAGGCACACATCGAACTCCTCCATCCTCCCGCATTACCCACCAAGTGCACCCAGGTCCTCGAGCAAAAGCAATCCCACGAATGGGTTTGCCTTTGCCTGAGACAGGAATAACCCAGACGGTTTTCCCCAGCATATTTTTTACATGCACTACAGGGACTTTACCCCCTTCCACAGTACGTAGGAGTTCTGATTGGGCAGGCCCAGCTCGATTGGCAGATCCCCTAGTGCTGACTAACCAGGTGGCTTTTGCTAAATGTGTATCCCAGTGTTTGAATGTCCCACCCCCCATTGCCTTCAGTGTAGTCTTTAACAGTCCATTGTATCGTTCAATTTTCCCAGAGGCTGGTGCATGATAGGGGATGTGATACACCCACTCAATGCCATGCTCTTTGGCCCAGCTGTCTATGAGGTTATTTCGGAAATGAGTCCCGTTGTCTGACTCAATTCTTTCTGGGGTGCCATGTCGCCATAAAACTTGTTTTTCAAGGCCCAGGATAGTGTTCCGGGCGGTGGCATGGGGCATGGGATATGTTTCCAGCCATCCGGTGGTTGCTTCCACCATTGTAAGCACATGGCGTTTGCCTTGGCGGGTTTGTGGCAGTGTGATATAATCAATCTGCCAGGCCTCCCCATATTTATACTTCAGCCATCGTCCTCCATACCACAGAGGTTTTACCCGGTTGGCTTGCTTGATTGCAGCGCATGTTTCACATTCATGGATGACCTGTGCAATAGTGTCCATGGTCAAGTCCAGCCCTCGGTCACGAGCCCATCTGTATGTTGCATCTCTTCCTTGATGGCCTGAGGTGTCATGGGCCCACCGAGCTATAAATAGTTCACCTTTATGTTGCCAGTCTAGATCTACTTGAGCCACTTCAATCTTAGCAGCCTGATCCACCTGTTGGTTGTTCTGATGTTCTTCAGTGGCCCGACTCCTGGGAACATGAGCATCCACATGACGTACCTTCACAACCAGGTTCTCCACCCGGGCAGCAATATCTTGCCACAATGCAGCAGCCCAGATGGGTTTGCCTCTGTGCTACCAGTTGTTCTGCTTCCACTGCTGTAACCACCCCCACAGGGCATTTGCCACCATCCATGAGTCAGTACAGAGATAGAGTGCTGGCCATTTTTCTCGTTCAGCAATGTCTAAAGCCAGCTGGATGGCCTTTACTTCTGCAAACTGACTCAATCCACCTTCTTCTTCAGCAGTTTCTGCGACTTGCCGTATAGGACTCCATACAGCAGCCTTCCATCTCCGATGCTTTCCCACCAGACGACAAGACCCATCAGTGAACAGGGCATATTGCTTCTCATTTTCTGGTAGTTTGTTATACAGTGGGGCCTCTTCAGCACGTGTCACCTCCTCCTCTGGTGACATTCCAAAATCTTTGCCTTCTGGCCAGTCCATGATCACTTCCAAGATTCCTGGGCGACTGGGGTTTCCTATTCGAGCCCGTTGGGTGATCAGTGCGACCCACTTACTCCATGTAGCATCAGTTGCGTGATGTGTAGAGGGGACCCTCCCTTTGAACATCCAGCCCAGCACCGGCAGTCGAGGTGCCAGGAGGAGCTGTGCTTCAGTACCGATCACTTCTGAAGCAGCTCGAACCCCTTCATATGCTGCCAATATCTCTTTTTCAGTTGGAGTGTAGCGTGCTTCGGACCTTCTGTATTCCCGACTCCAAAACCCTAGGGGCCGACCTCGGGTCTCCCCTGGTGTTTTCTGCCAGAGGCTCCAGGTAAGGCCATTCTCCCCGGCTGCAGTGTAGAGCACGTTTTTTACGTCTTGTCCTGCCCGGACTGGCCCAAGGGCTACTGCATGAACTGTCTCCTGCTTTATCTGTTCAAAGGCCTGTCGTTGCTCAGGGCCCCATTTGAAATCATTCTTCTTCCGGGTCACTTGATAGAGAGGGCTTACAATCAGACTGTAATTTGGAATATGCATTCTCCAAAAACCCACAACGCCTAAAAAAGCATGTGTTTCCTTTTTGCTAGTTGGTGGAGACATGGCGGTTATTTTGTTGATCACATCCATTGGGATCTGCCGACGTCCATCTTGCCATTTTATTCCCAAAAACTGAATCTCCTGTGCAGGTCCCTTCACTTTACTTTGTTTTATGGCAAAACCAGCCTTCAGAAGGATTTGGACTATTTTCTTCCCTTTCTCAAAAACATCTTCTGCTGTGTTGCCCCACACGATGATGTCATCAATGTACTGAAGGTGTTCCGGAGCTCCACCCTGTTCCAGTGCTGTATGGATCAGTCCATGGCAAATGGTAGGGCTGTGTTTCCACCCCTGGGGCAGTCGATTCCAGGTGTACTGGACACCCCTCCAAGTGAAAGCAAACTGTGGCCTGCACTCTGCTGCCAAAGGGATTGAGAAGAATGCATTAGCGATATCAATTGTGGCATACCACTTGGCTACCTTTGACTCCAGTTCGTATTGAAGTTCTAGCATGTCCGGCACAGCAGCACTCAGTGGCGGAGTGACTTCGTTCAGGCCACGATAGTCTACTGTTAGTCTCCACTCTCCATTAGACTTCCGCACTGGCCATATGGGACTGTTAAAGGGTGAACGGGTCTTACTGATCACTCCTTGGCTCTCCAGTCGCCGAATGAGCTCATGGATGGGAATCAGGGAGTCTCGGTTGGTGCGGTATTGCCGCTGGTGCACTGTTGTGGTGGCAATTGGCACCTGTTGTTCTTTGACCCTCAGCAACCCCACAACAGAAGGGTCCTTCGAAAGACCGGGCAAAGTAGACAGCTGTTTAATTCCCTCTGTCTCCAAGGCAGCTATACAGAAAGCCCACCTGTACCCTTTTGGGTCCTTGAAATACCCTCTCCTGAGGTAGTCTATGCCAAGGATGCACGGAGCCTCTGGGCCAGTCACAATGGGGTGCTTTTGCCACTCATTCCCAGTTAGGCTCACTTCAGCCTCCAATACAGTTAGCTTTTGGGATCCCCCTGTCACTCCAGCAATACAGATGGCTTCTGCCCCTACATAGTTTGATGGCATTAGGGTGCACTGTGCACCGGTGTCCACTAGAGCCTTATACTCCTGGGGGTCAGATGTGCCAGGCCATCGGATCCACACAGTCCAGTAAATCCGGTTGTCCCTTTCCTCCACCTGGCTGGAGGCAGGGCCCCTCTAATTCCAATTGCAGAATTCGCAACCCACTTCTTGTGAATGGGAATCAGAAGTCTCCCTATTAAGATCACGGATAGAATCAGCGCTTCTACTCCTCTGTCTGGGGAACTGCCTACTGGAAACTGGAGCAGCAACTCTCCTGGAGGTCGCCCCTTGAGTGGTTGTTTTTCCTTGCAACTCACGTACCCGTGCCTCTAGAGTCGAGGTAGATGTTCCATCCCACTTCCTCATGTCCTCTCCATGGTCACACAGGTAAAACCATAGGGTGCCCCGTGGTGTGTATCTTCTCTCTTGAGCAGAAAGACACTTACTCCTAATGGCCGAGATACTGGTCCGTACAGGTAGGGAGTAGGACATATCATCTTTGAATTGCTGGAACTCCCGGGACATCAATTTCTCCACAGCTGAGATGAGGGAGGAGGAGACATGTGCTTCATAATCCCGGAGTTTATCAATCACATCCCCTACCGTTGGTGCCTCTTCATCTTTCCAGGACATTACTGCCAGGGAGTTTACATGGGATGATGGTGCGCTCCGTACAAACTTCCGCCACATGGGTCGTGTGCACTGGGCTTCATCTGGATCTTTGGATGAATGTTCACTACCCAGGTCACCATAAACCACCTCAAGCACAGCTAATTCTCTCAGGTACTGGATACCTTTCTCCATGGTGGTCCATTTTCCAGGGCGATATAGAACATCTTCCTTGAAGGGATACCTTTCTTTCAGAGCAGACAGGAGTCGCCTCCAGAGGCTGAGGCCTTGTGTCCCTTTTCCAATTGCTTTGTCAATGCCCCCGTCCCTAGAAAGGGATCCCAGTTGTTTGGCTTCCTTACCCTCTAATTCCAGGCTACTGGCCCCGTTATCCCAGCATCGGAGCAGCCAGGTGACAACATGCTCACCTACATGACGGCTGAAATCTTTTCGTATATCTCGTAGCTCACTTAAGGATAGGGATCAGGTAGTTTCCGTCTCTTGTACGAGTTCTTCCTCTTCCTTCTCCTCTCTTAGTAACGGCACTGCTTCTCCATCATCCTTTTCTAAACGAGTTGACACTCTCTTCGCAGATTTCTTCTTTTGTATAGGGGCAACTGATACTGGCACGGGTTGATTCTCTGATTCAGCTTCAGTGTCCGTCATGGGTGTTTGAGCGGTCACAGTGCCCGTCGTCGGGCTTGGAGCTGCTGCAGCGCCTGTTGTGGGGGTTTGAGGGGCCACAGTCCTTGTTGCTGGGCTTGGAGCTGCTGCAGCGCCTGTTGTGGGGGTTTGAGGGGCCACAGTGCTTGTCGCTGGGCTTGGAGCTGCTGCAGCGCCTGTTGTGGGGGTTTGAGGGGCCACAGTGCTTGTCGTTGGGCTTGGAGCTGCTGCAGCACCTGTTGTGGGGGTTTGAGGGGCCACAGTGCTTGTCACTGGGCTTGGAGTAGCCGCAGGGCCTGTCGTTTTTCCTTGGTGGTGCTGAATACTGTTGAATAGGGCTCGGTAGGCATGGGCCAAGCCCCAACACACTGCAGTGATTTTTATCTCTCTGGAATTGCTAGGGTGACAGCATACTTCCTCCAAATATTCTACTAATTTTTCAGGATTCCGCACTTGTTCAGGGGTGAAGTCCCAAAACACTGGCATTTGCCCATACTATCCCACATACCCTGCCACCCATAATTATCGAGCCTTGGAGCAGATCTCTGGATGATATTCTTGAATTGCTTATTAACCTTAGACAAAACTGAAACAATCTGCCATAGGAATATCAACAGATGTATCTTAACTACCCAAGGATGTTCAAGATACTGAAAAGTTGTTGTAATGAAGGAGGAGACATTACAGAAGATGGTAGCTAAGGTGCCATTCTGTATTTCCTCCATAAAGAACCTCTCAGAAGAGGAGGTATAATTGCTAATTGTCTCCATGAGGTGGTACCTGAAGTACAGTAACGGCTTCCATGCAAAACCCAAATAACCGATAAAACTCAAGGCCAGTGTTCTAGTAACAAATCTCCTAGGCAAAACATCTCTAACCACTGCAGAGCACAGCAAACTACAAAACCCAATGCCAATCTTTAACATGTACTTCAAAATCAGCATGGTGTAGGTCTGACTACTAATATCGAGAACAGATGAATCAATGCTGTGACCAGCAACTGTTATTATCTCAAACCCTTCGTGCCCCACATTGGGCGCCAAAAAGGACTGTTGTGGTTTAGCCCCGGTCAGCAACTAAGCACCACACAGCCGCTCGCTCACTCCCCCACCCTTGTGGGATGGGGGAGAGAATCGGAAGGGCCAAAGTAAGAAAACTCCTGGGTTGAGACAAGAACAGTTTAATAATTAGAATAAAACAGCAATAATACTAATATAATGAAAAGGAAAATAATGAGCGAGAGAGATATAAAACACTGGAAGAAGAGAGGGAAAGAAAAAAAAAAACAAAACCAAAACTAAACAAGAAGTGCTGCAACCGCTCACCACCCGCCGACCGACGCTGCCGGTCCCCGAGCCGCGATCGCTGCCTCCCCCAGCCAATTTCCCCCAGTTAATATACTGGGCATGACGTCACATGATATGGAATACCCTTTGGCCAATTCGAATCAGCTCTCCTGGTTGTATCCCCTCCCCTCCCGGCTTCTTGTGCACCTGGCAGAGCATGAGAAGCTAGAAAGTCCTTGACTAGTGTAAACACTACCCAGCAACAACTAAAACACCAGGGTGTTATCAACATTATTTACATACCAAGTCTAAAACACAGCACTATGCTAGCTACAGTGAAGAAAATCAACTATCCCAGCTAAAACCATGACACTACCCCTTGGTGAATCCACGCTGACTGCTCCTGGTGATTTTCTTGTTGGTAAATTGCCTGGAAATTGCTTCCAGGATTAGCTGCTCCACCACCTTCCCAGGGATGGAGGTGAGGCCTGACAGGCCTGTAGTTCCCTGGGTCCTCCTTCTAGCCTTCCTTGAAGATGGGAGTGCCATTCGCTTTCCTATAATCCTCAGGCACCTGTCCTAGTCATCATGATCTTTTGAAGATAATCAAGAGTGGCTTTGCAATGACATCAGGCAGCTCCCTCATCACTCATGGGTGCAACTCATCAAGGCCCATGGACTTATGCACATCCAGGTTGCTTAAGTATTCCCTAGCCTGACTCTTTTGACCAATGGTATGCCTTCCCTACTCCAGATGTTGCCCCGGGTTTCAGATATCTGGGATTTCTGAAGGCCAATCTTGCTAGTAAAGACAGAAGGAAAAGAAGGCTTTAAGTACCTCAACCTATTCCATGTCCTGTTTCACCAAGGTCCCCACCTCATTCAGCAGTGGGACCATATTTCCCCTGGTCATCCTTTTGCTGCTGAGGTACTTAAAGCCCTTCTTGTTACCTTTAACATCCCTCACCAGATTCTATTCCTGAGCTTTGATTTTGCTTCCTGCACCTCTCCATACTTAGACAGCATCTTTGTATTCCTCCCAGGCTACCTGTCCCTTTTTCCACCTTTCATACACTCCCTTTTTATGTCTTGAGTTTTGCCAAGAGCATCTTGTTCTTCCATGCAGGCCCCCTGACATTTTTTGCCTGTCTTCCTGATTGTTGGGATGGACTGTTCCTGAGCTTGCAGGACATGACCCTTGAACATCAACCATTTTTCTTGGGGTCTTCTTCTAACTAAAGCTTTATTCAATGGGATTATTTCAAGCAGAGCCTTGAAGAGGCCAATGCCTGCTCTATTAAAGTTCAGAGTTGTTACCTTGCTTTTTGCCCTGCTCCTTCATCTCAGGTTCCTGAACTCCACCATCTTAAGGTTAATGGCAGCCCAGGCTGCCTTTGGCCTTCACATTCCCAACAAACCATTCCTTGTGTGTGAGTATGAGGTCCTGCAGAACACCTCCTCACTGTGGTTACTTTGTCATTTGGATCAGGAAGTTGTTCACTGAAGCTCTTCAGGAATATTGTGGGCTGTTCATGTCCTGTGGTACTGTCCCTGTTCCAGAAGATATTGGAGTGTTTCAAGTCCTGCATAAGGACCAAGGCCTGTGAATGTGAGGCTGCTTTCAGCTGCTTGAAGAAGGCCTCATCTACTTGTTCTTCCTGATCAGGTGGTCTACAGTATACACCCACTGTTATGTCACCCATACTGGTCTGCTCTTTAATCCTTACCCAAAAGCTCTCAGCTGATTGATAAGCCATCACCAGGCAGAGCTCCATGCATTTCGGCTGCTCTCTCACGTAAAGGGCAACTCTACCTCCTCATCTTCCTTCTCTGTCCTTCCTAAAAAGCCTGTATCCCTCCACTGCAGCACTCCAATCATGTGAGCCATTCCACTGCATCACCACGATTCCAGCAAGATCAAAGTCCTGCAACTCTACACAGATTGTTAATTTCCCATGTTTCTTCCCAGTGCTGCATGCATTAGTGTATGGGCACTTCAGAGAGGCACCCCAGCATGCTGATTTCCCAGAAAGTGCTTAGTGGGGAAAAAATATATTATGGGATCTTGTACAGTGTTTTTAAAAGTAAGTCATGACATACACAATATGTTTCAGACAATTTTCCAAAGTTCTTTTGAAATAAACAGAATTTTAATTGGATTTACCTATAACATAAGAACTGATTATTATTATTTCCAGATCACTTCAAAGTTTCTTATTGTATTCATATTTCAACTTCAGAAAGAATAGAAATTCTATATAGGAGCCAAAAAGAGCTGCCTTTTACCAGCAGAGTTCAAATATTTACTAAGTCACCATATTAGTAGTCCCAATTTATATCCAAATAGATTAACTTTGTTATTTATTTTTAATAAACATTGATTCCAACTTTTCTTTTTGATTCCTCTGAGTCAGACAGTAATGTTATTCGTATAATAAATATTATATTCCAAATTACTTTTGTCTTATGAATTTATGTCTTTCCACTTTCTGTGGAAAACATACATTAGTTACTCCTTATTATACAGCAACACTGAAGCCTAAGCTCTGGATACAAACTACAAATAACCTATGGTCCTTATATAAGCAAAACTTCCACTTAGGCCAGGAGAGTTTTGCTTATGGAGTGAGGGTCAAAACCTTATAAGCAGCAGAAGGAAGGACTTCTGTCTGCTTGGATCTTGGAGGTAATAATTTTACCTGCCAACACTTCTTGGATTTTTTGCAAAGTAAGCTGTGAGTGTATCTTGGAAGTAATAAGATACTCCTGTCTCATACTGTGAGTACTGAACTGGAGGCATAGCTGAAGTGAGATAAAACTTAACTTTAGTATGTTTTTGTCAAATGTAAGTATTTCTGTGAAACAGTAACAGAAAAGTCAGTTTTTCATAGTAGTCAGTTTCACATGAAACATACTGGGGTAACATTATTTTGTACAAATTTTTATCCTTAGCAAAAAGTTCTTGAACACATAGAGGCCTATGCTATAGTTTGATATTTATTTTCCTGCTATTTTGTCAGACTATCTAGTTCAGACTCTTTTGAGAATTCAAACAAGTGAGCAGCAGAGTGATTAACAATCAAGAGCTGATGACAACAAACTGGGTGGTGAGGTGAACTTATCAGAAGGGAGAGCCATCTTGCAGAGAGACCTGGACAGGCTAGCAAGAACTGTGTGAAGTTTAACAAAGACAAATGCGAAGTCCTGGGATGACACAACCAAAGAACCCAGTACAGACTAGCAAATGTGTGGCTGGGGAGAAGCCTTGCTGTAAGGGAGCTGGGGGGTCTTGGTGGACAACAAGCTGAACAGTACTCAGTAGTGAACTGCAATGAAGGCAAACTGGATCCTGGGCTGCATCTCCAGAAGCGTTACTAGTAGAGATAGAGACATGATCATCCCACTCTACTCAGCACTTGTCAGGCTGTGCCTGGAGTACTATGTCCAATTCTGGTCCCCACAGTTCAAGAAAGATGCAGACAGACTGGAGAGGGTCTAAAGGAGGGCCACAAATGATCTGGAGAACATGCCCTATGAGGAAAGACTGAAGGCATTAGGTCTTTTCTCCCTGGAGAAAAGAAGGCTCAGGGGGTACCTCATCACAGTATTCCAATACTTAAAAGGAAGCAACAAAAAGGTCAGAGGCTCTTTCTTCATGAGCAGTCACATGGAGAAGAAAAGGGGCAACAGATGCAAGTTGCACTGGGAGAAGTTTCATTGCAACATAACAAAGAAATTTTTTACAGTGAGAACAATCAGTCACTGGATCAACCTGCCCAGGGATGTGGTAGAGTCCCTATCACTGGTGGTTTTCAACATGTGATTGGACAGGCTGCTAGATAATCTCTCTTTCCCACGAAAAGTTGGACCAGACAATCTTTCAAGGTCCCTTCCAAACTGGGCCATTCTGTGATTCTGTGTATTTCTTAAAAATTAGAATTATATAAAATCTAACATCTAATAGATGATGATGAGATTTATCACTTGTTAGGGAACAAATAAGAAAATGATATTTATTCTCCAGTTTAAGTTACAATTTGCAAATCAGTTTACTGTGTAACATATGGTATACTCCAGCATAAGTGGAATGTAAATAAAACAGGATTGTTTAATTCCCAGTTACCTGCAGTGAAGTTATATATGTTGCAGACTATCTGTGCTGTGTAACTGACTCAGTGCATTGGTCAGATAAAGCTTATTGGTTCAACTACAGCTTAGTACTTAGGTGTAGCATTAAGCAAACATGCAGAGCATGCACATCCCAAGACGGAGTCCAAGCTAATAGTTCCTCTGTGACTCAGAATCCTGCAGGCAAGAAGATATCCAAATGGACTGGAAAAGCCAGAAGAATATGACAGACCTATCACTGATCAGAACTGATAATTCCTGATATGACTCTTGTATCATACTCCACACATTTGTTGTAATACCAGTATTCCCCTCTCGCCAGTTTATTTTGTTTCTCCATTATTCAGGCCATGAGATCCTGCTTGGCTTCAGTCAAAGGAGTTTACAATATTTCATACTAAATCAGAAACAAATAAATCCATTCAGAGAAAGTCTGACTTTTGTCTTCTATGATAGGTTGAACGTTGCAAGATACAAAGATACCTTAATCTAATTTTCAATTTCTGATATTAGTCACTCTTGTCACATTATAAGAGATACCACCCATAATCATGTTTGGTTTATAAAAAACAAGAGCTTGCATAGCTGATTTCTCAACAGGAACTGCAGTAATAAATTAAAATAATGGGTCTTACAGCAGCAGACTGCTGTGATGACAGTAAGCTACTTTCCAAGGCTTGAGAATTTAAAAAAAAAGTTTTGGCAACTAGCAGTGAAAGCCTTCAAGCCAGTTCCACTTCCTTGAAAAGTGTCATAATTTTTTATTATGCATTCATAATCATGGACTTCTTCACATGAAGGGGAATTAGCAATCCTGATTTATTTTTCATTACAAAGAACTTTCAGGTTTTTTAAATGCTATGCTTTAGTTCTATATTCATTTCAGCACTAAGCACAGAGAACAATTTATATTGAAATACTCCCATACTAAATAACAGGAAGGACTAGCAACATTTCTGAGCAAATTGCTACATACTTTATTCGGTGTGTGCACAGGCATCCACACATCATATACAATCTGAGATACTATAATTTTCATCAGGCAGATAGTCTGACTGATATCAAGGCCTACACCAAAAAGTTAAGGCTGATCTTAAGGTTATACTAAAGCTCAGACTTACTAATGATCCCTGCTATTAAGTTCTGCAGCTCAGCTCCTTGCAGCAATCCAGAACATCAATGAGCAGTCAGCCCACATTTCAGGCATTAAGTCAACCTCATACCTGCAGTAAGACCTCCTCTAACCACCATTACCTGCGTATATTTGGAACTCCAGTGCACATAAAATGCTTATTGATGGGAAGTTAGCTCCTGTTTCCTATATCCTGACTTTCAACTCATTTGTTTCCCCACTTAGTGGTAGCTGAAGGAAATTCCTTAAAATTCAACATTCACTTCTGCTTAGGAATATCTAAGATTAATCCTAAGTTTCAGTATATTGCTTAGCTGCAGTTGATCATTTTGAGGGTTTGGTTTTAGCAACTGCCTGCACTTATAAATGTGTTTCGTGCTAAAATGTGTCAAGCCAGAACTTCTGTACATTGTAAGTTTCAGATCTTCTATTAAAATTTCCCTAATGTGGAGAAGCATTATGTTCTGTTATGCTTCTGCAGCTGAATTGCAGTTCTGATGTCTGAAGTATTGATTCACCCCACACTTAATGCCACAAAAGATGTACTCTTTCATATATGAAATATGTTTGATTAAAACACGGCAGAAATGTGCTGATGTCTTAAATCAACTCCTCTTCCACTCAAGCTGAGGATCAAAATATTTTGGTCTGTCTTCAGTTACCAACAATCACCCCAAATTTTTTTAGTTTTCTAATTTTTAATTTTTTTCCTAAAAATTAATTATCTAAAACTTTCTAATTTTTTTAGATTAGAGGTTTCTCATTCTTACTCATATACTGAGATCTAAGCACATCTCAGACATAACTGTAATTCATATATAAATAAGGGATGTAGTTGACAATAGATTAGATTGTTTTTGGGTATTGGGCCACAGATGTTATGCAACTTGACTACTAAGAGGCATATTTGAATGAACCTTTTAAACAGGTTATACATTACTTTATTGATGGCACGCACAATGAGGGCACGCAACATAGAAATTATATTATTATTTAGTTCTATCTAGTTAAGGCTACAGTAATGGGAACAGACTCAGTAGAATCTTGCTAGTATGAGATCATGTTTCCCCACTAATAGATGTCTAAGTAAGTGCTTACATACAAAAGTGAAAATTGTGAGAATGATTCCTCTGAAATTCTTATTGGCACCTTTTCCAGTCATTTATGACAAATTGTCTGTGTCTAAACTACACCTTCACATCAAATGATGCAAAGCTGTAGAACAATATAAGCCATATAAGGCATTTTTAAATGTAACCACTTGAAGTTTTTACATACTTTGCAGCTACTCTTTGTGAGAATATTTCCAGAGGATTTAAAAAAAAATGTGTTATCTTCCCCAATTTATATGACTAGTTTGCTCTCAGAAAAAGGGCATTCAGGTTTTCATCTGAAAGCTTGCTATAATCTGTCAATATATGCTGCAGCCTGGGGTTACATTTGATAAGATATTCTTTGTGAGAGGAAAATAAAAACAAACTGTTAACAAAAATAAAATTCAGAAAGCATAAGTGAAGAAGGGGTCAGTGTATAAAACTTGAAGAATTTAGTAATAAGTACCATGAAAATTATATCAGTTTTATTATCTTCAGTATTAAAGTTGAATTTGAAAAAAAAAAAGAAAAAGGGGAGAGTCAATATTCTGGTAGGTCTTGCTGAAAAGCTGGTTGAGGTGGAATATGTATGAACTCAGGAATATAGCTCTTACTGACTGTGATTGTTAATGTCAAAACCATTGAACATTCTGGAACAATACCAACACCAAATGGAGAAATAAATTAGGAGAAAAAAACCATGAACTGGAACAAAATAGCTTAGGCCTGCAATGAATCGTTGGGTCATAGATTCAGTCCCCTAGAATCAAAAGCAACCACAAAATACAATAAGTCAGAAAATTATTGTCATCTTAACACAAAGCTGGGTTTTGGATTGCACTACATTTTATCAGAATGTTGTTCCAGAATTTTATCAAGCTGCTTTTTATTTCTAGGCAAAATCTATTAATGGATAATATTTTTGCTCTTACACTAACAATGTCCTGTTGTTTAAATATCTTTTTTCTCCATTTGATATCTACATGCACTTCACCCTTTCTTTCTAGTCCTTCACTCTGTCTCCCATGCCTAGGAAGAAAATATGTCCCCTTTCAGTTTTTGTTTTATACTGCTAAGTAGATGAGACTTTCTATTTTCTCTTTTAAAATGAGCAAAGGTAACAGTCTTTGTATCCATTCTATTTTGAAATCTTAATTTTTAATATCATGTACATTTAATTTTTGTAGAAGTTTTCGTCAGAGATTGTGGTTTCCTAGGAAGGGATACTAGGGATTCCTAGGGATACTCAGTAATTCAGCAGCCAATATGAAACATTTTATCAATTATTTTATCTGGTTTATTTTATAAGATATCAGAATACTCTTACATTGATATGATTATTTATTATTCTGCTGAGGAGTTTTTAGTTTAGAGTAAATAGTAATTACTTTGTAAACCACATTTTATGCAATGTCTGATTTAAATTACTATTTTCCATTATTATTTCGACACATATATTTTACATTTCAATGTTATTATTAGGCATAATTGATATTAATGCTTTCTTGGAAGCATTTTCACAGAACATAAATAACACAGTTATTTTTTTTTGTGAACTGAGCACTAAAGAATAGAAAGTGTAAAAATCAGTCTACCCACCCACCAAACATAGCTATCACTGAACAGGGCTATTAGTGGCTTGACTTAATGAAAGCAAATTGCTCAAGTCAGTCTGAAAGTCTATTTTTCATGCAGAGTTCCCTTTCATGTTATGCACCATGCTGAAACATAATTGAGGATGATAAAATCGTGTGAATTTGGAATGAGAGATTTAGAATAGAATAGAATAGAATAGAATAGAATAGAATAGAATAGAATAGAATAGAATAGAATAGAATAGAATAGAATATTTCAGTTGGAAGGGACCTACAACTCATCTAGTCGAACTGCGTGACCAATTCAGGGCTGACCAAAAGTTAAAGCAAATTATTATGGGCATTGTCCAAATACCTCTTAAACACTGACAGGCTTGGGGCAGCTACCACCTCTCTAGGAAGACACTTCTAGGTTCCAGGGTTTGACCACCCTTTTGCTAAAGAAATGCTTTCTCATGTCCAGCCTGAACCTCCCCTGATGCAGCTTTGAACTATTCCCACTCATTCTGTCACTGCATCCCAGGGAGAAGAGATCAGCACCTCCCTTTCCACTTCCCCTCCGCAGGAAGCTGTAGAGAGCAAGGAGGTCACCCCTCATGCTCCTTTTCTCCGAACTAGACAAACCCAAAGTAGTCAATGTGAAATGCATAAGCGTTGCTATACATGACTTTGTTGCATTGCATATTTTTTTCCACCATAATGTCTTTGAGATGGTTTATTTCAAAGAGTTCAGAAATTGAATAACTTCAACCAGAGGATCTTAGCCACTGGCTTCCTGAAAGTATTTTTTTAAACTCAGTATTCGGTATCTTTTTCAGAAGTATATTCAGAAATGAACATTTTAGGTAATGTGTTATTCTTAAATATCTCTTTCCAGTACCCTAGGTGAGAAGTGAAAGTAAAAAAGGCATCATTTAGTAGAACTGTTTGATGAAATTAGTACCTTTCTGGTCATATGGACAAGAAGAATTTTATAGCTACTTTAAAAAGAAAAAAAAATCTTTGTAATAAGACCATAGACCAACTTCCTGCCCTGACAGAGCCAGAGCAAGTGCCTGACATCCAATCACACAGCATTAGGCAGAGCAAGGTTCTGCCTTTAGATGTCCCATTTTGTTAATCACTAGGCTTTATTAGAGACTTGACCTCAATGTCCTTTCTTTTTTCTGCCCAATTTACCTGAGTTTCAACAAAATTACATTTAAAAATATTCTAGCTGGATTTATCAGGCAATATTGCTCTGTTAAGCAATACAAGAGTTAGCCTTATTGTCTTCACAATTTGGTCTCCCAAAAATGCTCAAAGAGTTTTGCTTATGTGGCAAAAGTCCTGAAAATTCAAAAGTTTCTATGATGGAGGAAACTCATCCTCCAGAGAGTTCTTTTTATAGGATACAGGAGCCACAAAATCAGACCCAACACTAAAATATGCATTTAAAGCAGAAAAAAAAAAATCCTTTTAAGAATAGCTCTTAATTATGATAAAAACGCCACATGCTTGAAGACCCTTATAACTGATCTAACCTTTAAAAAACAGCACTGATTTATCTCTCCACCATCACATTTTAATAATGAATCTCTCCAGTAAACATGCATCTTTTTAAAAAGACACACAAAGGGCCATACTGTGCTTACCTTACATGACTACCACCATTGATTTAATGACATTACTTACAGAAATAAAATGAATAGGACTGCTGTTTCCATATATAAATGCTGAGTATTTATTTTTTAGAACTAGAACTGGCTTAAGATGCACTATAATGACGGAAAAAATATATATATTCGAAGAAACAGTACTGACCTACTATCTGCACTTTTCTCAAGCTATTTTCAGCACTTTCTGCACATTTACATTTTATAAGCAGGAAAGGAACACTTCTCTACATTGCTTTATACAAAATAGGGGCTGACTTTGGTTTCTGTCTGTCTAGAAGCATGCTTCACTGAATAAAACTTCAAAGTCTAATCATTCACAGTCTGTCTTTTGGCTTGTGGCAAGGACATGGTTTAGGTCAAACTCTTATACTATCAGTGTTTTTTTGGGGGCTTATTAGCAAAGCAGTATCAAGAACACTGTTCAAAAAACAAAGCTAGAAGCACTTCATCCTCTTGCAAAGCTCAGAAATGCCCACATATGTGGAAGAATGGCTAGCTGACAGAGGCCACGACATCTATATGAGCAACCCAAGCTATGCTGTGGGGGATTAAGTGCCTGCTGTCATTGAAGTAACCTTGAGAGATTCAAAGAGGAAGTTGGGCAGTTGAGCAAGCAGAAGAGGAGGAGCAGAGCGGTGGTGTTTACCATTCTGAAGTCAGATCTAGACGGCCCCTTCCGTATCGTGACTAACCAAGGCAGACGAATCGGGTATGGACTAGGGGCGCGTGAACTGGAACTAATAACCAATCCTATGCATTGTTTAAGCACGTGTATATTTAGAACGCTATATAACCCACCATGTAGTACAATAAACAAGGCTGATGATTGTACTCATATTGAGATTGTCATCTGTACTTCGGATCGCCGCCCTGACTCCGACATTTGGTAGCAGAGGATGGTTTTATATCCGTAACCTCGAGACTGCGGTAAGGGCAGCAAGAGAGGGGAGTCGGGAAGAAGGTGACTGGGAGTGTACTGCCGATAATAGTATAGGGCAGATACGGAGCATTTGGCCAGCGCCTCCCAGGGGGACAGGCTGCTATCATGGAAGGTGAAGCGGCCGCTACGTTGCTCGCAAGTATTCTCTCTAAGAGAGGAATAGAGACAACGGTAAAACAACTGACCAAGCTGATAAAGTTGGGACAGCGGTTGGGACATTTTAAGGACACTCACACGTTGTTTTCTGTGCTCGAATGGCGGGAGTTGGGTGATACGATGTGGCAAAAGACTATTGAAGGCGACGAGAAGGTTGAAAAGGAAGTAAAATCGGTGCGTGAACTATGGAAAGACATTTTAGAGACGCTAAAAGCTATGAAAGCGGAGAGAGAGGTTGCGTGCGCAGCTGCGCAGATGCTCACGCTGATGCCGGAAAAAACTAAGAGTGCTGAGCAAAAAATGGGATCTATTGCTCGATTTTTTGGGCTCCCTGCGGTGAAAGGTATGGGAGGGCCTACCTGTAAAACTGTTGCTGAACTGCGAAATAAAGTGGAGCGCCATTCTGAGGCGTTAGAGGCTGCTGGAACTAGCCCCCCTTGTCTCCCTAATGCGTTGCTGGGATCAGAGAAAGCGGAAGTTGCTGAAACAGGAGCAAAGCAGCAGAATGAGGGAAATGAGGAAGTGCGACAGCCAAAAATGCGAAAGGAGGAGTGGCCTGCTCCGCCGACCCCACCTATTTTAGGAGGAGAGAAGTGTCGTCCTCCATCCACTGCGCCGCCTCTCTACCCTCCCCTACCGCCATCCGACACATCCTCAAAGTCATCTACACCCCCGTCTGAAAGGGCAGGAGGAAGGGCCTCAGATGAGACGAGGGAGCTCCTTAAGGAAGTAGTACGGCAGTTAAAGGACTTAACTGTGACGATGCGACAGGAGACTTCGGCGAGAAAACAAGTAGGGGCAGACTACTGTCCGCCCCTTTGTCTTTCGGGACCACCGGCGGCGACTCAACCCGGCCGATGGAGTGGAATCGTCCGAGATGCTATATTGGACGGGCAGTGGGAAGTAGCATCTGGCGTAGGCCCAGTGGCCCTTCCCGTCATCCAAGAGAACGGTCATGGAAAATGGGAGCCTCACGATTGGAAAATTCTACAACAAGCAAAAAATACTATTTCTCAATATGGAGTGAAATCTGAGGCCTCGCGTCAGATTGTAATTTGGATTTTTTCTGCAGATCTAATGTATCCCTATGATTGCCAAACATTAATGAGGCTATTGTTAACTCCCACTCAATTTTTGTTATGGGGCTCCTCTTGGTCCCAGAGAGCAGCTGCTGTAGCTGCTCAACACCAGCAACAAGGAGACCCGTTATATGGTGTGACAGCAGAAATGCTTCTCGGGGGAGGGCGATTTGCGGATGTTAATGTACAAGCGACTTTTCCCCCTAATATCCTACAGCTGTCAGCAAAAATTGCCCTGGAAGCCCTTTTAAGCTTACCTGGGGCGTCAACCCCTTCCTTTAGTACTATAACGCAGGGGGCAACCGAAAAATACAATCATTTTATTGATAGGTTGTGGGACGCGGTGATGAATCACCCGGATCTGGGGGAAGAAAATAAGCAACAAATGTTTAGGATCTTAGCATTTGACAATGCAAATAAGGCTACTAAAAATATATTAGCAAGTTTGCCAAAGGGCGTGGGGGTAGAAGAAATGCTTTCCCGGGTAGAAAGAGCAGGTACTCAACATCAAAATGAAGTCATGGCAGCCACATTGCAGAGCGCGGTCAAAGAAGTTATACAGCCCTTGGCTGCTGCCGTTCGCTCCAATAAAGCACAGCCATTCAAAAGGGGTTTATAAAAGGTTTAAATCATACCTCCCCAATCCCCTTACAAGAAATAGATCTAATGGCTAGTGTTCAACCACGGTTTGCTAATGTTACTTGGAGTGACAATAGGACACTTCCTTTTAATGGATCCGGAGTTATTTCTTTTGGGGAGCCGGGGTATAATAACCCGCATAACGCAAAGTTAATTCTATGGCAAAACGTCAGTGGATACGACCAAGTCTGGCAAAAAGATGATCTCACTTGTCATGAATTGGTCAATACGAGTGGAGGCCACTTACTTCCCCCTGGTTTGTTTCTAATTTGTGGGGAACGTGCCTGGCCCGGCATTCCCCTGAATCCAGTGGGTGGGCCTTGTTATATAGGAAAGCTCACTATGTTTACCCCAAGCGCCAGAGACCTTATCGGGCACCTAAACAGAACCTTTTCAAAACGACAGAAAAGGTCAGTATCGTGGTTTGATGAAAACTGTCAGGATAAAGTTAATATATGGGGCACAGGTATCCAAACCCTAGTTTCGCTGTTGTCCCCGCAAGTAGCCTCTGGACGGAATGCACGAAACATAAAGAATCTAGCCTGTTGGGCAGAAAAACAATTTAATTTAACATCAGAAATGATATCTGGTCTCCTGACCGACTTAGACAGTGTCCGACACGCGGTTTTACAAGACCGCGCCGCCATTGACTTTCTACTTCTGGCACACGGGCATGGATGTGAGGACTTTGAGGGAATGTGTTGTTTTAACCTCTCTGACCACTCCAGTTCCATACACGAAAAATTAAAACAGTTACAAGACAACTTCCATAAAATCACCATAAACGAATCAGGGCTTGATGCATGGTTGAAAGAGCTGGGCATAACGGGATGGCTAATGGATATTGTAAAAACTCTTTTTATGTTATTATTAGTAGGAATATTATTATTATTTGTATTAAGTTGCGCTTTTAGATGCATAAAATCGCTTGTTACCCGCTTGTTAAACCAAGCTTGGATTGCTCAAGAAGAAGAGAAGGGAATTGTGGAAGAATGGCTAGCTGACAGAGGCCACGACATCTATATGAGCAACCCAAGCTATGCTGTGGGGGATTAAGCGCCTGCTGTCATTGAAGTAACCTTGAGAGATTCAAAGAGGAAGTTGGGCAGTTGAGCAAGCGGAAGAGGAGGAGCAGAGCGGTGGTGTTTACCATTCTGAAGTCAGATCTAGACGGCCCCTTCCGTATCGTGACTAACCAAGGCAGACGAATCGGGTATGGACTAGGGGCGTGTGAACTGGAACTAATAACCAATCCTATGCATTGTTTAAGCACGTGTATATTTAGAACGCTATATAACCCACCATGTAGTACAATAAACAAGGCTGATGATTGTACTCATATTGAGATTGTCATCTGTACTTCGGATCGCCGCCCCGACTCCAACACACATAGGCCTTACACACACACATATGCATCAGCTATGTGCAAATCCATACTAAGCAGAAGCAGCAAGGTGATGTTTCCCTGGGTAATAATATTTAGACATTCCTTCTGAAAGTTTGCATAAATTCAAATTATTTCCTATGAAAAATCATAGAATCATTAAGGTTGGAAAAGATCTCTAGGATCATCAAGTCCAACCATCAACCCAACACTACCATGTCTCCTAAACCATGTCCCAAAGTGCCATGTCTACATATTTTTAATTCCTCTAGGAATGGTGACTCCACCACCCCTCTGGGCAGCCTGTTCCAATGCCTGACCACTCTTTCAGTAAAGAAATTTTTCCTAACATCCAATCTAAATCTCCCCTGGTGCAGCTTTAAGCCATTTTGTCGTGTCCTATCGCTAGTAACTTGGGAGAAGAGACCAACACCCACCTCACTACAACCTCTTTTCAGGTAGTTGTAGAGAGCAATAAGGTCTCCCCTCAGCCTCCTCTTTTCCAGATTAAACAACCCCAGTTCCCTCAACTTCTCCTCATAAGACCTGCTCTCCAGACCCTTCGCCAGCTTCGTTGCCCTTCTCTGGACACGCTCCAGCACCTCAATGTCCTTCTTGTACTGAGGGGCCCAAAACTGAACTCAGTATTCAAGGTCTTGCCAGTGCCGAGTACAGGGGCACGATCACTTCCCTACTCCTGCTGGCCACACTATTCCTGATACAAGCCAAGATGTCATTGGCCTTCTTGGCCACCTGGCCACACTGCTGGCTCACGTTCAGCCGGGTGTCCACCAGCACCCCCAGGTCCTTCTCCACCAGGCAGCTCTCCAGCCACTCTTCCCCAAGCCTGTAGCGTTACATGGGGTTGTTGTGACTGAAGTGCAAGACTCGGCACTTGGCCTTGTTAAACCTCATACAATTAACCTCGGCCCATTGATCCAGCCTGTCCAGGTCCCTCTGCAGAGCCTTCCTACCCTTGAGCAGATCGACACTCCTGCCCAATTTGGTGTCATCTGCAAATTTACTGAGGGTGCACTCGATCCCCTCATCCAGGTCATTGATAAAGATATTAAACAAGACTGGCCCCAAAACTGAGCCCTGGGGAACACCACTCATGACCGGCCACCAATTGGATTTAACTCCGTTCACCACAACTCTCTGGGCTTCGCCATCCAGCCAGTTTTTTATGCAGTGAAGAGTACACCTGTCTAAGCCATGAGCCGCCAGCTTCTCTAGGAGGGTGCTGTGGGAGACTGTGTACTGAAGAATGTACCTTTATCAAGCATGCTAATCTTTTGGTGATTCCTTTCGCCATCTTTTAAATAATCTTAACATTATTAGGGACGCTTCACATTATATTATGTCTTTCCAGCGCTAACCTGCAACCTCAAATTATTGAACTAAGTAAAACCTTTTAGACAGCAATGTGAATTGACTAAAATTCAGCCTGATAATCACTGTAATCAGAGAAATCTAAATGAAGTCAAAGATAGATCCCACACAGCACAGCAAAGGAATAGAAGGGGCTATCAGAAGTATCACAGCAGCACATGATTACCTTCAATTCAGGTGTCGATGAATTTTTTATCAACTAACACAAAGCCTAGATATAAATAGCATGATACAAAGAATAGCCCTAGAACTGATCCAGGATGAAATTCGGAATAATTTTTAAAACAAAAGCAAACTAGCAGCATAAGTCCAATAAATGAAACAATTAAGTACGCGTACAAAAGCAGCAAAGAAAACTGACATCCAGTCATTGAGAACCCATAGTCATAAAAACTCCACTGTATTTAAAAGGTCATAATACCCAAAAAGAGAAAAAGAAAACCAAAAACCCAGTACGAGAAAACTTAGATAATTAAGAAAAGTGCAAACTGTGCTTCACTTGATAATCATATTTGTAACAGTGCCACCAGTCCATGAGTCAAAGATAGCTAAAATACATTATGTAGCTTAGCTGAATATTAGAAGGTAACTAATTAAGAATAAAATCAAAAGACTAAAAAGAGTTAATAAAGTTAACATAATAGTAATTTTCATACCATATATATAGTGCAAATGGAATGATGATATAAAAAATTGGGAAGACATTGTATCAGAATAAAGAAGTAGGATTATTATAGCATGCTAAATGAAAAAAAGAGCAGAAGTGGATACACCATGATAGATAAATAAGAAGACTATATCTGAATTGAAATGTAAGCATGACATTTTAATATGACTATCAGTGAATAATACTAGACTTCTGTACACTGCTTTAAAGTCAGATTGGTATGGTGAAGAAGAAAATGAACCTTGGAATATGTTCATTGCAAGATGAACTCACTTTGTTATATTATTTACATCTCAAAGTATGTTTAAGGTTCTCTTGCCATCCTGAGGAGTCAAAACATAATTTAAATAAAGGTATTAATTTTAAACACCTTTCTCAGTCATTTCCAAATTCAGATGTGACATTCAGAATCTTATAAGCATAATATCCATAAGCATCTCCTACCCCTATTTATCTCTGACCCTCAAATTGCAATCACATGGACAAAACATTTGCCAAAAGTCTGATATCTGATATGCTTCTGTGCAGCCAAAGCTTTGTATTCTGTGATGGTGACAAAAAACCTGAGAGAAGGGATGCCTGACTGACCATTTTCCTGGTAAATATCTCTTAATTTCTCAAAGCCAGTTCAGCAGTACAATATATCAGTGATTCCTTGACAGAACTATTGGATGCAGTAAAAAGGAAATGTTTACATATATTCAGCTTATTATGCACAGTTTACACAATGCTATAAAAAGTGAAGAAATTAAAGTGATTATTTCAGAAGAAAATAATTTTCTAAAGGTGGTAATATAAAATAAACATCAATAAAGAGCTGCAATGCATCTGCAGTTGTTGGTGTCCTATCTTCCTCCTTTGGGCACTAAACTATTACAAGACAACAAATCAGCTGAAATAATTCTACTTGTCTCTACAAGCAAAGGATTGATTTGATCTAAATCAGGCAATAATGCAAGATGAAGTGGTCTGAACAATTACTATTGAGAAGAAACAGGCACTCACATTGAAAATCTTATATGAAACACAATATTCATATAGATTACACAATTTTGAAATAAAAGGTGTACACTTTTTCTCTCCCTTAACACAAAAAGGAGAAATCTGTAGATTTTCCAAAGATGAAAGAGAATTCAGGAAGATGCAGACAGTTAAAAAAGAAAAAGGTAAGATAGGTATTTCAAGAATACTTGACCTACTGTCAAAATAAAGACAGATATGAAATAAAGAGGCACAAAATAAGATTATGGAATATGTTACCAAAGCAATAAAAAATTCAGATGAGAGGTTATTAAAAAAGGCACACAGGCTGTTCCTAGAAAAAGGAAAAAAAGGTGTTGCATTCTACTTTTAAACTCAAAATGCAGAGAAAAGGTGATGGGTAATTTGTCCTCATACTGCAGCCCAATTTGAAATCTCTGTGGGAAAAGACCCTTTCATAGAGACCACCTGCTCATGCAGGATTTTCAATCTGTTATTTTATTCTTAGTTTTTAAATTTTCTTAATCCAAAAAAGTCTCATCCAGAATATTATTTTTAAAAAAAGATATCTTTGTATTTAGAACTATTCCCTTTTTGTCATGCTTGTTGCAGATGTGTCAGTCTTTATTTTTCTCCAAAATTACTATAACTAGTTATATTGTACAGTTTTAGGAATGTCTAATGCCCTGCCAATTGCAGCTGGGGAATGACAGTGACATGCTTTTTTTTTTTTTTTATAAATTAAAAAGGAAACCTTGTCAGGTTGGTATTCTAGTGCCATGGAAAACCCAGTCTCATTAAAGCCATCTTTCATACCAGAGATAATGCTGGAAAATTCTATGCTTCTTTTTTTCTTTTTTTAGTTAAAAGGTAATACAAATGCAGAAACAGATCTTTTTTCAGATCTGTACTTTTCACAATTCTGTATATGTTTTCCTTACTGCCCACTCTAAGTGCAAGTTATTACAGAAAAACAGATACATATGAGGAAAACCTTTATTTACAAGTAATTGCTAGCCTAAATCCTGCAATAAAGATTTTTTTTTTTTTTTGTTATATCCTATTTCTGCTCCCTTAGAGCTGAGAAGAGAGGCCGTAATTTGGCAGCAAATAAGCTGCAAAGAACTGCATTTTTCAGTGAGGAGTTCCACGTGAAAGTGCATGTCACAGTCAGGTCCTCCATATATGGCTGCGAGTACAACAGAAACAAAAGGCTGTCAGTAACTGGGAGACAGGCTGGCAAAGTAAATCCAGTCTATCCGAATTTGTAGCAACAGAAGATCTGTTAAACATACCCCAAGAGGTATGACTTTGAGGACCTTCACAGCAGATGGAACAGGTTGAGCTTGGAATAACCATAAGAACAGCCAGCTAAAATTAGGTCCGTAGCACCTATTAGGTAACTTCTCTCCAGTCAGTGCTATTCACATGATAATCTGTAGGTGCAGAGAAATTATACTGGGAAATAAAGGAGGAGGAGGAAAACATATATGTTTGTTTCATTTTTAAACCAGAACTGAAGAATGGTGGGGAGGAAAATTGTACTGGATGCCAGAAAATTAAGCTCAAATTATTGTGCAAAAAGATTGTACTTTTCTAAGAAATATTAAAATACGTCAGCAGTCCAATGCTCATCTAATAAGGCCAAGGGTAATTGGCCACCACCTCGTTCACATGAGTAATCGTATTGATTTCAGTAGAATGACTTGCATGAATAAGCCAATTATAATTTTGCTTTTACTGAGCATTCACATATCTTCCCTTCTGAGTCTCCTAATATTTTCTGAAGTTCATAAAAATTAATCTACAATTACCCCTTTTTAATATTATCTCAAGGTCCATATTCTCTGCCTTCAGGATACCTGTATCTTTTTCCTTAAACTATGTTAATAATCACTGATAAAAGGATGCCATACCCTGAATAATTCATGCATGAATAGCAAGACCGTATAGTTATTAATCTAGAATAGCTAAAAATATTATCTTACTGCTTAGGATAACACACTTTTGTTGTTAAACACATCAGTTCTATGTCAAACCATTATGACTCAGTCAGTTTACAGTATATAAAATCTTGCTGTTACTTTACTCACACAGATTTTGTAATTTTCTTCCTATTGATTATAGCAATGTTTATTCAAGTCATAACAGAAATTATTTCTATTACTTAAAAATATGAATGTAGTACATAATTTATTAAAAAAGTCCTCTTTCTTAAGTCTCCAGATGACTTTCCCCAAATTTTTTAAAAATCTGCAGTAAGGTGTATAATATAAAAATAGGACTTTCATGCTGTGCTACATTACATATACAGTTATGCCAAATGATTTAATCAGAAATAATATTATTGCAATAATTACCAAAGGAGCCATGATTACCCACTTACTGTAAAGTGTTACCAACTTTTCATTTAATATTACAAAATTGTTACGTCTGCAATGTAAAATTTACATTATTACATTCTTGAACTAGATTAACAACACTGTGGCTGTGAAGATGTAGATATGCATTCTTTGCACAGTGCTTAGCAGTGAAGGAAGAAGGTCACTGCAATTGTCTCATTTTTAAAGTTTGGACAACTCTGCTCTTGTTTGAAGACTTGTTAGCCACTGTATGTAGAAAACCAGAAAATTCTGAATCAGGGCGAAGAAAGAGTGTGCTTGGTGAAAAAGGTGGGAAGTTTTTTCATAAGCCAAACACCTCCTATTATGTGAAGACTTTGCTAGGCAGACAAACTAACTGCCACAGTCTTACATTGTTATTAATTTTATTCAGAGACTATTATGCAGTATTAAATTACATTAACATGACTGCAAGCTTATAGCCTATTTTATTATAAACATATTATTAAGATTACATTGCCTTATTTTTCTTTGCAGTGTATCAACATTTGTTTTGTGTGAGTGGAGGCGTTCACTTATAGACTTTAGGAATGATTTACTGCCAGCCAAAATGTCACTTCTTCTTTTACAGTTCTCTCAAAAGAACAGCAGAAGTATTGACAACAAAGTGCTGTGCAGGCCAGCATTTTGGGCTCTGGAATTAAAAATCTAAACCAGACCTCCATAGCAGATGTATCTTACGTTCTTGGGTGGACAGGTAACAAATATCAGCTACCCAGGACATGGAAGATTCTTAAACAGTTAGGTTTTAACTGTACCTATGCAAGGAAGCACTGTCTGATTTTGACCAGATTGCACCTGTCCTTAAAGTAAAACAAGAGTATCACTTCACCATTGTAGTTTCTAAACAGTGCTCAGCATCATTCAATCCATTTGTGTTCATATGAACACATACATAACCAATCACTTACTGAATATGAAAATCCTGAGTCCACTGAAGTTAACAGGTGTTTCTGACATCAGCTTTAGCAGACCTAGGGGTTTACCTATAAAGAACAGCTCCTTAAGCTGGAAAGAGAAAAACAAGGGGGGAAAAATTGTGTAGGATATTCCAAAGGCTTTTGCCTACACAACATGGACTTCCCAAATGATGTGTTAATATTCTGAGATACACTGTAAACTTTGCATAGTAATTGTATTGTTCAGTTTAGGTTATACGTTAGGTATGAATAAGAAATCAAGCAGTAACTATTTTTATCCCTCTTTCCTTACATAATTTTAAAAACGACAAATGGGGAGGAAACTTTTCCAAATAACTAAGCATAGATAATGGAATCTAGAGTACAAAAAGAAGCCTGAAGATATCCTTTCTGTTTCAAAATGTAATACAACACAAATGGCCTCAGAGATGGAGTTTGGGCATTATAAATATTAGTGCATATTAAAAGCACTAATAGTTGCTATTTTTATGCTTATTTTACTAAGGGTTCACTATGGGATTTTCTTTAGAAATATGCCCAGCAGACCTGTGTATGCTGAGTTGTCAAACAGGCAAAGAATCAGCAGGAATAGAGATACTGTTACAGAATTTGTTAGTGAGATTTATGCATCTCATATACGGTATTATATCTTTCCCCTTCAATGTCTAAATGAACCAGTATAAGAAAATTATATTCTGAACTTATTCTAGATAGCTCTCACAATTCACATCTTCACATTTGTACTAGAATCGTGTTACAAGTGTGTCACATCACAATATTTTAAAAAGAAAGTCAGAAAAACCTTAAAAGAAAGCTTTACATGAGATATGTTTTATAAACAACTATATAGAAACAAAACAGCCATATTTGCTTTTAGGAAACAAAGCCTTTTTCCTGTCATTATTCTTTCTCCTTTCCAGTAGCTCAAGACAGCATCTTTAACTTATTTTTCATTTATCCTTCCTACCAGTTTCACTTCCCTTCACACCGAAAAATCTGCAAAGAGAATTAGCAAATCACTACCAGTACTGCAATTCATTACAGGAAATAACATTCATAACATTGTATATTTCCCCCTATTTTTAAAAAATAAATTAAGACAACAAAGTTTTAACTACTACTTAGAAATACAGAAATATCATATAAGCCTTATATATA
The DNA here is from genome assembly GCA_031468815.1 of Morus bassanus. Lineage (NCBI taxonomy): Eukaryota > Metazoa > Chordata > Aves > Suliformes > Sulidae > Morus > Morus bassanus. The sequence continues at coordinate 53,837,155 of CM062600.1, read as the reverse complement.
TTATTATATTATATATATTTTATATATTATAACCATATTATAACCCATAATATCTAAAATTATGCCTGTGAAGGCATTATTCTCCTTTCAAAGGCTTCTGCACCACCGACCTTCCTGCAATTAGTTATTTGTATAGACACAGAAAAATTCTGTCTATATATAGAGCAAAAATTGTGAAATTTATATACTCAGTGGAGACTTCAGAAGGTGTTTGAAAGCACTTTAATTCCCAAATAGCTTCGCTCCATTGACTATATAGGAAGCCTGGATTCATAAACTGGCTGCCTGGATTACTGCCAGGAGAAGCAGTAACCTATCCTCACTTCATTTTACTGACACCTGTTTGTGTGACTATGGGTCGAATGAATCCACCTGGAGAACGAATCCAGCCAGGCAACTAAAACAGTTTAAAAAAAAAAAAAAAAAGGTCCTTCCATGACAATGTCTCCTTAGTTACCTGTCTACTGGCAGGGTTAAATGCCTACATTAGATGCTAACACTGGACCACTGAGACGACATCCACATTAACAACTAGGCCAAAAACTCTGATCTGTAGAGAGAGACGCTTGGTGCTGAAGGTCTGGAATTCACACTAGATGCAATTCAGGTATTTTGTTTGTCTGTTTTCACTTTGGATTAAGTACAGTTCCGGTGTCTGTCTTCTAGCACAGTATCATGTGGAAAGAATCCAGTTTGTGCTTTCTAGTGCACCCTAATTCAAAGTGACCTAAATTGATTAGGAGATTTGCTTCAGAAAGAGGACCCGTGGTCAGAACAAAAATGCTAACATAGACATATTCTTAACTCCTTTAATCTATAATTGAGCTGATCACCTGTATTTGCCAATAAGCTAAGATATACTACTGTTCCTACTAGTTACTAACTACTATTTACTTACTAGTGTTACTAACTACTGGTTAAGTACTATCACTATTAACAGTGTAAAGACTGAATAACTTTTTGGACACACCCACTCAATATATTCAGTTTTAAGATGATTTAACACGGATGTATTTTTCAAATATTTAAAAAGGAATATTCCAAAAGGAATAGAGAAGTAAATTAAAGCATCCTTTTTCTAGTTAAAGAATCACAGTAGTATGTCCATAAGACAAGAATTTTTGTGGTTTACTGTAAGTTTTTCCATTAAATCAAAAAGTTAAAGTATTATTTCAGCTCAGTAAAGCATCTTATTAACCACAAAAGATTTTGAGTGTTTTCACTACTAAAGGAAAAAAAAGTAATTTTAAAAAGGAAAGTAATTTTGACTGAAATACACAAATCATTCATTTTTGTGTCAAAACAAAATGTTTCACTTGATTATTAGACTTGTGTTTGCATGAACTGGGAAATGAATTCAGGAGATGTTTTATTCAGACATAGATTTTTTTCAACAGAAAAAAAAATACAGTTTTAAGACCCATAAAAGGTTAAAAAAAATCAATCAAATAAACATAGATACACTCATGAACACATTAGCACATTACAATGATCCTGGGACATCATAAAGTAAAAACAGTCATATAAAAAGCCTCTTTACACAAAGAATGAGTTAGGTAGAAATCTATCTGGAGAATGGAACAACATAAAGAATGAGTCACCATACCTGTCTATTCTTTTGTTTCTTACATTCCTCTCAATCCATGTTATTAATGCAGTTTGCTAGCTAAACTGCTTATTGGCCTAACTTGGGCAGTCAGCAAATAAAAAAACAAAAAAGGCTGAGAATAAAAGTGCTTCATCAGCTGCTTCTACTGAAGATCCTTTATGTCTTTAACAATAGCAATGTTCCATGCAATAATGTGAAAACCAACACATTTCATCTGGAAAAGAGATAGTCAGCTTTGAAAATAATTCTTTGCATGACGTAGGGCTTCAGTCACCCATTGATTGTAGTGTAAAATAGGAAGAAAAAGGAGTGGCTCACGTCACCAATAAATAGCTATGCAATAATTTTGGCACATGCCAAAGAAACACCAACACTACTGAAAAGCTGTTATTTGGTATGTGAGCCACTCAAAACAGATCATTAAGGAATGAATAATCTGACAGGCCTTGTATAAATAACTAAACCATCTGTAAGCTGAAAAATACATACATAGCCTGAAATTTCCAAAGTTGTCTGTGAGATTTTAGCAGAAGCTAGGTACCCAGCCTTCATAGGCAGCTTTGAAAATTTTGCTTTTTGCTTTTCCTGGCTTTCCTATTTTTTTAAGGAAGGAGAAATAACAACTCTCTTACCTTACCCATTTTGTACCTTTGATACAAAATGGGGATAAGGTAGTTTCTTGTACAAATGTGTTAACTCCCATACAGTTAACTTCAGCAGGAAAGGGAGACTGTTGATGTTTGCTTTATGAAACAGAAGGTATATGATGTAAAAAGAAAATGTACAATGTGATAAATACAATTCTCTTATAGGAAGCAAGGTTGTGTACTACTGCTCATTTGATTATAATACCAATAAAAGCACTTCTATTTCCTGTGTGCTGTGGAGGTGTTTTCAAGTCATGCATTGTTTTAAAATCCAATAGGTAAATCAAAAAGCAAAGCACAGGAAATTAATACAGAGTACAGTTTAATGAAAGGACAGCTTTGGACAGCAGTTTTTATATGAACTGACCAAGGCCAGAGTCTTAGATTCCAAAAAATTAAATTATCTTAGTCTTTATCACATTTGTCATCAAGGAAATTTTCCTTTATTAATATCAGTCAAGTCAGGCTTAACACTGTTTGTGGTCTATGCCAACAGATCAAAGTCGCTTTTTTAACAGTTCTGTTCTCACTCATTACATGCAAATCAAGGAACTAATTTGATCCTATCTAACCGGATCTTATCTAATTATCAGTTTAACCTGGCAATCAACATGGCAGACTTGATTCCCTAGGAAGCAGGGAAGAATATCACCTGCCAAAAAGATCTGAGAATAAAGGAAGTAGACTCTAAATTCTGGAGGAAAAGTTCTGTGCCAGGAAGACAGTAACCAGCATAAGTCATGCTTTTCAGCAGATGACCTTCTTAACTCTGGGGTGAGATACAGAAGAAAGAATCTAAGCACAGGGAAAGAGACAGGCTTCTTCCATCTCAGGGAAGAACCGCAGAAGTCTTGGAAGATTGTGAATAAACCTAAAATATCTTAATTTTCCTGAGGAAACGGACAGTACAAACATGAAAACAATCATTCAGTTCTGCCAATATCTGTTTATTTTTTGAAATCTCATTTAAACTGAGAAGTTATCCTTTTTCCTAATCCTTTGTGAGCCTCATTATTTCCACACTCAACTTTCCGCAAATAGCTGAGGTATCAGTCCAGAGTGCCTTGCAGATTTCAGCACTGGTGAAGAATTTGTTAAAGCTATTTGATAAAGCTTTAGATATCTACATCTAGAAATAGATGAAGAGAGAAGATGTTTTTGTCATCAGGCACAACAGCTATTGACTGAGAATTCCTGCTGGACTAACAAAAAATTTGCCTTGAGCAAAAGCAGCAACAGAAACAGAAAAAACTGTTGTCCATCTCAGTCAAGGAAATCTTAAGATCCTTATATGCATTGTTCAAACACAGCAAAATTACTCTTATTTCTGAAAATCTTATTAGGATAATGTTCAAATTCTAGAATAATTTAACTCATTTATAATAGAAAGTATTAAAAGTGTATGTATTGGATTTGCATGGAAGGTTTTGAATGCAGGAGGCTACAGGGGCGGCTTCTGTGAGAAGCTGCTAGAAACTTCCCCGTTGTCCAACAGAGCCAATGCGAGCCGGCTCCAAGACTGACCCTCTGCTGGCCAAGGCTGAGCCCACCAGCGATGGTGGTACCGCCTCTGGGATAACATAGTCAAGAAGGGGGAACAAAAAAACTGTGCAACTGCAGTCATAGAGAGGAGTGAGAATATGTGAGAGAAACAACTCTGCAGACACCAAGGTCAGTGAAGGAGGAGGGGGAGGATATGCTCCAGGCACCACAGGACAGATTCCCCTGCAGCCCCTGGTGAGGACCATGGTGAGGCAGGCTGTTCCCCTGCAGCCCATGGAGGTCCATGGTGGAGTAGATATCCACCTGCAGCCTGTGGAGAACCCCATGTTGGAGCAGCTGGATGTGCCCTGAAGAAAGCTGTGACCCCATGGACACCCTGCACTGGAGCAGGCTCCTGGCAAAACCTGTGATCCCGTGGAGAGAAGAGACCATGCTGGAGCAGGTTTCTTGGCAGGACTTGTGACCCTGTGGGGGACCCATCCTGGAGCAGTCTGTTCCTGAAGGACTGCAGCCTGTGGGAGGGACCCACGCTGGAGCAGGGGAAGAGTGTGAGGAGTCTCTCCCCAGAGGAGGAAGGAGCAGCAGAGACAACGTGTGATGAACTGACCACGACCTCCATTCCCATCCCCCCATGCCGCTCAGGGGGAGTAGGTAGAGAATTCAGAAATAAAGTTAAGCCCAGGAAGATGGGAGGGGTGGGGGAAAGTGTTTTGAGGACTTGGTTTTATTTCTCATTACCCTTCTCTGACTTTATTTTTAATAAATTAAACTAATTTCCCCAAGTTGAGTCTGTTTTGCCCGTGACGGTAATTTCTGAGTGATCTCCCTGTCCTTATCTCGATCCATGAGCTTTTTGTTATATTTTCTCTCCACTCTCCAGCTGAGGAGGGGAGCGATATGGCAGCTTTGGTGGGCACCTGGCATCCAGCCAGGGTCAACCCACTTCAAGTGTGTGTAGTCTGAAAACGTGTTTTACAGAAGTGTGCATACTAACAACAGCAACACCAAGGGCACAACTGAATCATCACCACCAGCTTACCCAGTGGAGAAAAACCAACTGTCCTCAAAATCCAAGGCTTACAGAAGCACAGCAGACAGTAATAGAACTGTGAACTAATAAAGTGGTATAATATGCTTATGTCACTAACACCAACTGTCCTGTGTAAGAGGGTATACTGCATTGTGGATGTGTTGCTGTCACTCATGTACTGTTTACTTATTACATTCAAAATAATTTCTTGTCAATTATGTCTGTTAACTGAGAATCCCTTTTTTCTCCAATTATTTGGAGTCTATGGAAGTAGTATGTTCTTCTAAGTCCCAGAATCACAAAGCACTCTCTTCACAAGCATATATTTTAAGGAGTGTGACCAGAAAATTATTCTTTTTTATTCCTGAATTATACATATAGCTCTCTTCCCACACTAGAGATTTATATCATTTTAACATACTGAAATGCTGTCTTAAGTAGAAACTATCTGTGAATAAAGTTCATATTCACAAACTGAAAAAAAAATCTCTAATGGTAGTAAAGCAGAATGATACTATGTAAATTGGGTGTGAGGCTACTACCATGTGCTGAAACATAAAGAAAAATAAATCAGTACAGAAAAACCTTTCTTTCACAGACCAAGCAGAAGAAAATTTCAAAACACAGCTATAACTAAACTATTTAACATATCATACTGTGCAGGTATATATTTAATTAATGTAATTTTTTTGTAATTAACTAATTCTTTTTCAATTTGTATTTAAATAATATGTGTACCTTTAATTCATTATATCACACAAGTATACACTTAGTTATCCCACACAGCCTACCAACAAAAACATATGAAAAACATCTGAAATTAAAGAAATATTTCAGAAGTACCAACTCACATAAAACATCTTCCTAACACCACAAGACTCTTTCCTGTTACGTGTCTCTAAGAAATTAAATTTGTACATCATGTGTGCTTGGTGTGTGTTAATTACAGAAACAATTATACCCTATAATAAAGGATGGGTAATCTCTATTTTAATGCAACATTCTCTCATCAATGATTGTTTTTCATGGTAGTTTTTAGATGTCTTTGATGTCATGGCTGCTATCTCTTATTACAATGCATTGAGCATAAATGCATGCTCACTGCTCTTATGGTTTTCTGTTTCAACCATTGCTAGTATTATGTGACTATGCATGTGTATAATACATTTTGTGCATAATTTACCTATGCTGGGAAAGAGACAAAAGTTCAAATATGACACTATTATATTTCTCAGTGCAAGATTTCCCTCATCATGTAATTATGACTCTTTTTCCTGTTCAATGCTATTCAAAATTTTCCATGGGTAAATTGAAATGCCAGTTTTTCCTGTGTCTAGGAGCACAAAACAGAAATATGAAGAGAAGTTGGGTTATGTATTTATTTAAATTTCAACTTTTCCGACTGAATCTTTAGTCAGACAGCTTGTAAACAATGATATTGCACCAAATTGTTTATATTTGTTGATAACACTAAACTAATCCAAACCTGCTTCAAAACAGCTGTGTAACACTCCAGAATAATCCTGCCTCTTGTCAATTTTGTATTTTCATTGCAAGAGTATTTTCCAAAGCACGTTATCATACTATCATCCAGCAAATAAGGCCCCACACATGCATTCTGTTTATTTTGGGACCACTACCTTCCAAATAGATGCCCCACTCTGTTTTTAAGGGAACAAAGATGGTAAAGCAAGTGTACATAGAAATAGAGCTAAGTGACTCATCTTCAACTTTAGAACCAGTTTTAAGGTATCAAACTCCCACTCTCTCAATCTGATATGGGAGTAACTTTAGAATCAGACTAGTGTACTAGCGATGTAAATAAATTGATTTGCATGTAATCCTTGTAAATGAAAATGTGCCTATCATACTGCTTAGCTGTCAACTCAGATGTTGAAAGATTAGTGTCCTAAATGAACGTATAAACCCAAGTGTTTTTCAATTAAATTTTGTAATATTTTACTACTAACTACCAAATAATAAGAAACCACTAGAATTTATAAATACATTAACTAAACAGACAACAGATGGTATTATTTGTTAGAGGGCTGCAGTTATCTCTTGGGTTTACAAAGCTCCTGTTATTGTTTTGCAGATGTTTTTCATCGTTTTAAGATTTGTCCAACTTCTGGGAAATATTTTTATATGTAAAATAAAGACAGGATAAAAGCATATAACACATATCACATTTATGATAGACAGCACTGATATACAAAATAGATAATTATTAAGTACCAAGTTACTCAATGTTTATAAGAATTTAATACAAACAATTACTTAGGGACCTCTGCTTAGGAAAACACCCTCCACTGATAAGTTACTATTATCTGAAATTTGTAAATTATTAAGCTAAAATTTATCCAGATTTTTTCAGTGTTACTGAGTAATTTTCATATATTAAACAGACAAACAAACAGACATACCCCTGCCCCAGCTCTCCATCTTTAAACAAACCAATGTAGTATCAGCCTATTCTATTTTCAGAAGGCTCATTCTAATGGTCTATCACCAATTCTCCAAAAGCCAAATTAGCAGCATTAATGGGGTCTAACCACTTTCTACTGAATATAAGGGGAATCATTCCATTACTTCCTCTCTTGGTTAGTCCTTACCTTCTTTGTTGAGACAGCAGACTGACATGATTTGTCATTCTTATAAGGAAATGTCACTGCTATCTAGGTGCCTCAGCAGAATAAAATAATAATATGTAGCCTTTGTTATCTTTTGGTCTGAAAATATTTTCCAAATAAGCACAAACATCTATGTACATACATATAGAGAAAATCCACAAAAAAACTTTTCTCCAGGAATAGAATAATGCTTAACATTTTGACATGAAAAGAAAAGACATAACTGAAAATGTGTGTTTAACCTTATTTATGCCTTTGTCTTACCAGTGACCAGACAGCTAGATTCTGATTTTCTCATGCTTAGATAATGCCACTTGAGTCCAGAAAGGATTGTTAGGATTACCTTCTCTTTTGTGAGAACGAGTTTCAGATTCTGAAGTTGAACTGAGTGCTGACACGGGGCTCAATATTGCCTAGTTCTCAAAAGACCATATTAGCCAGTTGAGATTTTTCTGGTTTTATATATGACCAAAATGTTCATTACAGGATATTCAGTCCATGAGGAAGAGCTGTTGTGTATGTTTACAAGCAGGAGTCTACCTCTCTGTATTGGTCTGCATATTGGTTGCTTCATGCATTCACTTGTTTTTATCTTTGATGGCAGTTGTTCTCCCTTTGTTTTGTACAAATTCTTTTTCATAAGAACACTAATACTGAAAATACCTAGAACAGCATTAAATTCATTAACAATTTTATTAATTCAGCTAGTCATCAGGTACAATTCATCAATTGTGCATACCTTTCTGCTCTATTTTTGCTAAATGCATCTTCTCTGGAATTTAAATTATGATGAAAAAGTGGCTGACTAATCTGAATTTCTCAATTTATTCATGTTCAATAAAAAGCTATTCATCAGCTTAAACTCAGCTGTGAGTTCAAATCAAATTTAAACCACCTGGGAGTAAACAAAATTGCTCTTCTTCCCTAGCACGTCAGCTGTGGATAAAAATAACAAGCACATTTCCGAGGAGCTCAAGATACTGAAACCTCTGTTTCCACCAACAGATTTTACTGAAATGATTTAACGATTAGAAAGAAACACCCTGGGTGCATTTTAGATTCAATATTTTGATCCATGATTAAAGAGAACAGAAAGAAAAAATAGTGGTAAAATCTTATTTGGATGTTATAAATAGGCTTTTCTTTTCACTAGTGTCAGTATTAATCAAACATTGATTGCAAGAAAATTTTAGATTATATTGTCACACTTGCTTGACTTTTTCTCAGTATCTTCATCATTTTATATCTTTCTATTTACAGACCATGTCCAAAAACTTTCCACTGGAGAAACAAGACTATTGAAGTTATTGAAGAAACCAGGTGGAGTATGAGGCCTTGGCTATAAAATACACGCTTAAAAATATTGTTTAGCTAGCTAGCTAGCTAGCTAAATTAAATACTGTTTTGCCTGAGTTCTGTTTAATTCTGACAAGACAGTTCTGTTTAAAAGCCCAGCAAAAGGTTCCGGTTAATCTTAAGGGCTCTGGAATCAGTATAGCCAACTGTCAGGACCCTTTTCAGGAGTTAAGCTGCTTATGCTCAAAGTCACCTCTGATACAGTGCAATGCTCTAAACTGGATTCTGGCTGCTGGGAAATTGCTATGTGTGAAGGATGTTGGAGGCACTCCTTCACCACTTGGGATCTGCTTTCAAGCTCAGACCCTTATTCTTGGGCCTTGCCTAAGCAACATTGCAGATGTGCCTGATCATGTGCTCTGTGAATCTGGATGCTGACCTGCTGACTTACCTTTGGACCTACTCCATCATTACAGAATTGACTGGCAACCCCTGGTCTCTTCACTACTGCCATCAGACCTGCTTTGCTCGTCTCATTGGGATGTTGTGGGACTCTGCCCTTGACCTGTCACCAGTTGCTCCTCGCTTGCCTTCCTTTCTGTAGCAGCCATTCTTGCTGCTCACTCACAACAGCTTCTATACTGTAGATCATTAAATTATGATTAATGTATTTTTAAATGAAGTATAGTAATTATGAGATTTCTTTCTGGCATGGAGGGGGAACGTGTGCAGTGAGAGTCATTCCATCTCATCTGTTATAAATAATTGATTTTGTATCCTTCACAATAGGCAATAGGTGATAACTAGAAGCCTACCTCTAAGCTGTTAGCACATGAACTGCTACTAAACATGGATGAACTGCAGAAGACTCTCCTATGTGACCACACTTCTCCTTATATGACCAAGGTGTCATGTAATAACCTTTTTTATCTGGAATGCTGTATCTGGCTCAGAGTTAGAGTTAAATAGCATTTTTCTTTGCTGTGTAGTCATACTCTTTTATCAGAAACACCATACACTGCACTGTATAGTAAAAGATGAACCAACAACTGTGGCAGCTGTAGCCTCTGCCTCAAACAGGGCAATGACTCAAGAAATGAACAGATTGTAATAGGATATACCACTAAGAAGATTATACAAAGGATGGTATGAAATGAAGACTTCCTTTATATTTTTACCTTTTATAAAATCCTCCTGCTTGGAAACTCTTTGAACAAAACATGACACCTGTGATACTAGTGAGATAAAGAGAGATTTCTGATGGTGTTCATATTACTGCAGCTCTTAAGGATCCTAGTGAAGATCTCAAATCAATAATCACTAAGTAAATGCTCAGAGATACAGACTCTTATACCGGAAAAATGAAAGACAGGAAGGGAAAGAGCATCAGAGAAAAATACAGCAACCTGTCATTTAACTATCAGATAAATGGCAGAGCTAGGATCAGAATCCATGTGATGTTAACTACAGCTCATCAAGAATTTAGATAAAATATTTTCTTTCATCCATAAATGCTCAGTGTCACTGAAAATTAAATCTTTTTCAGAAACAGAAGTTTCACAGATAGTGAACTGGAAAAAATCTCTCACAGTTTCATGGTACTATTGTAGTCAAAGAAAGAGAGCCATCTACCCATTGTGGAGAGAGTTTACTCACTAATGCCCTGCTCACTTCTAAGATAGGTTCTTGCTTTTACCCCAGGAGGGAGCAACCTGAATTTTGCTTTCTTATATTTCAGTAGTTGTTTAAGATCTACCATAAGCAAAGATTTTCTGAAATATCACAGTGAGTGATGTTTATGAGAAATTACATAGGCAGATACAGTATATTTTGCTAATTAAAAATGTAACACCAAATGACACAGTAACATTTATTCAAGTTAGTAGTAAGTGCTTCTAGTTGAGTAAATAGCAGGAGCTTTGGAATAGAATCACATCAGTTTATCAATGTAACAAATCAAGTAACAAAAACATGCATGGCATTAATAATGTCTGCATATGTATATATATACATGCATCAGTGTCATTTTAATGACTGAACTTGGAAGAATTTTTAGCATCTAATTTATGCTACACCATTTATTCTGCTTATTTACTTGAGTGTTTTTTTGACAAATTTAAATAGAAACCTAATTATTTATTAACCTCTGTAAATTATCTCACTCATGATCTTAAAAGGAGCCAATTCTTTATGATGTTTAACTCTCCTACACTCAGAAATTCAGAAAAAAATAATTTTAGAAACAGTTTTTTTAAACTGAAGAATAACATTTTTTTGCATCTATTTGCAAAGGAATAGCTAGCACCTGTGTGGTTTTTCATTCGAGTTTGACATAATGTTGAAGTTAAACCTGCTACTTCTATATCTGACTTTGAAGTCAATTAAGTCAACAATAAAAAACTTCTTAGGTTTCTCCTGAATTACTGAAGTTATGGTCATGTGTGCATTTAATATTGAAAAGTGAATTTACTAGACAGCACACACTGTATCAGCATCAACTTTCTTCCTAGTGAAGACCAAACTGAAGAATCACTGTATCATCTATCAGCTATTTTTTGCTCTCGTCTTTGGCTAAGAAGGAAAAATAAAAGGAAAGAAGGTAACGCATTTAGAAACATTTACAGAGAGGTTCAATGATTCACTGGAAGGTATGATTTATTTCCTAGTATAAAGGAACTGAGGGAGCTTCCATGCAAGGAGACTTTTCAAGGACAATGTTAACATACTTCTGGTGGCATTCAGTCTGTTTGATCAAATGGTTACTCCCATGTGACTGCTTGATCTTGAAAATGCTTTTGCTTTGGTCAAATGGCGAGAGGTATTCTCAATTTTGCAGGTAATTTCCTTATGGAGGTTATCTTCAGTTATGTTTCCTCAGTATATCTGTTTTGATAAGTAATGGAGCACTGGAGTTGCAAGAGTTAATGAATGAAATACTGAGTTATCTTCTGGCTACATTTTTTATACATATTAAAAATCCTTTTAGTTTTCTTTACAAGTAGCCCATATGCACTAAGCATGAATTCAAAGGATTTCTTAATGGGTCCCCCTTTTGCCCTGTTTTTTACTCTTTTGTGGAAAAATACTGCCAATTCATATTTGACTTACAGCCTGGTTTATTTTTCGTTTGAATACATCTATTTATAGGTGAAGACATGGCTTGAGAGAACCACTGGGCTGCACAGCATATACCTAGTTTCACAGGCAGGTCTATCCTCTCTTTATCTTCAATGGATAGGACTAAAAATCATTACATTTATGTTTTTGGATTTTATAAATACACCACACTTCAGCAGGTGAGCAGATATGTTTCCCTCAAATCCATCATTCTGAAAATACATCTACCAGTTATGTCAAAACCTAATACTCCAACTTGCATTACATCATGTCCCCAAAATTAGATGTCATAAAGCAGAAATAGCTTGAAATAGAAATGTGGACTTCAGCCATCTTAGTAATAGATACATTAAAAATATAGAATTCATTAAAAATGTATAGTATTGAGAGCTTAAATATTTACAGTAATAAATTTGTCTTGCTCCAATTTTTAATTATTTATCTATGTGTTTTCTGCTTCTGTGGATGAGTATTCATAAAGAACACCAAGTGCAACCATATAATCTTTCTCTCCAATGATAATAGTTATGTATTGATCTCTTTGTGAAATCAAGTTAATACTTTAAGCAAAAGTTTATTTGTTTAAATCACAAAAGCACATCAATATTTCAGTTTATGAACTTCTTAATAGAAATTCATGAGAATATTCTTGTTAAAAAAGTGAAAAAGATAATGCTTCTACTTCTATTATCTCTTCCATTATTTAATGGAAATATGTTACTGTCAGGGAGGAGCAAGCATGGCTGCTCCCTAAAGACAGACAATGGAATAGGTATTTCTGATCTTCAAGCACCTAATCTGAACAAGTCAAGGTGATCAGCAGTGTCATTCTGACTCCTTGTCTCAGAGCAGCAAGGTGGCCTGTGAATATTCTCCTCTGAGAGTAAAAAGTGGGTGTAGATTAAAGTTCTCTTGTTATGTGCTGCACTGCCAAGATAGGTGTCCCTTAACTTCCCTTTCTCCAAAACCTGTCTCTGACTTACAGCCATGAAAGTGCCAAGAGGAAGGCATTCCTTTGGCACACATGAAAAAAAAAGGAATTTGGAGAAAGATTATGAAAGAATCAAGCGAACTGTGGATGTTCACTGCAGACACTGTCAGTTAGGAAACCTTCCAAGCATAACCTTTAAAGGAATACATATTTTTAAGCAGGTGGATTGCTTCCTAATCCTGGCTGTAACATGTACACTGTATGCCTTCTGTCTATACAGTGACAGAGAAAATAAAAAGGAAAAATAAAATTCTACAAATCAATGTGTTGTTAAAGAAAATTTGATTGGGATTGCTATTATATCCAGATGGAGAAATTTCCTTCCATCCCACCCACAGGGAATATATGGTATCATTTGCTGGTTCTAAAAATCTTAAAATCAAAATAGGGTTTTATTTCAGGAAATTTATTAGTTAGGGAAAGTTTTATCTTGCTACCTACTGTCAATTTTAGTGTAGTTGTTTGGAAAAGACAGTGGAATGAAGTATTCTACATATATTGTAATGTCTGTTACTGGTACTGTCACATGTTGTTCCATTTACATCCCGTTGTCTTGGTAGTACAAGTCTATTGTGGCCTACTCATAAGTAATTGTATTTGCTTTTTACCTGCAGTGCATTTGATTACTAAGCTTCTTTTTAGCATCTTTTGTAGATGAAAACATGAATTTTCATCTGAATTTTGTGTTTTGTGTAACTATAAACAGCAGCATGTAAAACCTTCATGCTGGAAAAGTGGGAACTAAAGAATAATAAAAATTATTACTGAATATCACTCCAATGGATACTTTTAAACTAAGAATAAAAATGTCTACTTTCAATAAAATAGGCATGTTTCAACTTAAATTTAAAGGGTAAACTCCCTTAAGCTTCACCAATCTACATCCATAATATATTCAACAGAATATACCCATACAGCTGATCCAATGTTCACTACACAGGCAAAGCACATACTTAATGAAATGACGGGGTTCTTTTATAACACTGCTCACACAGGAAGATTACTTAATTTATTATTTAGCACAGCTCCTGCTGTGATATATTTTAAATATAAGATTGCAATGATCATTCACTGCTGCCTCCGAGGATGCTTCTCTGTTAACTACAATGCATTCTAGTAAGGAGAGATAGTTGATAAAAAGAAAATAAAAGACCTGTTCTTTTTTCCCATGACTGATATGTCTCCAAAAACCTTGAAGTCTTATGTGTGCTTCCACATTCATTCTGCTTTCATTGAATGTTCTAAACTCTTGTTGTGGTTTAGCCCTGGTCTGCAACGAAGCACCACACAGCCACTTGCTCACTCCCCCCACCCCTGTGGGATGGGGGAGAGAATCGGAAGGGCCAAAGTAAGAAAACTCATGGGTTGAGATAAGAACAGTTTAATAATTAAAATAAAACAGCAATAATAATAATAATGATAATAATAATAATAATATAATGAAAAGGAAAATAATGAGTGAGAGAGAGATGAAACCTTGGAAGAAGGGAAAGAGAAAAAAAAAACAAAACCAAAAACAAACAACAAGTGCTGCAACCGCTCACCACCCGCTGACCGACACTGCCAGTCCCCGAGCCGCGATCGCTGCTTCCCTGGCCAACTCCCAGTTAATATACTGGGCATGATGTCACATGATACGGAATACCCTTTGGCCAATTCAGATCAGCTCTCCTGGTTGTATCCCCTCCCCTCCCGGCTTCTTGTGCACCTGGCAGAGCATGGGAAGCTGGAAAAGCCCTTGCCTAGTGTAAGCACTACCTAGCAACAACTGAAACATCAGTGTGTTATCAACGTTATTTTCATACTAAGTCTAAAACACAGCACTATACTAGCTACAGTGAAGAAAATTAACTATCCCAGCTAAAACCATGACAACTCTTTAGATCTCTAAGCTATGCACACACAGAAGTAGTAGAGAAGTATATTTGTTGCATGTTTTTCATCAAATACTTGACTGTGACTTTTGTAAAATAAAGTGTCAATCAAAATAAAGCAGAATACTACCTTTAAGGTATAATGGGCTTTCACACTTAACATGGGTTTATTGTTTACCGTATATTTACCAATAGATACATGCATTTATTGTCTTTTGCACTCTGACTACTGCTATCAGTCCCAGCAATAGACCTTCCTACTTTTCTCTGCCTGTTGGCAGCTTCCTTGCTGTAGTAATAATCCTTTGGTTATTTCATTTGTTGGGCTGTGTCGTGAACCAATCAAGGCATTGATTTGGATTAAGAACAATCTCACAAAAAGAAGGGAGGAAAGGCTAAGCTGCTTCCTCTGACGCTGCTACTGAAAGAAATGCTTTACATGCCTAAATTAATTAACCTGGTTAGTGTCAATTTGATGCACATTTTCTGTTTTCAGTTGAGGACAGCTGAATAAAACAACTGTTGATTCCTGGAATACAGGAGACAGTGAAGACTAGCAGAGTTAATGAACCATGGACAGATAAGCCACTATAAACAGCTTCATTCAGAGGTGAAATGGAAATAAATGTAGAAATGAAAAAGAAAGAAAACATCTTCTGCACAGTAATGTAAAGCACAAAAAGCACATTATTTTTAATAGAACTTTATGATGCCTTTTTATGCTGACTACCAAATCTGTCAAAAGGGCCCATAAAACTAAACTACAAACTGCTTGTTATTTTCCCAACTGCTTCTTGGAGATTAAACTTGTTGCTAACTGCAGTTTTATTGGATATTCCTGTACTGGTGGAAAAAAAAAAATAAACAAAGAATTTTTCTTTGAAGAAAATAAGGAACAGTAATATTATTTTAATGATGTGTCTCCTGGTAATTGTTGCTATTGTTCCTTTCCCAGGGACCGTTGTTTCACGGTTTATTTAAACCCCTCTGAGTAGGTTGCTGCTCAAAGAAGTGGTCTTGGCCTATGTTGCCCTGTGCCCTAGTTATTTGTTACCTTTTCTGCCTTAGTTGCTGTGCAGCAAGTTTATCTGACTGAAACCTTCTTTTGTTGTTGTTGCTATTGCCAGCAGCAGGGCCATAGTTTGAATGTGGAGTGGAACTGTAAACACAGAGTAGTAGCTTCAACTGTTCTTTGTAAGAGCTTCCAGGGCTAGAACAGCTAAAACTCAAACCTCAAAATCTGCATGAAATTACACTTCATATATATATATATATATATACACACACACATATACATGTATGTTTTCTATGCAGATGGTTACATACATGTAGATTTGTAGAAGTATACCTATTCAGCTTAGACTATATGAAAGAAATTTAAGCTTTTCTCAGTATTTACCAAATTTTATAGTATAAGTAATCCAGAGGCACAACCTTTTAAACATCAAAACTTAATGATTAACAGATCTAAAGGAAGAGATAAATTACAGTATGATTGTATATAACTTGGACCAATATGAAATTCCATCAAACAAACAAAAGCTAAAAAAGATGAAAAGCTTCAAGGGTTCAAAGCTTGAGAAGTGTTTAGCATAAGTAATGTTTTTTATACATTGCCCTAAATCTTAAAAACCAGTGAGAATATCTTAATCTGTGGACAATCAGGGAGGTTGAAACCAACCAATCTGAAAGTCATCTTCTGTATATTAAATGTGAAGTTAGGGGACATACTCTGAGATTTCCAGTTTTATTTCTTTTTCCTGAAAGTTTCCTCTTTTTATCTTCTGCTTGCATTTAACTTTGGTATTCCCCATTCTGCTCAAGATGGAATTCTAAATGACTGAAGATACTTCTGGAATATTCTTAATTAAAATTTAAGACATATGAAATACACTGTTTTACTGTTCCACACCTCAGCTGATACAGAAAAAAAACCCGTATTTGCTCTATAATTTTTTCAGTTTTTCACATCAAGTAACCCACACTACTTGTGTCTCATCATCTCAAATATCTCCAGCTATTTTCTCATCTTTACAAGTGTGGTACAATAGTCAGCCAATGCTCTTGAAGCATCTGTCATTTTAAGTCTTACTTTTGTGTATTTCCGAAACAGAGTGATGAAGTCACATTTAATATTTTATGTCTTGTTACTGAGATACAAAAGATACAATGTAAATTCAGCAGAGTACTCAAAGAAATACTACCAGTGAATCCATATTTATGAAATTTTGTAGTAGAATATTAATCGGAGGCACAAAGTTGTAGATGAGTAGTTGGGATTTTACTCCATTTACAGTAAACATCTACAGTATTGTTGGGCATTGTTTCTTTGATGTCTGTTGTAAATTGTCACTTCCTGACCATTCATACTTCCACCACCTCAAGCTAGATTAATAACTATTATTCTAACTAACCAACTTATTAACCTAACTAACCAACCCAGTGTCTCAAACTAACAACCACTACCCCATGTATGCACCATTTTAGAAATGCTGTACAAGCTTTTCCACAGCTTTTCAGATATAACAGCTGCTGCTTAACAAGTTATCAAGCAGCGTTTAACACAGAATGATTAGATTCTTAATAGAGTCAGATTAAAAAAGTAATAATTAATGTCTAAATATGAGATAGAATTTACAAGGGCCACACATTGTGTAGCATCTGTGACTTTCTTAGGCAGAAGAGAATGCATTAGTGTCAGTCAGACAATTTCAATTTCAGATTCACAGCTGGAATTCTAAAAACAAAATTTAATCAGACTTATATGTATATGTGTATGCACTCATGTGCATATGTATGCCTAAGTTTTCACATATATATTCATACAATGGGATTGTAAAACATAAGTTTGTATCTATAAACAATCTTATAAAAAATTACTTTGAAATAATATGTCAACCTAAACTACATTCTGTAATGACATCCTTGATTTTATCTTAAGGAAAAGCAGAATGTATTTACATGATAACAAAAAGTTATTTACAAGTACTTTCAACATACCAGAAACTTACAAGCAGCGTTATTATCCACAAGAGATTTCAGAACAGATATATACCAATCTCTGCTTTATGGCATCATGTCATCAAAATAAAGTGTAGTTATTGTCTCTTATGAGAAAAGCTAAACCAGAATTAAACATTTCCATACCAACATGGCAACTAGTGGTCTTTGGTGGGTTTGGGAGATAATAATGGGTAGGTTTGAACAATAGTAATGAACTAGGGTTTGGTCTTCTTTACCTTAAAAGTAACAGTTAAGCCATAACTATTCCGTGAAATGTAGTCATGCATATAAGGTGGCTTTGTAAGAGAGCAGAAATCATTTAACTACAGCTGTGGACTAGACTAAATTACAGCAGGACACATCAACCATGGTTTCTGCTTGATATCTTGAGTAGGTAGAGTTGAAAGGAGATTCTAATCGTTCAGTATCATTAAAGACATGCAAACTAAGACAACAGAGCAAATGTGGAGTGATATTCTCTCTAGCACTGATTGTTCTGACAATCAGGTGTCTGTTACCAGTCTGTAATTCACTCAGAGGACTTTTAACTTTCATTTTCAGGTTACTGCATTACTACTGTCAGGTCAGCTTGAGTCAGGTCAGCTCAGGAAAATACTAGTGGAGGGAAGACCTTACTGCTCTCTACAACTACCTGAAAGAAGGTTGTAGTGAGGTGGGTGACAGTCTCTTTGCCCAAGAAACAAGTGATAGGATGAGAGGAAATGGCCTCAAGTTGTGCCAGGGCAAGTTTAGATTGGATATTAGAAAAAATGTCAAGGGTTGTCAAGCATTGGAACAGGCTGCCCAGGGAGTGGTTGAGTCACCATCCCTGGAGGTGTTTAAAAGATGTGTAGATGTGGTGCTTAGGGACACAGTTGAGTGATGGACTTGGCAGTGTGAGGTTAAAGGTTGGACTTGTTGATCTTAAGGGTCTTTTATAACCTAAATGATTCTATGATTCTATGATCCTTGAAAAACAGGAAGTTTCCCACTTACACAGGAAAAATACTAAAAAGATAAATACAGAAAAAAGTTGGGTAAAAAACCTGGGTAGTTGAGATAGATAAAAATAAGCAGAGATAACATTTCTGAAGAGGAATAAATTAGATAATAATGCTATGCTACAAGATTTATATACCTAGAAAACTTGTCTTCTGAAACCTCTCAGCAGTTAAGGAACCTAGCTAGGTTATTTCTTGAAAGAGCAGCATTTTTCATGAAGAGTGATGGGGTTATCTCAAAATGCCATTTACTTTTCCCTCTGCTTTATAACTGAACTTCAGAAAAAATCAGCTACGTGGTTAGTTACTGCATTACTTTATGATTAATTGTGCACTGTGCAATTAGAGCACCTTAAGGACACTTTCTGTGTATTTTACATAACAAAAATGTTCAAATTGTATTTCTATTATTTTTCCCTTAATTTACATACATAAACCAGATTTTGACACTTCTGTTCAAACTTAGCAGTGACCAACTGATATTCTTATAGAATACGGTACAATAAACAAGAGAAAGAAGACTTCAATAAAGTTTGCAGTACATATTTAAGATTCTTCCTGCGCTCCATTTGCTTTATTCTATTTTGATTCTTCATAACGTTTTAATAAAATATCAAAAGAATTTCTAAGGAAGCACAGAAAAGATCTGATCACATTACTATAACACTTGTAATTTGGTTTAACAGGAAGTGAACCGTGTGTAGATGAAAATCAAGGTCATTCGTACACAGAACATCTATCATCTAACAGCTTACACCGGTAAACCAAGTTAATGCTAACACACACCAGATTTCTTTATTCTTTTTTTTTAATATTGTTTCTCCAGAAAAGCAGATTTTCAGTTTATAAATAACACCTTAGTTCAAAATCACCAAGTGCCATAAAAGCACAAATAGGAACTGCTGAACTGCTAGATCATTAATTATTCTACAAAAATGTGACTTCTTTAAATATAAGATCATCAAGATATGCAGAATTGATTTATCAGGAAAATTTGTTTTCTGGGGAAGGTGAGGGGTTTAATAAGGGATAAGATTTTAAGATGACTTTAATTAATGCAATTATATAATTACCCCTTAACCATCAGCCATGGAAATTAAAACTCACACATATTAGCATCCTTCATAAAGCAAGAAAACAAGATAGGACAAGGGAAATAAGAAATGCTAATACATTTTCATAATAGGTAACCTTATCAAGTTTATGTACCTGTTCAAAAAGGAGTACTCTTGCAGTGTATAAGTTCAGAAGACATGCTGACCATGCAACAGGCTCACAGAACTATTAGCCAGATCTTGTAATGGTGACCAGGTTCCCAGAACTATTAGCCAGATCTTCAATGGTGACAGACATTCTGAAGACTTTTTCAGGCTACCTTACAATTGTCCTCCTGATAAGTCTGTGTCCAAGGTTTGGCTAGAAGTTAAAAAGTTGTTGCAGCATAAGCTGCAACAAGATACCATAGGTTTCTGTAGTTTTGTGAATATGCATGAAAATTGATTGATGATGTTGCAACTAGGCCAATTTCTGGTACAATGTGTGACATGAAGTGTGGGTTTAAAATTCCTTGAGGCAAAAATGGATATCACAGCCTGACTCTTATTTCTTTCAAGACAATATATCAGTCATGAGATTACCAGGTAGAGGTATTGTAACAACATTATTCTCAACCAAATTCTCCACAGGGACTGGCTCAGATTATGTTCCTGGAAGGCAGCTGGCAGATTAAGCTCTAGGAGTGGAACAGATGAGGAAATATTTACTTTGACAGTTTTTATGAGATTTGGGTATAAAGTAAATGTCCATGTGCTCAGTGCAGATGCAGATGCAGTATTGTGCAGAAACACTTGTGCACATGCTTAGCATGAAACATTTAGGAAATGTATGGAGTCCATTTGCAAAACTCAGGTGCTATGGCTTTTAAAAATATGCAGGTCTCATTTGCAGCTCAGTAGGAGTTTTGAGGATTTAGATTTTGTATTTGGGCTTCTGTGTGGTCAGTGGGACTGAATTTCTGTGTATCTAATACAGAAAGTCAGATTCACATGTATCCAAGTCGGAAGTTACCAAGCTACATCTTGTTAGGTGAATCAGCAGCAGTCAGTTTGAATGTGTATAGAGTTTATCAATGTTTGACAATGACAACTCCTCTATTTTAAAGTAACATTTTTCTGACTATCTATCAAATGCAAGGAAAGTAACTTTTACCAGAAAAGTATATACTTCTATAGGGACCTGATGTCAAATGCCTAAACCACTGTTAAGAGACTTGCCATGAACTTCCAGACCATGGACATGTACTATTACAGATGATCAAGAGGCGTAGCACTATTTTTACAATGCCTTATAAATAATTAAAAAAAAAAAAAAAACAAAAAACAACCCAACAAAAAACCCCAAAAAACGAAAAAAAAAGGCCCATTCTATCAGGAAAACAGAACACAGAGATTTAATACTTTTGTCTGGAATTTTACAGCCAGTATATAGTTGAATTATCATATTATTTAGAACACTCAAGCCTTTTTTCTAACAAGACAAATGTGCTCTGATTTCTGAGTTATTAAATAAAAAGAACAAAAATAATGTTTCATATTTGTAAAGATTAAAAAGATTAAAACAGATGCATATTAAATACCACTCACACATAAAATCAGTCCACTGTGAAAGACTCTCCAGTGCACATTGTAGGCTAAATTTGTCATGAACCCTAAACTAGTTTCTCTGCTGTAGCACAGCCCATTCCCAGCTGAGTCAAAATATGATTTCTCAGTTGAACTGGCATTTCTTTTTTATTACTTGATTAATTTCACAAATAGTTTATCAAGCTTTATTTTCATTACATTTAATACGGATTTTATTGAAAGAATGTGGGTTTGTTTCCTTTATAAAAGAACACTACAGCATTTACTTGACCTTTTACTTGGTAACTGCAGTATGTATAATGATTATCTGTTGGAGAAAAAGGCACCTATTGGCTGGTATATATTATTCCTCAGCAGCTTACTAGTTCATAGGTCAAAACAGTAACATTACAGGGTTTACCCTTGAAGTTAGTGGCATTTTGGTTATGAGAAAGAAACTTTGCAGTGAATATTTCAGGTATCTCTCAGACTTGGAGTATATGCAGTGTGATAATTGCTATTCATTGTAAAGTATTTTTAGAAATATTGTTTCATTGTGGAACAGAAAATACCTTATTCCACAGCGTAGTAGTGTGTAGAAATGTCAGGTTTATTGATGCTGATCTTTATAAAACACATTTTTACATTATAGATAATTATATTTTTTTTTTAATAACTTAAGTTCTGGAACAGTGGCACATTTAAAGGCTCACACTTCAGAGAACAATTGGCCACAAGAGTGAAATTCCCAGCTCTCTTATAGCAGAATAAAATCCACTGTTCTGAAATATGATGAAATAGAAGATCTGCGATATTGCTGAATTAATTTAAGCAAATCTTCAAAACGGTCTATAATTGATTTACTTCTACATCTCTTTTTAAACTGGAGTTCAAAACTATGTAAAGATATTCTAAGTACACTGTATTTTTCCATAAACTATCAAAAAGGCTAACAAAAATTTCTTTCCTAAAGAAGGTGACAAATGCACATTATGCAATGGCCATTTGTAGGGGCAAGGTTTAAATTAGGTTAAATTGCCATGAAATGTGTAACTCGTTGCTGGTTTAATCTCTTCTGAATATGAGAGTACCAATTCTGCAGTAATTCTGACATATGCTTTACCTATACATCATTTAAGTCCAACAATTCCTGTTCATGGGACAGGCTTCAGAGATACTTTTCTCTTTTCACTCAATTTTAAATCCAAAGGGTCCGGTGTTTTAAAAGTAGTCAGAAGGCTAGAAATTTTGGTCAGAAGGAATTTCAGTTTCAGTAAGAAAAATGAAGTCTGCTCTCTTATTGCAATGAAGACTGTGCCTAGTTTAACCCATACCAGACTGCTAGTATGTGATTTGCACTGCAAAAAGAGGGGAGGGAAATTATACTTTAGTTTCAGTTATGCTAGTGATTTCTAGATTTTGTTTGATGCTTATAAAAGGCAAACATTTCTGCTTAATGTGAAACTCCTCTTCCAAAGTACAGGCAATCAAATGAAATCAGACTTCAAAATCAGCAGTGATCCATAATTAATTATTACCTGTTGTAAGTTTCAAAAATCATCATAAGCTTAAAGGAAAATTTAGCCTGTAATGGAAAATTGATTTTTCTTTTTTTTTTTTTTTTTTTTAATAATGGTTAAAAGGAGCTTCCCAGTTTGTACAGGTGGAGTTGAATTAGTTAGCAAAATTTAAAGAAGGCTATGAAAGATATATTACTGTTACAAGCACACGCTTAGGCCAAAACAGAATTTATTTTTTGTTCCTACCTCTTATGGGTTTTGTATGTACTGCTTAATGTAATAATAATTTAATTTATCTTCCATTATGCTCAGAGGCCGAGGTTTTTACCCAGTTAGACAAAAAAATACTAGAAGTGAATTCTGCCAAAAGAAAAAGGAAGTATTGTGGTGTCATTTTTGCTTCTTCCTTTTACTTGCCTTTAATAATTAAAAGTATTGAAGATTGTTAGTCTTGCAGGCACTTCTACTGAAGTCAGTTGATTGTTTAACAAAAAAAGAGAAAGATGATGCATATCTGAAATGTGAATCTGTCAGTGTTTGTTCAACATATTACTACTAAAAAGGATGAAAACCTGCAACTTTTCAATGAGGATTTTATTTAGGAATATAAATTTGTTGAGCTTGTACCTCTATCACTACATTTTGTTGTAATTGTTATATGTTCACAGATGGTATTCAGCTGAATACAAAACTTGGGAACATTTTGGTAGTCCAAATATTACTTAATAAGCAGATCTCATTAGTTAAAACTCTGGTAGCTGGCATTCAAACACAACACATTTTGAATGGATCTTTTAATTGGATTTTAAATTCATCATTGATTAAGCTGGAGGGCATCATCTGATCTAACATTTTAATCATACATTATTTCAATTAAATGGAAATTCAAGACACAGAAGTTATAATGTTAACAATTATAAAGTGTGGGGTGGGGGTGAGTTGGAGGGGATCCAGAAAGCACGTAAGACCTTTACAGGAGTCTAAGTATAGACTTATACATACATATATATGTCATACACAGACACAGACACACATACACAGACACAGACACACATACACACACACAAATAAAGACAGATCAATATGAGGAGTCAAACAATTCAGCAGGAGCTAAGAAAAGGCAGTTTTTTTTCCAAGGAAGGTAAGAGGTTTAACTGTGAGTATCAACAAGGCTATAGAGGATGGTTAAAAAAGATATTTAGTAGGTATTTCAGACTAATGGTACCTGAGAGACAGAGAGTTGCAGCAACAACACAGCAGCAGATTGAAAAGCGTGAGGAGTTCAAGAGGGAGTTAAGGTAACAGAGGATGAAAGAAACAATGATTGCTTGAGGAGGTGGGTTGGAAGGAGTTCAGAGAACAACTGATACCTGAAGGATTAGCATTACGAGCATTGTGGTGCGGTGAGAGTGGCAGGATACCATTGGAGAGACTAGAGAGAAGGATAAGAAATGACTTCACATAGGACACACAGAGGAAATTCAGGCATACAGGCTACAGAACAAAGAAAACCTTTGCTACAAATAAATCATCTTTTTGAACTTCTTTGTTTACTTCTTGGGTGTTTTGTTTGTTTGCTTTTAACAAGACAACTGTTCTCGAAAGTGACAACGTCCCTTTTGTCAGGCTACCTGGATAGAGGCTAATCTCCCCAGACACATAGGAGTGGATGAGCAATGCTGGCAGCAGAGGGAGGACTGGACACAATACATGATCCCCAGTCATACACCCAGAGCCAGAGCAGCCTCTGGCCTGGTGTCCCAGGTGATCCCAGGAGGCTGAGCAGCCCCACTGGCCAGCCTGGGACCCCCCCAGGACCATGCCCCTGCACTGGCAGGACTGTGGCCAAGGATGGTGTATAGATATATACACACCATCCTATATATATATATATATATATATATATATATATATATATATTTATATATATTTTTTTATATATATATACACACACACAATATATATATATATAATTATGTGTTTATACATTTTCCACTAATGGCCTTTCATTCTAACAGAGCTTACTGACTGATCCAAATTATGTAAATTGCTTCATGGTAATTGTCTAGGACTCTTGCCTTGAGTGATAACTTAGGAACTAAACAGCAACTAACAACTGTTTCCATCCGAATAATATCAATCTAACAGCTCAAGAGGCTTATCCTAAAAAGATGCTGAGACAGTTGATGCTGATTTCACATTAAGTTCTCAGAATTTTAGCAGCAACATTTCACAGGGTTTTTTCTGAAATGTGAAAGGCCCGGCAAGCCCACCAAAGAGTTTCCCTTCTGCTTGCCCACCACGTGAGGACTGCCAAAATTCTTCATGCTGGAGCGAGCCACTGAACTAACCGCCGACAATTCTCTACCAAACAAATGGAAAACATCTCACAGATTAAACTACTGAGTTGTATTTGCAAAGGGACAAGGGCTGGGCTTGTGAACTTGCTGAATTTCTGAGACAAATAACCAAGGCCAAGCTAATACTGAGAAGAGTAACATTAAATTACATTTCTATGGCCATGAAGAAACCCAACCAATTCTATATATGTTCTTTGTATATATTGTGTATACACACACATTATAATTTTACTTTTATATCTACCTATATCTAGCATTGCTATTTATTATAAATGTTATATATAAAATACATATCTTTATATATACATATGATTATGTATGTACATAAACAAATATTCTTGGCTAGTAACACTCATGTGCTTTGCTCTCCTTACACTCCTTACACTCATCTGTCATAGAATTTCTCAATAGTAAGGTGTTAAATGAAGAGAATTTTAAAAAAGAGGATAATTGGAAAGCTGAGAGATCAATACTTGGCATCAAGAGATAACTCTAGTGTCTCAGTAAATCTACCAGGAAGTAGCTTTGCAGGTGGACAGGATTCTACCATAAAAATGTCTTTTTCATCAGATTACTTAAAGATAGGGAAAATGAACACTAGCCCATTACTGAAAGTTATTTGTGAAAATAATAATATCAATTATCATTTTAAAGTCACACCTGAAATATGTAAGGTAGGTGGAGCTTTAGTGACATAAGCTTTTAACATAAATACTTTTAAAAAATCTTCAGAAAAGAAAAAGGCCTTTTGGAGTGCAATACGGACACAGAGAAACGAGAGAAGACCATGCATTATTTTTTCAAGTAAATTAACATTACTGAATTTTACTTCCAACATGAGGATCAAAAACTGTTTCCACATGTTTCTATTAATTTTCAGTCTGAATACTCAAATCGTCATGAAATACTAGGATCCTGACCTATCAAAGTTTGAAAATTCCGGCTCTTATTTTTTTACTCTTTTTTCAATAAACAGACCGCCTTTATCAAACTGAATATTTACCATCACAATTTAAACCAGAACCTGTGTCATTCTAATCTCTTGCTGAAATATTTTAACAAGGTGACACAGACACATTTATTCCATATGGATTTTAAAAAAAAAAAAGTCTAGAGACTCTAGAAAAAAAATGGACATGAAAAATATTTAAAAATAAGTGGCCAAAATCCACTGCCTCTGGAGTGCTTTTTCCTGTTCATGCTAGCAGAGTGATGAAATAAAATATGAAGCTGGTTAATCTGGTTACTGGGTGATCTGCCTAACTTCAGGGAATTATCATAATTTGGAAAAAGAAATAGCAAAGAATTCTAAGAGGGGGGAGATACAGATGTAGCAAAGACCTGAGGTATGTTGGATGAAGGAAATTGATTGACATAGTAGAATTCAATATGTAATATAGCCAGATGATTACATTAAAAATTCCAGGTTGTGTGGTCCACAGGAACTGACAGAGCACTCATACAGTAGCCTTTTTTATCTTAGTTGTCAGTGTAGTCTTGACCAATAGGTTTTTGGTATATCTTTAGTGGACTGCAGTACCTTCTGAAATCTCAATAACTGACTGGTTGTCAATCATTAAAAGCTAAACATTTGCCTTAACTGTGTATATTACAAACCACTGCTGTATAACAATACTGAAAAAAACCCTCAAGCATCAAATATAATTTCAAAACCCTGATACAGTTTGCTTCCTAAATATGCCATCCTAGCTTCCAAATAAAAGATAAAATAACATCCATAGCATTAAAAAAAACAGTAGGCTTATGTAGCAATGTAAACATAACTTGTGGATAAGTTAATTTTATATCTGGGTTATTTATTAAGACATAAAAACTTGGTTTCATTTTAAGAAATAGATGCCTGCAACTGGAACTTTTTAGACAGCATGTTATTAATTTGACTGATAGTTCACTCAGGTACTTCAGGATTTTTTGTATTATACATATTCAACTTACTATGGAGTAGTTCATACTTGTTCAAAGGCCTTAAGAAGGGGAAAAAGCCCTGTCAATTTTATTATTTCCTTCATATCTAAAGAAATTGTGACCAGCATAAAAATAAAACTAATTTCCACCATTTCTGAAAAATATCTGCTAGTGAAATCTTCACTTTTTCCCAAGCATAACAGCTTTCTGTACCCAAAGATTATATAAACTGAACTTGATTGTAATTCTAGCTCTCAGGGGAACCTGCTTGCTATTTGGCAGCTCTTTGATTTGTGATTCTTTGATTTGGTAGCCTCTTATCTGTTTCAAAATTCACACTCTCTTTCCCTTCCTTAACAACAAATATTTTATCTCAATGGCAGGCCATGCTGAAAATGAAAATAAAATAACTGAAAAAGTGTATATTTTGTTCCTCCTAATTTTTTCCCGTAGCACTTCAATGCCCATTTTGATTTCAGATGGTTAGTACTCAGGTAACATCAGTCTATATGCTTTTGGCACATCATAGTATTATACAATTTGGTACTTACAGTTGTCCCACTATAGATATTTCTGAACTTTCCATGTGATTTCTGCATTGTTTCCTAAGGGTATGTAGATAGCAGGATTGAATGTTACACCTTGGACGCTTAGCAATGTTATTGGTTTGCTGGATATCTTGTAAAACATGCTCAGGTATCAGACGGGATGCAAATAAAACACCTAATTTTCTTTTTTTCTCTCTCTCAGTTGCAAACTTTAGGGAAGTGCTACCATCCATACACACTTTTTACTATCTTCTCATGTCAGTCAGAACAAAAAGCCTATTTGCACCTAAATGAATTTTTCCAAAATGTTCCCTTATCACAGCAGCAAGAACAATTAATGCAACTGAATGATTTAGTCCTTGCTGTCACGGAGTGGGGAGGGTAATAGGTGGTCCTTGCAGAAGAGCCAGATTTTTTTTTTACTCTTTTTTTGCCTATGGTTTTTTTTTTTTATTTTTTTTTTATTTTTTTTTTATTAACAGCAATGCAGTCTGCTAAAAATCCTCACCCCATTTCATGGAAGTTAGCAAGAAGCTTGTGCACATCAGCTATTCCAAAACTAATAATAGACCTGGAAAAGAATTTAACAAGGAAACAAAAAAGTGAGGATTGTTACATTCTGCTGTCCGTCTTAGGAGCCATCTACTTCTCAGCAACTCATTTCTGTGACAGAAGTTCTTCAACACAGACACGACGTTTTATTGAAGGAGAAAACACCCTCATTTTCTTTTCTCCTCCTTTCACTCCCTACATCACAATATCCAAACTTAAAATCTAGATACAAACTTAAATTAATTTTAAAGTAAGGTAAGAATGAGCTTTTTGTGTTTGAACCCATTGTTTCCCAACTACTTATCTTCTTATGCACATCATGCAAATCATTATTCTCATTTTCCCTAACAATGTGGTCATATAAGAATTGCTTTTGATATGTAGTGAATCGATATGAAATTCCTAGCAATGACTCCAGAAGCAAAAACTATGCTTCTGGTATAGTAGTATAACAGAATGGTTTTGCTAATTCATTTATTAAACAGGGAAGATCAGGAAATAGATGATTTCTGTGGCATTTTGAAAACAAGTATTCTACCTCTTGCTGCTTCAAACTTGATTCCATAAATCTCAGGAAAAAAAAACCCTGAATCTTAACATGATATTACAGCTTCAAGGCCAAAAAAAACCCCACCAAAAAACCCCATCAAAAAAACCACCCAGATTTCTAAAGGCCAAGCTTTCAACAATATTAAAAATAGTTTTGGAAGTGTTAATATGTTATACTTCCACCTTTAATTAGTTAAGAATGGATTAATGCTAGGGTAATAGCACACTCCATTGCTAGAGAAATCTTAAAATCACAAATTCTATAATTTCTTCCGGGGAGGAGACCATTAGAAATACAGTACAAAATTTTTGTTACTGAACATTATGATTCTTGGTAACACTGATAAATTTAAACTAATAACAGAAAACTATCACGATTGAACTTATGCTGGAAATTACCATGTATATGTGGGTGAAATATACATGGCATGGAACAGGCACCCATGCAATAAAGCTTTAACATACTGATAAGAAAGAAATGGGAGACTATCACAAGTATCTGTATAATCATCAGGGTGAGGTCCTGGTTATTGACCATTTTCCTTGGTAAATGTTATATTATTAATGTTCTTTGCTTGCATCCACACACCTACAGAGCAGATATATGCATAAATAGACTCTCAGTAGTTACTAACCATGAGCTTAAATATAAATCCATGGTGTCAGATTTCATGCTCCTTAATAGCCAGAAACCAATTATGCATACATCATGCTTCTGAAGAGAAATAAATTAGCTTGTAAAATGTTATGAATTATGTCAGAATAGTTGTAAAGGTAACATGCACATATTTTTATTTTTTGATCTGCTGGAATACCATAAAATACCTTCCACAACAGTAGAGCTTTCCATTAACACAGCTGATCTGTCTACATATTTAAACCATGAAACCATATCTTTTATTTCTTGAACAGAGCTCTACCTTTCAATGTATCTGTATTTTTCATATTCACAGTAATAAATTTCTCAAGTGAGGGAGGAAGCATCATGTCATAGATAGAAAAAATCAAACAGTCATTTTATTTTGTATCTTGTGTAAATACAAGAATGAAACAGATGCTTATTAATTAAGTGTAGGAAGGTGACGACAAGGCACAATGGCCCATCGCACCAGCTGTGAAGACTGCACATGGCTTTTTTTCCCCCCCATCAGTCCATTTTCATATTATCGAGCAAACATTCCAAGCATCAGAAAAGGTGTCAAAAGATAATGATAGTGAGAAGTAAGAATTCATCATTGCTGAAGCTTCAAATACTTTTACCTGTTTTACATTGCAATCACACCTCTAGGTGAGAGAGGAAGAAAGAAATTTAAGAAGTTTTATAGCTATTCCAGTAACCTTATATCAGTCCTCATTTTGCAGACACTGAATCACTAAGAGTTTTATGGACTTGCATTGCAAACAGCATGCCACCATGATAGACAGCATAGTTTTAAGTTTGAAGGACCCATGTACTGTCTCCACAAAATAGCCATAGTAGAAGTGAGCATTTTAAAATTTAGATAGGGTGAAAACCAAAAATATCAAAAAAAGAAAACATCTCCATCAGCTTGAGTAAGTTTGTTTCCTTCTCTCCTCCATTACGAAGTGAATGTACACTTTGGTCAAACATACTGTGATTTTAGGAAATCATGAAAGTAGTATGAGCCAGATGCAGTCATTAAAGAGAGAAAAGGAAAAAAAAAAAAAAAAAGCTAATTCTGTCTAAAACTTGAAGTAGAACAAGTACTGTAAAGCAAGCAGTTACAGGCTCTGTTACACTTCAAGATTTTGAAGCCTGGCACATGCAACACCTTTTGGCAAGTCTAGTCTCATCATTCTATTGACTATAATTGTTACAGAAATCAAAAAAAGGTAAGACAATACTCGACCATTACAGGAAAAGATTATATGTATCGTCAGAGTCAGGTACTTAGAACATTTTTTTAAAGACTATTCCTATTATTATCTGATTATTTTTGTGAAGACAGTATGCTATATAGGGTTCATTGACACTTTCCCTTCCAGAACCTTTCGGACATTAAATGCTCTTCATCAGGAAGATGGCTTTATAGAAACATTTCCATTAACTGCAATTAAAATTAAGGTTGCATAGCAGAGCAAAACTAGATTGAATTACTTCTAAAAATTCCTTCTGCAACTAGTACTACCACAAAATATCCTATTAAGTATGAAAACTTTTAATAAAAGTACATGAATAATATCACAAAATGTCTTATGTAGTATTACCTAATTTACTACTTAGCTCAGTTGCTTAGCTATTTTTTTTTTCAGAAATTTTAAAAGGCTTATTAAGCTAGCTTTGTGTAATTTTATTGGGTTTGGACATTTAACCAAATGAGCTTGAATTCCATTTTACATGCACAATGGAATTTGCTTTAACTGCCACTCTCTAAAGAAAATAAAAATTCTAATTAAGTAATCATTTTGATTAGTAGAGACTCCTAAATGTACATAGGCTTTTGGCATGCAATTATTATTTAT
The DNA here is from genome assembly GCA_031468815.1 of Morus bassanus. Classification (NCBI taxonomy): domain Eukaryota; kingdom Metazoa; phylum Chordata; class Aves; order Suliformes; family Sulidae; genus Morus; species Morus bassanus. The sequence continues at coordinate 53,805,894 of CM062600.1, read as the reverse complement.
GCAATTCTTTAGAAGTAAGCACAGTGTGTATTAAGTAGAAAAGGCTAACATTTTCTTTCTCAGTAAAAGGTCAATTAACACACCTCCAAACATGCATTTTCAGCTTCTCTGAAACTGTATTTGCAAATTCAGATCAATGGGCCAAACAAGTTTATTAAAAGTAGATTTGGTAAGAAGCAGTCGAAGGGCAGTCCCTTTTTTAGCTTGGTACTTGATATGTACCCATTTTGTACATGACAGACTTAGATTCAGTTATCTTCCTTGATTATTGTCACCACACCTACAACGTCTACTGTCTAGGAAAGTATTTACCCTTCAGGTATCTTTGAGGGTCACTGCTACGAATTGATCACACCAATTTAAACAAGTGATCTAGTATTTGCTTGTATGGGGACTGAAACTAAGGTTTTCCAAGTTAATCATCTCAGGTAAATAACTTACTAACCATGTTACTGAACTATACAAAATCATTAAAGAAAATAAATATTCAGTGCAACCATCTTCAACAGTTGTATGGAGTGAGACTATGCTCAAAATGCCCAGGTTGATGTCACACTGAAGTGACAAAATCTGATTTTCCCATCCTCTTGCCACAAAGCTTTAACATATTTTGTGATGGAGTATTTTTAGTTTTTTCAGTTCAGTAAGCTTTATTTTGCATAAAATATTTATTGATGTAGACTAGAAATGCATGAAATCATAAGTTTAAGAGTATGGCTTCTCAAAATATCCAGTAAGATGTTCTCCTTAGTTGTAGGTTCAAACCACCTGAAGTAGAGGAAGATCTCACTGTTTTCTTTGGGAAAGAGGTGGAGGAGCATAAAACATCCACATACAGATACGAAAAACAGGGAAGAAACTTCTATTTCTGCTCCCCTTGTTGAAGGGCTCTCAGACCTCACCACCATGACCTCCATGGCTAAGAACATTCAGGCTCTATAGCCTTCCCTGCAAGATGAATCACATCAGATCTGTGGCACTAAATATGCACAGCTAATTCAGAATAAAATTCTTAAGAGATGATCGTTGTGCGTATGTAGCACTAAGGATTGAAACTGGCCTGAAACTGGGCAGTGTTAACCACTCCCTTCACAGTAACATCTCATTGCCAGATTTACATATATAGATAACATATACATAAATACACTAACATATACAGATCATAGAATCATAGAATGTCCTGAGTTGGAAGGGATGCACAAGGATCATTGAGTCCAACTCATTTCACTGCACTGGACAAGGCCAAATTCACACCATGTCTCTGAAGGCATTGTCCAAGTGCTTCTTGAATGTCATCAGGCTTGGCACCATGACTACCTCCCTGGGGAGCCTGTTCCAGTGCTCCACCACCCTCTGGGTGAAGAACCTTTTCCTAATATCCAACTGAAACCTCCCCTGGCACATCTTCCTGCCATTCCCTCGGGTTCTATCATTGGTCACCAGAGAGAAGAGATCAGCACCTGCCACTCCTCTTCCCCTTGTGAGGATGCTGTAGACCATGATGAGGTAACCCCTTAGTCTCCTCTAGGCTGAACAAACCAAGTGACTTTAGCTGCTCCTCATACGGCTTCTCCTCTAAACCCTTCACCAGCTTTGTGGCCCTCCTCTGGACACTCTCTAGTAGCTTTGTACCCTTGATGTACTGTGGCACCCACAACTGCACACAGTACTCAAGGTGAGGCCGCACCAGATGTATACATACACATTTCCATATACACATACATACACATATATACACACATATATGTATATAACTGTGCATATATGTATATATATTCAGTTCCAATGAGAGATAAATAAAAAAAAAATTGTTTCCAGTTCATCTGTTGGGATGGACTTTTAAATATATTGACCTTAGCTAGCAACAAAGAATATGGTAATAGTCTGTCCATATCTTTGCTCATATAGAAACTTTTGCATATCACAGAGCATAGGGATTCTGACATTGCACTGTGCACTTTTTACTTTCTATTCCTCCTGCATCCAGATTAGGTTTTGTTGTTTTTTACAGAAAAGTTGACAATTTGACAACTTGGGGATTAATATTTGAACAAAAATACAATGGCAACCTCAATCTTTTCTTCCATGCTCTTTCCTCTCAGAGAAAGACTGAAAGAGGAATTGTTTGAGTAATTTGACAACATGGCTCCTTCAGGAGTCGTAATGTCAGTGACCAACCTAATAATGTGGAGTACAAGAATTACGAAATTACTTACTCTTTGTTCCTTCTCATTCTGATAAACAAACTGAATTACTTTTTTTTTTATAATGTTGAGAAGATCAGTAATCAAAAAGAAAATTTGATGTTTCTCCAAAGAGAGAAAGGAAAAGAGTAGCTTAATTTTGCTGAAAATCACTGAGTAGAAACTTAAAGTAAGGTCACTCAAATGTGAAAAAGCACTGTGATACCGCACTTAAGTATCCTACAGTTCTACTGTTACAATATGAAATACTTTATCTTGTCTGCTTTTTAAGTCAGGCATTTTTATGAAAGTTTATCCATTAGATTGCCAGTCTCACGTTTTTGGTAGCTTACTTTATCCTCCTTACAAAGTGTGAATGATTGGATGACTCAGATGATTAAGGTATACCAGCAGATGTGAATGATAAAGCTATTTATCTCCACTGCTCTCTTAGGAACATAATAAAGTTATTACTGAAATCTCAAATGAAACATAAGCCTCCCAAACCCTTTTCTAATAACTACTCTCCACAAGACTATTTTGAAACCTCTTGATAAAATGTTTAGCTGAGAAAGAAATATTTGCTGAAGAGACATTGATATCAAAGACAAACATTTAGGACTTTACTTGCTGTAACACCTTGTGAATTTATTAGAAAGGCAGGATAGAAAAAATTCTAGTATCTCATATTGTAGTTGCATACACTAGATGGCACTGATAAAGTATTGCTCAATTCACTAATCATCTTGAAGTGTTTTTCTATTCTTACTGAACGTTTTATTTCAGGATTTAAGACAGAAATAAGATAGCAAAATTGTTTTGTCACAAATAATAGTAAAAAGGAAAAGTAAAGGAGGAAAAGGAAATAATCTGGGATTGTCCCAGCATATTTTATAAGGCTAGTAGTCTCTGAAGATTGATTCCAGCTTCCACTGGCAGTTCCACAGGCACACTACACACACTGTGAGAGACTTAGCACTGCCTGTTCTGAACGGGAGTAGCCTAAATTAACACAAAACTATGAAAACTAAGTTTTTTTTGCCTCAGCAGTGTGTGGTTTACCTTAGGAAGGGATGATATTTAGGAAGAGTGATTTCCCTTCCAGTCCATTAGCTCAATCAACTCAGCAAAGCTTTGTGCCATTCTGATTTACACTGGATCCAGGCAGAGGCTGTTACCCACATGTGCGTAGTGCACAACTCACTTTGTGCTCCCTCCTAGGGTTTTCACAAAGGTTATTAATAAGTACAAATAACATATCTGTAAGGATTATCTCTGCTAATGCTGGGAGAGAGACAGGCTCTTCTGGAGGATGACATCAGAGGAGGAACCCCGGCTGAGTGCTCTGAGCTGCCCGGCAGCATAGCTTTGTAGCCCCATGTACGGCACAAAGGGTCTAGAAAGACTAATCTCATACACCTAAAATTGGTCTCTGTGACTACTCCCCAAAGTATATATTTTTGTATATACTCAACATAATCATCACAAATAATTCCATTTAAGGAAGATGATCTGCAAGAATCTGTAAGAGTGCTGCCAGCTGTATGCATAAATGTTTCAAAGTCATTCCTTGTTGCATGTAGTTATCTTATTTACTAAGGACAACAAAATGCATTGTTATATTTTTTGTAGCACATTGTGGTAATCAATGTTTTCTTTAGAAATTCTTATTTTATACAGTAACAGAAAATATGACATGATCTCTTTCAGGGGAAAAAGGTAATGACATAATATTTGAGGTCTGCTATTCTGTATGCTTGTTTGTAGTAATTTTAACATAAATAATGAGTCATATTTCAGAAACTGTGTGGGACAAGCAAGCAGTTATGCTATGCTGTATCTAATGGCTTTTGTTTAATTAAAGAAGAAAAAAATCAGCTGAGCTGTAACTTTCAAAGATGCATATATGAAAGCTATTTATAAAAAAGAACCTGATTAAATATTCTCTCTAGCTACACAGAACTTCCTTTACACATACAGCACCTCTCTTTAGGTCAGGGAGATATGTCATAACAACTAATTGTATTTGAAATGGTGGAATACATTGGCTAAGTGTCATTCTTGAAATCATATGATCAAAATGTGTTCCTGACAAAATAAGGGCTATGATAGATCAGTAGTTGCACTAAAGGAAAGCTGGTCTAAAATTCTTACTCGTGAAACCTAATTCAAGAACAGCATGCTCTAACACACACTTTCAAGCCAACGCCCTGTCCTTTGTTCTTTTTAGCATTCAGCACTAACTGTAACCCTTGCAGTTGAAGAATACAAGAAGACATAAGAAAATAAATATATATCATATATTATTAAACAAAACAAAGGGATTGTTGTGATGCCTCCTCTTTTTAACTCATACACTACCATATATCTCTGCTTATATAGACTTTTGGGATACAAAACACATTCTATCAGAAGCTTTGGTATAAACTAAGAATAGCATTTCGAAGTTTTTGTTTTTAATCCCTTGGCCTTCTGTAACTTAAGCAGATGCTTTATTATTATCTGGTCAAATATAGAAAACAGAATAATTCTTGTACTCAGCGTTGCACTTCAGAAGGTTTGTACAATGAGTTAGACTAATTTCTTCTTCAGCTTTGGGCATCTAGGCTCATTCAAGTCCTGGTTTAAGTCACTAATTAAAATAAATTTCATGTTCCCATCCTGCTTCTCATCCCTCTGCCGGAAAATGATTGACAGCACCTGCTCTGGGAAGCACAGAAGGGCAATACAGAATTATGTAAAGATAGCTATACTCACAGTAAAAGTGAAAAAAAAATCATATATTTATTATTATATGCAATGTGCAAAATTTCTAGGGATGTATCTAGGAAATCCATTTCCAAAGGAGCACAAAGATGGAATATATCTCAGAGAGGACAATTATCCTTTGAATTTCCTTTACAAGGGGCATTAGCATTCATTTCATGTAGTAGTCCTGCCCTATGTGCTTAAAAGAACAGTTATTCTAAGCCAAACTGGACCATACAAAGAGTAGTTCTTGTATGTACATGCTTAAAATGTAAAAAAAAAAAAAAAAAAAAATCAAATCCATAAAATAAAATGCATTTCAATACAAGAGCCCTTTGCAGATTTTCACCTATTATTCTTTTGGTCTGATCCAATACTACAGATCTGGCAAGCCACCCTCAGTTTTGGCTAGCTGATACACAAATGAGCTTGGTCAAACACTTCAGCAACTGCAGGCTAATCCCATGACTATAATATAGCCTGGAAAAAATTACCTTGTCCTAAAAAAATGGGGTGTTTTAAAAATGTTAGTTAGCTTTGTTGAAACTGATTTAAACTAAACAGAAAAGGAATTAGAATTATTTAGAATTCTGAGGAATATATTCTGTCATACTGCAGGCTCTCATATTTTATTTTCTAATCATCTTAAGAGTACTAAAATGGGTTCAGTTTTAGCTGTCTTTTTTTCTTCTTTCTTTACTGCCTTCTACCTGAAGTATAGACTCAAGCCTCATAACATATTTGCACTTACAGCTTGCTTATCACATCAACAGGTTTATGATTTTGCTTTACTACTCATAAATTGACCCAGCAGTGAAAAAATGACTGAAAAATTAAGCCATTCTCCTTGGTCCAATGCCTTGAACTTCTCTGATATCTTTGTACACAGTACAGAAACAAAGTTATCAGTCCTTCAAGCACTTCAACTAGTACATCAGGAACTAGGTCACTTCGAGATGAGCAGCACAAAGAAAATATGGCCATCGGGAAGTGTTTTATATATTTTGTTCATGAGTCAAAGTGTGCTAATTTGGCCTGTCATGTTTCTAGGACAACCATGGAAGCAAATATATGTACCATCCAAGGACATGTGAGATTGGAAAAAAGGATGGCTGAACTGGCAATGAAGAGAAAAATAATAAAATTGAAAACATAAGCAAGCAGTAAAATAAAACAAACAACAAAATATTTAGCACAGGTTTTATATAATGTCACATCTTTTAATGTGTTTATTTCAGTGTGAATAATGAATGCTTCAATAACTAATATAGGCAGATATTCCACTACTATCAGAGTCATTTTACCACTGGCAAAAATGAAGCAAAGAGATTGAATTCACAAAAGGAGTCACTATCAGGACTGTAACCAAACCAAAGGAAACTTCTGAGAGAATCCATGAAAGATCAATTCTCCCTATTCAGTTTTAATTACTGGTTTTACATACTGGTTGCACTGATCTTTTTTGGTCTGCTGAGGTTTGGAACTCTGCTCACAAACCAATAAAACCCTTCTGCATTCAGACCTCAATCTGATGTACTATATGAAAGTTTAACATTCAGTCATACAAATTGCAAGTATTATTCTGTGTCCCACATTCTGTAAGAAAGAACTGCTTGGTAGTCTAGTATTGACTGGAATGGATAAAGTAGAAGATCCCAGGATATCCCAGATTCAAAGCAGTTCATGTTCATTACAGTTGTGCATACTTTTCGTGGAATGATACACCTACTAGTGCAGAGAGCATATTTTACATTAGGTAGCCAAAAAATCTCCTGAAATTGGTAAAGAAGAACCATTAGAAATATTTAGACTTTTTTTTGCATATTATTCAAAGATGAAAGAGAAAAGTGGATCCACAGAGCTCTCTGACGTTTTATCAGTGATCTTAATATGTTATATCTTAATATGTTAAGATATGTTTCCACTCCCCCTTTGGACACTACTATTATTATTTCAGCCAACTGATAGTAATTTTTATTGCAAAATATATATAGCTATGTTTATGAACTTTGAGGCATTAATTTATTCTATTTATGGGAAGTCTAATTTTTAATAGGCACATAGGTTAGTGGATTTCAATATCTTTTTTACAGACATCAAACTCTGGGCAGTAATATTGCATCTTACATATCTTTTATAGTTCTAGGGTCAATGAAACAAATCCTGTATGAATTTATGAGAAAAGCAAAAGGTAAATTCAAAGATATGCAAATTATAAAGCTTGTACAACTTTCAAAAGCATACAAATAATTTGACAACACATTTTACATTGCCTTTAAACAACATAGCAAGCAATCAGAACTACACAGTAAACCAGCATGTTTATGCTAAGAATTCATTCAACACTGCAAAGTAATTTGTTAAAAAGAAAATCTATTATATTAGTTTTGTTTAATTCCACTTATAGTTGTATTAAACTCTAGTGCATTGTACGATGTCATCACATTTGATATCTGTTCTGCACCTAGGGTGACAGGCTTAGGTGAGCAAGACAGAGAGAGAGAAGTGATGCAGGGTTCTCTCTGGATCTCTGCAAGAAAGGCCCAACAACAAGTGGCTAATAAAATAGGTGCTTTAACTAGACAGAATAAGAGGAATATAGATAGAGAGTAAGTCTTATGTCCGTTTAAATACTGGGAACCCTGCATTGGTGCAGCATCGGTTGGATGCCGGATAGGCTTCTCTCGATGGATCCATCTCTAAATGATGCTGCACCAATGCAGGGTCCATTTTGCTGCACCAAATATGAGTTAATTCAATATTTTAAGTAGTCAGTTTTCACAAATTAGAAAAGAACTCTAAGAACTCAACTGAACTTATTTTTCATAATTCAGTTTTATGGAAAGAAAAGAAACTGAGGATTTGTTCTTAAGGTTTAGCTGCTAGTTAGCACAGCAACAGTTATCATTAGGTCTTCCTGGAGAGAAGGACACAACAAATGTCATAATTTGGTTAAACATGGATCTTTCATCTTTCAGTTCACTTGGGCCTCTGGCGTTCCTCCAATACTTACAACAGTGTCGTCAAGCATCAAAAGCTGATTATTTCTAAGCCAGATTTAGATTTTATATAACTGATACCTTTGATAATTGATAAAGATTTGCATTAGAAACACAAAGTTTCATATTGATCATTTTTTCCCTCAGAATATGACAGCATAGCTTTAACCCTGTATGATAAAAATCAGACTTAATGTGATCTAGTATACTTTTTATTCATGCATTTTTACATTCTGCTATTGAATTCATTCTATCAATTATTTGCCAAAGATTTAAAAAAATAAGAAAAGAAGGAAATAAAATCTTACTCAGAAAAGGTTGTATATACATGAAAAAGTATATAAATTACTTAAATATAGTATCATTTATTTCACTTATATTCCATCTCAGGCAGGCAGTAATTTTGAGTCAAAGAATGAATAAGAATTCTGTAACTGGAATATTAAGTTTAGTACAGCTCTCCTTGCATTTAGGCATAAGTGCTTAAAAAACTCCTGCATGTCTAAAACACTAGTTTTGAGATTCTCAGAAGACAGGAGCCAATAGCTTGAATTAATAAATTATGAACTAGATACTGAATTGATTTTTCAAAGTCTTAAGTGCTTAAGGAACTTAAGACATTTTTCAATACAGTACATAAGCACTCAAAGGTACATTTTCAGAAATGTCTAGAAATGCAGATATATTTCAAAATATTGTGCTGCTTATTTCCTACTGCTAACTCAATTATTTTGGGAAATTTTACCTCAAAGATATATATGAATATTCAAAAATTTTATTAAAGTGAGATGGTATGCAAACATGGCATTTTATAGATAATTAAGAAAACCCACCCCAAGAAGCTGTTTTGAATCATTACTGCATATGTAGAAACAGAAAAAGAAAAGAGCTAGCTACAAATTATTATTTTGGAAAACAATCTAAAAATCTGCTATTGAAATAGCACTATTTAAATGCAGTAATATGCAATGTGATATTTAACTAACAAAGTTTAATTGAAAAAATTGATAAGGATTTGCATTAAAAACACAAAGTTTCATATTGATGTCCACTTTTTTCTCTCAGAATAGGATAGAATAACTTTAACCCTGTACGATAAAAATTGGACTTACCATGATCTATATTTATTCTTCATGCATTTTTATATTCTGCAATTGAATTAATTCTATCAGTTTTCTTATCTAACTTAAATTGTATTTTGATTAATGAAAGCTGTGAATTAATAGTTTCTGCTTTAGTTTAAGTAGTTGAAAAATTCAGTGAAGTTGAAATATGCCAGTGAAGCCTGGCATAGCTATCTGATTGAACTGCTTAACTAACACATTGTAGAGCACATCTACTATGTTATTTGCATACCCCTTTTGTGGATCTTATTTTTATTTTAACATGTTAATAAACTTAAATTTTAAAGACCATGAAATATTAAATATTCCAGGTTATTTTAAAACACAAAAGTCACATGCCTTTTGCTTTAACTGGAGGTTATTTAGCTTGGAATGAAAGACTACCAAATTATAGAGCTCATCAGTTTAAACTGTTATTCAAAAAACCAGAATTGTTATTTACAGCTGAGATTGAAACCGTGAGAAATGTCTCATGACTTTCAGGTTGTAAACATGTAAAGTGCTTACCCTAGCAGTACATGAAACAGAAAAGAAGGGTTTTAATTTTACTACGACTTATGTCAGTAAGAACCTTTGAAACTGGCAACAAAGCTTGAAAATAAGGATGGCAGAGAACACTTTTGCCCTCGCTGTTTTAAAAAATATTTACGTTCTTTGCACTTTTTTATTCTTTAAAATTATGTCAATCCAAAGGCATTTTAAATTTAATTTGTGTTATATTCATATTTTGAATTACGACAGATTGTACTCATCATAGATGAGAAACCTTAATTCATTTTATTGTTATTGATAAAGCAGAAAAATAATCGGAAGAAAACACCAGATTAAAAAAAGGCTGAGATACTGAACACCAGCCTTTACCAGACCTGGAGACCAGGTGAAAAGACTGGAGCAAGGCTGACTTACACTTGAGAACCGAAGGAACACAAGTACCTCTAACTTCAAAAGGGGCAGGAAGGAGGATCCAGGGGACTACAGGCCCATCAGGCCTCACCTCCATCCCTGGGAAGATGATGGAAAGCTACTCCTGGGAACCATTTCCAGGCATGAGAACAACAAAAAGGTGACCAGGAGTAGTAGGCATGGACTCACCAAGGGGAAGTCATGCTTGACAACCCTGATAACCTTCTACAATGAAATGATAAGCTTCGTAGATGAGGAGAGAGAAGTAGATATTGTCTACCTTGACTTAAGTAAGGCTTCTTATGCCTTCTCCCATAAGATCCTCATAGAGGAGATGATGCAGTATGGGCTGGATGAGCAGATAGTGAGATGGACTGAAAACTAGCTGAATGACCAGGCTCAGACAACAACAAAGTATAGGACAGCAACTAGGAGTATACCCCAGGGGTCAATACTGGGTCTGATCATGTTCAATATCTTTATTAATGATCTGAATAATGAGGCAGAGTGTAGCCTTAAAATGTTTGCTGATGAGGACTGGGAGGAGTGGCTGATATGCCAGAGGGCTATGCAGCCATCCAGAGGGACCTCAGCAGGCTGTCAAAATGTGTCGACAGCAACCTCATACAGTTCAACAAAGGAATAGCAAAGTCCTGGACCTGAGGAAGAATAATGTCAGGCATATGGGATCTATGATGGGTGTTGCCCATTTTGGAAACAGCTTTGCAGAGAAGGCTATGGGGGTGGTTCAAGTTGCAGATGGAACCAGCAATGTGTCTATGCCACAAAGAAGGACAACAGCTTCCTAGGCTGCATTAGGTAGAACGTTGCCAGCAGGTCAAGGGAGGTTGTCCTTCCCTTCTACTCAGCACTGGTGAGGACACACCTGGAGTACTGTGTCCACTTTTGGGCTCCCCAGTACAAGAGAGAGATGGAACTACTGGAGTGAGTTAAACAAAGGGCCACAAATATCATTTAGGGACTGTAGAAACTCTCCTATGGGGAAAGGTTGAGAGAACAGGGACAGTTCAGCCTGGAGAAAGGAAGGCTCAGGGTGATGTCTTCAATGTGTGCAAATATCTGAAGGGAGGGTGTAAAGAAAATAGAGCCAGGCTCTTTTCAGTGGTGCCCAGTGCCACGACAAGAGGCAATGAGCACAAACTGAAACACAGGAGCTTCCATCTGAACATCAGGAAACATTTTTCACTGTGAAGGTGACTAGGCACTTGCACAAGTTGCCCAGAAGGGTTGTGAAGTCCCCTCCTTGGAGCTACTCAGAAGCTCTTTGGACATGGTCCTGGCCAACTTCTTGTAGGTGACCCTGCTTAAGCAAGGAGGTTGTACAAGTTGACCTCCAAAGGCCCCTTCCAACCTCAGCCATTCTGGTTCTGTGATTATGTGGTTCTGTGATTCTGTGAAACACTATTTATGATTTTAATAGTTACAATAAATTGGTCATCAACATTTGTTATATATGCTGTGTGGACCTTGACCAATTTTCCTACACTGAAGCTCGGTATATTAGTAAGTAGCTAACAGAAGGGATACAAATAACATGTTTCAGTATCAAAATATATCTCAGTTCTCCCAGTCACTGTGAATGTAGAACATAAGAATGTATAAGCCAGGTCAGATCTACAGCATCCCACTTCTGCTAAAGGGTTGTATAAAAGAAAGGAGACATGGAGGGTTATTTTTCCCTGACATACTATTTTACCTTCTGGCAATACAATTTTAGCTTCTGGCAATTGACATTGAGGGACAGAGAATAGGAAACAGTTAATAAAGCTGTACGGGAGATTGCAATTTGGACAAGGTACCTGGTATTTGTTGTTGCTTCTATCAAATATTAGTTGTTAATAAAGTGTGTTTAGTACTGTGTAATTTTCTATGATTATTTTTTTACTTTGAAATATTGTGCAGGGTTCAGTACTAACTGTTGAAATCATAAGTCATTATGGTGACTTGGAAGCAAGAAGTATATAGTTTCCTGAGAATGAGGGAAATAAGTTTCAAGTAGAAGTGGATGTAATTATTTCAGCAAAGCAGGCTTTTGAACATATAAAAAAGGAAGAGAGAGGTAATCCAATGATAAATAAGAAATAGGCCAGTGAATAAAGTGCATCCTGAACAGAATCAGGAAGAGAAAGAAACATGGTTTGCCAACATGCAAAGTAACAGTCATTATCACCCATCAACTTTAAAATCCTTTTGCTGCCACCTTCCAAATCTCTTTTCCATATACTGCCTCCATACCAGTATTCAAAAGATCCTGTTTCTAACTGAATATATCTTTAAGAGAAATCTCAACGTTTGATAGCATGATAAAACACTCCTGCAGTGTCAAGGTAATCGACAATTCTTCAAACAAGGGGTTACTGTTTCTGGAAAAAAGCTAGTTTGAACATGTAAAATAAGAACAGGCTTTCTTGGGAAAAACGTGAGTAAGACAGGATGAATAAAGGCAGGAAAGGATATAGAGTAAGACAAAAGTTATTTGTTTTGTAAACCCCTAAAAAATGTTAGATGTTGGTAGTTGCATTATATGTGCTTTTCTTTTCTACTATATTTCCATCCATGTACACAGAAATTGTTATAAAACTGTATAAAATAGTTTATTTCAGCATTCAAGTTAAAGAATTTACTTTAACACTATCAGTTAAACAATACCAGGGTGGATTAAAAAAATGAACAAGATTTAAATTGCACCCTGCTGACCAATAAATATACTTGCTGAGATGAAATTATTAGAAAAAATGAAGTTAATTTCAAAGTTCGAACTATCATCCAGAATTCAGTCCTGAAGATTAAACACAAAATAAGATCACCTGATTTCAGCTCTCATGATAATTCACTGTGAGACATGTCTGACCAGTTATTATAAAGAGGTAGCAAATCATAACGATAAATACCACAGAGGACAGCTATGTTTGCAGATGATGTCAAATGTCTCTGACAGAAGTGAAAAGAATCTTTAGACTACAATATAAACTAATCAAAAATATTTTAATGAATAAAAACATTTAAAACTGCATTATTTTTTAGGTTAAAATCACAGAATCTTTTAGAGAGATTCTAAAAACATCTTGTCATCTTCAAAAGGTCATTTTTTAAATTTTATTGTTCTAAAAGAACAATCATTCCGAAATATTGTTTTGGAACATTGAGTTTTAATCATCAAACTCAGGACCACTATGAAAGGTATTTTAGACTAGAACAAAATATGTTTTGTGGCTCTCTTGTTCAGTTGAAGACCCACAGAAATTCTGAGCATTGTTTTGTTCCCAGAAAAAATATACCTTTAAAACCTATAATTAGAAAAGAGTTAACTATTTGGTAGGGGAAAAATATTTTTTTTCTGAATGTCCCTTATGGGCTCTTTTTGTTTCAGCCTGCAAAACCAGAATTTTCTTAATAGGTGACAAAACCAAACATTCCATGCATTCAAAATTACTCTAAGTTTTTATAAAGTGTTAAAGAACACAGCCTTGTACTGAAAGTCATCTTTATACTTCTGAATTTTGCAAAAACAGATTTTATTTTTCCTCCTTAGCTTATTTGGTGTTTCCCAAAACAAATGCTTACATGTATGTCTGCATAAATCAGAAAAGAGAGTTGGATATGTTACTTATGTTTACAGGAACATAGAACTTTGCAAGAACAGCTTCCTATCTCATTAGGGCATTATTACAGACTATCAAAAATGTTATGGAAATGGAGCTTTGCACATAGTGTTGGAGAAAGAGCCGTGGCTCCTAACATACTTTACACCCTTATATCAAGAAGAAGAAATATTCATTGATTTTGCTGGTATTCTGCATGGCCCAGTATCTCATAAATTCCCTTAAACGAGGGGGCAAGCAGAAGAGCAAATGAGACAGTTGGTATTTATGAAAACTACTTCATACTCTAAGCTGAACTAAGCAACATACTTCAAGTATCACCCAGAGTTTAAAAATAAAAGAAAAAAAGGCACCAAAGAACCCCAACACGAGTGTCCACACTTGAACCTGACTTTTTACTAGAGTCTTGGCTATTCTGAAAATCCTTTAAAGGATACTCTGTGTTAACAATATGTATCTGGCCCACAAATTGTTCAAAGAACAATGTAAGAACAATATTCTGTAAAAGATTTTCCCAAAGTGTTAACAATACAAGAAGATTTTATCAGATCTTTGAACAGTACACTGATACAACAAACAAAGATTTTTGTCAAGCAGGGACAAATTCAGTGCTTTCTGGGCATTGTAGGTGATAATACATTTTGGAAGAGAAATGTCAGTCACCACTGCGTAAAATGTGTTTCCTTCCAGGATTCTATCCTTCTAAATAGGCATTTATACTGAACCACTATACAAAAGAACAGTGGAAGTCTACTATAAATAGAGCATTAAGGGCTCTATCTTTGAATTTGTCTCATTTCTTATGTAACATCTAAAGCAATTCTGAACAACAGCTGTTTATACACCATTATAAAGTTTCTAAAATTTGTTTAACTGTTACTTGGGTAAACAGTAGATCAACTTACTTTCAATTTACTTTTTAGATCAAGATCAGGTCCAGTGGAGAGTGGCATGAACACTAATTGTTTATCTCTCAGCAATTACAACAGTAAAAAGGAAATACATTTTAACAGCCTCAGCAGTTTTCTTAACACAGTTTGCGTGATCAAATAATTCCCATGAACAATTTGAAAGTCTTATTATATAAAGGCCCCAGAGCCTTTTTCAAATTCAAAAAAATGCAATTTATAATGGCTCTTTTGAGAACATTAAAAATGATACATTATTATGTATATTCATCCACCATGTATACTTACCACATACCTTACAAGCCCCGCAGTCAGATTAGACCTGTCCTGACCACTAAGCACATATCACTTTAAAGAAATGGGTGTGAATTTCTCTCTTCCAAGAAAATGTCTCTGTATGAATCAAACTGTTTTAAAAAGTTTGTTCATTGCAATTATTTTAAGTGTTTTGTATATGGATAATACAGAACTACTTAGAACTAATGCTCCAAAATCCATAACCCTGAAAAAACAGTTAGATGTGCAGATATTAATTGCTGTAAAAATAATAATCACACATTTTTAGCTGGATTTATAAACAGATATAAGTAGCAACTATTACAAACCTTCTTGTACTTAGGAAACAGTGACAACAAAGACAGTGCCAAAGAGGTTACCAATGCTATAACTTTCAATATTTCTGTATCCCTGTAATTCATCACTTACTCATTTAGGAATGCAATGAACATATATTTTAACAACAAAAGTCTTTCTCTTTTACCACAGAAGTCACAGAAGTCCACATAAAGAACTCTTAATATGCTGTAATACTGACCATATCACAAACACATTAATATTATATTACTTACTACCTGGTTAAAGGCAGTCTTCCTTGTCTTTTAGAAGCATTATTTGTGGATTATATCTAATCCCATTAGCTTCAACAGACAATGGATCAGATCCATATAGGTTCACATAAAGATTTATTTCCAGGTTGGTGTTCTTATGTTCTCATAAACACAGTGTGATGTAAAAAAGACATACAATAAAGAAAAATCATTCACTGAGAATCTCTAACAAGCCCGAGTACAAATAAGACATTTACTATACTGCAAGGAAAGCCTTCAGATAAATTTCAGAAATTGTATTTTTTCATTCTACAGGAAATTAACCATAAGGTGCCCAAAATATCAGATCATCTTTAGCAACTGAAGAACGCTAAGGAAGTTCCCCTGCATCATTTCACTGATGTCTCCCAAGTTACAGGCTCAAAAGAAAAAGACCAGCTGAATTCCAGCTCACGTTTATTTGGATAGCTATATTTTTAAGAAAAAAAATGTTTACAATCCATATAAAGTAAAGGGAAGTAAGTTAAGAATTTCTATTGCAGTGGAAGATATGGTGAGTATTGTAGCAATAGTGTAAAGTTAGTCTTTCAGTCAGAAGGTCATTACTGTTTGATGATATTCCCTAAACTAATAACATGGAAAAGCCTATAAACAAACAGTAATGAAATACAGTGGGCTTACAAATGGATGATTTAAACATTTTAGCATTTGGAGTAAGATTAAGAGCTACATAATTTTTACTGCTAAAACTAAACACTAAAATTAATATACTTTGGTTTTTAAATAACCTCTTTCAACAAGTCTTGACATACATCAGAAAGATAGATGTTAAATGTAAAGGTAGTCAATATACTAATCCTCATTGAACAAACAGCAGAACTTCGTGCACTGTGCCATTTTATCCAAAGTCATTGTCATTTAGCTCATTCCATTAGCTGAGTTTGCTTATCTGGGGACTTTGTTACTTTTAAGCAACAAAGTAATCAGAGTGGAAGCTCAGATACTTAAGGTCCCACTGGTCATATGCCTACTGGTGATATTGACGAGAGATCCAAAAGTTTTAATAATGAGGTAACTTCATACCTCAGCAGAAGTAGAAAATTTGCAGTAATTGCTATTTGCCTAATTTAGTAAAGAAAGATTGGAACATTACATATTATTCTAGGTAAATACATAGAGCTTATCTTTCTGGGGAGGAAAGAAAAGTAAACAAACATGAAGGAATCAAAATCTGCAAAACATTTAAATGCCTTTAACTCTCCTGAGCAATAATTTCTAATTGCTCACTAATATAGCCAATTAACCATATTTATATTTTTCCCTTAAACAAAACAGAAATCTAGCCAGTCAAGAACTAAAGGAATGCCAAAAGAGAATAAACCATTTTCTGTTTTCACTAAAAAGTTTTACCAAGTGGCTGCAATTTTCTTTCTCCTGGTGTCTATGTTGTGGATGCAGAAGCACAAACTGACATGAATAAGTCTATTAGTACAAAATTAGCACAAAATTCTCTCTTATTTATACGTTTAGACCATGTTGTATGTCAGCATTGCAAAGACTCATTGTACAGACAATCCATTTTGGAGAAAGGATGATAGGATTAGTAGCACAGAAACTGGGCAGACAATTCCCAGTGATTAATCCTCTCCCTTCTTTCTTCCATTATTTTAACTTCTTTATTTTTAGTCTAGCAACCTGTGGATCTGCATCAATTTTTTCTGTGTGTTTACTCAGTACTGCTTCTGCTTGAAGATAAGCAAAATTCAGGATAATTGCTTGTAGAGTTTACTGGATTCTTTTATTGTCTTAAGAAAAATTGTAGAAATTAAAGAGGCATAAGATTAAGACTTTTAAGAAAGTGTTTTAGGTTTCCATCTTGTCAGAGGCATAATTTCTAAATGACAAAGTCATTGGCTGGTTTTCAATCAAAATTTATTTTCTGTGACATGCTTATGTGTTTACAGTTTCAAAAGGCTTTTTTGTCTCTTAATTCCCTCTATCCAAAGCCACAGAGAAAAATTCATATTAGGCATAAAGCTGTCACACCTTAATATGTTGTTACTCATTGCCTCCTAGCCTGTGAGCTTGGGCTTCCCAGCCCATAGCAAAAAACAGGGATAGGGCATAGTGAGAATTTACTGTTGTCTAGATCGCAAGCCAAGTTTGAGAAAAGATTTTAAATAGCTTTAAGGAATTAGAAAGGCAGTTAAAAAAATAAATCTAAGTGAAACTAATAGCATCTGCACTAAAAAAAATAACCCTCAAATCAAAGATGTCAACATATTTCAGCATTTGAAATTTATGTCTTACATACTGTGGCAATGGCTAGAGTCCATCACCCCAGTAGATGGATCTGAGGTTGTAGAAATGAAACTTATGTAGTATATCTCCTTCTACTCCACCCTGGGAATTGCTATTAACATTAATTGGAGCTGTGTGCACAGATCAGAGTGAGAAGAGACCCCATGCTGCAGATAATAAAATGTTCAGACATGAAGGGGAGGAGAAGGAAATCCCTTCTAATAACATTAGGAGTTCCTCATTACAAATTGGAAATTACAGACCAGATGTTTTTAATTGATTTTCCAGACTGGGTATAAACTCAGAACAGCAGCAGCGTTCCCACTAGCAAGGACACAGATTTTAAAAGGTTATCACTCATTTTTCAAGCAATGGTCTGAATGCCATTACAGAAAAGAACAAAGATGCCGATGTTTATAGAGGTCCCTTAATTCCAGATAATGGCTCTCAGGGTTTTGTTTTTTTTTCTGGTTTGGTGATCATTTTTGAGGGGAGAGTGCAGAGAGTTTTTTTAATCACTTTTCTCCACCTTCCTTGCCTTGTTAGCACAGGAGAGAAAGGGATATGCTAGAGTTCTCCTTAGTGCCTGTTGCTTTGCTTTTCTGTTTTGTTTCTGCATAGCTACATCCTTTCCCTTCCTCTATGCTATATATACTTCAGTTTCAGAAGTTCAGCCAACATCCTCTAATTACTTATATCCTCAGTTACTTTTTCATGTGTTTCCTTACTAAAAGCAGACATGTATGTCAATAAGGAAGCTGAATTAACTTCATCTCTGTTTTCTTAGCAACAACAGTGAGTGGGTGTAAGGTAAGGATGATCATGTAGTCGACTTTTGCCTTAGAAAAATTTTCCTTTTTGTCCTCCAGAGGCCATTATGGATTCACTTTCCTCTCTTTCCTTGAGTACTCTGGCAACCAATCCTTCACAATTCTTTCCTTCCAAAATGCAAAATCTGCAAACGGGCTCACAACCAAACACAACCAAAACACAGGCTTTGATTGAGCCGTACGATATGGTGTAACATAAATTGCTTTGCACTGACAGAAACTATTAAAGCACCTGGTCCCTTCAAAGAATCAAAGTGTGTTATTGCATATGTTTGTAATGAAACAGAGGCTTTCCATCCATACCTGAGAGAACAAGTAGCACTGTAATGCTCCAAAATAAATGTCTTGTCTCTGAACTCATAATTTCAATTTGCTTCTACCCTGGTCTAATGTCTACCCCAGAAAGTCATCAGAGGAAAGGAGAACTAATGCAGTTTGTAAACATTTAGAGCTCCCCCAACAGAAATTTAATTATGTTTCGGGTTTTGGGCTTTTTTTTTTTTTTTTTTTTTTGGGGGGGGGGGTGTTTGTTTGTTTGGTTTTTGTTTGTCTGTTTGTGGTTGGTGTGGGTTTTTTTTTTTCCTTTCTGATCTTTTCAATTTTGCTTTCTATAAAGCTAATAAACCATTCTTCATCTGTATGCAGAGAAAGAGAGATAAACATGTAGAGAATAGCTTCAGTGATCCTCTGCATACCTGGCAGATATGCTATTCCTCTCCGGTATGGTAAAACACAGAAGAGAAAAGGAAAATTTCCCAACTATTTAGCATTTTTTTTCTTGTTTACTGGATCATGTCTTGTTGAATTATGAAATTGCCTCCGGTTTTGCAGTAATCTTCACTAAACCTAAACTCTAATCTGCTGCACTATCAACACAGACACACATGTATTGGAAGAAGGTCTGTAAACTATTTAAGGATCAATAATAAATGTTATACCCGTGGACTCCCAGAGAGATGAAAGGACCACTTGAGGTAATGTATATTACCGTACGTTTCACCAGAAAGGCGATGAGTGCACTCTGGAGAGGCCCATGTCTGTCTTTGCCATCCAAAGTTAGAGGAAAGCAGCTAGAAACTGAATGTATATTTTTATAAAATTGCTGTGCAGCTCGTGAGAATGGTACATATCAACAAAGGGTAATATTACATAAATAGTCTGCGCAAATGAATTAGGAACAAAGTCCTTCAGTAAAGAAAGCTTCCTATTTTGTTTATTTATCTATTTACCCTAGGAAGCTTCACTGGTTGGTGACTAAAAATCTTCAGTCCTGCATACCTTAAAAAAGGCATTATGTTATGAATTTTTCCTGCTTTGTTCCAGCATAACCTAAAATCAGTGGAATTATAGAGCTACATAGTGAATTCTAAACACATTCTCTCTCCTTCTTTTATTTTACTGCCTCCTCCCCATTTTATCAGAATGAGAGTCAAATTGTAACTTTTTTTTAACAGATTTTATTTCTCTATGAGTCTAAAATTTTTTTTAAAAGCATTATCCAAGATATGTGCAATGCAATGCATCAATAGGCTATTCAAAATGCATATAAAACATGGAACTTAATTTACATTAATAGGAGTAAAGGTATTTTTTGGACACAAACGTACTGAAAGTTTCAATCCCTTAGTACTGAGCAAAGCTATGAAAGAAAAAAAGTGTCTTCCTTGGTCCTCAAAATCATGATTGAGAAAACGGAATGGTTGGTTAGAAACAAAGGTAGACTTTTACTAAGTTTTTTACTTAAACCTAAAAATCCTAAACCTTTATTATTTAATCCATATGACATTCCCACATGTAACTGATCTCTGAAAGCATAAAGATTTTCTGTACTTG
This sequence comes from Morus bassanus, assembly GCA_031468815.1. Taxonomy (NCBI): domain Eukaryota; kingdom Metazoa; phylum Chordata; class Aves; order Suliformes; family Sulidae; genus Morus; species Morus bassanus. The sequence continues at coordinate 53,785,615 of CM062600.1, read as the reverse complement.
TATGAGTGTGCAGAAATACTTTGACAAAGAGAGGTTACTTTTTAAAATTTCTTCTTCAGCAAAGCTCCTTGAGAGAATAGCAAATTAATTAAAGTTCTATGAGAAGAAACTAAGGTATTTAAAATAATATTTTTTTATTATTCTAGGACTTTAAGAAAAAACCATGATGTTTATAGAACATTAAAGATACAGTCAGTATAACTAAATGAAAAAAGAAATATTTTGTCTCAGTTAATGAGGTTTACAAATTGCAAACCTTCTTTCACTGTTTCCGCAAAGGTGTATGAAAAACTTTTTATAGGAAACAGGCTAAAACAGAACAGTTGGCCTGATATCCCATAAGTATTCAAGCACAGAAAACAAGTCTACTTTTAAAGGATTAGATGAGAAAGTTACACAGTCTGTACACAGAAAATGTAATCTCTTTTATATGTAAATCCTGTCTTGATTTTTTGATCTGAGAAAATCATGTGTGCTGAGAAATCTTTATACTGCAGCATATTTTCACATTGCATATATCACGCTAGGTGTTTGAAAATAGTAGCTAATATAGTGAAAACATTGAGCATGCCCGTCTCAATACCAAAGCAATTCTTAACTCTGTATCAAGAATGCGCTGCATGATACCTGCTTTTTCTTTCAGTCTTTCAGAGACAAATGTTTTCACCCTTCTGCCCAAGCCATTTTTATTATTATTATTTTAAAGAAACTCTAAAATATAATTTTCTCAACATTTTCTGGACTTCAGGAGAAATTATTTGACTCTCAAAAAACCTAACAGTAAAGAAAAAAATGAAGTGATACCATTCAGAACACATTTTTGTAGGAGAAAAATAAGAATGGCTGTATTAGGACAGTAGCTTACAAGTGAAAAATAGAGTTGGAATTAATCTCCTGGAAGAGTTCTAACTGCTTCTATTCTATATAGATTATATTTGAAAACAAGCCTAGACCTAGCAAAATGCATAAGTCTCCAAAAGTCACCGATGATTTCACAAAATAAACACTTAAAAAAACCATTTCTAGTCACTCAGACTCAGCCTTCCTCTGCAGATGTTCTGTAGGACAAATAGTCTTTGTCATGCAGAAAAGAAATCAAGTTAAAACATTTAGCTTCTTGCCAAATACTGTGAATGCTTCTATGCAGCAACACGAGCTGATCTTGGCATGCTCATTTAGCTCAGGGAAAAAACAAAGTGAAAGGTAACATCAGAGGAGTGGACCTAGTCATGAGGAAGAATTACAGTGTTCATCATCTGAGATTTTTTTCATTGACTGTTAGGCTCTCCTCCAGCTTTCAGCTTTGTTTATTTACTAAATTGCAATCCTAGAAGTTGATGATTTTTTTGTTTGTTTTATTTTTACAAAAGTTTTTCCTGCCTGAATGCAGTGCTTCACCTGAAGGTATCTCAGTAGTTGAGTAAAATTCCTAATACAACTCTGCCAAGGAGTAAGCTAGAGTGACAGAAGTATGACTGCAGAGTATCTCTACTTTCTACTTTGTTCTGAATAATGTTAAAATTGGATAAACACAATAGCTACAAGTTTTCCTAAATAAATACAGGACAAATAAATAATACTTAAAACAGAACTAGTACTTATGAAAAAATTGTTAACATAAATGAATATATATATAAGAACATATTGAAATACATATGCTCTTATGGAAAAAGTGCTGAAGACTACATTAAGAAACCTAAAAGATATATTCATGATAATTAGGCAATTAAAGAATATAGTCAAGATAAGGGAACTCTGATTAACAGGTTATAAAAAATAATTTGTATGGATCATCTTTCATCAGTGTATTTAGTATTTAGCTGCTCTGAGTCTAGATAATTTTGAAGGTCTGATCTGAATTTAGATAAAAGGAGGAAAAGGTTTGTATGAAATTTATTTTCAGCAAATCTGTTTTTAGGATTTGTCTTTCTCATAGACCACTCTGCTTTCAGGATACCTTAGTTCTAATTTGTGGACAAAATGGAAAAAAAAAGAAAAAAATGCCTGAAAGGATTTAAAAGTATAAAAATTTTGTTTGACTTGTGTCTCCTGCTCTTGCCACCCCCAGACAAGTTACTTTACTATACAATTCTGTATTCTAGAATAAGACATGAAAATGCAAATGCATTTATGATGCAAGCTAGTGTGTTATTTGCAGTGGAAGTGATCTGAAGATCCTGTAAACTCAATCAGAGTATGTGTAGTGGTTAAAAATTAACTGAACTTTATGAAACAAAACTATACACTCATTGTCTGCCATTATGCTATCATTCTGCCCCTACTAATACTATTAAAATTGTTACATTAAATAGCAGAGGAAGTATGCTCTTCCTGCCACACGCAAAAAAACCCTAGACTTTGTGCTTCAAGTAAAACTATGGATTCTGTCATAACAGTGCTAAGGAAGAGAAGAGATGTGTTCATAGATTGCATCTTGCAGAGAAAGACAGACAATGTACAATCTCTAAATCAGGTATACTTGCCTTTTTTTCTACCCCTCCCCCCACCTCCACACACCCCCCCCACCCGTGAGAGGTACTGTGATGAACTATTATAACTAACAACCAATCACGTGAATGCTATCTGGTTTGCTTCTGGCACCTATATTGATCTGATTATTATATACTATAAAATACATAGGGGATAATCAGTCTGTGATGATCATTATACAGAGAATGGGATAGTGCAATGTCACTCACTACAGAGGGGATCACACTACAGAAGGCTTATATCTCCTGCAAAATTAGAAGGCTGGCTGACTGCCAAGCATTGTTGCAGGTGCATTGCCTAGCACAGGGATTGCTTTCATGACTCAGCAGTGCACAATGATGATGATTTTTTGTGAAAAACTGTCTATTTGCCCTGACCAGAACTGCATAATGGAAATTTATCCACACCCTGAACTTTAGTAGATACTACACAGTATAGGCACAGGAGCAATGCATCTCCATATTGTAAAACATACAGAATGCCTTACAGACATTCTGTTAAAGTTTCCTTTTTTTTTTTTTAATTTGCAATTAAATTAAATAACAACTGTATCATTTAGCATTTGTCAGTATCTTGACACCAGAATTCTGAATGTTGAGAAAGCTGATAACTAATCTATTAGAAGTATAGCCAGAAAAGAGTATATCATTTGAAGTAGAAATGAAAAAAAAAAAAAACTTCAAAGAATTAGCAAAACACAAACACAAAAGAAACTATATAAACACTATATTCTCTAATTTCTATTCTCTTGAACAATCTGATCAAAGTTGGACTAAAAATATTATGTTTATTATATCACTAATGCTTAGAGTGGGTGTTATTCTAACAGGTCTACTGATTTCATTTTCTGACATTATAAATACTGCTCAAAGTAAACTTTGTAAGAACATTTTTTCAATAATTCCACATATTCCTTCAGGTCCCACAGTAGCAGACAACCATTGTCTCCCACAGAGTTACATGGTCTGTATTTCTGAATAAATGCTGTTTTTCTTTTACCTGTGCATAAACGTCTAATTCCTTGTTAGCCAAACATGAAACTGGGTCAGCTTAAAATAATTATGTGTGGTGATGTAGGGGTGGAGATTGTTTGATTTTTTTCAAAAAAGCAAGAATTATGTTTTTTTTTATAGTTAATAAGCTGCTGGCATTTGTGTGCAGCTCAGCTATTCAAAGGACTTAATTATGTAGTCTTCATTGACTGATGCTGGCAAATATTTTTAGGCACAATAGTTGGTAAAATGGAAATTAAAATGGGGGCATACATTTACAATCTTTCCTTGTGGCAATACCTAAAACGCTGATGTTCTACAAGAACTGATTATTCCAGTTTGCTCCAACCACCACTGCTAAACGTTTAGTGAGTACCTTGCCTACCAATAGGTATTTGCACATAGTAATTGTGAAGACATCAAATTTACTCTGATATTTCTGACAGAAAGTTTAGGGATACCACCAATGTCATACTGTTGGCAATTGGAACACTGTCCAAACAAGAATTAAAACTGAAAATGTTATAGTGGTTAATCCTTGCCACATAAAAAGAGGATGTCAGTATTATATACCTGACCCCAACATTGCATTCTATATAAATATATCATACTAACTTCAAATAAACATGAACGGCTTTGGATTCTTATTGACTGTCTGGATATTTGTAACCAACAAATACTATTTCATTAATTTAGTATTTTTTTGGCTAAAATATTAAATACGGGGAATTGCACTTAAGCTAAAACATTATTAATGGTAACTATGAATTGTATTCTAGTTGCTCTTCCATGTATTTCAGTAACAATTTAGAATCAAATGTATTTCAGTAACTACTTAGAATCAAATTGTGCAAAGATTGTTTTGTAATATTTAGATCGCTACTTACATTCATATCACTTTTCATTCAGCACCACAATTAAAAGCCCCTGAAATGTGAAAATGAAGATCCATGGAAAATGCAAAATGTAATTTCACAGCTGCTAAGGGTTTGGAAAATTTGGGAAAAAAAAAAAACAAAAAACCAAAAAAAACCCATGCTCAGGACTTTTGACTGCTTTTCCTAATTCAATCCAAACCCTGAATTTTTGATTCTTTCTCTGTTTCGGTCTCAGTAATGTTTGAAATGAAGAACATTTGAAGAAATGTAAAAATATTATATCCTTTTGCTGAGTCTTAGCTGTGTTCAGCCATGAAGTTACAGTATCAGCAGTATAAAAATAATAAGTACACATATGATGGTATCTGTTCATAGCCACATCCCATGATAACTGTTTTCATGAAACGAAATGAACACCTCTTGAGTAAAAAGGCAGCAGGGAGGGGGGATGGGGGGGCGGGGAAAAGATAACACACAATATGAATTAATAGAAAAATACACAAACACACATGCATATACTTTGAACAAATCTTATTTCAAACTGTAGTTAATATATACTGCCTCTGAATATGGGAACACAAAGATGTGTAGGTTTTGGGATTAAGTTGAAATCCTAGAACCAAAATTAAGTAGAAGACAAAAGTGATTTTTTCTCCTGCAAAGCCTTGACACCCAAGGATGAATGTTAAAATAACCACCTGCCTATAAATGCAAAGAACAGTAAGAGATATTAAGAGAAACAAGTAGCTAAAAATCATAGAAATCATTCAAAGCAAACTGCGTTCTTTCTTGGTGAGGGGAAAAAGATGAAGAGTTGAAAAATTATAATTATTAAAATCTTTCTTCTGCAACTATGAATTATTTTAAAACTGTAAATCCACTGAGTGAATCGGAAGTGGACAACTATCTAGAAGACAAAATTAGTGTAGATGTAGCTACTTTTTCCACTGACTGCTACTTCTATGAAAGTAAATTAGTCGTCCTAAATATATGCATATTTTCCTTAGCTTCAATAGTACAGCAAAATGGAAAACTGTAACCACAATAAATTAATCTATATGTTGTAGATGTTACATTAAAAGTCGCCCCAAAAGGATGCTGAAATTGCAATGTGAAGCACTTTGAAAATAATGCTGGATAAGAAATGGCTCTCTACTGCTCATCGAGCTTTAATGATGAGTTATCAATTAATTTAGTAAAAACAATAAGACCTTAAGACAATACTAAAATAAACAGCTAGGGAAATTCATCAGGAGTACAGAGACTGAAATGAAAGTCTCAATCACTTTTTTAAACTCTACAATATATCATCTACTGATCTTGAGATAATTTGATTGTAGGGACTTCCCAGTGCTGCTCAGTTCAGGTAACAAATTTAAGCCTGACTCTGACATCCTGAGTTTTCAGTTACTAGGGCATTACATGAGGTGCCCTTGCATGCTTGCACACAGCTCCTTACTCTTCAACACTCAGTCTCTACTGCTTCTCTTTCTGCTTTATAAATGACAGAAAGGGGCCAACAGAATACGAATGACAGTCTGCTGAATATCTAGGTTGAAATACACACTTGTTCTGGACAGGCTGTTCATCAATTAGTTGCTAAATAGCAACAAATTTCTACTAAGAATTTGTAGTTTTATTTTTATTAAGAATTGCTATTTTTTATTCAGCAAGAAGCATTAGAACACTCTAAGGATATTCTTTGGTTTTTTTTTTTCCCCAAGCGAATAATGTTAAGTAACTGACCTACTTTTTGTTGTGAACTTGAAAAAACAATGGTGATTCAAATATCTGACATGGATGACTGTCCAGGTTGTTTAAATCTCATGAAGCTTTAGCATAGCTATAAGTAACAGAAAGTTACTTATCACACACAGTCTTATCAATATAAGCCAGAACTGCCCAATGAAACCAAGTTAGTAGATAAAAGCTGCCCTTGTTAAAGAAAATGAAACAAAACAAAACAAAACCAGAAAACAGTGGGAAAACAGAGCACAGGAAAAAAAATACTCTAGATGAGTTAAATTAACAGAAAGGGTAGAAAAGATGTGAATAAGACAGAAATACACAAATAATTACTCTAATCACAGAGTTACAGAAAATATCTTTTTGAAATGTAAAAAATGTAATTCTCACCATGAAAGAAGACTCATAATGTACAGAAAAGATGTCTCAAAAGTTTCCTCCCTCTGAAATGCTCTGCATATTATCAAAGAAATAAAGATAGGATTTCTGCAGTAACTGTAGTCAGAGTACTTATCTCCTAGTATCTTCTTTCTTTATATAGTTATTCTAACTGGAACCCTCATGAGACAAGAGAAAAGTTATTCATTGTATAAATTATACAGTATCTGCAATTTTAGAAGATGTTAGTAAGAGGAAAAGCTCTTGAGAAACTTCTTAAGATAATTCTTAAGTTCAACAGAAGTGGTAAAAGGTGGTAGAGTGGTAAAATATGTTCAAATAATTCTCACAGAAAGGATCCTTAAGGCTAATCACTTTTTATATGGCTAAGACATTTGTAAGCCATCTGTTAAGTGCAAGAGTAATAGCCTGCTTTCCCAGTTTGTAGCATCAGTAACTCTAAGAGCTTGAATACAAAACACATAGGGAAACCTCACAAAATGCTAAAGCTAAATAAACTCCATGAAATATGAGTGCTTGTAATATAGCAGTGCCCCTCGTGCTATACTAGCCACAGTTTTAGCAGAAAACCTTTCATTCTATCATCTACTGATGAAAATGGGCAAATATGAAATCTATAATACCCTGACTTTCACTGTTAAGACATACACAGTTCATAAGATGATCCCAGCAGGAATACCACATATCAAAATATTTCCACAGAAATTTGGGGAATAAGAATAAAGAATCTGAACTAAGTTTAGCAAACACATTATGTTCTCACTGAAAGAAACAACAAGAAGTTAAATTGTGATTGACTTCTTCGGTAATGCAAAACTGGGTTGGAAAGCAGTAAGCGAAAATAACCCTTCTAGAGCTCAATTTCACATTTCCTGTCTCTTAGGAAAAAAAAATTCAAAACAAACACAAAATATGGGCACTGACTCAGTCTTGGCGTGTACATTTAAATCTCGGCAGTCCCTCATGCTTTGGGAGCAGGAAATATACTCTTCTAGTGACTCCCAGGGAAAGGATTTAAGTGGCTCTTCCAGTGTTGCATGCACATTCATCTTTAGAACAATGACAAAAGTGATCTGATGAAGGTAAATAATATACATATCATCACAGTCATTGTTCCATGGCTGCACAGCGTGACTGCCTCACAGCTCTACTATTGATTAGCCGCAATTGGTTAAATTTTGCTGTCTAGGATAGGTAAAGCAAATTAATGCCTTCATTTTATACGATGGAAAAACAAGTGTTCTTGGGCTATGTGCGACACCTGTGATGGCACAAAATCAGTCAAAAGAAGAAGTAGCGTAAAGCAGAGCAAAGCATTTCTTTGTGCTCTTCTGATAGCTGAAATCTCATAGTTCTTTGTATTAAAGCTTGCATGGTAATATTATTCACCCTTTTACAGATCTTGAATTCAGGGATGCACTTACCTGACTGCATGAGAAAAGATCGGAAGCGTTTTCCTCCTATCTGCCTCCAATTATCCACCTGCATGTCAAGACTTCTGCAGTAAAGTGTCTGGCTTTTTCTGCCTCTCTTTCTCCAGCAGAATAATAGAGAAGGAAACTCAGAGATCCGAATCCTGTTAAGTGCCCTAACCTTTACATGTGTTCTTTCAGAACTGGGCTGTTAAGCATCATTTTCAGGAGCAAAATTATGCACTGTTATCCAAATGAATTAGCTCAGTTGTGCTAGTTCACACTTGGTTGTAGTGAAACCAGATGACAAGGTTCTAAATGTGTTAACTTGTGTCATAAAAAGTGTTGAAGAGATTTTCAGTACCAAATGAGCTAACAAAACAACTCTTTTTGCCAATATTTTCCCAAAATATGGACCGTAACAACAGAAATATTCCCACTACATTAATATTTGTCTGAACAAGGGCCCACTGTTCAACTATATACATGTAGACTAGCCTGGGAACATTTTCTGCAAGTACTCCAAGTCAAGTCAGTGCAATTGGCTGCAGTGACCATGAGATGGTGGAGTTCAGGATCCTGCATGGTAGAAGCAGGGCAACAAGTAGCATTACAACCCTGGACTTCAGAAGAGCCAACTTTGGCCTCTTCAAAGACCTGCTTGGAGGAATCCCATGGGCTAGGGCTCTAGAAGGTAGGGGGGTGAAAGAGAGCTGGACAATATTCAAGTACCACTTCCTCCAAGCTCAAGATTGGTGCATCCCTATGAGGAAGAAGTCAAGCAGAGGAGCCAGGACACCCGCATGGATGAGCAAAGAGCTTCTAGGAAAACTCACATGGAGGAACAAGGTTTACAGTATGTGGCAAAAGGGACTGGCCACTTGGGAGGAATATAGGAATGTTGTTAGGGTATGCAGAGATACAAAGAGGAAGGCCAAGGCCCACTTGGAACTAAATCTGGGAAGGGATGTCAAGGCTAACAAGAAGTCCTTCTTCAAATACATCAGTAGTAAAAGAAAGACTGGGGAAACTGAGGGCCCACTGCTGAACGAGGTGGGTGCCCTGGTGACGGAGGATGCAGAGAAGGCAGAGTTACTGAATGGCTTCTTTGCTTCAGTCTTCACTGTTAAAGCTGGCCTTCAGGTATCTCAGCCCCCAGAGGTGAGAGAGAAAATCTGGAGAAAGGAAGAATTCCCCTTGGTTGAGGAGGATTGGGTTAGAGATCATTTAGGCAAACTGGATACTCACAAATCCATGGGCCCTGATGGGGTGTACCCACAAATGCTGAGGGAGCTGGCGGATGCTGTCACTAAGCCACTCTCCATCATCTTTGACAGGTCGTGGAGGAGAGAAGAGGTGCTCAAGGACTGGAGGGTAGCCAATGTCACTCCAGTCTTCAAAAAGGGCAAGAAGGAGGACCCAGGAAACTATAGACCACTCAGCCTCACCTCCATCCCCAGAAAGGTGATGGAACAGTTCATTCTGGAGGTCATCTCCAGGCATGTAGAGGAAAAGAAGGTTATCAGAAGTAGTCAACATGGATTCACCAAAGGGATATCACCCTTGACCAAACTGATAGCCTCCTAGGATGGCATAACTGGCTGGGTAGATGAAGGGAGAGCAGTGGATGTTGTTTATCTCGCAAAGCCTTTGACACTGTCTCCGATAACACCCTCATAGGTAGAGCTTAGGAAGTATGGGTTAGATGAGACGACAGTGAGGTGGATTGAGAACTGGCTGAACAACACAGCTCAGAGGGTTGTAATCAACGGCGCAGAATCCTCCTGTCTGGAGGCCTGTAACTAACAGTGTTCCCCAGGGGTCTGTGCTGGGTCCAGTCCTGTTCAACATATTCATCAATGACCTGGATGAAGGGACAGAGTGTACTCTTATCAAGTTTGCTGATGGTACAAAACTGGGAGGAGTGGCTGATACACCAGAAGGCTGTGCTGCCATTCACTGAGACCTGGACAGGCTGGAGAGCTGGGCCGAAGGGAACCTCATGAAATTCAACAAAAGCAAGTGGAAGGTCCTGCACCTGGGGAGGAACAACCCCATGCACCAGTACAGGTTGGGGCTTGACCTGCTGGAAAGCAGCTCCGCTGAGAAGGACCTGGGAGTGCTGGTGGACAGCAACTTGACCATGAGCCAGCCATGTGCCCTTGTGGCCAAGAAGGCCAATGATATCCTGGGGTGCATAAAAAGGAGCATGGCCAGCAGGCTGAGGGAGGTTATCCTCCCCCTCTACTCCACCCTAGTGAGGCCACATCTGGAGTACTGTGTCCAGTTCTGGGCTCCCCAGTTCAGGAAGGAGAGGGAACTGCTTAAGCAAGTCCAGCAGAGAGCTTCCAAGATGATCAGGTGTCTGGAGCATCTCTCTAATGAGGAAAGGCTGAGAGACCTGGGTTTGTTCAGCCTAGAGAAGAGAAGACTGAGGGGGATCTTGTGAATAATTATAAATATCTGAAGGGTGGATGTCAAGAGGATGGTGCCAGACTCTTTTCAGTGGTGCCCAATGACAGGACAAGGGGCAATGGGCACAAATTGGAACACAGGAAGTTCCCCCTGAATATGAGGAAAAAATTCTTTGAGGGTGACAGAGCAGTGCAACAGGCTGCCCAGAGAGGCTGTGGAGTCTCCTTCTCTGGAAATATTCAAAACCCGCCTGGATGCAGTCCTGTGCACCCTGCTCTAGGTGTACCTGCTCAAGCAGAGGGGTTGGACAAGATGATCTCCAGGGGTTCCTTCTAACCCCTACCATTCTGTGATTCTATGATTCTGTGATTCTTTGAGAATCTGAACCTAAACATGTAGGAGCAGTTTCACAATTGCTCACAGATTTCTCAGTGGGAAAAGACTGGTGAAGATTCTAGCACTCACTAATATATGCTGCCATCAGGTTGTAAAAGCCTATGTTTGCAAGCTACGTTCCCACTTTTTGTCTTTTATAAAATAAAGAAGCATATGCCAGTGTTATTTCATAAAGTGATGAGTGAAATACAACAGGTAATGTAGGGGACAGTTTAAGCCATAAATCCTTGTAATACCTGTGTATGCAAGATCTCAGCATCAATAAACAAATGCAGAATCAGTATTAAAATATGCTCAGAGAAGGTAGCAGGTAGAACCTAAACCAGTTATATTGAAAGGTGAAACAATGACAAATACATTACTAACCCAATTTCCTTTGTTTCAGACAAAACAGCTTTGACTCTTCTCAAGGGAAATAATCTTAGTACTTATTGTTTATTACAATATATTTAGCTGGCTGGTTATTTTATGCTCCATATTTAAGTTAATAAGTCGAGCTGTTTGCAAAAGAAAAAAAAAAAGTTGTTGTCAAAGTTGCAAATACACATTAGGATTTAGTAAGGAAGCCCTGCCTAAAACAAGTAAATGAGGGCTTTAATCTCAAATATCCTCTTCATGCAATTCCTCCAATCATGAGACTGCCTGAATGCATGATTATAAAAGAGATAGTCCATGGCTTACTATTCATAGTATCCCCATTCATTAGATAATTTAGGGTCCTAATTTTTCCACTATTAAATTTTGAACAATTAGTTTGGATAAAGAGCAATAAATAAAGAGTAACTATTTTTTAAGTAAATTGTTAGAAAAGTCTCAAAACAAAAGAGTGATCACCAGTGGTCAGGCTTGCATTATTTATCTGAATAGAGGATTTAATGAAATTTGATCTTGTATCTGTTTATTTCCCAACAAGCATGCATCTGTTGTTACCTCCATCTCAAAACCATGCCATAATATTTTCTGGTACCCAGTCTTACAACACCTGTGACAACTGTAGCTTCCTGTCACACTTCTGTGACCACACAAGGAAGAAGGTGGGTAGCAGGAAGCTGTGGAGAGACTGGGCAAGAAGCAGCCAGGACTGTGCCAGGTTGCTCTCTTGGCCAGATGTACTGCTCTGCTTGTATCCACCAAAGAGACCACTGCAGAAATTTCTGGAGGAGCTAGCGTTACAAATCTCTCTCCTGCTCATTCCACCACACTTTAGGAACCTGTAGTAAATTAAAACTGGAGGAATCTAACTTTCTGCTGTATTTGATTGAAATTGGCACAGCTTGAAAGTTATTGGCGGCCAGGGAGATTGGGAGAAGAAAGTGAATGCGTAAGATTCCTTTCTTCAGAAAATTGAGTCTAAGAGTCTCAAGGAATGATAAGAAACTCTTTAAAGCTAGCAAAGTAATAGCTCTCCCAGGTGAAATACATGTCACTCTGTGAGGTCACATATGGCTGTTGAACTACTTAATCTGTACTGTTATGGAAATTAACTGCTGAACATGTGAGACAACTGCCCCTTGAACATGGTCAATTTCACATCTTAAAGAGAAGACCTGATATATATAAAGACTTATAAAATAAACCAGTTAATTATTGAAACACATAAGGTCCACAAATCTTTTCTTCCTGTCATGACCACAGTTATCTGATACAAATAATATAAAATTGCACTTTATTTCATCTCAATATTACTAAATTTAATGGGTTTGCCTTTAATTACTTGGATAAATGAGTCTTTTCCTTTTTTTTACTGTATTGGCCAGAGAAAGACCAATATATATTAATCTAAAACAAAAATAATTGGCTGAGATATCTTTCAAAGATAGAAATAGATTGTGATGCATTACATTTCCATTAATGACAGAATGGGAACAATGTGATGTTTTTTAAGTTCTGAACATATATAGCTGAGTTACAAGTTGTGAGTTGCAATTGAGGCAAATACAATTCCCGAGGTTGTATTTCAAAATAGAATTTTAAGGACAATGAAATGAATCGCAATACATGTATTTAGTTTTCTATTATTTTGCCAGTAAGTGTAGGAGACAGTGCAGCACAGCTGGTTAACTTCTTTCCTTCTGATGCAACATATGAAAATGGAACAAGGAAATTCACTTACATGAGACACAGTCCATTGTTTGATCTTAAATTCATTGGGAAACAGCTATCATATACTTTAAACTGACTGTGTACTGTTCCTATATTTTCACATAAACATAAAATAACCTACTTTCCATAATAAAATGCTTCTCTATGAAGAAAATAAATGAAAATAAAAAGGGGGTTTAAAAATTGTTTTCCCAGTACTACAGTCCAGTGGAACCAGCTGGTTTCTGTGCAGTCAGACAGGATCACCCCACTCGGTTTTTAACAGAAAATTCCTAACTAGACTAATGTATGATATAGGGAGTGAATTTTTGTAGTAATTTTATGAAGCAGTCCAAACCAACTATAGAATAAGTAAGAATTAGGCCAACCTCTATTTATAGGAAGTTTTCTTTGGAATTCTGCTTTTTACCCTTTCAGCATCTCCTTCACACCATTCTAATTTCAGCTGAACAGCTACAAATCTGTGATTCTTTCTCTTCAAGTTTATATATTTTGTTCTTGTGACATTTGCAAGAATTAATTGCTGATGACAGCTTTCTCATCTCTTGCCATAATAAAACTATGAGGAAAGGATGTTTCAACTTACAGGTACTATATTTTTAGCAAAAACAGGAGAAAACAGACTTGTTCTCCTCACTAGTTACTGAAACATACTTTTGTGTATGGCTATATCTTCAGAAAACAGAAAGTAGTTTTGCTTTTGACAGCTAGATAGCAATAAAGGCTAAGAACTATATTCCAAACATGAATTCTCCTACCTCTGCATACTAATCTCTATGAAATTTACCTTTGCTTTGTTGGCTAAACAACAGATTACATTTTTTAAAGATATTCACAAATCAGACTTATATTTCTCTTCCATGGAAATAAATACTGTTTTATTTCACTGTTTTGGTAAAAACAAAACAAAACAAAACAAAACAAAACAAAACAAAACAAAACACACCCATTCATAGAACTTGAGAAATTTTTGATGAAAATTTGGTAAGTGATCATTACAAAAAAAAAAAAAAGGTGTGGGGAGAAGAATGAAGAGGAAAAAAGCAGTTCTAGAAAGCCTGTGACAACTGTTTAGGGCTAACATTCAGAAAGTTTTGTCTAGAATTTACATGTCTTGTAGAAGCAATTTCAGCCATAAGTGATCTTCCCAGAACTACAGATCAGTGTAGAATTCAACCTGCAAATTTTGAAGAGGGTCCTATAAAGGAGTTCTAAATCCAGACTTATTCAAGGGAGCACAACACCTTATAAGTACACTTCCTCCTCAATTTGTTCATTCTCAGAGGTAAAGTTCTATAGCTTATTTATCAAATAATCTAGATGGAAATATTCCCATGCTACAAAGCTGGTCCTGTATTCTGCCAGTGCTGAGTCATTGATTTGACAGACAGAAGACCAAAACTATGAATTTTACATACAAAGGATAAATAAAACCTACAAAAAATGGCCCAAAGGCAATCAGGATATGCATTAACATAGATGTTATGTCTACATTTGAAATGTTCCCTTTAAGGTCAAAATAAAGCTGTTTATGTAAATGTAAAATGTGGAATATTTTAACTATTCTATACAAACTCTCAAACAGAAATCTTTGCTTGTCACTTTTACTGCTTTGGCTGTTACAGATCTTTAGACCCTAAGATAAGAAAAAACATTTGTCTGGATTATAACAAGACAAAAAAGAGAAAGTAAATTTTCTCAAGAGTAAACACAGCAATGGTTGGAAATGATCGTTAATTTTACCAGCCTGGAAGAAAAGAAAAGAAAAAAGAAACAGGGAAATGACAGAAATTCAGTGGAAAAAGAATATTGGCAAATTAAGCAAAGTAATCTGCTTCCCATTACAATAATTATTTGATACTCTCTTGATTAACAGTTGCATGCTGATGTATGCAATTTTAGAACCTAATGTGAAGCTCATACACTCTTGGAAGACATTCCACAGCAAAGTTTATCTGGCTTCAACTATGTGCAATTTCACCATTACTTTAAACATTGAACACATAAAAAAAGTTGACGAAATAGGTTTAGTCCTAAGGAGGACCTTTTGTATGTCACTGACAAAAAGATATGTACTGTAAAAACTGCTTAAATCAACAGGACATGTGACAGTTACAGCTACGTAAGATCCTGAAGAATATAGCTCCTCATTTCCAGGCTTTTGTGAAGACTCTTACACCATTATTTCTACATAAAATTCAAAACTTATCTTAAGATACTTCAATGCTTCAAAACCTTGCATTACAATGAACAGACCTCTAGAAATTAAAAAAAAAAAAATTGTGTCCAAAAATTTACCCAAATTTGTCAGTGCAATCTCCCTGTTCCTCAAGCAAACAAAACATTAATTTCTTCAAGATTTCATTGAAGATAGATTTCTAGAGACATTTTTGGGATGGTCTACTAATTAAGTTCTGTGCCTGGACATTGAAGATGTGGAGAAAGTGTATGAGAAGAAATATTTTGCAGATGCCTTGGAAAAAACCCTCAGATTGTATTTTGGTTTCATGCGATTTCTTTTGGACAAGCCTGATGGATTGTCTCATACCAAGTCAGGCATGCCAGCATTTGCCTTGTCATATAGAGTTTACTGCTGCAGATTAGATTATAGCTCTTAAAGGATCAAATGCTGTCAGACGGCATAGATGAACATTTCATCAAAAGCAGTTGTTCAGGAAATCCTGATAGAGGCAGAGTGATTTGAAATTTAAAAGATGCACATTGCTCCAACTACCATGCTCTAGTGGTGCAGAATGCAACATAACTATAACATCAGAAAACATTTCTTCTTCAGGTTTTCACTACTTTGATTCACCTGGAATATCAATGGATAAACTTGTCGTTGCTGAATCCTTTCACCCTGCACAGCAGCCCTGCCACTGCAGGCAGTGAACTTCTGTAATCAGTTGCCATAAGAAGTTGTGTATGCAGATAGTATCAGCAGGTTTAAAAAGATGGGAAATTCATTGACAAGAGGTCTGTAAACAGATGCTAAACAGAATAAGCAGAGATATCCCTCTAACAACTCTAATGAAATCCTGTAGCTGTTGTGGCAGTACAAGGTGTATGGACTGCAGATATTGATCAGGCATTACCTGAGAAGCATCTTCTTTTGCCACAGTCAGACACTGAGCTTGGTCAGATACAGAGGTGGGTCAGACAAATATTATCGTATAAAGCCAAAATCTGTCCCAAAATGTCAAACCAAATATTTTATAGTGATAATATCTCTTCCACTATTAAAAGACTCAGAGTAGATGGCAAGTAACATCAGAGCCCACTTTTGTATGAGGAAAGAATAAGTATGGGAGGAAGGCCTGAGGGAGGGAAGAATATGTAAGAGAGCAATTGCAAAAGTGGAGACATATCCATTTCTTTTCTCTTCTGGGCTGGGGCTGACTGATCCAGCTGATTAGTTCTGTCCACCATGTCACCACCTTGCATATGTTTGTGATTGTGTCTTTTCCTTTTCAGCTGTCCTGCTTCCCTACTTTCTATTGTAATTAAAGGATCTAACAAGCTGGATTTGACCAGTTACTTATAAGGCATTAGTAAGTTTTCGTTTTGGACTAAATGAGTCCTGTGGATATCTTACTTCACTTACAGTTTCAGCTACGTAGTCATTTCCATTATACTAAAGTTTAGCACTGCCCTATGAGATTATAAATGGCATTGTTGCAGCTTATGGCTAGAGTTCAATGAAGATGAAAGAATAAAAAGATCACCTCCCAGAGAGATACGGTCTCCTCTGAATCATTGGCTTCTGTAAAAGGGGAGAGCAAAGATAACCCTTTTTTGCCTTTATCCCTTTCCCTCACCAATTCACAGAGGAAAAGAAATAGTCAGGGATGAAGGACTAAGCCAAAAACTTTGGCTGTAAATTGCAAACCATTATAACTGTCATTGGAGCAAGTTCAAAAGCCTGTTGTAAATGAATGCTGATGATCTCTAGTATTTCCATAAGTGAAATTGCTGCCTCCCTTTGAAAACTGACTTTGGGCTAGATAGCAACATATATAACAAGCACCCACATATGTCCAGATCTTACTGTGGGATGTGAGCTCTAGGCACTGATATTTAACAGAGCGATATTCTCAATGTTGCAGATCATTTCCATATGCTATTTTTGTCTGTTGACCTTCCATCTTTTTCTTTTTATTTTTTTTTTCCTTTGCCTTCTAATTGAATTAGGACAAGCAGCAAATAGAGGGGTTTGTTTGGTTTTGTTTTCCAAGTTGTTTTTATGTACTGGAAACTATTGCAATAAAATAATTCATAACACTTTTCAGATTTAAGGCTAATGCAACTACTTTAACATAAAGTGCACAAAATAATTTTATGTATGCCAAAAGAATGGCATTTCCTGAAAAATCCAGTTTTAGTCTCAATTACACTGCTTAGCTGTTGCCAAATTCAAATATCAGAAAATAAAAGGGAACGGAGATTGATTTTTATTTGATGAAATTTTCCAATATAGGAAGAAGCTTTCTTCCTTGCACGAAGTTTTTATGCTCAGACATAACTAGCAAATTTCACAAAGTCAAAAAAATCTTCAAAATGTTTAATTTTTGAAGGTCTAATAAAACAATACTGATTAAACCTACTGAGGTTGCATGGACACAACTGAATCCATTGGCTCAAATCAATGCCAACATTTTTGTCAAAGTTAATGAATGACACCATTTGTGACATTTTATAGGAATTAAATACCATGGCTCAGTTACTGTAAACTGCAGCTAAAAACTAGGCCACCAAGAAAAAAATAGCTTTAAAGGGGGAGTGTAGAGATGAAGTTTCTTAAAGAGTGTTTCATTTAACATCTATTTCTCTTTCCTTACAATAGTTGAAGGGTAAATGTGATGTAATCCCAAATGTATTTTAGACTTCACAAATTGACAAAATTTAGTTTCAGCTACTCACAAGCCATACATATGCAACAAGCTTGGCTTTTTATATTTTCATTGTGCTGTCCTTTCATGACATTGTGCATTAAAATGAGTGCAGCTGTCACAGCAAAACCAAGCTTCCTTAAATCTTAAAAAAAAATGTTCAGCGACAGATGAAAACCACAGTGACAATTTCAGGAAAATTCAGATAGAAAAATAATGAAGTTTTTTTCTCTTAACATGATTAATGGACTAAATCTTTTAATCAAGAAAAATGGTCTTTGAATATCTTGGCCTGTATTTTCAAAACGTGACCATTTTTTTCTGTGGTCAGAATAAAAATACAAAGATTTATTAGATGCTTACATCCTCTTTCTCTACACTTTATTTCTAAGCATTTTATCAAGTGTAGCATCAAATGAATCAAATTAAGGCATTTCCACATCTCCAATGAGATTTTCCCACCACTAATAGATTTTGCCAACAGAAAAATATTGCAAATATTTAGCTTAAATTTTTCATTTGCAGTGTTGAATCATGTTACTGGTAATTAAAATTTAAGTAACTGCAAAGCTCTCTTCACTACTCTCCTCACTCTTTAATCACCGTGCCTTGAAATCCTTGAAAAATGACATCACCTTTCGTTTAGAAGCCTTCCAGCTAAATCACATTAATTTTCGATCTTACCAGAAAGTAGTTTTTCCTTTTTCCCCCATACTTTATCATTATATTAACTACTTCTTCTGTTTTGACATAATTCTATGTCCTTCAGATAAAAACAAACAAACAAACAAACAAAAAAAAACCAACAACCAAAACCAAACCACCCTCTGACAAAATTCGCAGGGCCCTCTCTGCCTGTAAATTACTCTCATAGTGAGAAAGAGTTCCTTATGCAATTTTTGGCCCTTCTTCTCTTTCCATTTTATCTTCTTCCCAACTTAGTCTAGTAACATGATTTTAAAAGCGTAGTACTGTAATCTGTCTTGAACCATCCACATAGGTTTATATACACAGACAGGCCTAAGTGAATTTGCAGCTCTGTAGCTTCTGAGGTATATTAAAACATATTTTGTTAGTCATTAGTTCAACATTTGGAAAACAAAACAAAACAAAACAAAACAAAACCAACCCAGAAATATACAGAAGCTATCTTTACTCATTTTTACATCCCTTTTTTTCTGGAAATTGTTTCATTTCACTGTTATATGATACAAATTGTTCCTTTTGTTATGTATTTCATGTCAACTTGCCTTAGTCTTTGATAAAATGACTGATACAAACATAAAAACAGATAAATGGAGAAATTTAAAAAAATTAAATCTGTGGAGATAACCATAATTTTTTTTTTTTTTTTTTTTTTGGCAGAGGAAAAACAAAAACAAACCTAAATCTGCAATTGTCAAATACTCAAAAAGAAGTAACAATGGTTCTACAAAATCTACTCTGAAAATTCAGAACATAAAGACTTAATTAATTTCAGTTTTCTCAATACTCAAACTGCTAATATGCAAGCCCAGAAGGCAACAGAAAGATGTTATCAAAGTAGATGATCTGCTTCTTTAACAAAAAATTCCAGGGGAGTTTCTTATGCAGTAAAGCAAAAGGTTCAGAGAACAGGAAACTCATAAATAACAACTAGCACATACTTGAAGATTTTTGACTGTATAGATGTGCAGGTTGAATAATAAAGACACTTTTGTAAGTCACAAGGGAGAATTGTAGGGATTAATGGATTAATCTCCCATCTGTAGCAAACTGTAGATGAAAGACATTAGTCTGATAAAAAAACAAACACGCATTCCCCTTCCCCCAAATCATACTAAATCAAATTAATAGCACCTTAGATTAAAGTCCCCTTTAATTTAATTAATAAAACACACAAAATAACTTGCATACAGAACAACTGATGTGCAGGCAAGCATCCAAAAGTTGGCTATGTAAAACTATCCAAGTGACAATTTTATGGTTACTTTTTCCTTTTACTTAACTATAGTCAGTTTTGTTATATCTGGTTTTAATCTGCATAATGGGACCATGTTTATACTTTTTTAGTTCTCTTCTATCCCTTCTTCACCCCCAACCTAAATCTAACAACAAAGAAACTTTAATGCCTGACTGAAAATATAAGAATGACAAGTGGTAAAATAAGATGCTAATAATGAAGTAATGCTAGTAAGACACTTCAGAAGACACAATCTCTAGAAGGCTGTTAAATCTCTCCTCTTCCTCATGTTGCAGTTTGGAATAGACTTCATAATTCTCCAAATGCTACTTAGGATTTCCTATCTGCGTGGTTAAGCATACCACATTTTCTTAAATGGTATGCTTAACCATGAGGAGAGGAGATGCACTGGGAAATATTTAAGAAAGCAGAAATTTTCCTTATTTAACAAAAGATATTAAAACCAAAACCGTACATTGTCTGATTCTTTCTGTAATATTTACCCAGATAACAGTCACCTCAACTCTTGTATTTTTTCATTCTTTACATAATTTTCATCATAAGCATGCAAGCATTAGCAAACTGCAACATTTTAAAAATTATGAAACCTGAGCTCACAAATGTGACAAGAGATAAACAGAAAATATCTGTATATAACAAGCAAGCAGAGATTAATTCACTTGTGAGGAGCTTGTTAAAAGTATCACAAAACTAGATCCCCGGCACAAAAATAGGATGACAGTGAACAAAACTCTCATTACAACACAACTCCTTGAGCCTTGCAAGCCAATAATGCTTATGAACCTTTGCCATCTATCTCATTCTTTGCAATTCAATAACTACTATGTCAAGCTTTTTTTTTCATTTTAAATATTTTATTACTTAAGAGATATTATATCACAAGTGGGAAATGTGATTGAATGTACACTAAAATTTAAATCAGATTTGGCCTTACGAAATGTACATTAATATTCTGAAGCTCACAGGAGTTGATGGTGATAGACCTGTTACTTAGTAGATAAATTTATTTGCCACATACATTTTGGTGAGCCCTGCCTGACAACAGAACAGACAGTATGTTCACTGAATTTCATTGTTATCATTGTGGAGAAATGATGAAACAACACAGCTACATTTGTAAATTCATTTAAATTGTATGCATGTTCAAAATACCCCTTAGTCAAGGATAAACACTTTTTTTTAAAAACCACAAAAATGTATGGGGCTTTAAGGCTGTACAGACTCAATTGTTCTGTAGAAAATCAGAGTAAATTAGGAATGAATCTGCAGAGAATGTCTCCCTCATGAATGATGTAAGAATTAAAATGAAAATTGGGTACATGGCAGGAAAATAAATAAATAGATGGACATACATACAATATGATGTGGCAGTTTTAGAAGTTCCCTAAGGAAGTGAGATGGGTAATATTTAAACAGAGGAAATAGGAAACCACAGATAGAGAAAAACTGGATGAAAAGCTGCAGAAAGAGTGAGTAAGCCTACAAAGCAACTGCTTTTCATGATACTTCAGTTCCCTATAATAAATATTCTCATGGATGACTGCATGGCCCATCAGTGAAGACGACTAGACTGGCACTGCAGAATTTCATCTGGTCCTTCAGTTCCCTGTGTTCAGCACACTGTGTTCCCTCATTACGTACCTCACTGCCACAGAAAGAAGCACCCTGTTGGAAAACTCTGCTATGAAGCCAATTTTCCCTTTGCCGATAAGAATTATCAACCGTACTCTGCTGTTCAGGGAATTTGGTAGCCACAGAATAAGAAGGTACACTGGGGGAAAGGGATCAGAATGAGAACAATTAATAAGAGGTAACTAGTAAGAGTGAAAAAAAGCACACCTTGAAGAAACAATAATGTGCAAATGAAGGAATTGAGAAAGGAGAGGGGAAAAAAAAATCCTTGAAATTTCTCTTGAGTAATCTTCCAGATGAGCTGCCTTGATATCTCCAAGTCTAAGGCAAACCTTCTTTCTCTTTTGGGGTGAAAGGAAAATTTTCAGTTATTCTTCCGTGGAAATTCTTCTGTGAATTATATGAGTGGCATCCTTTACACACAGAGTTATTAAGATAGCCTAGGTCACTGAGTCTTCTAAAATTATTTCAATAGAATTTTTTGTTTTATTTTTGTTTCTAACATCTATTGCCCTACAAATGAATGGCTTCTGGATGCAACATGTCTGACTGCATTGTCATCCATCTGTATGAGCTAATTACATGATACAAATTACTGACAGCATTGTTTGATTTACTCTACAGACATATAAAACCCAAATGGTTAATATTCATTATCACATGTTAATTTAATGCTACAGAATTAGTCCAGAGACTTTCCTTAAGCAAGCTCTGAATACCACTGGAGAAGACACTTAAAAAAAATAATGGCCTTGCATGTACTGCAAGGTAAAGATGACCATGGAAGAGAATGAATAATGTTTTCTGGCACCAATAATTCTGCCTCCTGAGAATTTACTCATACTTGCTGTGAAAGTAACTATCCGATTTACAGTCAGACTGTCACAACATTTACAAATTTCATTTTTATCTCCATTCCTTTCTAACACACCATAGATATCCTTGGACATATCAGAACACTTAATCGTTCTGTTAGATAAACATTTTGTGATAGTTTTATGCAGCGGTGTGTTTATATGACTGCATCTTTACATAACATGACAGTAAATGTATTGAAAGAAAATGTGTAACACACAAACATAAAGTCAAAAGTAAGTGCCTGAAACAAACAATTGAGTAAGTTCATGTTCCGCTCACCATCCTTAGTATTTCATGGTACTATCATAGCTGTGATGATTTTTTTGTTATTAATTGTTGAATTTATATTCCTGATGTGGTAAATCTTTAATACCCTTCTAATCCACAAGAGTGGCAAGTATTTGTTTGAACTAAAGTAGTATAAAAAATGCCAATTTAAACCATCAAATTATACGTTTTCATCATTTCCCAAATCAATTCTCTTTATAGACCTAATCAATAAGTAACACAGGTACCACACTGAAGCAAAATACTTAAATTTTCTTCAGTATACAAAAGCCATCTTAGGGATACCGATGGAATATATCCTGTTGGCAAAATAACTCTCTCTAGCAAAAGCAATTTTTGTACTGTAAATTAATAGGTAAAGTTTCCTTTATTTTTTTCCCCCTTCATGCTGATTGAAATACCCCAGTAATACTTTCTTTTAATGTCTCTTTGAACATATTCTCTCTGAACAGTAGAAGATGTGTGCACTCATCTACAGAAAAATTTCAGGTTTAAACCTGCTTCTTCTAGGGGAATAGATGTACCCTTACTCAAATAATTTAAGAAAAAAAAAATCCATACCCAATGGATTTGTTTTTCAGGTGAAATTATAAATGAGTTCCACATTTTCATATGTAAGAGGGAACTATTCAAACAAGCTGGTGATAAAAAGACACCCTAGTCTCTTATAAAACTTAGCATACAACATATAATCAGCAGTGTCATTCATTACAAATCATTTCCCTGGTTAACAATAATTTTTAGAAAAAAGTTAAAAGAGATTACACTTAAAAGCAGCATTCTAGGGCCCACTGTGTCTGATGCTGGTCTAATAGTTTAATTATAGAAAAATTCCACTTACAATTTCAGTGGAACCTATACAGCATTGCATTTATCATATTAGAAAGGATGTTTGCATATCAAGGAATCAGTTATTTTGGGGAATGCAAAAAAGGACAATTAAGTTCCTTGAATATTGATGACTGATAAAAAAATTTGAGAAGTAAGCTACAATGAAGTAGTGCATTGTACAATCATTACATATGAAAATCTGAAGAACTGAAGAGTGTTATGGTACCATTCAAACATTCATAAATTAGGATGCCACTCTTGCCAATCAGATAGGATATACATCCAATATAATAAAATCATAGAATCTTTACAGTTGGAAAAGACCTCTAAGATCATCAAGTCCAACCATCAACCCAACACCACCAAGCCTCCTAAACCATGTCCTGAAGTGCCACGTCTACATATTTTTCAAACACCTCCAGGGCTGGTGACTCCACCACCTCTCTGGGCAGCCTGTAGCAGTGTCTGACCACTCACTCTTTCAGGAAAGAAATTTTTCCTAATATCCAATCGAAATCTCCCCTGGTGCAGCTTGAGGCCATTTCCTCTCATCCTATCGCTTAGTAACTTGGGAGAAGAGACCAACACCCACATCACTACAACCTCCTTTCAGGTAGTTGTAGAGAGCAATGAGGTCTCCCCTCAGCCTCCTCTTCTCCAGATTAAACAACCCCAGTTCCCACAGACGTTCCTCATAAGACTTGTTCTCCAGACCCTTCACCAGCTTCGTTGCCCTTCTCTGGACACGCTCCAGCACCTCAATGTCCTTCTTGTACTGAGGGGCCCAAAACTGAACACAGTGTTCCAGGTGTGGCCTCACCAGTGCCGAGTACAGGGGCACAATCACTGCCCTGCTCCTGCTGGCCACACTATTCCTGATACAAGCCAGGATGCTGTTGGCCTTCTTGGCCACCTGGGCACACTGCTGGCTTATGTTCAGCCGGGTGTCCACCAGCAACCCCAGGTCCTTCTCCACCGGGCAGCTTTCTAGCCACTTTTTCCTAAGCCTGTAGCGTTGAATGGGGTTGTTGTAACCAAAGTGCACGACCCGTCACTTGGCCTTGTTAAACCTCATAGAATTGACCTTGACCCATCCATCCAGCCTGTCCAGATCCCTCTGCAGAGCCTTCCTACCCCTGAGCAGATTGACATTCCTGCCCAATTTGGTGTCATCTGCAAACTTACTGAGGGTGTACTCAGTCCCCTCATCCAGGTCATTGATAAAGATACTAAACAAGACTGGCCCCAAAACTGAGCCCTGGGGAACACCGCTTGTGACCGGCTGCCAACTGGATTTAGCTGCGTTCACCACAACTCTTTAAGTCCAGCCATCCAACCAGTTTTTTACACAGTGAAGAGTACACCTGTCTAAACCATGTGCCACCAGCTTCTCTAGGAGAATGCTGTGGGAGACAGTGTCAAAAGCTTTACTAAAGTCTAGGTAGACAACATCCACATCTTTTCCCTCATCCACTAGGCAGGTCATGTGGTCATAGAAGGAGGTCAGGTTGGTCAGGCAGGACCTGCCTTTCATGAAGCCATGCTGGCTGGGCCTCATCCCCTGGTTGTCCTACACATGCCTGGTGAGCGCACTCAAGGTGAACTGCTCCATAATCTTCCCCTGTACCGAGGTCAGGCTGACTGGCCTGTAGTTCCCCGGATCCTCCTTCTGGCCCTTCTTGTAGATGGGCGTCACATTGGCAAGACTCCAGTCATCTGGGACCTCCCCTGTTAACCAGGACTGCTGATAAATGATGGAGAGTGGCTTGGCAAGATCCTCCTCCACCTCCCTCAGTACTCTTGAGTGGACCCCATCCAGATCCATAGACTTGTGGGTGTCCAGGTGGCTCAGCAGGTCGTAAACTGCTTCCTCCTGGATTATGGGTGGTTTATTCTGCTCTCCTTCCCTGCCTTCCAGCTCAGGAGGCTGAATACCCTGAGGATAACTGGTCTGACTCTTAAAGACTGAGGCAAAGAAGGCATTAAGTACCTTAGCCTTTTCCTCATCCTTGTGGCAATGTTCCCCTCTGTGTCCAATACAGGATGGAGATCCTCCTTGGCTGTCTTTTTGTTGTTAATGTATTTGTAAAAACATTTTTATATACATACATTATACATTACATATTTGTAGCACTCCCTTGTCTTCAGCTTCATGTTCTGGTCTTCTTAACCCTGTCCTCCCCTTGTCTTCTATTCTTGCAGACTCATTCCTTCTCCAAATCCACAGCTCTTTTAATGACAAAGCTATGTTTGCCTTTTTCCTTCATTGAAAGAGAAGGTGAAAGAGAAGGGAATAAGGAAGGAAGATGGCTCCCAGCTTGTCCTTACGATTTTTACAGAAGGTTTTGGCTTGGTGCTAGGCTTGGCGGCTGGGGTCCACTTTAGTCTCCAAGGCTACAGTTATCAGTAGGATGGTGGTTTCAGGTACATTGCAATTTCACTAACTTTTGGTTCATTCTCAAAGGCGCAGCAAAAGAATGCATGCTGCCATTATTAGGTTGCCTTTAAAGTATCAGTGCTCAGTGGAATAGCTGTTTGAACATGTCAGCATCAGAAAAAGTCCAAATTATTGTGGAGGGAAGGTTGGGAAGTTTGATATAAATTCAGTAACAATTTTGGAAGGCAGTGGGGGGAAACACTGAGTTTCCACCTTCACTGATGCTACACAACACACTGCATAATACGAACACAGATGGGAAAACTTGCCAGACTTCGAAGCTTGCTAAGGCAGAAATATAGCCTGGAAACAGTTTTCCTGAAGGGGTTACAGAGTTTGGCAAGAATGTGAATAGAGTATGTAAGGAAAGGGAGACTTGCGAGTTTGGTACAATGGACCTGCAGAGATAATTTGTTCTAAAGTAGAAACAACTCTGAATGGGCAATTTCCCTGGTGTGTCCAGCTAACTGGCAATGAGAAAGCTGCTGAATATCAGTATCAGTAAAAAGAAAAGTGCTTCAAATCACACTTTCCTCTCCAGTTGATTCACCTCTCCAACTCCTACACTGTCATTAGAGAACAGGTAAGCTCTGCTACATTTGCACTCTTTTTCATGTGTTTTGAAACAGGAATAGCAACATTTCTTCACTGAGGGACTCAAGTCATTAGTAGCTACACTTATAGTGATATCTGCTAATGGAATGTAGTATGGCAATACAAAGTGTTGTTATAATGCGAAACGCATTATGGTCTTCACATCTAAGAGCACTTTTGTACATGTACTTTAGACAGACAATTCTTAAAACTGGTCCTTTGTGTCTACTAGTGAACTGCTGTTTATGATTCAACAAAACTGGCAGAGCAAAATCTACTTAAGTTTAATAAGTCACAAAA
This sequence comes from Morus bassanus, assembly GCA_031468815.1. Lineage (NCBI taxonomy): Eukaryota > Metazoa > Chordata > Aves > Suliformes > Sulidae > Morus > Morus bassanus. The sequence goes on along the minus strand of CM062600.1, from coordinate 53,758,992 downwards.
TGCAGTTGTGAAACTGGAGTCAAATATTTGCTACAACTTTGTCACATCTTCCAAATACTTTATTCAACTTCCTATTTCATTCCAGTTTTCTATAGAGCTTTAGGTGTCATAGACACAATCACCAATTTTTACAGTCATATAGAATAACTGGTTCTGTGGCAGTAAATATATGCTATGCGTTTCTATGAGTCAACATTCCAGGAAAGATGGGAGTCAATTCTATAGCCAAATTTGATGTGCTTTATCTTGCTAACAACAACAAAATTTGTTTTGTTTGCTCAGCAAAGGGGAAGAAGAAAAAAAAAAAAAAGCTTTGTTAAAAAAAAAAAAAAAATTGGTAAAAGTTACATGTGCCATCCACAGTAAAAATATATCAAGAAAAGGACTAACACAAAAGTAAAAAAATGCTTTTTCAAAGGAGGTTACCCCAAAAATGGTTTCACCTAAATTAAAAAAACGATAATCACTGTGCAATTTGGATGCAAGGGCATCTTCACCGTTAACTGAAAAATGAAGATGTAATTAAAAGTTCAGGTGTTTTTCTCATTTTGGGAAACAGAGCTTTCTATTCAAAGGGTAGCAGGAAACAGTTACTGAAATTTTCTTGTCATAGCAGTATAACTACCTGAAACCCCTCCACAGGTGAGCACAGTAATAACAAACAATTTTCAGCTGAGTTTATGATTGGTTTGAAGCCAGCATTATCACTGGAATGTTTTATGCCCACACATTACCTGAGCTAATACATAGTTAATAGCTGTGGACACTTACTGTATTTTGCACTATCACTGACTTAGACTGTTTATAGCTGAAGATGTAATAATCATTTTGCTCAGCAAATATTATTTCCTAGATGGTTTAGCCTAACCTGGTGAATCAAGTCTTCTTCTCAAAACATTACACAGTTGTATTTCTGGGACACAGAATAGTATCATTTATCTATGCACAAGCACTGCATATTGCTGGTTCCACTTCATGCATGTTTCTTCTGGAGATTCAGATTCTTTCTAAGGCAGTATTAAATTCACCACCCTAATCATCCCTGAGCACATTGAAGTAAGAAGCAGAAGCAGCATGACAAAACAGTATTGGCATATCCCTATGTTGCATATAATTGCTTCTTTGGACAAAAGTTATCTATGTCCATTCATGATTACTTAGGTTTATAGAAGGATTACTCAGTAAGTTCCTAATTAACTTACCTGACACAATAAAAAGGACATACAGGAAACCTTTGTACCCCTAATTATGCATTCTTGTCCAACAGGACACAAAAGACAAGGACCTCCAAACAGGACTGATTAAAAATTTACTTCAAATATCTATTTTGAATTTCCAATTTCCATCTTATCTCAAAAAAATAAAACCCACTGAAGAACTGGAAACAAAACCAGAAAAAAAACCCCAACCAACAGTCCACTGGCATGGATGTAACAGGATAACAAGACAACAGGACAAGAGGAAATTGTCACACAAGTCTTCTTTTGCAGTTTTCATGGTAACATCTTGGTATATTTTACTGTCAAAAACTGTTTTCCTGCTCCTTCAGACACATATTTCTGCATCACTTTATTCTTAAGTTTTTGTTCCAGCTCTTTCATTGCTTCACTCTGAAAATTTAGAAATTACTTAATCTTTAAACTATTTACTTTTCTGTCAAGTGGTTATCCTGTTCCCTGCATTATGGTATTTATCTAAAACCTTTAAAGATTGCAGCCAATTTATACACACCATTTTCATGAAAATGATAGAAAATATTCCAAATACAGTAATAGAATGCTATAGTTCATGTCTTTGAATACTTTAAGCTCCATTTTTCCTTCAGATGTTGGTAAATAATCTTCAAATCATAAATGAAGATTTTTATGAAGTTCTAAGCTGAAGAAACGTTTTGGAGGGTTTAATTTTCTGCAGGATATTGAATGTGGGCACTACCACACCTAGCATGTTCATCCTCAGGGCCACTGTAATCATGATGTAGCTTGAAGTGAGCTACAGGCTCACTTCAGTCCAAGTATCTTCTATAAAAATGTTATCCGTCTTTGAAGCACCACCTTGGCTGCTTGACTTTTACCATAAATTTTCACAATCTAACACCATATAAAATAATCTATCAAAACCATAGAATAGTCACATTAAATTGAGTATTTCACAGTGCTCAACATTCTGATATGGCTTGTATTGACTTAGTGTGTAAAATTAATCTTTGATTAAAAAAAGAAGTGTACAAATATACTTGTACATTGGGTAAAAAATATATTTGGAAATATTTATCCCATTGTGTTTTCTCTAGCAATGGTGTTTTGGCTCCAGTGCTTTGCCTGCTGCATAACAGCATTTTTAACATATTAGTCAAGAGCCATTTACATTCTAGGAACAAGTTTCTGGCACATAATTAAAATCCAGATCAGCAAAAACATAATGTTTGACACAGTGCTTAGGGACACGGTTTAGTGGTGGACTTGGTAGTGTTAGGTTCCAACAGTTGGACTCAATGATCTTAAGGGTCTTTTCCAATTTAAATGATTCTATGATTCTGTTTCTAACAGTTCAGTGCCATCTTATTGCATTTTAGCATATGGATTATTTCTGGAAATATCCAATTGAAGGTTAAGAAGGGGTTTTGTTTACATTTTTTTGACTTTTTGGTAAAGTATGCTAATTTTCTCAAGAAATCCTACTCAATTTCTCCTGGAACACTATGCAAAAGGAAGAAATAATATAAGCTTATTAAATGTAGATATTTTGCAGAATGTCTCCAAGATTCAAAGACTATATAAGTAATAGTTATATCTCATTAGAGTGGAGTAGCATGTGAACAGGATTATTTTTAATATAGATAATTAGGTCTCACTCACTATTGCTTAACTCAACAGCACCTACTACTCAAAAAGTCCATTGCAGCTAGTGCAGGAGACTCTGAAAAATCCCACCCTCTATATATGGCTTAACCTTGCGAATTTATTAATCACTCTTCCAGCTGTTTCCTTCTCCAAAAACTCCTCCTTTCATTAAGGATCTGAATTCCAAGCATCTAGCTTTGTATACTAACAGAATCTGGAAAAGTGATTGTACACTTTTTGTCAGTGTCTCAGGTTCATAGAGCTTCCCTGGTTTCGAAGCAGCAAAGGAAATCTGGAGCACTAAGAAGAAACATTCACAGTGCATACGACTTTTTGTATAAAAAGAGATACAACAGAGTGAAAAGGCCAGACCTTTTAACTAAATGAGCTGGAATGCACAGTTCATTTCCACAGGACAGTCAGCAGCTTCCAGTGAGAAATAAAACCCACCAGTGTATATGAAAGCAAAGCAGGGCTGTGTAACACCACCAGTATCTATAAAAAATCCATATTTGGAGTAAATTCAGTTCCAACCTACGGTGTTGTGAAAAATAATTGCATTTGAAATCCAGCCTTCAAGGCAACATTGGAACCATGTTAAAGTTCCAAGCACAAGCACAATAGCTAGAAATAAGCAGTTTAACATCCCAGTTTACAGGTAACAGTAAAATTCTAAAATCAAAAATTGTTTTTAAAAAAGTCATTATGTTATCATAAATAGTATACCATCAGAGTCAAAACTTAAGTTAAAGAAAGTTGAAAAGTAATATAAAAGCTGAGTGAAGTCCCTGACATTAAATTAATATACTTCACATAATTCCATCTTTAAAATAATTTCTTTAAAATAAAATATTATACCAATGCTTTGAATACCTCCTCACTTGGGCTTAGCCTGAAGATACTAACCAGCACCAGGTGACTGTCCACTTAAAATATGTCAACAAAAGCAGGACTGAAATCGAGAATAAAAATCCTCATTTGGAAGACAACAAAGAATACATATTCCTCTAAGTACATGTTGTGGTTTATACCCGGTCAGCAGCTAAGCACCACACAGCCGCTCGCTCAATCCCCCACCCTTGTGGGATGGGGGAGAGAATAAGAAGGGCCAAAGTAAGGAAACTCGTGGGTTGAGATAAGAACAGTTTAATAATTAGAATAAAACAGCAATAATAATAATAATATAATGAAAAGGAAAATAATGAGCGAGAGAGATATAAAACACTGGAAGAAGAGAAAAAAAAAAAAAAAACAACAAAAAAACCCCAAAACTAAACAACAAGTGCTGCAACCACTCACCACCTGCTGACCGACACTGCCAGTCCCCGAGCCACGATCTCTGCTTCCCCCGGCCAACTCCCCCCAGTTAATATACTGGGCATCACGTCACATGATATGGAATACCCTTTGGCCAATTCAGATCAGCTCTCCTGGTTGCATCCCCTTCCCTCCCAGCTTCTTGTGCACCTGGCAGAGCATGGGAAGCTGGAAAAGTCCTTGACTAGTGTAAACACTACCCAGCAACAACTAAAACATCAGTGTGTTATCAACATTATTTTCATACTAAGTCTAAAACACAGCACTATACTAGCTACAGTGAGGAAAATTAACTATCCCAGCTAAAACCGTGACAGTACAGTATGCAAACTTGAGAACAGAACAGAAATCTTAGAGGAATTCCATAGATAAATGATACTATTCTGAACTGTCCTGCTAATAATAGCCATTTCAGTGCACACATAATTGTTGGACTTGGACATTGTAAATGAAAGAAAATTATTTGGAAAGCAGATATTAAATTAAAAAAAATATATTTTTATTCCTTAAATTTAATATTTTGCTGATGATCACATAAAAGCTGTCAAATCTCTGTGGAATTACAAACAGGCTCAAAATTCACTTGTCTACACATTCAGAGATAACAGATTGGTAAGCACGCTCTAAGAGAATAGTTACAGGGCTTTTTGGGTGGCTGTAAATCTCTCCTCATTAGCTTTCAGAGCACTGTGCTACTCTAAAGAATATGCATGTGGGTTATCCATTAATTTCAACTTTTGGTTAATTTCTTCAGAAAGCAACTCTTTCCAGCCACATCTGTTTCTAATACTTCTCTTTGTTGGACTCTTGCTCTTTTAGAGACGGGCAAATATGACAACTCATTTTGAAAGAACTAGATATATTTATAGTCTTTTCTGGCCCTTCTACTAGGATAGTGAAATACCTACTTACAAGATTAAAATAGCCCCCAAAAAAGATATTTAGGTACAGGGCAGAATGAGTTCAGATATATTCATATCGTGAAATACATGCAAGCAAAGAAAAACCAGCAGCCAGCCACAACTCCATTGAAGGATGCAGAATTGATAAAGACGTTATGCTTTCAGACAACCTTTTCCGCACTTTGCACACCGCAGCTGACAAAGCCCTGGAATGATTCAGTATGAGTAGTGCCATAACTTCTGGACATGAACTATATTTTGGAAATTTAAATTCTAAATCCATTTTCTTGGTACAAAAGCAATTGGTTAGTTTAATCTCACTTGCACTGCTGTGTTCTGAACATGACTGAGGAACAGGAGTTTTTATTACAGCACTCAAACCACAAGCTGGAATTCCATTTCCTTGCTATCTAATTAAATGTGAGTCTATTTGACAGTACTTCTAAAATTAATATCAGAGTCTGTGGGTTTTACAGAACTGACAAATATTGCTGTTAGATCAGAGATGTTGGTCTCAGGGAAAAAAAAATACAAATACCCAAAACCAACCACACTAAACCTCTTCTAAGCTTCTGAAATCAGGCATAAACACAACACACATTCATAGAGAACCCTGGTGATGAACTTCACTGAATAGAATGGTCTTGGAAAATTAAGAATACGGACGACAGTGGAGTCTAGATAAATTTCAAAGAATTTCACTGCAAAGAGATCTTGCCCGCTGAGACAGTCTGTCCTCTAGAGAGAACTACGTTTTCTGATAGCAAATCACATATATAGGCCAGATTAACCCATTTTAAGATTTCTTTTTTTAATGAGAATATTGTCTTACAGTGAACTTCTAGTATTTTCAGTTTGCAGCTTTACATTTCAAAGACTGGTAAGTCACACTAATAGTCACACTGTATCACATTATTGCTTGAGATCAAAAAAAACCCAACTCAAAACCTGTTACTTTTTAATAAAGCATCATGTATTTCAGAAAGTAAAGGTGAAATGTATACTATATAATTTTCAATATATGACAGTAATAACTGAAGGATGTTTGCTAGTCATGGTGTCCATTGGTCAGTTATATGGTATGTATTTCATACTCTTAAATGGAAAGATGCCTTAGCAAAGGCAAAAAGCACTTCCTTTCACATCAGAATTTGCTGCTCAGGTAATTCCTTTACACCTTAAATTACTGCTGAAAGTACTTGTCCCTATTTATGAAGTGATCATTAACACCTACCTGGACGCAGAAGATTTTTTCATGACCATAAACATTATTATCAAAATTCCTATAGGAATGAATGTTTTAGGCTAGCTGGTCACTGCAAATGGTAGTACAATTAAGTAAGATGCCATCAGTCCAACTTAATTGCTGAAGTCTCTCCACTCCCATCTACTAGTTTCCTGGAATCAATATACCTTAATGAGTCTCTCATTATTCTTTGATAGCTTTTTTATTTTCTTGTACAACTCTCTAGAAAGCCTGTTGCCTTACCCTGGTAACACGTGACTTGTGAAACTAGATTCTTGCAGCAATTAAGCATTTTAGCATTTAGCATCCCACATTTCTGAAATTATGCTCTTTCTAACTTCAAGTTGGAGGGGAATGTAACAAATTTCCACCCTGAAGAACACAAATTAAAAACGCATATCATTAAAATATGAACTATGAAAAAAAAATACGACAGCCACAATTTTAATATCTGCCTACTGACTCCAGCTTACATCTGTACCCTTATTTCCTACACATACAATCAATTGTACCTCTATTGAATTATCCCATTCAGATTAGAATAGGAAAATTTTTCTGAATCTGTGGTACAAAATTATAATAATTTCTGCAATTTGTGCCCCAAAGACATTTCTACCTTTTGGAATACTTTATACACGCTTCACAGAAACCTAAAGGGGAACATGACAAATAAAAGAGACTGTTTCCCTGATAGATTCAATGGCTCTATTTTATTGTAATTTAATCCAGAATTCATGATGGATTAATTAAATTATAGAGCACAGGTTTAGCAGGCTCTTTGTTGCATTACAGATGAATTTCATTTCTTAAATGCTGCCTTGTGCACTGTAAGGTACATTCAGTTGCAAAAATCCATCCTCAGAATGTTTAAGAAAATACATTTCACTTGGACCAACTCAGTGTCTTAAATTAGTTTCTCAACATAATAGTGGCTCTGCTTTTCAGCTGGAGTGGCGTATATATCCTCTTATTACAGCACAAAAAGGTTGTTCCATCTTTTCCCCAGTCAGAACTGTACTCATCAGTGGCCCAAAAATACAGGAATTATCTGAAAAGTGATATGTGCAGGTATGCTTTTGTCAGGCCAAACTCTGCATTTTGTGTGGGCATGGCCTTGGTCAGTTTCAGAAGAGGTAGATTACCCAGAGAAAGTGTTTGCACTATGATTTAACTTGTCCTGTGGTATTTTTAAAGGACTAGGGAAAAGAAGTGGAGAGAAGCCATCCAAGAATGCTGGTGATACAAATAGAGGGTAAAAAAAATTGAAACAATTAAGACTCACAAAATGATCCAATATTGTACTAGTGATGGAGTGAAAAAATGCTAAATGAAATTCACTGTCAGTATACAGCAAAGAAGTATATGGGAGAAGACAACGTGTACATCCACAATCATGGATTTTCTGTGGTGTACATAATCATACAGGGTTGACTCGAGCAATAGTTTCTGAAAGTGTGCTCAGGCTTTAGTGATGGCAGACCAAATGGAAGACAATTTTATAGTATTCTGTACCTTGAATACTGTGCGTAGTTCTGGTATGCCTCACTATTGAACACAATACTGCAGAATAAAAAGGTGGCAATTGTAATCAGAGGTACAAAACAACTTCTGAGTAAGCAGAGATTCTTTGTCACAGTCCTCATACAAAACTCCCTTTGAGATTTCTGCTATTATTCATCTTGGATAATATAAAACAGAAGGGTGATGTGACAAAATGCAATTAACTTATAAGTAGCAAGGAGAGGTTAAAAAGGGAATAATTATTGACTATAGTTTGTTACTCAAAAATTGAAGGTGCTCAATAAAGTTATGAAGCAGCATAGCAACAAACAGAAGGAAGGACCTTTTCCATAGTACGTGTAATGCAATTGCGGGTTTCTTTGCCTTAGGATACTGGAAAAGTATAAGACAATTCAGGTAAGGAATATATAGGTGTAGGTGCTGCAACAGCCATTAAATATGATGCTGCAGATGAAACTGATGGTTTATGAAGTCCTCACATTTCTTATTGTCTGGAACAGTGTGCCACTCTATACTTGTCTCATTTCTTGTACCCTTTCACCTAAGTATCTTTTATTTCCAACAGAGAAAGATAGGTTCCTAGGATAAATGTACTTGAGACATGATGAGGATTCACCATTTTCATGTTTGCTACTATTTGGCCCTACACAGAACAAAGGAATTTGAAATAGGAAGATGAGAGAATCTGATTTAGGCCTTAGACAAATGTGTGTGCTCATATAACCTAGAAAATGTGAGAGAGGAGTTATAAATCTAAGCAAAACGAGGATTTTAGGGCTTTTACACTACGTTAAGTTTGCCGGGAAAAAAAAAATCATAGTGTCAGGTGTTTCAAACACCCTAACAGAGACAACTCCTGCTGTGCTCCAGTCATCTGGAAATGGAACAGAATAACTACTGTTTCACTGCATTTTTGTGAGATTTTATACTCTTCATAAATTTCCTCAAGAGAATTTAGGAGGTTCTTCTTTTTTTTTTTTTTTTTTTTTTTTTTTTAAATATTGAAAGCAAACAACTGAGTAACAGTAAGAAAATGGCACTGGGCTTCTCAAACAACTTACAGGTACCCTCCTAAATCTTGGGTTTTTCTGACAAATTATCTTCCATTTCTTCCTTGCAGTGAAAAAAAGAAAAATGCTGTCCAATATGCACCACACAGAAGACAAAACCACATAATGGCTCTATGCTTTGTAATTTTTTTGCTTGCAGCTATTGTTCTATTTCCTGCCGACACTGCATTTTAAATGCTCTAATGATACAATTGTTCTTGAAAACTGCAGAGAAACAGACACCACAAACAGCTAATTGGTGCCTCTGATGAAGCTAGAAACACATCTTGAACTTCATTGTTGTTGTTGTTAAAAAGTGAGTAAGAATGATTTGTTGCTATTAGGCCATATCAAATGCTCAGTAGCTGGCAAGATTTCCCTCCTGCTCATTTAATTAATGTCTGTAATATACCTGTCACTTATCAAGTATCCTGCATAGTTATTGCACTATAGTTACTGTCATGTGTCACCCATTTTTGTATGCCCTGAGGGCATCTTAGTTTAGGGATTCTGCACAATTTTCTGTCAAGTTTACTCTCAGGTTCATTGCCATTCAAAACGTATCACAAAAAAATACAGCTCTGTTACCAAAGTCCTTTTTCTCTCTGCCAATTTTGTATATTCCCCTCTGCTTGGTTCCTCGTGAAAATGGGTATATAATCACCTTCTACAGCTGTGCAGCCTGTTTGATTCCTGCTACCTTTCTAAGGTTTCTTTAATAAATGTAATGAAAATAATTCCATTTGTGTTATCAGTGTGGTACTATCATCCCACTCATCTACTGTGCCTTATAGATTTATACATAACTAAAAACCTAACTTTTCTCCTTTCCCTTCTCTTAGGAGCTTTACTAAAAATAAATGCACATAGTCACCTAATATGGAGCTCTTATTCCCAGCTACGAGTCTGTAGAATCAAATATATTTTTTCCTTGATTTCATTATATTATGTATCATTTTTCCAAGGTTCAGCCAATCCTTGCTCTTGTCTATCTGTAGTCCTCCATTCTCTCTACCCCTCCTAAGTTTCCCATGCATAAAAGGAGGGGAAGATTTCCACTTTTACAAGTTTCCTTGTTCTGTATGTGCTCTCTTACTGTTACAGCTCCCTTCAAAAAATTGTTCTGATTTTTGAACCAAGAATTAGCATTTGACACCTTGGTTAAAGAGTTAGTGGTATAACCCAAAAGTTTAAATTTCCATTAGGAGATTACAGAGAGATGAAGCTGTGCAAATGTCCTATTGCTACCTTGATGTAGCCTTTTATCATATAAAGCATAAGAGAATATACAATATGTAGATGTCTTGAGTAAGTTTGATCCCAGACAGATATATTTTTTTAATCTAATTCATTTTAAGAAATTACTTGAAAACCCTATTACATCTTTTCATTAAAAATGTACACTTTTAAATCACAGGTGATTTAATTAACTGTATATTTGCTTGAGAATGCGTAACATTGCTTTAAGTATCGGAAGGTATATTACAAAAAAGTATGAAAGCAAGGATTTAATTTTCAAAGTACTTTAAAAAAAATCTAACAGAATATGCTATTGTGTATCTTGATGTCAAAATATCCACTTAACACAGAACGGTTCTTTTCAGAGTCTTCAAAATTTATCAAATGAGGCCAGAATTCTTTCTGCCCTAGTATTATGACTTTTGTAGAGTGAACAGGAATGCACCCTAGGGAAGAAAGATGTTAGATACAATGTCTGCTTCTTTGATGGTCGCCCTGACCTATCAGGGAAAAAGTAGTCTTCCACATCTTTATTTTATTACTTTTTTTATGGACTTAATAAAGAGCAAGTATTCTGTCCTGGGGAGATATTTAATGGCCTATCTCACTTCAAGAAATGTACCTGATACCTCCTTGGGATGAAGAAGATTTGAGAGATAAAAGAAAAAAATATAGCATTAAATGGAACCTGGAGTTATTCTTGGGAATAATGGAAAGGTTTCATGACAACTTTTTGAAGGTAAGTGATAGAAAGGGCTGTACATATGAAAGATGCACCCAGGGGGGGAAATTAGGGTGACATTCCCCCATTATGAAGCTGCCTAAAGAGGTCAGTAACATTGTTTTATCACTCAAGAATGGCTGCTTTACATAGTTTGAAAATTTGTGCTTTCAAATACCTTCTGATCTTTCTATCACAAGCAAAGCATGACACAAGGATCTCTCTTTTCCTCAGAGGCTTTATACAAATTTTTTACATTTTGGCAAGTGCAAGTGCAGGAAAAGTGTGTGTGAGAAAGCCCAACTCTAAATTTGACATGTTAAAAGAAAATTACAGATTTTAGATATGCAACTTTTCTGTCATGGGATGTATTTTTAAATAATCATTATTTGTGAGTTTCAGGTAGGAAACATCTATTTCTGCTTAAAAAAGCAAGTGAAATCTCCTTCCTACAATATGTAAATCAAATTCCCTGCACAGAATCACAATAAAAGATGAACAGATGTTAGAATCAAGATATTAGTAAAAACAATATAGCCAAAGCATATCAGAATTAATTCTTTCGGTCCTGTCATTATTTCAGTTTCTTCAGAGGAGTTTTGATTTAGGATTTTTATGATGCAATTAAAAGATTTATTTTAAGAAGGGAGTTCATAATGCTAGAAACTGTACTTGATGCTAACAACAGATTTTTCCATTTCAATAACGTGATCTATTGCATCAAAGAGAAACCTTAGTAAAATAAAAGTAGCCATGTCTCAAATAAATATATATAGCTGCTTATATACACACACATTTATACAGATATATGCATGTAAATATAGGTACATAAATAGAAATAATTCACAAGAGAAAATCATATGTAGCTGCTGAAGAAAAAATAACCTGTCTCACAAACACCTTGAACTGTTAGCAGTGTTAAAACTCTTACAATGCAAACTTTAAAAAAAGGGTGTTTTGCCTGGCTAGATAATCTGACGCTGAGTTTGCTAACAGAACTAACACCGGGTAACTTTCATTCTGAACACCTACCTTTTAATCTACAGAAGGTATACAGAATTCTCTTTCTGAGAATACAGGCAAAATGTCTAGGGCAGCACAGCAACATCCTTCCAACTACTGTAATTATCTTGTCCACTAGAACAATACAATACAATAGTGTCACACAGAAGCAAATACCTTCCTTTATCTCACTGAATGTCATATACATTTTCACCCTTTTGTTAAGAATTATAATTCATTTGACTGGGACCAAGTTTGTACAATATCTTGCATAGAAAGTTGAAATTTTATATCCCCTGCGGAGACACAACAGCCAAACCTGTCTTTGTAAAACAGACATTTATTTTGCAACAAGACATATTTTACTAAAATAGTGAAATATGCAACATCTGTCACTATAAAAATACTTTAGTATTTGACTTCTACTGTTATGATGTTTAAATATGAAATTTCAACTATGAATTGTTGACTTCAACATAATAAAGACATGAGCATTAACCATTTCAACACCAAACACTAATATGAAGAGGGTCATCACTGCATATTTATTATACATTATTATTGTATTGTATTATATTGCATTCCATTGTATTATATGATATGATGATATTGTGTTTATGATACTGTTGGACAGATAAAATGCTGCCAAAATTACCTATCCAGTCACTGTAAAACCAGTTTCTACATTATCTTCTGAAAATCTGTTTGGGAAACATTCAGTGTCATAAAACTACCAGGTACCAGTACTTCATTCTCCACATACAAAAAAAAGGATAGCACTGAAGAAATTGGCATATTCAACAGTAATTACTGACTATGTATTACCAGTTTCTCTAATGGGTTTAATGGAAGATCTTAAGAAAAATAGCTATTAAAAAGTCACTAGCAAATCATCCTAATTATTATTTGAAGCCATAAATAAAGAAGATTAATTTAGATATTTTACATAAATCTGTAAATTTTAGATCTATGTATATTTTATAATTTAAATGATGTATATTTCTATTTTATGGATATTATACATACATGAAATTACAAGATAATAATGCTTGCTTACAATGATTAAATTGTCTGAAATACTGAAGCTTGGACTGCAGAAAGCAGTATTTTTTCATTTTATGTTTGACTGTATGCGTGTATTAGACTAAAATATAAAGTATATACAAAATGCAGATACAGTAAATTGTAGTTGGATCAATACATTCATTCATTTTTGGAGATTAAAAACTTTGAGAAAATTTTAAATGTCATGCCTAAGTTCTGTGTTTATAGTTTTTCATTCAGTTATCCATTATACGTTGAAAAACATATAGGATAAACCAACTCCAGCACTTTCAGTCTTTTGCAGGGATAAAATCCAAGCAGTTCCAGTGGAGGTCAGCCTTAAATTTTATTAGATATTTTAACTCATTATGTACACAGAGTTATAATTCCGACTGTGTCTTTCACCATGTTTACCATGACACCATATCTTTTGCATAGCTGCAAAGGACTGAATAACATTTTAGGAACACTTGTGAAGAAAGAAAAAGCTAATTTTCCCAAATACAATTAAATGTTCAAGACAACATTCAATCTTTTCTTGAAAGCATCCTTACTTGGTCATGGGTGAATTTGCCAGTGGAATTAATAGAGTTCCATTACTGATATAACCCCTTCTGTATGAAGCATACATGTAACAGTTTAAAGATTGGCTAACAGTGGTATAAAACCAATCTGGCAGCAAAGAACATCTAAGTTTGATTAGTTTATTACATAACCTAGAAAAATTTCATAGATATCTCAAATATAAGCAAATAAAACACTTTTTAAAAGACATAACTTCTTAAGCCATAATAAAGTGTGTGCCTGTCCTTTACCAAAAACCATGAAAAGAAACACCTACATAACCATATACTTTGGACCATCCCAAAGTATGGAAGACAAAAATATTCGTTACTCTTGACCATCAAGTGTTAGTCACTAGGAATTTGTTTATTTACTTGAAGAAATTAGTACCCCTTCTTTCTAAATTGCAAAATTATCCTTAACCAGTCTTTGGTAATTTTACAGATCATAACATCATTATCACTAATGAAAATTTGTTAACATCTGACTGAAAAATTTGGTTGGCATCACATCTGCTTTTTCAAGAATTATGTGTTCAGAAAATGGCTTTCTCAATCCTACTTTTTCTTAAAAAAACAAGCAAACAAACAAACAAAACCCCATCAATATGTCTTCTGTAAAATAAAAGGAGTGGCATAGAAAAAAAGAATAATGAGACCCTATGACCAATCTCACAGAGAACACAAATTGCTCTAATGGATCAGGCAGTTGGCTGATCGAAAGTTGTGTGTGGTGGTAGCTGACATCAAGTCTTGATTCCAAGAAAGAAATTGTAGAGCACTGAGAGGGAAAATATCTTCAAAACCAAATATGTTCTCTGAGCAACAACCATGCAAAATACAGTTCAAAAAGTAAATTACAAACACTTGGTGTCCATTTTTAGTATACATTAGTACCCCTTCCCTCTCCTCCCAAGTGAGGAGGACTTTTCTGTTGTCTTCCCCTTCATCAGACAGGCCCTCCAAAAGACCTTTCATAGGACATATGCAAAAGCCTACACTAGTAGATAATAATAAATAGCAGAATATCAGCAAAACCTTTAAAACTGCTTGAAAATAAAATTTACACTCTCACATGTAATAAAACAGTGGTATGAATATAAGGGTGGGTCACTCCTATTTGCCTTCTACTCATTTCTTGTCTCAAATAAGCTATTAAACACTTCCGAAATTGATTTATCTTTTTAACCAAATGCTAATAGGGAAAAAGCATACATGACCAAAATGCTGGAAAACTATTAAAAAATTCTACAGTCATCAAGGCCCTTTTTCAGTAAATAAACCAAGAAAAAAACAACCAACCAATCAATCAAAAATAATAAAAAACCAAAAGCTGAATATCAGCTAGAGCATAATTTTTTGGGGAAAAAAAAAAAAATCAGAGACCCCCCTGACCAAATTGTCACAGCAAGTTGGACATATTAGACTCTTAGCTATCTTAACTAAGCCACAGATTTGAGCATCCACATGGAGAAACACAAGAGCTGACACACAAGAAAAAAGCCAGAGGTCCAGACAAGAGGAAAGAAAGGACTCTTATCTTCCACTGGAGAAATGACAGTGCAATATCAAAGTCCTAGGTGTCAGTCTGCCACCACTGGTGTTAATAAAGAATGAAATAAACAACAGTGCTAAATGAATGACACAATAGATGCTAGAAGTAAGTTTCAAATCAAACTTTACACAGCCTGTAGAAAAATGTATGAAGGAAGAAGATGGCAGAATTTAGAAGCTGAAATAAAAGTGAATAATGTTGCGTAAGCAATGAGGAATTGATTCAGCCAAGCAAAAATTCTGCTGATATGAGTTAGAGAAAATGAGAACATTACATTTATATCTAGCTTATATTTCTGCTGTAGAACTGCAGAAGATGCCACAGAGTTGAACACACAGAGTAACTGCACCTTGTTTCCTTAAATTCACTCTTTGTTAAGGACTATCAACTATTGCACTATGCCTAGACTTTCTAATGGATGAAATTACTCTTATAACTAGTTTCTTTCATGCTTTACTGTTTGCAAATTTTACATAACAAAACTTAAGAAAACTTCTTAGAGCACAGATTTTGCCTCTGAAATGCTGTGCTTGCTTGAGGTACTCCATAAACAAATGTATAATGATCCATGACATATAGTAAATTCTTGTACCTTTAATTTACTACAAGGGACTGGTATCACTTTCATTGCTCTGATTCAGTGAAACTATAATAGCTTTATTATAAGATAGTACCTAATAACACAACAAGTGTTTTATATGAATTTAGCAAACATCTTAAGCAGTCTTTTTCTGTCTCCTCCCTCTATGAAGTAGTCTTACAAAGTTTCCTATCTTGGTTTTTGCTGTCTTCATTGTGATTACATTTTCCTGTAAAAAGATCCTTCACAGAAAAAAATAATAAGTTGGTTTGACCATACTTTTATTTATGTTTCCTGGAGTGTTTTTTGTATAAAAATCAATTAATGTGAATACACTCACAATAAAACATGTATTTTGTTTTATGGCCACCTTATTAATAGAACTCTATTGCATAGCGCTCAGTCCTTAAAAAGGGAGCTACGATGAAATAGATATGGTCAGCCTGAGCAGGCAGATAAAAGGAAGATGAATTCTCTCTATAGCATCCTTGAAATACTTTGTTTTTCTAAATGAGAAAATTACACAAAAATCTGCACCCACTTCAGAAAAAATATGAATTAGAACTGATCAAAAACATTTATGGAAGTTTTCTCTCAAATAATACTGTCAAAATTCATCTCTTTTACAGGAATATATTGAGTGTCATTACCTTTTTTCCTTAAGTATGATGATCCTAAATATTTAACTGATTTTTTTTTACTTAACATTGTTTTATCAAATATCACAAAAAATATTTTACCTACTATTAAATGAAGAGTATATTAAAATATACAAATGCTGCAGTTAATACGTGATGGAAGATTTCATGTACTCTAACCACATGACAATATTTCTGTCTCTTATGTTCTGATTCAGAAACATGCTGGTGCCAAATTCATATTCAGTCGACTCTATCATGGTTTTTTATAGCATTCCCATTATTTGAACATTCTTGATTCTGTAGTGAAACAATCCTGAGTAAAGGTTAACAGGGGAGGTCCCAGATGACTGGAGTCTTGCCAATGTGACGCCCATCTACAACATCTACAAGAAGGCTAAGGTACTTAATGCCTTCTTTGCCTCAGTCTTTAAGAGTCAGACCAGTTATCCTCAGGGTATTCAGCCTCCTGAGCTGGAAGGCAGGGAAGGAGAGCAGAATAAACCACCCATAATCCAGGAGGAAGCAGTTTACGACCTGCTGAGCCACCTGGACACCCACAAGTCTATGGATCTGGATGGGGTCCACTCAAGAGTACTGAGGGAGGTGGAGGAGGATCTTGCCAAGCCACTCTCCATCATTTATCAGCAGTCCTGGTTAACAGGGGAGGTCCCAGATGACTGGAGTCTTGCCAATGTGACGCCCATCTACAAGAAGGGCCAGAAGGAGGATCCGGGGAACTACAGGCCAGTCAGCCTGACCTCGGTACAGGGGAAGATTATGGAGCAGTTCACCTTGAGTGCGCTCACCAGGCATGTGTAGGACAACCAGGGGATGAGGCCCAGCCAGCATGGCTTCATGAAAGGCAGGTCCTGCCTGACCAACCTGACCTCCTTCTATGACCACATGACCTGCCTAGTGGATGAGGGAAAAGATGTGGATGTTGTCTACCTAGACTTTAGTAAAGCTTTTGACACTGTCTCCCACAGCATTCTCCTAGAGAAGCTGGTGGCACATGGTTTAGACAGGTGTACTCTTCACTGTGTAAAAAACTGGTTGGATGGCTGGACTTAAAGAGTTGTGGTGAACGC
Organism: Morus bassanus; assembly: GCA_031468815.1. Taxonomy (NCBI): domain Eukaryota; kingdom Metazoa; phylum Chordata; class Aves; order Suliformes; family Sulidae; genus Morus; species Morus bassanus. Next base: position 53,741,681 of record CM062600.1, on the reverse strand, counting down.
AGCTAAATCCAGTTGGCAGCCGGTCACAAGCGGTGTTCCCCAGGGCTCAGTTTTGGGGCCAGTCTTGTTTAGTATCTTTATCAATGACCTGGATGAGGGGACTGAGTACACCCTCAGTAAGTTTGCAGATGACACCAAATTGGGCAGGAATGTCAATCTGCTCAGGGGTAGGAAGGCTCTGCAGAGGGATCTGGACAGGCTGGATGGATGGGTCAAGGTCAATTCTATGAGGTTTAACAAGGCCAAGTGACGGGTCGTGCACTTTGGTTACAACAACCCCATTCAACGCTACAGGCTTAGGAAAAAGTGGCTAGAAAGCTGCCCGGTGGAGAAGGACCTGGGGTTGCTGGTGGACACCCGGCTGAACATAAGCCAGCAGTGTGCCCAGGTGGCCAAGAAGGCCAACAGCATCCTGGCTTGTATCAGGAATAGTGTGGCCAGCAGGAGCAGGGCAGTGATTGTGCCCCTGTACTCGGCACTGGTGAGGCCACACCTGGAACACTGTGTTCAGTTTTGGGCCCCTCAGTACAAGAAGGACATTGAGGTGCTGGAGCGTGTCCAGAGAAGGGCAACGAAGCTGGTGAAGGGTCTGGAGAACAAGTCTTATGAGGAACGTCTGTGGGAACTGGGGTTGTTTAATCTGGAGAAGAGGAGGCTGAGGGGAGACCTCATTGCTCTCTACAACTACCTGAAAGGAGGTTGTAGTGATGTGGGTGTTGGTCTCTTCTCCCAAGTTACTAAGCGATAGGATGAGAGGAAATGGCCTCAAGCTGCACCAGGGGAGATTTCGATTGGATATTAGGAAAAATTTCTTTCCTGAAAGAGTGAGTGGTCAGACACTGCTACAGGCTGCCCAGAGAGGTGGTGGAGTCACCAGCCCTGGAGGTGTTTGAAAAATATGTAGACGTGGCACTTCAGGACATGGTTTAGGAGGCTTGGTGGTGTTGGGTTGATGGTTGGACTTGATAATCCTAGAAGTCTTTTCCAATCGTAATGATTCTATGATTCTGTGATTTTATGAAAGATCTTGTTCCACAAAAGGCCAGGAACAATTCTAAAATGTCAGAATTTATTTGTATAGAATAGAGAATGACACAATTCACAAACAACAAAAAGGAAAAATAGGACTGAAAACTGCACCAAGTAGAGAACTTAAAGGATCATTTCAAAAAAGCAAGAAGAAAAGACCTAGAAATCATCCTTTGAGAACTGCCTGCTAAAAACATAATGACTTAAAACAATCAATGAAAGTATAAAGGAGAATCACATGAATTTCCAGTCCTATTTTCATGGTGATAGGATAATTATATTTAAAGGTAAATAAAATACAGTATTAAAATGCAAATAAACTCACAGTAAGTAAATTTCAAATGCACAGGTACCATACAAACTACTCTGAAAAGCAACCCATGATTACCTAGAGAGAAACACTGTCTAATCTTTCCCCTGTCAGAGAACAACTCAGGTCACCCATTAACAAATGTAAATATAGCCAGTTACAAACTTATTAAATCTTTAATTTAATACACAGCAGAAAGTCAGAATTTCTGGATCGAACATAGGACCTGATCTATAGGTTTTTGTGCTTTCTAAACTACACCAGTAAAGCAAAAAATCATTATGAGTATTTCAGTTCTTTGAAGAGATGGAATTAAAGCAATTAAAGGAATTAAAAAAAAAAATCTAAATATATTGAGTCCCAGAGATCAAATATTTTTTTTTTCCCTAGAAATGCTGAGATAGTTTGATTTGGATTTTGTTTTTCATACAAGCATCCAAGTATAAGCATTTTGTCCCAAAAATGATTCCATATAGTTTTGATACAATAAAAGACAATGGGAGATACACTATTCTCAAGGACCACTGGTGCACAAGCTTTGGGACTTTTTCTTCTAAAATCAGTACTAGGTTTTTATGAGTTATGGTGTATTAGAATTACACTGTTGGAGCTTCTTTTAGCCTTATATCTACCAGGAAAAAGAAATGAATTGCAGAAGTTTTGACACCAGGGTTTTATCCTTTTTTCTTTCTTCTTTTTTTATTTATTATGGCATTTGCACCTTCCATATGCACTTTCAGAGACTTCAGAGGTTTCAGAAAGAAACTGGTCTTCAGAGATGCTTCAATCAATCCTATGGATTTCATTATGATCATTTCACTGCAAAGGACAAAGACATCCTTTAATATGCATGGTACTTGCATCTTTGATGAAGCCTTATTTTTACCATTCATTTTTCTTCCAAAGGTCTAACACTTCATTGCAAAGAATTAAATTGCTTCTGCTAATAAACAAAAGTTCCTTGCTGAGTCCAGGGAGATGACACCAAAGTCTACCCTGATTTGACTTGTGGAGCTAAATTAATCTTTATTATAAATAATTTCTGACAGATAGTTTCATAGTTTTTATGTGAACATTTCATGGACACTGAATTTGGAATTTTTACACTTGCATATGAATGCCTTGCATCATTTAATCAGGGAATATAGCATCATGTGATTTGCATGACTAATCAAAACAGTATGAATATTCATGACTAGTTCATGTACTTTTTAATACTTTGAGTTTTATGCACTTGATGCTTGATCTTCTCAAATATAACAGGCAAGGAAGTTCATCATATATGTGATACAAAGGTAAGCAAATAACACATTTTAAATTAATAATTTTAAAGTAAATCCATAACGCCTATGTGAACATTGACACTATGTTGTGGACCTCAAAGACCTTGCACTATATTAAATGTATTATGAAGTAAATTTATATGAAGTGATGGTTATGTCTTGTCCTATTCATTCCAGACAATTTCACTTTTGCTATGAGCATCTGGATACAATGAAGGCAAGATACTACATGAGTTAACAGCCAGTATACATATTTCTTTGCTGACAGACATGCAAAATGAAAGTTATAGCAGGTTTTTTGTCCTCTAGTTATGTATGCCTCTCCCATTCCAAAACAAACAAACAAAAAACCAACCACAGTTGGTCTAGCTCATGCAGGGTAATAAAGCTCAATCTGCCTGCTCAAGAGTCTGCTTTCTTTTTCACCTGGTCACACATATCACTGTGGGGCTAACCAGCAAAACTAGAAATCCTTTATTTTTCAGAAATTTATTGTCTCATTTTGATGGTTTACCAAACTCCACTCTACTGCTTTTACTGCCATTCAGTTCACCTTTACTATCCTGGTATATTTTTAAGTATTGATTACAGATGAAATAATAAGGACTGCAACCTGCACAGCACATGCATATGGACTACCAGTATTTGAGTTTCTCTAGATTGGTTCTAATTTTTTGACACATATTTGTACAATACCACCCAACTTCAAATTTAGCTACAGTCTCAAGATAAAAATATTTACAATAAATATAATTATTTGCTGCTATTAATTAATACGAATAAAATAAAGGCAGAAGGAATACGACAGTAGTTGGGTATTGGCAATCTGAATAACAGCTTAACTATAATTTTTACCAGACTTTAAATACAAAGGAATTAAATGAAAGTAAATTACAACTTGCAGAAAATACTAAGATATGTGCCTAAGAGCATGAAACAGAGACAAAGTTTACAGTCATATAAAGTGGCCATTCAAATACCTTAAATTTATATGATCACACAGGTGTTCAACTAGATAAATTTTTCTATAAATTGCACATATCCATACAAAACAGTCAGTAATTTTTATCTCTCATAGCCTGAGAAAACCTTGGAACTGAAAAATTATCCATTTGTCTGTTTTATTAACCAAGTTGTTTTTAAAATCTTGGTGCCAAAAGAAAATACTATCTTTCATCCTAACTGGTGTCAAAGAAATCTCCAAAATCTCTATCTTATAATTTAAAAAAAAAATGGGTATATTGTATTGAAGTCAGTTTGTAGAGTAATTAAATGTCTTTAACATAAATTAACTGTATAACTTATTTGCACAAATGGTGCTGTTAAGCAATTTCAGTGTACACCAGGGACAGACACATGGTTATTTCATCAAAATCTTAACGTGCTCAGTACACAGGCATAAGGCTTATAATGTTAACACTGTTATCATGCCCCAGACTGATACAGCTGAGACTAATTCAGTTGAGGGTAGCTCTACAAATTGTACCAAGTCATAAGTGTAATATAAATGTGACATGCTAATAGCGGTTCAGAGAATGAGTATCAAAATGGAAGCCCTGATTCCCTTTATCATTAAAATGTGTGAGAAATATTTCACCTTCTTTCCTAGAATTAAGTTCTTATTTTTGCCTCTAAAAGGGCTTTCCATTCATTTTACGCCACCTACATGCTCAAAAGAATCAGCACGAAGTCTCTCATCTTCAAGGCTAAATGGCAGAGTAAGTGCTGATTAAAAACAAACCACATTATCAATTCTCTGACTCAAAAAGCACATAATTCTTGGCTAAAAAAATATTAATTTTTGACTGTGCTACTTGGAACAACTGAGTATATTTTCAAATACTAGAAGCTTTCAGTTTACCAATGGCATCAGTGGAAATACAGATAATTAACATTAATTGATTTCAATTCAATTGATTCTTGAACAGTAGCAAAATATTTATTTGGTTATTCATGGTCATGCAGGCGTTTGTTCCATTGCTCTTGGAACAAATAAGAATTTCTCATAAACTTGCACATTGTAAATTTTTTTCCTTTAAACATTTTCAAAATAACCTGTTCAATCTAGAAAAGAAGAACTAGTTAGATAACTACATCTGCTTATTCTCACTCAGTATCCCTTGACATGTTTTACTTATCCAGATTCTTACCCATCTTTGTATACCTACATAAATTTCTCTTTCAAGATGGCTTTAGTTTACACTTTCCAACTCTAATGCACGTTATAATAAGATCAGCTTTAGATATCTCAGACAATATTAGATGTTGGTTGGAAATTTTCTTTACATTTATATTTGTCTTTGTGGGATTAGAAAGTCCTTTAAAAATTTTGTGAATAAACAGCCTATCAGTCTTAATTATGGACTACTAATCTGTGTCAAAACCAAATGACTGACTCATGAAAAAATAAGGATCTCTTTTGGGAAAAAAAGATTTGCAGTACTGTTCTTGTAGGTCTAGGCCAACTCTACCATCAGCACTGAAATAATAATGTCATTCCTATTCATCTTAATGTTGCTAAAATCTTGAATTACGTTTATTAGATTAAAAAAAACCCAACCTTTTGAAATTAATACTGCAACAGTGGTAGTACAACAAAAACGTAGTTCATTAGTGTACGAACAGATGAAAGAAGATTATTATGGCATAGTAGGCTTGCAGAAATGTGCTTGAGATAAATTCACATAGCATATAACAGAGCATATAACAACTTTTTTTTAAATCATTGTGACAAAAACTGCAAGATGAACGTAGCAGAAAAATTTATACATATTGGTTTTATCTAATTAATGTGTAGTCTCTTAGAACCGGAAAACAGTTTTTCTAATGAACAAATTATATCTTCACATTACAACCACCCAGAATACCCAGTGCATCCCCGCTGACTGTGACCATCCTGTTGGACCTCTACCAAGAGGGAGTCCAGCTGTAAAGTTCCTTTTTTATTCCCACGGCTCATTAACATTTTCTTCTGTGTTACCCAATGGACAGACATGATGTCTACAGCACTGAGGAAGTGTGGTAGAGAGACAGAAAGAATTTTCCAAATTAATCAAATAATAATCCTGTTTAGTGAACACTTTGTAATATCACCCATTAAAAATTACTACTCTGTCCCTGAATTTTGCAGCTTTTCTCTTTCTCAGTTAACATTGTGCGTAGCCACGGTCTTCTGTTGTGGTTCTTGCTGTTCCAGGAATGTAAAATATCTGTTGTTTCAGGAAGTGATAGAGAATCAAAGTTTTTCTTGGGATTCTGACTGGCTTAATAGGAATGATCTAGCAGTACGTTTCACCTTCCTAGCATTTTATCCTTACCACACACACACAAAAATAAAAAATAAAATAAAAATTTCTAATTACACAGTCTAATGCTCATTTATATTGTTCAAATGGTTAACATCAGCTACACAAGGTAAGAAAACTTCAGCAAGGGAAAAATACCTAGACATGTGTTGAATGCATACACAACAGAAAAAAAAACAAACAAATAAACAGTTAAAAAGAAAGTTATATTTTCCACTGTTCATTTATTTATTCTTTCTAAGTTTTGTTTAAGCCTGTAACTCTCACAATTACATAACCACATAGGTCTACTGAATCCATTGCAACTCACTCTAGAGGTACTGTATAACATGAGAAAATACAGAAAAATAAATTGCACATTATCAGTCCAGTGTTGAGTAAAAAGAAAAGGGGCAATGTTAATGTATGAATGCCAGACCAGTCTCAATGATTTATTCAACCTGTGTCCAAGTACAGAAAAAATGATTATTGAACTCAAGATATGAAAACCTTGGATATTTCACTTAATTTCATTCAAGAAGTTTCAAATAAATATTCAGTTCTAACTTTTTTTCTCTATGTTTATTTAATATTAGGCCAGATACTTGCATGATTTGAAGAAAACAAAATTCTTAAGTGTGCTTTACGTTTTGTCTGTTCCACTTATACTCCTCTGTGTCTGCTCTTCTATGAAATTCAATTGCTTCCTATGTCAGCCTATAGTTAAACATTCTAGCATCTTCCTTAATCTATCTGAAAGATCCATTCCTTCAGTCCGGTTTAGAAAAGATGTGGTTATCTACAAGTAATAAGTTAATACTGTAGTGTAATTAATTAATGATTAATAAAAGTAAGTCTCAACCGTAGTTTGGTATGAAAGTTTACAAAGATGAATTAAGCAGCTGACAGGACTGTAAGATGTTGTTTAACTGAAATATGATCAAAAGTCTGTATAAATCTTGCTTTAGATATTCAAACAAAGTTTAAACAATTTTCTTCTCATCCTCCTTTCTGCTTGCACACTTTTTTCCTTTTCATACTACAGAAATGTTTCAAAAGATTTACTTCAGCTTTGGAGTTAATTCTGGAGAGTCTACCTCAAGGTATACAAGTGGAAACTTCACTCATTTAAGTGATTACCCTGTTAGTCTGAAGTTCTGTCTTGTTACTACTCTGTGTCTATTCAAAGACAATTCTGGATGAGGCCATTTCCCCACTGCTTTATATTAATTTTTTTAGCAATTGTTTTTTTCAGGATTGAATATAAACTTAATCCAAAACAATTTGAAAGAATAATTTTTTCTTTGTTGTTGGAAATCAGCAGTGGTAGTAACCCATTATCTATGGAGTCATATGTAATTACGATGTTCCTTTCACCAGCAAAGGGACAGTCTGGTTATTTGATGCAATGATAAGAAAAATCTCATGTAAGAAAGCCAAATTAGATGCCTTATAAGTAATTTCCATTTTGAAGACAAAAAGTTGATATTAAGTTTGTCTTAATATGTTTGTCCAGTGCTTGTGCACAGGCTAGCCAAAACTGACCTGTACAATATCACACACACATTCATTTGCCATGCAAAAACTTGTATGAAGGAAAAATTCTGTTCTAAAATTTAGTTATTCTTTAAGCCTTTCTGGTTTGCCATGTAAGAATGTAATTTATATTTGCTCTGATCTCTCTTCATCATTTTCATCCTCTGCAAATCTATGTATCAATAGTGGCCCCCTTTCTCTCACTGTTAGAAAAAACATACAGATGTAAATGCTGAACATTTGAAAGTTCTTACAGCGGAAGCAAAATAGAAGGCCAGCAGTTCCTACTGTGCATCACCTTTGCTTCCTAAGATAACATACGAAGATAGCCATTATGATAACATAGACTATATTACTATCTGAGAAATACTGACACAAGATGCAGCGATACATAGAAAGCCCTTTCTCTTTTTTTTTTTTTTCTTTTTCATTAATGTATCAAATTAATAAATCCTTGAGGAAAAATGAAGACTTTATCTTTATAAAGCATAAATTAGTTTCAAGGAAGTTTTTTTAAGGATGTTGAAATAGCATAAACATAAAAGGCAGATTACAGGCTATTAAAAAAAAAAGTAAATAATGTAAATTATATAGTCATTAATGGGCAGATGGCATTGTTACTGAGTACTACTTAACCACAGCCTTCCTAAGAATGATTTTGTGATCACTGGATATCAATGTATCTCTACCAGAAGATTTAAAAAGCCACGATTATTTCAGATATTTCTAACCTTTACACACAGGCATAACAATTTTAGTAAGGACACTGTAAACCTAGGCCAGAGATATTTTAGACCTAATCTGAAATTCTAATAATATGTCAAGATGGCAAATTATGCTACAGAAATATATAAATTTTAAACCTTTCATCAGCCTTAAGATCCCTAATTAAATTAGTTAATTTCTTCCATTTAAAAGGATTAAATAGCCAGGGGGTATAACCAAACAATAAAGCTCAATGGGGCTGGTTATTTTAACCTTAAAGTAAGCTTAACGTTATGTTGTACTGCATCTGTCACAGGAAAATAGGTATTTCTATACCTCTTAGAGAAACATGAAACTGAGTATTTTAGAATGCTTAACAGTGGTTTCACATGAGCTGTTCAGTTGACAAGTATACAGACACTATCGTTTTCAAAATTTGGTAGCATGCTAGAATAGCTACTCCACTGGCAGCTTGTTGGGATTAGTAGAAGAGCATCTTCAATAAGCAATGTCATGCAAATAAATATGTTAGCAATGGTTGGTACATTACAGCCAATGATAAAATCAACTTCCTTGGAAAAAAACCAACCAAACAAAACAGCACACTTCTGCAAAGCCGGCAGACTTCAAGTTCACCCTCACAAGGACATCCAGTACGCTATAAAGCAATCTAAAGCATTCCACCTTACAGATTTCACAGTTATCTTCATTTTCTGCTTTCTGAAGATTAAAAATCCTTATGTCTTGTGCAGCACAGGGAACTGACTATGCATAAAATAGACTGAATTTAAAAATAGCTGTTTTCGGTGTCCATGCAAATCTGAAACTTCATCTCATTTACTGTTATTCTCATACCTTAATTGTCAGAAATACTCAATGTCTTTTAATGATATGGGCTAGTTTTGCCCTTACCATTTCTCCAGTATGAAGGTCATATTGAATTCTGGCTCTCCCTTTACTAGCATAGACTTCAAAATTCCCCTGGTACTCCTGTTCCCTCAATGTGCTCTACCTTTAGGGGTTAAAATTAACAAATAGAATACTCAGCAACAGGACTCTCAGAGAAACACGGTGCAAAAATTAACCACCTCAGCTGGTTTAGCAGGTATCTTTAACACAGAAAGGCCTTTATACCAGTGAAACTAGCTGTAACTATAACTGTAGCTAAGTATAGTTGTAGCTATGGACTGTTGGGTGGATGAGGAATTGGCTGGATGGCCATAACCAGAGCATAGTGGTCAATGGCTCAACATCCAGATGGAGATCGGTGATGAGTGGTGTCCCTCAGTGGTCTGTATTGGGATGAAAACTGTTTAATATCTTCATCAATGACATAGGCAGTGGGATTGAGTACACCCTCAGCAGCTTTACAAATGACACCAAGATGAGTAGTACAGTTGACATGCCTGAGGGATGGGATGCCATTCAGAGGGACCTGGACAAGCTTCAGAAGTGTGCCCATGTGAACTTCATGAGGTTCAACAAGGCCAAGTACAAGGTCCTGCATCTGGGTCGGGGCAACCTCCGGTATCAATACAGGCTGGGGGATGAAGGGATTCAGATCAGCCCTGTGGAGTAGGACTTGGGGGTACTGGTGGACAAAAAATTGGACATGAGCCAGACATGTGCGCTCACAGCCCAGAAAGCCAACCGTATTCTGGGCTACTTCAAAAGAAGCATGGCCAGCAGGTCGAGGGAGGTAATTCTGCCCCTCTACTCTGCTCTGGAATACTGTGCCCAGCTCTGAAGTCCTCAGCCCAGGAAAGACCTATTGGAGTGGATCCAGAGGAGGGCCAAAAAAATGATCAGAGGGATCAACACCTCTCCTTGGTGTTTCCTCATTCCAGCTATGAGGAAAGGCTGAGAGAGTTCAGGTTGTTCAGCCTCAAGAAGAGAAGGCCCCAGGGACACCTTATTGTGGTATTTCAATACTTAAAGGGGGGCTTAGAAGAAAGATGGGGACAAACTCTTTAGTAGGGCCTGTAGAGATAAGAGAAGGGGTAATGGTTTTAAACTAAAAGAGGGTAGATTCAGACTACGTACAAGGAAGAAATTTTTTACAATGAAGGTGGTGAAACACATGTTGCCCAGAGAAGTGATAGATGCCCCATCCCTGGAAACATTCTAGGTCAGGTTGGACAGGGCTCTGAGCAACCTGATCTAGTTGAAGATGTCCATGTTCATTGCAGGGGGCTTGAACTAGATGACCTTTAAAGCTCCTTTCCAACCCAAACTATTCCATGATTCTATGATAATGCAACATCCTTTTGAAGCTCTGCAGTGGTATCTCAACTTCTACAGATTTTTATGGAGCCTGTATTAACCTGAGTTCTCTCATCTGAAGGTAGTAGGAACTGAAAGACTATATACATATTGCTCTCCCTTTTTTGTTAAATATTCTGCTTGACTGATCAACCTCTCCCCCTTCTCCATGGTGCAGAAGGAACTCTTCACAAATTGCCTGTGGTCCAGGTAGAGAAGCAAATAGTAGGACAGCACAAAACTCAACATCAACCAGTCTAGAGAGGATTAAGGAAGTACAAAGTTAGCTCTGTTTATTTCTTTCTAAAGAGAACCTAGGAATTTTAGGCCTGAAAGGCTGATTTTGATATCCAGATACTAAATCCAATTATTAATAAGCAGAGTTATTATTAAGAGTTCAAGGAAAATAATGAGATATACAAGAATTAATACCATCACATTTATCACCTTCTTGATAGGCTACTTGGCCTATTGATAACTAAAAGTAAATAAATAAGTCCATGATTCATATTACATAGTTTGACTTCAGTAAGACTTTATGAATTGTCCATATGGCAACCATTTTAATAACAGATAAATTAAATCCCAGTGAAGGGAAGTGAAAAACAAGCTAAAAAGCAAAATCCTATGTTCTGTTCACTTCTATTGACATCTTAACTTTAGTTAAAAAACATAGAAGGCACTGAGCTCAGAGATTTGAGTACTGTCTCTGAAATCATCATGACCTTAATATAGTGGGGAAATGGTTGTAATCCCACCAAAATGAGTGTGAAGACATGAATACAAAGTACTACATTTAGCAAGAAGAAATCAGAAGCAAAATGGAAGATCAACAATTACACAGCAGATGTACCAAAACCTTTTGTTATAGTAGACCACAGCCTGATTGCCTCACTATTTGAAAATGACAAATTACTTCCTGATAGTGTCCTCCAGCAAGTGTTCTCTATGTGAAAAACAGACAATAGCTATTCAAAGCTGTTCTGTACTGGAAAAAAATAATTTGAGATTTTTCTGTACCATTTTTTTCAGAAAGAGTGTTCAAGTAAAAACAGAGCAGGGCTAAATCATAGGAGGTATGGAATACCTAGCCTCTTAGTATAGCCTGAAGGAACTGATTTTGAGTAATCTAGAAGAGAAAAGACCAGGCAGTGCTAGATACTTCATTGTCCTTCACCCACACAAGGCAATTAATACTGTTCTATTTCTGAAAGACTAAATGAGAAGAAATTGTTTTACATTTTCAACAAAATTATTACTTTGTCTTAGAACTAGGAAGTTTATTTCCTAAAGACAATGAAGCATCTGAGTAGACTTTGAAAGGCACTTTCAAAAAACAGATAAGCAATACATAACATCTCTGAATTAGAATCCTAGCACAACTACATTGCTACCCTGAAGAAGCGTGAATTCAAGGAGATCCTCTCTCAGAAGAAACACACTTTTATGGTCATGACTTAGAATTTGGGTGTTCTTTTCATTTATACTCCAATAAGCCAGTATCTTTTAGGAAAAGAAACCACTGGGTTCTCCCCCCTCCCCGAGTTCTCCAGCAATTAGAAGGCAATGCAGAACTTTGTTGTGGGTTTATGTATAGGCTTACATAATTTAGAAACGAAGTTCTGAATGAATAAACTAATATAATGAACTTTTGATTTATAAGGAGAAAGACATTTAGTTCTATCTAGTTATTTGAGAACAGTTTTTGTGCAAGATGTGAAAAAAACAGCAATTCCATCCACTGTGGAAAAATTTATCTGAAGTATTTTCCCTGCCCATAATTGCAGTTAGAGCCACTAGAATTCCATTTAACAAGGCACTAAGCCTAATTCAGTCATTGAAATATCACAGGCTTCGCCCATTCTAAGAAAACACAAGTATCTCTTCTCAAGTACTATGGTTCTGAACATAGAAGTGGATTCTGAATAATGATGAACATTAGCATTCTTAATTATGTTTCAAAAGTAAAATGAGAACCTCTAGAAATCCATTCTATCCAAAACAGTTTAGAGACATCAAAAAATACTACTCCAGCCTGAAAGAATTTATTTGCAATTACATTCTGTGCTAGTTCTGAGACAGAACAGGAAAGAAAACTATGCAGGTATTATACATGCAAACATATTAATAACCATGAATATCTTCTCCTATTCTCGAAGTCATAAAGCGTAAGTTAGTAGACTATGTCTATAGTATACCCAAATTTTACAGCATAGTATGCAATATTGCAATACGGTATGCTACAACATAATACCCATTTATCTAGTTAAGTGAAAATGAAACTTCTAATTCATTGCTAGGTGGAGGAATACAAAATTCCAATTTATGAACTAACATCTTCTCCTTGCAATTGTGGCCTTAACCAGTAATGATGCTACCAGAAAGCTACACAGAAATTAACCATTAATGACATTTGCAAAGAAATCATTTCTTCCTTGTCCTTCTGACAATAATACTCATACTGTATTGCTTACACTAGAGTAAATGTAAAACTGAAATAAGAACATGAAGGTTTAAATTCTCAGTTTCTGATATGGGCCATTAAATCACAAAGCTGTTTTAAAATAATTTATTAGAAATGGTATGAATTGTTAGGCTTTCTTCCTGTTGCTGTGCCATAAATACTATGGGCTTGATATGTCCGAATTTTAATCAGAATACCCTTATCTTTTACAGGTACTCACTTTCAAGATTTGTAAACAATGTAAGCAGCAGAGCCTCAAAAGTTAGTTCTTGGAGGAGACAATGAAGTCCATAAAGAATTCCTCTCTTGAAAAGGTAGTTTGACAAATAATATATACAACTCAGAATTTCACAAAACAGCACTACGCATTTAATACATTAATGCAATTGATGTAGTTACAATGCAGGTAAGATCATTACTATTCAGCCTAAAACAGTGGTATTTAAGATCAGTTTAAAAGTTCCACTTAGCAGGCAAACCTCAAAGGAAGGAAACCAGTGGCACTTGTTTGACAGAGTTAATGAAAAGTAATAAAGCAAGATTCTTAAATTCCTGTCAATCTACTCCTGAAAAAAGAAAATCCTGCATTTCAATTGCTGCAGATTTAGTGTTAAAATAGCTGAATACGAAGGGGTACATGAGAAAATAGCAACTATCTTGGGTGTATCACCTTTGAATCCCAGGAAAAGATATATAGCAGAGCTGAATTAACCATACTGGGGCTGAAAAGAAAGTGAGTCCAACAATTACACTGGTAAAAAACTGAAAAATTCTCCTTCTCAGCTACTCTCACTTGAAACCTCATGTTGCTGAGAAAAGAACATTCCTTTCCCATTCAAACCCTCTCTACTTCTGGATCTGCTCATTGTAGGGATTTCATTTTCCTGCATGGTGTACAAACAAGTTGTTTTTTCATGATACTTAATGAAAAAATAATTTTAAATTAAAAATAAGCTTTTGATCATAAAAGCATTTATTATGAATAAATAAATCATTTTATGATATGAAAATGTCTTATACAGAAATGCATTGAAGAAATTTGGTCAGGTCAAATCCATAGGAATACTTCTGTAATTAAGAAAATAATGTTTTTGTAGGGTTTGATATATACAAAAATTCTGAAAAGTTGCCATTAAGTTGGAGTTCATACATCATTTCCCCTTTCTTCGGTATCTGGCAATTGGTACAAAGACTACGTTAAAGCTAAACAGCATCTCATGGCAACAGTACAGTTTACATGCACCTTGCAGCATGCTTCAGAAGAAAAATCAAACAGGTGAACTTTTACTGTACACATAAAACACATTACATCTTACAATAGGAAAGAGTAGATCACAACTAAGCAGATCACTCACTAGCTATACAATTTATAAAATAACTTCGCAGTTCTTTAAGGTCTGCATTCGTGAACAGGAATTTTGTTGTAAACACTGCTGAAGAGAATTATTTCCACCAGCTTGGTTTAGATTAAGCTTCTGTCAAATAAGTTCTTTAACATTTTGCTTTTGCATATAAACATTTTTCTGAATATCAGAAAACTAAACTGATTTTTTAATTAAGTATATTTTTCTACAGTGCTGTTTGCACAGTAGTCGTTGATGTACTGTTTATGACCTTCTGCCTGAGGGACCACATATTTTATATCTAGCACATGAAGAATTCCTCTTGCTAGCTTCTTCAGAACTAGTGATTACATATGACCTGTTCAGAAAGGATAAAAAAAAAGTTAAACAAAATTATTAATTAAATCCACATACATGCTTCTTTTTGTCACTACCAGGAGTAGAAACAGCCTGCTAATACCTTGGGGTACAAATTGTTTACTGATTGTTGGTATCATTACATTCAAATGTAATATCATATTTTGGTACATAAGTAAGATATAAATAATTTTTAAGTATTAAAGGGCTCATTCAACACCACTTTTTAAATTTATTATCTCACTTGTGCAACTCAGCCTGCTAAAAAGAAGCTTTTAGAAATAAAAAAGTTTTTTCCTTTGTGTTTACTCTAGCTCTTGTGAAATGAATAGAAATTTATTCAGCAAAATATTGCTTGACCTAAGTCACTGTTACCTGATAACTTAAGACCATGATGTAAGATAAAGGTCTTAGAAGTCAAACAATGAAGTTAACAAGATTCACAAGGATCACTGTTCTTTATCAATTACCCCACAATATGGTATATAAATAGACTTTTCTTATTCACTAATCCCTGATGTCATGTTTGATTCCTCTTATTCTTAAGAAATAAAATAAAATAAAATAAAATAAAATAAAATAAAATAAAATAAAATAAAATAAAATAAAATAAAATAAAATAAAATAAAATAAAATAAATCCAGTTCTGCAATTCTGCACTAAATTTGAATTCACAGAGTTACATTTAAGCTCATATTTTAGAGTCAGCTAAGTGTACACCAGTATATATTTCTAAACCATTTAAGGAACTTCTTATACAAACTATGTAAGACATACATGGAAATGAGAGAACTTCAATAACATTTGCATAATTACTGTTTGTTCTCTAGTCAGTAGGACAAAAAAGCCTTTCCAGAAAGCTTTTTTATAATCACATGACTAAGACAAAAACAACTTACTCTTGAGGCTCTCTGTTATCTTAATTATTTTACACTTGCACCTTGTTCTCCTTTTACTGTACACATTGAGGTTATCACCATTCTCTCATCTCACTATTTCAGGATAATAACAGAGTAAGGAAGCTGTGCCACACTTAATACTGTCTTCTTCATCCTTCACAAATCAATGCCAAAGAGCAAATGCCAATGTTCCATGACCTTCGTACCAGCAGTTCAGTCTTTGGCGCACTAAAAGTGATTTTATTCATCTTGGCATAGTAAAATCTGACATGATCCTCTGTGCCATTCCCTGAAAACCTGCACAACACCAACAGCAGACAATATAGAGGTTTTCCATAATAAATTTTCCAATTTATTTGCATCTCAGGGTAAAGTTCTGTTTAACCAGTGCAAAGCACAGATATATTTCAAACATTCCTCATGAGAGGTTATACTTGTCAAGATCATGCCTTTAGAATGACTTCAGACAGATCCCATTTATAGCAAATCTACTGTTCTACACACACAGTCTTTTATGTACATTAGCATTAACAAAAAAAAAAGTGGACAAAGAAATGCAGTTACAGAAATGCAATCCTGTCTTTCTACAGATTACATTCTCTGAAATACACGTGCACATATGTAAAACAAAAGGTTAATCTAATATTCTACAGAAATTATATTCTGACATCTCAAAAGGTCAGGTGAAGAACTTGTTGAGCACACATGAGTTTTTTTATTTGTGTTTTAATTGTACAACACTGTGACACACTTGCATTTATTTGTAATTGTGCATTGTTTGAGCAACTACAGTTATACTAAGAGAACTAAAAAGTACCATGTAGCTGTAGATAATAATTGAAATTTAGTCTAGGTTCTTAACGTATTAAAAGACTTTTCAGGAAAACATACAGTACATGGTTAACGACTGAGTTTGTTCCTCCTATAACTAAAAGTTTCTATAGGAACTAATTAATGAGTTAACTTTGCCTATTAATGTAGCACATTAAGTACTATATAAGAGTGATCTCATAAAACTGGCCCTTTTTCCCACATTTAGTCATATACCTGTTATTTCAAACCCCATTCCTCAAAGTCACATCCAAATACCATGAGCATTTCTGGCAGCCATTGATTCATGAGACGAGAGAAAATTATTTGAAAAGTAAAAGAGTAGTTGATTTCTTATAAATATCTTGAATACTTAGTATGACATAATTTTCTACAGGATATAAGCCTGCCAGCTAATTTTCCTTTTTAACAGTTTTCCTGTTTGTCATGGTTTTAGCTGGGATAGTTAATTTTCTTCACTGTAGCTAGTATAGCGCTGTGTTTTAGACTTAGTATGAAAATAATGTTGATAACACACTGATGTTTTAGTTGTTGCTAGGTAGTTCTTACACTAGTCAAGGACTTTTCCAGCTTCCCATGCTCTGCCAGGTGCACAAGAAGCCGGGAGGGGAGGGGATGCAACCAGGAGAGCTGATTCAAATTGGCCAAAGGGTATTCCATATCATGTGACGTCATGCCCAGTATATTAACTTGGGGGACTTGGCCAGGGGAAGCAGAGATCGTGGCTTGGGGACCGGCAGCGTTGGTCGGCGGGTGGTGAGCGGTTGCAGCACTTGTTTAGTTTTGTTTTTTTTTTTCCCTTCTTTCAAGGTTTCATCTCTCTCTTGCTCATTATTTTCCTTTTCATTATATTAGTATTATTGCTGTTTTATTCTAATTATTAAACTGTTCTTATCTCAACCCATGAGTTTTCTTACTTTGGCCCTTCCGATTCTCTCCCCCATCCCACAGGGGTGGGGGGAGTGAGCGAGTGGCTGTGTGGTGCTTAGTTGCTGACTGGGGCTAAACCACAACACTGTTAAAGTTACGTAGATGTGTTTAACAGAGGAACCTATTTGAGATCTGTAATGAAAATGGGAACATAAGGCGACCTAATTTGATAAAAATAAAATAAACATTAATTCTTCCCATATCCTTTCCTGCAGTACAGTACAAAAATATAAGTTAACATACTTCAGAAATATTCGGTGACATTTACTTTATAAGCACAGCTTTTACATCATTGCTATTTACTTGCTTGGCAGTCATGAAAGAAAAATGTACAATTATAGGTCCAGGGCAGAATAATTACAAAATTTTAAAAATTGTAACCAAAATAGCATTTAATGAGTTTTCTTTTTCAGCATTAAGAATAAATATTTTTCCTGGTGCTTTTACAAGCATAAATATAAAAAATTTCAGCAACAATTGTTATGTTTTTTCAACAGTTTCTTTCTTTTTTATCGTATTTGTGACACTTAGCCTCAAGACTTCACTAGTGACGATACACTGAAAGTTTTCTGGAGCTAAATTCACTGTATTTTAAATTGTTTAAGCTAAAACTTATAGGATGTATTGCATAACAGTATTTATCTTCTCCCCAAAACAACTTCTCACATATTTTAAATAAATAAACCAAATCAATGAAATACATGATTGGTATTTAAAATCTTGTTACTGCATTTCGACTGCTAGATGCATTTGTGAGAAAGGTGAGTTTAAGTGTAATGTACTGTCATAGCCCAAGATAGCGCTTCTATCTTTCTTTGGATTGTATCTTAGGATTGTAGATTTTTGGTTGGTTTTATTTTTCTCCAGTTTTAGACTCTGCTACATACCAAAAGTCAGGCAGGAATAATGAACACCTACAAGCAATAATAACATTAGAAAAGTTACACATTAAGCTTTCCCCCTCTTAAGGGTGCCAAAAGGAATATTATCATAGAATAGGATATGAGAGAGACAATCTGTTAAATATAACTGATTATTCATTTTTCTCAGATGGCACAAAGCTTTATCTCATTTTCCTCTATACTACCCTAAAGGCCTCCTTCTAATCAATTCACACGAAAAACAGAAGCAAAAAGATCTTTTCAAAGAAAATTGAAATTAAGGCCTAATTTATGGGTCTTACCAAAAGAAGTAGAAACTCATCCTCAGTAAATAGAGACTATGGTCCATATTTATAAACACAAAGATTAATTTCATTTATCATAAAAGGAAGGAATACTGAAAACTTTACTTAAGACTTTGATCTGAGACTTTTAATCTACTGTGGATGAGTTCTCACATCCACTCTAACAAGCCTCTGTCTCCAAACAGGACATGCATTGAGATGAATAGCTGCAACACTGTTCAATCTGTCTTTGTATCCTAGAAACCCCTGGAAACAGCACTGCAGCCTGTAAAGAGCAAAAAGTAACTGCAGTGCAAGTCTACTCAAAAAGACTTTTGGAGACAAAAATCTAATCTTTCTTTATGACCTAGCCAATGACAGTGTCTGTAACAACTAGAAAAAAGAAGGCTGTATATTCAGCACAGACTGTTTTCTCTTAAATGTAAATTCTGAGTCAGTGGAAACAATGCTTAAGTCCACCCTTAACTTAATGGCTAAAAGATTTATTTTTCCTCCTCCATCCCTTTACTGTTTTTTGAATGAAGTATAGTAAAAAACGGACAGGCATACAGTATGTGTTTGCAACATATTTTTAAAATAATTGTTCTTCCTCCCTCTTAGGCACATGATAAACTAGACAACTCTTATTGTTAGAAGGTACACATATTTCAGCTGGGGAATAGGGGTGAGCAAGAAAGGAGAGATATTTACTTTGAGTTGTAATTTCAAAGAATTCTAAAGCATACCCTTCAAACATAACAAGAAACTAAACTGGTTTTTATATTGAAGATGTAAAAGTTCTGAGTTTAACATAAAATTGTATTTCAGTGAGATTTATCAGAGCTCCACTAAACACAGAGAATCTGTAGGTAGATTCAATGTCAATGGATGCATACATGGTTTGTCAAAACTGTATTATCAGGCCACTCCAGCATACAGGGGAGTAAAGCTGAAATCTGGCAAGTGAAAGGCCATTTTATGAAGAGATTAGTCAGATAAATAGAAGTGGCAGACAGGAGCCATTTTGGTGTTTTCTGGTTTGATGCATAGGTATATCTTCCTTTTCTTTAAGGAATGTAGTTTAAAAAACCACAGTCTTCCTTACTGAATATGTGTTTTTCCTGAAATGAAAGCGTTCATATCAGCCTCCTTCACACAACTGAAAATTTTGGTTTACTATGGTATATGGAAGATTTATGACTATCATTTTTCTCCACATATGCTAAAAAATATATGAAATGCACAGCAATGCACCACTTTCCTATATACTCCTCCAATGGGACAGATATGCCCTTCCATATTTAGGGACAAATATTGACCAGTTAAATTTATTCATGTTCTGTGGTAGACTATTTAGTATTAACTGACTTTCAAAGAAGCATTTATGTATCATCTGAGAATGGATTCCATGACTCCTTGGAGAAAATCTAAGAGTAAAATTTCTGTTAGTACCTCACACTTCCCAAAAATCATATGACAACACACACTAAACTGCAAAGTCACTAAGGGAAAAGAGTGTTTAAGAAATTATTTTTGTCCTTCACAGCAGATAACACAGAGTATTTTTGTATAGTATCTGTCTTGATAATTGAAATAAATTGACACTATATATTATTTTTCAGTGTAATTTATTCCATCAAACAAAGTAGATTTGGTTCAAAATGTTCATCTTCAGAGTGCTTAAAGGGGACAGTTACAACTTTTCTGCCAAACCAATTTATGCTGTGCTCAAATACTAACAAATTTCCAATGACAGCATATGCTTATAAACTCCAAATTAAAACACTGTATGCATTACTTCTAAAGAGATTTATTAAGTAATTCATTTTGACTGACTGCATTCTTTTCCTTTTTTGTTCTGTTTCCTTGATTATCTTCTTATTAAGTTTTCTGCATATGTGCTTTGTGCCAAAAGGGTGAACAGTAATTACAGTAAAGTTTTCTAAAAACATAATTTCATAAGCTGTCAGAGAAATAATTTTGATGTGATAAACAGATTCGTACCATTTCAAACAGTTTTGAAGAGCTGTTCTCATTTAGGCCATCTTACATAGCACTGCTAAAAAAAAAAAAAGTGTGTTTTTAGAAATCAAATTCAAAGTTAGGCGTTATTGCTTATTAACTACCAGAAAAAAAGAATTTGAGTAACAGTTTAAGGAAACCCTTGAGATGTGTCACTTGACTGCCTATTTATAGACTAACAGGAGTCTTACATATGCATTCAACAAAACTGTATATAGTGCTTAGCATTATGAATTTGCACTTGGAGGAGGTGCAAAGTTCATGTCTTCTAAGATTATGGGTGCTCATAAAAATAACCAAGAATGTGTTCCTCAGCCCTGCTTCTTCCATCAATGATTTTATAAAACTAACCACTTCCTATCAGCTTTCTGTCCTAACGATACTTAGTTTTTAGTGAAACAGTATATTTTTTCTCAAACACTAAGAGAGAGGTCATGCACTGTTCCCTCATTCACTGTCAATATCTCCTTCAACAGAGGCTATACAAGGGATGGCAGTAACAATATTTTTTCATAAACAGTTGTTGAGTACTGGGAAGAGATGTCAAGTCCTTCTCCATGAAAACTTAATGCCATATTGTTATGGCAACAGAAATTCAGGTGATAAACATATTAGCTTTTTTAAAAAGATGTGATTTTTAGGCATTCTGGAATTGGTGAGTTGATGATATTGCCTTTGGATGCCATTATTGTAAAAAAGAGAACTAGAAGGCCTTTCACTTAATATGCAACAGTTCTGGCAATGTGGCTTGAGCTAACTTCCTTCTTGATCTTTTTTCATAAGAAGAGGAATTTGTTTTCATTCCTTTAAGAATTTCTGTGCAATTTTGACTGCAGATACAAGATAAACAGGTATATGATTGCATTTAAAGAATATAAAATACTTCAGGTCACACACAAGCATGTCTTCTGTAAGAAGGTATGTTGTTTCTAAAAAGCTATTGTTACTTCTATTATGCCACCGTAAAATGCTAACTTTTTAATACAGTTAAGAGCCTGTGGTATTAAAAGCCTTTGATATCTTACCGTTGGCTTCTGGAAAACAAGAAGGAAAAAAGCCTGACAGATTCGTATCAATGAACTAGGATGTCTTTTTTTATATGGTCTCTTCAGGAAAGAATTATCTGTTTCAGACTCTACAGAACAGAAAAGTGGGACAATATGTTACCAATAAAAGTTGCTGTGTAAGAGTATCCAAGACTTCCCCAAATAAATGTCAGCTACCTATATGCTAATCACACCACAACATTTTATCACGTTGAGATGAATATCTGTGACAGAAGAGGATCCCTGGTGAAACTAACTCTCTGATACTGAGTTTCACTTTTATAAGGTTTAGAGGCCAAAAAATGTTCTGCAAGCTCAAGCATTTAAAAAATCTGGTTTCCATTAAACTTTTGTGCATTACCTCTGGACCATTAATCTCTCCATCTAGTCCATCACCTCTTTATCACCAGTGTGGTGTAACTACAGAGGAAACTTTATTGGAGGATTCTCTGTTCATGACAGTCTCAGTAAGTCACTGAGATTGAGCGATGAAACTATGGCATCATACATGGTGACTAACGCAGCTATTAACAAGTGTATCAAAACCAATATATAACCCATAAAAAAGCAGCAGACTGGGAAACGTAACTGTGGAATCTCCTATCTAAATGAACTGAAAGTGTTTTCTATTTATTACCTACACTGAGTCAGTGATTTTACAGGAAGGCATATTGGTTCTGGTTTTGGTAAAGAACTAGGACCTTTACTAACCCTAGTAAACTGGAAGACTTTTTCGGTGCCTTTTTTTCTCAACACTAATCTTTGACCAGATCCTATTCTTTCTTATAAAAATGCTGCAGATTGTAGCACAGGATTATCAGACAAATGGAAATGCACAAAGAGAATTATTTTTCATCAAGCAGGCAGAGACTGAATTCATTCAGCTTAGTATTTTGAGGATATATACCGAATCTCTTGGAAAACTTACAGTCTCTCTCTACACTACACAAAGTTTCCTTTAAAACAATTTATGAAAAAAATAAAAGCTAACTAGAGACATTAAATATCTTAATTATTGAAAAATGTTCTATTTTTTCTAAATAAATAATTCCACAGAATGTGGAATATTAGAAAGCCACAGAACAGTTTGTAAATATAAAAATGTACAGTTGTGCTATATAATACCCAGAAACTGTACTGTGTTACAACTTATGAATAGATATGTTGGTGTAGGTCACTATCATCTCATGAGTAGGCTTTGCATCTAACTCTCAACCTCATCTGGCACCTCACTGTAACCTAGAACTCCAGTTTTTGCAGTTAGTTGCCTTCTTCTATGACTCATAAGCATCACTAAAATGAACCATATATTTTTCAGGTGTGCCTAGAACTTCCCAGCTTCTTTGCTGGTCCCCAAGAAATCCCAGACAATTGCTATGCAGCCCATCATAGTTTCTCAATGCCATATTTTGACTCCTTCACTCTGAGTTACACCCTTCTCCCTAGGGTTGTTCAGCAGCAATCCCTTCAAGAAAACTCCACATAAACCAGTTGTAATTGATGTCTGCATACCCAGACATACAATTTCAGTCCCTCTTAAACTACACTTCGAGAATGTTAGGTAGGAAATGTTAGGTCCCCTGGGCCCAGCACAAGGGGAATGACAGTCCATCATCTTTTTGATCTTTGCTCTTTCCAGCACAGAACTTGATCCAGAACTTTCCTAACTCTGAAGAGAGAATCCTGGATGCTCCCCCAGGCCAACCTGAAAATTGCAGTCATTCAGTAAACACCAAGTGCATTCAGGAATTCAAATTCCACTAGATGGTCTCCATTAGGCCTCTCTCTGACAGCATAAATCCTACGCATTCGATGAGAAAATTTTGTTTCAAAATTGCTACTGTGAAACATATGGCATACAATGAACTGGATCTTCTTTAAAAAGGTCAAGTCTGCATTGGCAAAACTTAAGTTTATCTACAAAACCATAGGTGATTGTTTTCCCCAAAACACCTGTTGACATGTAAAACATATATTCCATTATCCAGGATAATCCCTGCCAACTGCTTGAGGCTGCGTGCCTCAGGAAAAACATCAGGAAAAACAAAAACAAAAACAAAACAAAAAAAAAAAAGAAAAAGAAAAAAAAACAAAAAACAAAAAACAAAAACAACACAAAACCCAAAAACAGAAAACAGAAAACAAGACAAAAAAACAACACACACACCCCCTCCAAACCCCACCACCAACAAAATCCTTTATCAATTCCTTTAAACAGTCTATTTGTGAAATATAGCGTGGGTCCTGAATATTGAAATTGAAGTTCATCAGGTAATGAACAGATCCTTTGGAAAATCATGGCCAGAAGAAAAGAAAGCTTGTGCTGAATATTTTTACTAGCATTTCAAATACAGAATAAACTAGCCAGTTAGGGATGTGAAAGCTTAGTACCTCTTTACAACCTGTTAAGAAGACTCAGTCTTTTAAACACCTACACTCACTTGCAATTGTAATATCCAGTTTTTTTCTACCGGCTTCAGAAGTAAGCTATTTCTCTGTACAGGTCCAAAATTAATGCTATCCTGGTACTGCAGTCAAGCTACGTAAGCTTGCATGTTCTGCTAATGGCATGGATTCTCATTAACTTCAGTGGAACTAGGAACTAGTGAAAAAGGCTGAGCATCCAGAGTTGGTGCTGCCAAAATTACTTTTTGTTTTAAATAACTAAAACCCCCAAACTCAACATCACGTTTTTAAGTAATGACCTGATTTTTTTTCAAAGCCAAAAAACCCAGCCTTATTTCTAATAACACTATTTAATTAAAATACTTTCAGCTAAACTTCAGTTCCTCATAATTCCACAAAAAACTAAACTGTATTTGCTCTTTTTTTTTCCATAGCTGTGATGACAGCTAAGAAATGGTGCAGTAGATAATAAAGTGTTTGCTATTGTATTCACTTTTTCCAAATACATAAATTAATTTAATAATTAATATGACATGAAAGTCAATATTCTGATATTGAGGCAGAATTAAAAATTATTGACCATAAATTTAAATGGGATTTCCTACCACTCCCTCATGAATATATGAAATAAAACAAAATAACTAAATAAATAAAATAAAATTGAGATTGACAAGGTAATGAGATACCATTGTGTTGTAGAAATCAACATCCTCAGAAAGCTGAAAAAACATTCAAAAAAAGGTTGACTAATTAATTTCGTATTATCTGGATCATTTAAATTATCCATAACAGTTAGATGCAAATCACTAAAAGTGTTTTAATAAGATCAACATCTTCTCTAGGTTCAGTTTCAGTGGCATAAAAGCTATTTTTGAAAACTCGTGCATGACAGAATATCATGAGCATTTTGTTTGATTCAAAAGAAAATAGTAAGTATATCAAATTATGCCAAATATGGCTGACATGCTAAGAGTAGTTGTCACCAAAAAGGCTAAATAAAGAGTGGAATTTTAGATACCAAATATATCTACTTTTTACAATAATAATTATCTGACAGATAAAATAAAAGTAAGATATTATTGCTCTTTATTTTTGTAAATAACAGAATGCCAGAGAGTTGTTTTCTTCCTGGGTACCAGTGGATATAAAGTTACTTTTCATACGTAGTACCTAAACCAAATGAGGGTAAGAGGGTTACACAACTCCTGAGCGCTTACTGTCTTTTGAGCTATTACAAATCACAGAAGGTAATGTACAAATAAAAAAAAAAAAAAAACACTACTTGACTTAGCTGTGGTCCTAATTGTTAAACATCATTAAATTTTTTTGAGAGAGTGCAGAGATTTTGACAGCACTGATAGAGTAACATGTTCACCTTTATTTCAAATTCTATAATTAAATTTAATCTGCATTTAGCTTGATTATTTGGGTTTCCCCAAAACAATATTAATCAGTGTAGTTAAGACCAATCATCCCACACCTCTTATCTTTTTTAACATTTTAATTATGAGACATGTGACTAAGATAGAAATCCACTTTTTATTCTTGAAAATCAGTGGTCTGACTGGCTCATTTTTACTTTGCTTGGCATATGCTTCAGTTAACACAGCTAACTAAGTTATGGTGGATTTGAAATCAGGCAAAATAAAAATAATGTATAGCAGAGTCTCTAGCAGATATTCTCTGAGACTGTTGGCATAGTCAAAATTTCATTTTTCACTGTAACTTGAGGAAAACAGTAGCTTTCTAAAACTTACAGATCTTTATTAGGGAAATGAAACCTTGACAGTGATACACAATTGTTTCATTTAGTCTTTAAATGTTAAATTCATAGAATCATAGGATAGTTCAGGATAGAAGAGACCTCTGGTGGCCATCTAGCCTGACTCCCTCCTTGCAGCATGGTAAGCTAGACCAGGTAGCTCAGGCTCTGTCAAGTCAAATAATCAGTAGATATTCTTATATCTCCACCAACAATTCCACAATTTTTCTGAGTACCTGTCCCTATGTTTGTCCACTACATAGCAGATTTTTTTTTCCCTATACCTAGTCAGAACTTTCTTGGTTGCAACTTATGACCATTTCCCTTGGCCTTTTGCTGTATACCTGTAAGAGGCTGGCTGTGTCTTCTCTACACTTTCCCATTGTGAAGACCACAATAAGATCTTCCCAAAACCTTCACTTCCCCAGGAACTACTACAGCTGCAGAGCTTGGCATTTCCCTTTGTTGAATTTCATGAGGAACCTGTTTGCCCATTTCTCTGGCTTTTCCACATTCCTCTAAATTGTTATTCAACTCTGCCTTCCAGCATGTTAACCACTTCCCCCAAACTGGTGGTGACACCAAATTTGAGGTTGACCACAAACTTGCTTAGAGTGCACTACTTCCTGTCATTCCAGTTGTTAATGAAAACATTGAACAATACTTATAGTCTTCTATCCACTCTAGATTTCATCAATTTGACTATAAAAGACCATGCGAAAGGTCTTGTATGTAAATGAGATCCATGTCTCTCTTCTTAAACACTCAAACCAGTCATCTCACCCCAGAAGGCAATGCATTCAGATAGGCATAATTTGCCCTCAGTAAATCCCTACCAGCTTCTTCCAATTCATCTTGTTCTTCATGTGTTTGGAAATGTTTTCCAGGCAGATTTGCTCCACAGTTTTCTTGGGGCCTGATGTGAGGCTGAATGGCCTGTAGCTCCATGGATCTTCCTTCTTGTTTCTGAAGATGGCTATGACATTAGTCTTTTTCCAACTATTAGAGACCAGCACGAATCAGCTCATCCACCCAAAAAGCTGAGTATTAAAACTTAACTGTAATCAGAAAATCTATGTTCCCAATGATCTGATCTATATAAACATTTGGTCAAAATTCTGTAATCAGAACAAGTTTTGACTGTTTATTCTATCTACAAAAACCTATCTGAACAGTAATGTTCAAGTTTTTCTCTGCTTTAGATAGTACCTTTGCTCGCTCTCAGGCAAAATGAGGGGACAAATCTCTTTGATCAAACCACACTCTTACCTACTGTTTTAACTATTCATATGATCTCATTGGACAAATTCTTGGCATCTGCACATAGTACTTCAGCAGCTTTAAAAATGGCAATAGCATGGGGCAGCAGAGAAGCAGATTATTGGAAAAAAGTTTATGCTGTTAAAACAAATAGAATGTATATAATTAAAATGCTTCCAAACAGACATGTAGGCATTGCTTTACTTGCATGTCAATTAACCAGTTCAGAAACTTGTTCTTCTCAACTGTTTACTCTGTATTTCCATGAGAAAAACAATCTGAAGGAAAAACAAATTGTGTAGTTGCCTTGGATCCTTCACTGAAAGAACAGAAAGAAATCTAATTCCAGCATAAAGGAAGTAACAGACTGAAGTTTTGCTCCCTGAAAACTATGCCTTCTTGCCACTACTTTCTTCACCACCTAGACTTAAAGCTATAGCAGTTTTTCATTATTCGATCTGAGATCTGTTGCTCATTAGCATACAATAACTGAAAAGATGCTCCAGTTTATCTTCAGCACTTGGGTCTCTATGGAGTTTTCCATATAATGCTTATTGATGTTTAGACCAGATGAATCGTTGTTTTGTCTCCCTTTGTGGTCTCTTTTCTGTTCATTCTTAACTCTTCTATTTATGGGTCACTTACCACCTTCTTTTCCTCTTGCTGAAATTGTTCAACAGACGCCAGATTTCTCAGAAGTACCACCCAGACATTTCAAAGGAGCTTCACTATCACACTATAATACTATCACACTATAATATAATAATCATTAGCATATCTAGTATACCCAAGTGGTATAATTTCTTGATAGTTTGAAATGTACCAGAAAACTTTAATGCCTGTGGAACATAAAATATTTCTCTGAAGAATTTCCTCAGTGAGTCAAACAATGTTCCTCTTTATGTTCAGCACATAGTCTCATTTAATGAAGGATAGATATTGCTGAAATTAAATTTCTAGAAAGGTGAATACAACAACAGTATGAGCTAAGTAAACGAGACTTAGTAGCTGCTAACATGTCATGGTTAGCTAACATACTACATTAAGATGAACTTCGTTTCCCATCTCATTCATGAGGTTCATTCATTACAACTGTAGTTTGCCTCGTGTACAATGGAGGATAGAGATTAAATGAATACATTGGTGAAGGTACTTAAAACTTGCTGTCATACTGCTAAAAAGTAAAAATTAAAGTACATGAATTTA
This sequence comes from Morus bassanus, assembly GCA_031468815.1. NCBI lineage: Eukaryota > Metazoa > Chordata > Aves > Suliformes > Sulidae > Morus > Morus bassanus. The sequence goes on along the minus strand of CM062600.1, from coordinate 53,713,581 downwards.
ACTAAAAATAGTCTGCAAAATAACTATAAAATACCTATAATAGAAAAAAAATGAAACAGCAGAATGTCTGGTTTTAGTCTTTTGTTTCTAGCTAATGACGTTTCCTTCTAAGTTGTGCCTAAGTGATACAGTTAAGAGCAAATATACTAGAAAATCATAACCTAAAATTTAGCTTCTGCTTCCTTTCTTTAAATAACCAAATGCTTCCATCTCCCTGTCTTACACAATGACATGATCCCAAAACGACTTTACCAGTTCAAAGTGAGAGCTATATCCTACAACCAGATGCATTTGTTCATGAAATACTTTTTCACCCTTACTTTGCAATAATGCAGATCTGTTGACTTTCAGGACATGAGGCAAATTCTCCATTTTAGAAAGGATGCTGAGGAAAAAGATATTGCCTAACGCGGAGGGGTAGGGGTGGGGGTGGTGGTTCTTGGGAAGTATGATTTTTTTGTTGTTGCTATTGTTGCACTTGCCCTACATTGTTTTAAGTTACTCTTTTTGTTGGGTTGTAATAGGCTATTTTTTTCTTATTTAAACAGGTATTTCAGCATATGCAAAGAAATGTTCAAAAATAATCAGAATTTAAATATCACATTTGTTTATAACCTTAATACATGCTCCACGAACACAATGATTCTTAGGGTCATTAGAGAACTTGCAATGAAAAACAGAAAAGTATTTTGGGAATCATGAACATGTGTAAACTTAAGGCAGAAAAGACTAAAGCTATATGTTCTGTTTATGAAAGAATCAATACCTTATCATAAACAAAGTCGCATTAAAATATTCCACATATAGAAAGAACTATTGGTTCAAAATTACCTGTGTTTTCCATAAACAAAAAACAACCAAACCTCATGAATTTCAACAAAGAGACATACAAAGTCTTTTCCCTGGGGAGGAACAACCCCAGGAACCAATACATTCTCAGGTTCACCCAGCTGGAAAGCAACTTCACAGAAAAGGCCCTGGGGGTCCTGGTGGAGAGCAAGTTGAATGTGAGCCAGCAATGTGCCCTTGCTGCAAAGAAAACTAATAGGATCCTAGGATGCATTAGGCAAAGTATTGTCACTATGTTGAGGGGCATGATCCTTCCCCTCTACTCAGCACTGGTGAGGCCACACCTGGAGTACTGTGTCCAGTTCTGGGCTTCCCAGTATGAGAGAGATATGAAGCTACAGAAGCAAGTCCAGCAAGGGCCCACTAAGATGATGAAGGGACTGGAGCACCTCTCCTCTGATGAAAGGCTGAGAGAGCTGGCACTGTTTAGCCTGGAGAAGAGAAGGCTCAGAGGGTGATCTTATCAATGTATATAAATACCTAAGGGGAAGTTTTAAAGAAAACAGAGCCAGGCTGTTTTCAGTGGTGCTCAGTGACAGGACAAGAGGCAATGGGCACACACTGAAACACAGTAGGTTCCCTCTGAACATCAGAAAACTCTGAGGGTGACTGAGCACTACCACAGGTTGTGCAGAGATGTTGTGGAGTCTCTATCCTTGGAGATATTCAAAAGCCACCTGGACATGGTCCTGGGCAATCGGCTCTAGGTGACCCTGCTTGAGCAAGGGGGTTAGACCAGATGACCTCCAGAGGTCTCTTCCAACCTCAGCCATTCTGTGATTCTGTGATTCTATGAAAGAAACAAAAGTTCCTTCTGCCTTCCCTGATTTGAATTGCTGCCAGATGGATTTTCATATTCTCTGGACAGAGATTTTAAGACAATAAGAGTAAAGATTTCAATCAATTTTTTGGAAATTCTAGTCCTGTTTTACAGTGAATTTTAATTTAAATCATTAGAAAGTCATAAGTGAAAGCTGGGTTTCAAATCCCATAGTGTTGCTATGGGAGAAAGCAAATGTATTTCCCCGATAATGCAAAGGTTCTTGGAGCCCAGTGCTAACAGTACAACATGGACAAACCTTCAGTTTCTGAATCACAATCCGGCTTCTTGCCAGTTGAAATTCTCAAATCCATAGATGCTCATATATATGAGAGGGGGCAGGAGGAGGGAGGGACGGAGAGAGACACAGAGACAGAGACAGAGAGAGATATGAAGAGAGACATAGAGAGATAGATGGTGACAGAGAGGCAGACAGAAAGAGAGAAAAGGGTTAGATATTAGAATTAACACGTAACAGTAAATAAAGTAAATTAGAATATAAAGAATGGCATTTGGGCCACTTCTTGAATGTGGCTGGGGTGTGATGAGTTATGATCAAGGTTGCCTGAAACATAATGAAGTTGCCAGGAATATGTTTTCATGCATTTATCTCCTCTACTTCAATGAATAAGCTTTTTATATAACCCTCATTATTATTTTCAATGTTTTTTTCTTAGAAATTAAAATAATTTTCTACTAAAAATAAATAAATTTCTTAGAAACCTAAATTCATTCAACATCTATAAAGAAACTAAAACAAATCCCCCATCTCTCAATGATTTATTTTTAAAGAAAAAAAAAGAATAATAAAAAAAGATCTAGTACTGCTTGAGGTGGAGATCTGTTTTTGTAAATATTCTTGACAGTTCACTATATCATAAGCTGCCTCAAATGACTAACCCCATTCAGAAACAAAGCATTAATTAAACACTGAGCATTTCAAGTGTGCATAAAGCCAACCAGTGTTACAGAAAGACAAAGACATTTCAACTTGGCCTTTTCTGCATTGTAAAAATGATAGTTTTAGCACAGCAACTTGATATGAAAACTATGAGTAAGTCTTTCAGGATATGCAATAGATATGTCATTATTGTATATTTCTATTTTTAGAACTAACAGACAGACTTATTTATAGAAATATATCATCAAATGCAGCCAAACACACTACTAAAGCATTAATATCACTGAAATCAGTAAAAAGAAAATTCTATTAGCATTTTCTTTTGGAATACTAGTAACGACTGCTATTTTTTGAATAACCTTAAACATGAATTTACCCCGTTCTATATTGAATGCTGCAGTTTTTCATTTGATTATTGACAGCCCTGTGCATCCTACATTGTCCTGGCTGAATGTAACCTGTATTAGTTTAATAACTTTTAGTTTAGTTTTTAGTTTTATAGTGTTTATTTAGTTTTATAGTGTTGACAAAATATAATTTACTAGTTGTACCTTGTGCAGTGCTTTCACTGTTAATGCATTTAAGAAAAAAACCCATACTCTTTTAAAAGACCTGCATTAGTTCATATGGCTGCAGCTACTTCTATGCTCAATATCAAAACATAACCAAAAGCTCAGTAAGAGACAAGAAAAAGAACAGTGGTTTATAGAATAAAGCATGCGTTTTTTGAACTAGATTTTTAAGATACCATTTCTGCATAGTTACTGTCAATCTTAATGTTAGAAGAATGTATTCTTTGAATTAACAGGCACAGCATCACTCATTCATTAGAAAAATACAATAAGAACACAGCACCATGCTCCTGAAAGAAATATCACAAAAAGCTAAGAATAACAGCTATAAATGCATCTTACATTAATTTAATCCTAATTATAACAGCACTTTCCACTCTTTGCTATTTGAATATTCAGAGGTACTATTAATTTGCCAGGAGCAGTTTTCATTTTCCACATATCTTCAGGACTCAATTAAATTATTCTAGATACATTTTTAGAGTTTTAAAACATTTACACTCTGAATATATAATTTTACTTATTCATGGAGTTTGAGACATTTGTTAATGACATCTTCTAAAGGAGAAAAGAAGAGACGATTAAGTAATAGGGTTGGTTTTCACTCAAATTATGAGACAATGTAGAATATAGTGCATTATCTATTTTATACAGCTTTTATTATACAATATGTGAAAAGAGCATAATAATGGTATGCTTGCAAGCTTTCAAGTCTTTTACCAGCTGAAGCATTGTAACTAGTAATACAAACTCACATTCAGAAACAGATAGTATATAATTAGCACCTACATCTTCAGAACACTGTATAATCATTAAATAATTAATACCTACAATATATGTCAGCAAACCTCTGCTGTACTGTAGGTCCAATGTATTCACTCAATACAAAAACCAATCCCAGATTCAGGAATTTATAACATGTCTTGTATTTGCCTCCCATACCAATATGCATTTCACCTTTCGTGAAAGATAAATCACCTTATCACAGCAAGGCTATGGCTAGCCCACACCTCTGAAGATCACCCAGTTCAACCCTGGTGCAGAGGAGAGTCAGATACAGAAGATTGCTCAGAAGGGTTTGGATAACTCCAATGACAGAATTCCTGTGTTTCACTTTGTGCCCATTGCCTCTAGCCTCACTACTGGGCAACACTTCAAGTTTCTGGCTCCACCTTCTTTACTGCACCCCATCACTTTACTGCACCCAGGTATTCAAACACATAGACGAGATCTCCCTGACCCTTCCATTCTCCAAGCTAAACATTCCCAGGACTCTCAGATTCCACCCATATGTCAGATGTTTTAGTCCCTTGACTATCTTTATGGCTCTTCACTATAATTGCTTCAGGGTATCCATGTTTCTCATCTCTACTGGGGAGCCCAGCACTGGACCCAGCACTCCAGATGTGTCTCATCAGGATTGAAAAGAGGAGAAAGATCACCTGTTGCAGGTGATGCTCTGCCTAAAGCAGCCCAGAAAGCTGTTGGCTGCCTTTTACGCAAGGGCATACTGCTGGCTTATGGTTAACCTGGTGTCCACTAGGACCCCCAGGGCCTTTTCTGCAAAGCTGCTTTCCAGCTCATCATCTCCCAGCCTGTGCTGGTGCATGGAGTTATTCATCCCCATGTGAAGGACTTGGCACTTCCTCTTCTTGAACATCATTACGTTGTTGTCAGCCTGTTTCTCCAGTTCATCAAGGTGACTCTGAATAGTAATATACACATATGGCATATAAGCCTCTTCTTTCAGTTTGGTAGGTACTGCAAACTTGCTGAGGGTGCACTCTGTCCTACTCTCCTGGTCAGTAATGAGGATGCTAAACAGTATTGGACCCACTACTGACACCTGAGGTTCAATAGTACTGACTGTCCTCCAAATGGACTTCGCGCGACTGATCGCAATCCCCTGGGCATGGCCATTTAGCCAGTTTTCAACCCAACTCACTCTTCACTTGTCAAGCCACAAGATGTTCACAAGTTCATGGGGCCTGATGGGGTTCATCCCAGAGTACTGAAGGAGCTAGCAGATGTTATGGCAGATCCCCTCTCGATCATCTACCAAAGGTCTTGGGAGTCTGGGGAGTTCCCTGCTGACTGGAAGCTAGCCAGTGTTATTCCAATCTACAAAATGGGCATGAGGAAAGACCCAGGAAAATACAGACCTTTTAGTCTAATCTCATTTCCTGGAAAAATTATGGAGGAGATTATACTGGGTACTGTTGAAAGGCATTTAAAGAATAATGCAACCATCAGGCACAGTCAACATGGGTTCATAAAGGGAAAGTCCTGTTTAACTAATTTGGTATCCTTCTATGGTAAGGTCATCTGCCCAGTGAATGAAGGGAAGGCGGTGGATGTAGTTTTTCTGGATTTTAGTAAGGCTTTGGATACTGTCCCTCACAGCATCCTTCTGGACAAGTTGTCCAACTGTGGGATGAGCGGGTTCATGGTGTGCTTTGTGAAGAACTGGCTGAAGGGCAGGGCTCAAAGGGTTGTAGTGAATGGGGCTATCTCAGGCTGGTGACTAGTTACCAGCAGTGTTCCTCAGGATTCAGTTCTAGGGCCAGTTCTCTTCAATATATTTATCGATGATCTAGATGCAGAAGTTGAATGTACTATTAACAAATTTGCTGATGATATCAAACTGGGAGGTGCTGTTGACTCTCTTGAGGGCCAAGAGGCCTTGCAGAGGGATACAGATAGACTGGACCATCGGGTAATAATTAATGGGATGAAATTTAACAAGTCAAAATGCCAGATTCTGCACCTGGGATGGAGTAACACCAGGCACAAGTCTAAACTGGGAGAGGAGTGGCTGGAGAGCAGCCCTGCAGAAAGGGATCTGGGGGTTCTGGCTGACAGCAGGCTCAATACAAGTCAGCAGTGTGTCCTGGCAGCCAAAAGGGCAAACTGCATCCTGGGGTGCATTAAACACAGCATAACTAGCTGGTCAAAAGAAGTGATCATCCCATGGTATTTAGCGTTGGTGTGGCCTCACCTTGAGTACTGTGTGCAGCTCTGGGCCCCACAATTTAAGAAGAATGTGAAGGTCCTCGAATGCATTCAGAGGAGGGTAACAAAGCTGAGAAAAGGACTGGAAGGCATGTCCTATGTGTAGTGGCTAAGAAGTTTGGGTTCGTCTAGTTTGGAGAAGAGGAGGCTGATGGGCGACCTCCTCATTGCTCTCTACGGCTTCCTGAGGAGGGGAAGTGGAGAGGGACATGCTGATCTCTTCTCCCTGGTTTCCTGTGACGGGACACATGGGAATGGTTCAAAGCTGCATCAGGAGAGGTTTAGACTGGACATTAGGAAGCATTTCTTTAGCAAGAGGGTGGTCAAACCCTGGAACAGGCTTTCTAGAGAGGTGGTTGATGTCTCAAGCCTGTCAGTGTTTGAGAGGTATTTGGACAATGCCCTTAATAATTTGCTTTAACTTTTGGTCAGCCCTGAATCGATCAGATAATTGTTGTTTTGTTTTGTTTGATTGTTGTGTAAATGACACTTTGGTCAGTACTTTGCAGAGTTGATCCTTAGGAAGGCAATAGTAACAATTTACCATGCTATCATTTCAAATTATTTAAGCACAAGACTATATTTTTGAGGATTAATACTCCTTGTAGCTGGGATTCATTCAAGTACAGGAATTCATTGCAAAGCCCCTCGAGTACTTCATAGAATTACTGAATCATAGAATGGTTTTGGTTGGAAGAGACCTTAAAGATCATCTAGTTCCAACCCCCTTGCCATGGGCAGAGACACCTTCCACTAGACCATGCTGCTCAAAGCCCCATCCAACCTGGCCTTGAACACTTCCAATGATGGGGCATCCACAGCTTCTCTGGGCAACCTCTTCTAGTCTCTCACCACCCTCATTGTAAATTTCTTCCTTATATCTTACCTCTACCCTCTTTCAGTTTAAAGCTTGTCCTATCACTACCTGCCCTTGTAAAAAGTCCCTCTCCAGCGTTTTTGTAGGCCCCCTTCAGGTATTGGAAGGCTGCTGTAAGGTCTCCCAGAGTCTCCTCTTCTCCAGGCTGAATAACCCCAACTCTCTCAGCCTGTCTTCATAGGAGAGGTGCTCCAGTCCCCTGATCATTTTTGTGGCCCTTAATTTTCATGTTCAGAATATGCTTGAGAATCTTGGCAGCTCATTGAAGAACAGGCTCCAGTTACAATTATAACATCTTCACCTACTTAGAACTATCTGAGCCATTTGTGCCAAAGGGCCGTACTTGCCATAGGTCTGAATTTTGCTTTCCCCAAAACTCTATGTTTTGTCCATTTAAAGTCCTGGTGATTATATTCCATTTAAGGAGTTTTGTTGTGCATTTTTTCTGAAATACTTTTATTTATTTATTTATTCATATAGACATACATTAATTCTGGCCAAAAGATGCCTATATCACAGACTAGAATACAACCTAACAGCAGCATGTTCACAGATGAACAGCTAGATTTCAAATATAACATTTCATATAGCATATGATAATATTTCATACTTTCCCATTTGTATCCTTTTTTATGGATAGAAAATACAAAGTAGGTCTACAACTAATTAAATATCATAATAGTTGATTATCTCTAATTAATAATAACGAGGAATGAATGATATCTCTAGAGTCTTGGATGCTTTTCTGTGATTGTTACAATTGATCTTTAATTGTTCCATTTAAAAATTAATTTCCTGTCCTCATGATTATCTTCTTTGAAATACTTATGAATAAGATCCAGCTTACAGCTATTTTGACTAATTTCCCTGAAGATGGTCTGAAATTTTTCGTATCACTACAATTGTCTCTGAAGAACTTTCCCTTGTTTTTAATAAAAAAGTCATTCTTACATTTGCTTTCTGACATATTTAATATCCATTTATCATGTTTTCAAGTAATACAGAAAGTATGTAGGTAGTTTATTCTAATCTATGTAGGCTACAAAGATTGTTAATGCACTTTACAAAATGACTCTTTGCAACATCCACATTCTGTTTAAAGGGCTGAACAGGATGCAGCCAAGCCGGTTATGATGTGGCTGTCTCAGCCACATTACAACAGTTTGAAAGATGCTCTAATTTATGTCAGCTGGTGTAGCCTCTGAGTAGTGGTGTACCTTCTGCAATAAAAACACTCTGACCACTTTTTATTGCCCTTTGCTTCAGCATCTTGTTTCACTGGGCTTCTTAGGAAGGAGGTAAAGGAGACAATTCTTTACACTTTGTATTGCCAGGTATCTTGTTCTTTCCTGTAATAACCACTCATCCCTAGATAGGACATCAGAAAAGCAGTAGCAAAAAAAAAAAGCTGCTATTTGCATGTAAGTCATACATTGCAAGGGTGGGGCTGGGGAGCAGACAATCTGCCTTTAATTCTATCTAAAAAAAAAAATCCAAACAAAAAAATGAGCAACCAACAACTAGGGTAATTACAGAGGGTTTAAAAAAGATTGCACCAGAACCTCAATAGCAGAGGAGGGAAAAACTGAGGGAAAACATTGCTATATACCCTTTTCAACCAAGTATAACCCGCAAGGCTACCTGAATTTAGGACACATTTCAACTTCATCAAGTTTGCAACTCAGTGTGAAATGCCAGAAGTAACATTTGTACCAACAAATCAGCCCATATATCTTATTCATAACTCAGGCATTTGGGGCATATTCTGACCTGATACACTTCACAGATGTAATGAAATTTGTTTTCTTGAATTTGAAAGACAGTTTCTCTTTGTTTCAGCATTTTCTTTCATTGGCCTTCAAAGGAAGCAACTGAAGGAGCCAATTCCTCTTACTAACTGATGCTGCTGGAATTTTAATTCGTTTACTCACATGCCAGTGAGGATAAATGCCACTTGATAAACCTGTTCTTATATTTGTAACTTGGAACCATGTTTAATATTTTATGTTTTCTACAATGTGAAGTAAATATTTATTGAAAACTAGGAAATGTTTATAAAAAATTAAAATATTTTATTTATTGTTGTTAGAATAAGTAAGGCTTTTTAAACCAATATTGGAGATATTTTTCTCAGGTTATTTCCACAAGAATTCCACAAGAATTAGAGTAAGACAAAGAAGTTGGTTATGGGTTTTGGTTTGGTTTGTTTTTTTCCAAATAAACGAAAAGATTTCTGTAAGTGTGTATGACAGAGTATGAAAATGTGTTTATACTCAGACAGTCACTTAACACGATAAGAAAATAAAAACTTAAATGTGTCTTAAATTTTAAAGATATTTAAAATGCATTGCCCAATTAATAGCATGTAGTGACTATTTAAGCTCATTCTTTTATTATCATTTACTTCTGATTTTTATCGGTTTTGTGGTTCCAATATATAGGAAGGATGAATGTATAAAAGATTAATTTTTGATCCAGAAATATAATAGATTATAGATTACAAAGACATAATTAAGAAAGCTAGCCAAATTGGTAGTGTCACAAGCTTCGGCTACAACACTGTGCCTGTTTCAAGAATGGTGCAATATCTTGAGCAAAATTCTGCCACTTACTGCAAAAGCAAGAGAAATAGAGCTTTATTTGAAAAGAGTGGACTAGAAATAGAGAAACAGTTGAGCAACTGAGAAAAGGCAACGCAAAAATATTCTAAAAGTTTAACTCCACTTTAGAAATTGGCTGTGCTGGTTACTTTGTTTTTGTTGCTATTTCAGAGATGCAGTAAGGAAGGGCAAATGGTACTTAATTTTTAATTCAGAACATCAATTTGCTAGTGATCTTACTCTGAGCTTCAAACTTTCACATAGTACAAGAAACAACTGATACTTCTTAACTGCACAAGTCTAAGGAAAAATACAAATATGCTGTGTTTTCCTTTGCTTCCAGAGAAGTCTCTGGAAGTAGTTTTCTTTGGGAATGAAAAGTAAGACTGGGGGCTTTGGGGACTTTGCGCACACAAAACCAGATTTGTTTGTGACCATTTTTGCAAAAGAGACATGATTTGCATGTAAGCCAGTCGCCCTTTTGTCTAGGGCAGAAGCTGGAAGTATAGTGACAATCCCATAAAGCACTGGACTTTTCCCTGCAAGTTATATGTCTACACAGTCATTTTCTGATAAACATTAATTTATCCTGCTTGAATTCAGTGACTGCAGGGCAGAAGTTATTTCCCATCCAGAAGCAGTATGACTATTAGGATGGTAGTATGCTCAGACTAAAACACCTTGCTGAGAAATTGGGCTTATTAACATTGAGTACAATGCTAAAATGGTCAACTTTTGCATCCATGAAGTCTCTACACTTCTCAGGTACTAAACTGTTTAGTCACCAGAGTACTCACCCCCACTCATCTAAATTACTTTAATACAGATGGTTTCAGATTACTTCCCCATCTTGAATAAATTCATTTTAATACAATTCTATGACATAAACCAATGTTATGTGATATAACCCAAGTTATATACTGTGGTGCAGCTGTACTCAAGCTCACTGTGTCCAAGCCAGCCTTTGAACTAGAAGCAGTGAGCTGCCTCAGTGCAGCTCTAAGCTTCATTGGATTAGTCATGGCTATTACTTCTCAAATGCAGCTATACTGCATTTGGGACCCAGGCGTGTATTGCTATATGGTTTTCTATTGAGTCACATAGACATTGAAACCCTATCAGACCTTGACAGAACTCCTTTATTTGTGCTCTGTTAGCACTATGGAGCTGCCCCAAGACACACATCTAAGAAAGGAAGTTAAGCACAGAAACATTGTGTTGCCACAACTCATCTCTAGGCACTCTTGAGAGAATGAAAATGAAACAAAACCCATATACCTACATTAAGCATTTATAAGTGGCATTAATAGTGGCACCCCTCAGTATGAACAAGAAAACAAATATCAGATTCCTAAATAAAATTAATAACAAAATGGAGGTACCTAACTTAAGTTTCCCTTAGGTACATAAGCATTTGGGAGGAGTTATGAAGCTGACAGAGAAGGAAAAAGGTACTGAACACTGAACTCCTGAACTCGAGTTTCTTCCTCAAATGAGCAAATGTTACGACTTTTTCACTCTTCATTTTAGACTCTGTCTTCACTGAGTTAGACCAAAAGATGTCAGTGAAGAAGCCTGAATGTCAGTAGTTACCAAATTAATTATCTTCTTTTTTGTTCTTCCCAGTGTATGAAAGCTGACTCCAAAAGTGAAGCCACAAACTAAGATGAATATTTTATTCTTCATTCTGCCTCCAAATGTGTTTGCACCTTGGCTGTTTTCTGCTTGTAGATAAACTCTTACCATTGCTTTATTGCTTATTAGTCAACTCAATCAATATCAGTGGCAATCTGAGAAAACAAAAAAGGCATAAAAAAGAGAAGCAAGTGCATCACTTAGCCTTTTCCCTCTTGATGAGATCCATATGCCTCACTTTGGAACTCCAACTCTGGAATTTCATCCATATTGTATACTTTCCATGGTGGTAAGAATTAATGCCTGTTGTTTGGCTTATGCATTGCAGTAGTTATATCAATATACCAATGAATATACTATTTCATCCAATTTTGGGGCTAGTGTAAGAGATAACTCTGTGGTCTAACATTAAGTATTGCTACTATATACAAATAAGTTAACTTTCTTTTATGTGTTGAGCATTTCAGTGTCACAGGTGATACAATGTATTTCACTTATTCATAGGTCATAATTACTGACAGCCAACTTCTACTGATAGACCTAATTACTGATAGCATTATTTCATACTGACATTGCTATATTATTCCAGTTTCCAATCATGTAGAAATCCAGAGAAATTTCAAAGCTAACAAATTCAAGAAAGGCTTTCCTAATTTTGTTAAATGCATGACCTTAGAATAATGCAAAAAAATAACTACATAATATTGTTTTCATGTCATATTAACCATGAAAGCACAGACTCTTACTTTTTAAGGATAGAGAGGTAAATGTGCATGAATACACCGCCAGCACCATGGAAGCAGGTTCCTTTCCCTAAACCCCTGCCCAAAATTCATCACAGATACCTGATAAACTGGACAATTCGAGCAAACACAACTCAGTGTTCACTAAGTGTAAAAAAATTCCAAACTATGGATGATCTCTGTGTCTGATGAGGAGAATCAATTCTATGCTATCCCTTACATTTTTACTGTCTTCTCAGGTATTTTATAAAGCACCCTAAATAAATTTAAGTATTCTGCCTTAAACTGACATGCTAAGTTTCAGGCAACTGAAGTTACAAGAAAACTGTAGTTTTCTAAGATTGCAAGAAATACATAAGAATAAAACCAATTGTATCCACCACATTTACATTCACATACTATTTTTTTAATTTTCACATTTACTTTTTCATACTTTTGAAATAAGAGCCAAAAAATCAAAAATCTCTTAATTTTCTAAGATGCCTTTTTAATGAACATTTTTCATGAGCAATTTTTAAATATTTTATTTTTAAAGGAGGGGTTATTCTTCTTATATTTAGTCCATATTTTTTAATATGTATCCATATAAAGTAAGTAATGCAACATGGTCTGTTATGCAAGAAAACATTACTATAGGCAAAATTTACTTGGCTGTGCAATACATGTAAATAATATTTTTAAGAGAAGATTTACTAAAACTGCATAATCATCTGAAAAAGACCCCATATTTTAGTTATTATAACAAAAGCATAATGGATGGGCATAACAAAACATACATGAGACTATACAGACTGAATTTTGATTAAGGGTAGATAGAAAATTATTTTCCTGTCCTAGGGAGTTTTACATTTTGCAATTTCCATTCTCCTTTAGAAGAAGAGGAAAACAAAACTTTGATAACTTTTGTTATCCAAAATTCTTAAAATTAATAAATTCTGTGGATTCATCTTAATTTATTTTGATTTGTTTTAATTGAATATTTTTTATTATTATTTTTAAAGGAAGGAATTCACATAACTAACTCCACAAAATGTGTTGAGAGGGACATATGCATTTTTAAAGAAAATAATGAACTGAAATAGAAAAAAGCTTTAGGAGAAAGCACACCTAAATCCACAGGGTGCATTACGATATTTCAGCCCTTTAACTATTAGCAACATAGATTAGTGAAATGCCACTGAATTTGATTTTGAAATGACAGCACGGAATTTGACATCAAAATCACACAAGCCCACTTACTACTTCAGCAGCAATATCATATGGATATTTTCAGCATCAGATTTATTTAATTATAATAAATCTTATAGATGAGAATCTATCTGTTTCAGGAGACAGAGACAATTGTGAAAAACAAACAGATGTGCTGTACAGCTATTAGAGTGTGGTTTAAGCACTGAAAAAACCAGTTTTCAGGAATGACTCACAACAGGGTAATCCAGCAAAACTTCAAGTAATTTAAAATACACATTACCCTAACTAATAATAAAACAAGGTCAGATCTTGATGACAGGTTTGCCATTTCTCTTTTATGCGACTTTTATATACTGCAGCAAAACATTTTTAAAAGCTTCATGATATTTCAAAGATACCTAAAATAGATGCAACAGCTAAACTGTGAGCATTACCGTACCATTTTATGCAAGATTACTATTCATGTGTGAATATACTACATAACTCAAAAAAAACCTTTAGTCTTAGAGCTTGAACATGATATAAATTTGCTCATGTGTCATACAAAAATAACTATTTAATGTAGTTGAATGTCATCATTAAGGAGATTAGTGAATTTAAAACATTCTATAAGTGGAATATTCTGCTAATATATTTTCATTCTTATTCAAGATGTAGCTGAAAAGAGATACTATCCGAACACGTAATTTCCAGATTGATTAGGATGGCATTTTTCTTGAAAGTAATTATGACCAAATGAAGTGGTTTTTATGTCTACAAATATGTATAGCTAATAACTTCATGTGTTCTATTAGCTCTAATGATGCTGCATTCCTGATTTAAAAATTTCCTATTTCTACTCAATTTCTATGTGGTAAAAACCAACAGACTTACTTAAATAAGGCACATTCAAAAAGTAACTTTAGAAATATCAGTGGACTTAAGTTATTTGCACGTCTTATCAAAACTGAATTCAAATCAATATTAGATCATTATTTGTCACTGAAATGGAATTCATCAAAATCAACTTATAAATTTTACTTTCTGTATGTACAACAGGAGATGCAGTTTCCTCCTCTGAACAATTATGCTGTATAGTTTTCTACATGTCTAAGTGTATGTTTAGTATATTTCCTTTTAAGTCCTGTATTTCTCTCTTGAAAAAGTGACAACTATCATCTAAACGCATCTTCTTATCCAATCATTCACACCAAATATTAACAGATTACTTATGGTGGTATATTAACCTTTTCTGTCTATACTGCTTGGGCTTTTTCCCTATTGCATATACAAGCTTCCTATGTTTTCCTATTGAATCTCCGTTGGCAGTAAGATACTGCTCCCTTTAGGTGACAATTTACAGCTCATACACTTCTTTATTAAAGTGGAATCACAACCTTCACAGCAATGTAGTTTGCAACAGGCTTGAAAGTAAGACTAACAAATTAAGTTATTCTTTGGTTTGGATGGCCTTAATAAAAGCAGAAAGCGTTACAAGCTAACTCTCAAGAGTAACTTCTTTATTTCTATATTTTTGGGGTTTTTGTTTTGTTCTCTTTTGTGTTTTTTTTTTTTTTTTTCTTCAGACTGCTCTGTGTTTATTTATAAAATGGGATAAAATACAATAAATACAATCCAGTAAAGACTTCACATATGTTCAGTAAGGCCTGTAATTCTAGGATGTTTTGTTTGTTTGTATTAATGAAATTTTGAAATATTTGGCTTATTTGTGTATGAATAAAGGTTAAAACTCAAAGGTGCAGAAGACACACTGGGAAGACACAACAGGAGCAGGAGATACTCAGCACCTTCCAGGCTTACACTTTTAACGTAATTGTTGTTGATTATAGCATATAAAAACAAACCTGTTGTTGGCTTTCCCAAAGCAATTAATTATTATCAGCATTCTCAATAAATCATTCACGGCAACACTAGCAAGAAAATACAGTGCAGAACCAAAGGAACAAATCAATTCACAAACTTCCCTTCCATCAGTAAGTGGAGCTAATTGCTAGGAAATTACAGGTTTAACTTCTTGTGTAAATCAAAAGTGTCCCACTGTAACTGTGTGGCCTGGAGAGGCTTCTGTCAACTAGTGAAAGTCTCTGTCTTCCCTGCAGATGCAGGTAGCTCCCCCTCCAATTTGCCTGTATATCTGCCCCCCTGTGCCTTCCCTGCATCAGTCAATATGGATGAAGGTCCACACTGATGCTGTCAAAACTAACCCTTCTCATTTTTTATTAAGGTGGATCACCAGATCTTCTGCACTATTGGACATTAATAATTCATTTATTTCACCACTGTGTTTCTGACACTGCTCAGGAAGAAACACTCTGGGAGATGATGAATATAGTAGCTGACAATGATAGCTCTTAGTAGTTACCTCATGTCTTAAGGCCTCAGATCACTTTTTACTTAACTCCTTCCCCTCCTCCCAAAGCAGCAGTCTACAGCAATTGTGGATGATGAAAATACCTATTCACTGGTCAGTCTGTGCTAACTTGTCAGTCTTTCAGCAATCAGTCCCACGGATTAATTACATCCTCTTTTAAAAACAGTATTTCACTTAACTATTTTGCATGTCCTCTTTCAAGTATGCTAGCATGAAAAAGCCTGAACAGTAAGCTCTGATCTACCTTCTTTTTACTATTCATTGGTTTCTATATTTACACTTTTTTTTTCTTCCTGAGACAGCTGTCTTTTAAACCTTTCTATACTTCTGTTAATTTCTTGTCAATTTGAACATCCAATTATTGCTATTTTTCATCTCTGAGTACCAGAAAAGAACACAAGTATTTCAGTCCATTCACCCTTTGATATCTCAACAGGAAATGTAATCTGATTCTGATTTTTGCTGTCCACATTTTCTCAACAGCAAAATTATTTACTAAAGCACTGAAATTTCAATTTTAAGTTCATGCTTAGAAAATCCATTATTAAGCTTAGTTTTGTTAATTACCTTTGCTTATTCTGTTGCTTTAATCCAAATCTGCAAGGAATATATAATTGAAAAATAAATTTTATGCTTCACCCCAAAACTATGCCAATGTGTACTTCAGTCACACTTTACAAAATATCTTTGGAATGACCCATCTCTTCCTATATGCTTTCCTCTATGATCAACGATGCTGTCACTGAAATAGGTTTAAAAGAACAACACTTCTCCATCTGTTTCAAGACAAAAGTTACACAACCTCCGCACCAGCACAACTCTTGTAGTAGCTTTACCTATTTACAGCCAAAATCTGTAGTTATCATTCTTTATTAGCAAGTCTTCCTATATTTTCAGCAGTAGGTTTCGGTGAGGAGAAACGTACAGGATTCAAACCCTAAATGAGAATTTGAATGTGACAAGGAAATGAAAAGTATATTTAACAGATGTCTGCTTTGTAAATCCTACATTAAAATATACAGGAATCTTCTTAGTAAGAGCTTAAGGACATAATGAATCAATCATAACTTTTAATTATCAGTTTTTATTTCCATTTATATCTTTATCAAACAAGGATTCATGAAAGAGCAAATGGGGTTAAGTGCTCAAGAGGACTGAGAGTGAAAAGAATTCTCAAAGGAGGTCAAACCATTTCTCCTTCAGAAAGTAGTTATGATAAAATTTAATTTAATCTGGTAATATTAAACTATAAATAAAATCACGCAGGAAAAAATTTGGGAAATTCTGAGATGTAACAAGAATTTATGACATACATTTGAAGGAAATTTTCTATTACTGTAGAAGAAATTTTTCCATTCAGCTTTTTCATTATGAACTGTTTGTGACCCCATTTAAGGAAGATTTTGCAAGAGATACTATCCTTGTCAGGATGAATTTGATTCAAGTGACAGTTGGTGTACACTGCAGTGACTTTAGCTTCTCTGTTGAAAGAAGCGAGCTTTGGAGATTTACAGCCAAAGATTGAATCTAGCAGCTCACCATAAACTCAATTTATCATCAGACATTACCTTATCAGATAGTTCCACATGATAGAAAAAAATACACGGAAGGTTTCATTAATTCTTTGGTGTATGTGGCTCGATTCTAACGATATATGGCTTCAACATGAACATTTCACTGTGGACTGACTTTATTACCTACAGTTCACATGAACATATGCTATAACTCTTACAAAAGACAGAAACAGCATCCTGAAGCAGTTTTAACTGTGAAGTTTCTTGCCTAATACAGCAACTTTATTTCCCTGTCTCATTAATTCAAAGGTAAGTTTGCATTATAATAAAAAATGACAAAGTATTACATATGATTCAAAAATTTTCATGGAAGTTTATTGAATTAGCTAGACTACTAATCAAACATAGCACCAGAAATCTCTGCATATTTGAATAGTCTAGACAGGAGACATCTATGGCCCAAGGATAGCCCATCTCATTAACATACTCCTTGTGTTTGGGTAAAGCCATAAGTAAAACTCCAGACCAGGCTTTGAAGCTCTCTCAGTATTCTAAGTCTCTGTGATTTGTTTCATTTTCACAGGTTGCTCCTAACAAATTAGCCAAGCTACTTCCATTGTACACAGCAAATAAAGAACTTACAGAAACAGCAAAGATCTGCGGATCTGGGATTCCATCTGATAGTACTGTAAGGTACTTTCACCTGTCAAGTCCCAACAAGTCCACACTCAGATTTCAGAACACACAACAGGTCTTGAAAGATAACTCATTTAGATATTTATTTATACTACAAAAATTGAGTAAAATCTTTTTTTCTAGAATATTTACACACTGATTTGTTAAAATAGATATGAAATTTGCTTTTCTTAGTGTTATAAATTTACCTGTTAATTATAGAGGGTGTCCCTAGCTAGTAAATGTTGGAGACTCTTCAAAGTTTATTACGCTACTCTATATATTTAGTTTTTTATTGTCTCCAATTCCCAATGAAAACTTGGTGGCAGGAATTGAGTATTCAAGAATCTTTCATGAACACCAGTAACACCTCCCGAGTGTTCTGAAGCAAGGATCCATGCTAGCTGTTTTTTGTTTGGTTGGATTTGTCTTGTTTTAATCTTCTCTAATAGAGCTATGGCAGTTAAAAGACAGAAACAAAAAGGGTATTGTCCCCAAAATCTAAGAAAAGGGATTCCTTAGGTTATGTATATTGAAAGATTAAAGAACAAGTACCCCCACAAACCTTTCCAAAGCTTATGATACAAACTGATACAAACTAAAACTCAAATAAATATTCAGGCAAAAACCATGGTGTGTTTTAATGATTTAAAACAAACAAACAAAAAAAAAATTATTTTCTATTTTGATTTCAATGTCTCAAACTCCAGTACTGAACTAAAAAAAAATCGAAATTCAGAAATTGATTATGTGATTCATTCACAGCATTCTCATTTAATTTAAACAATTCAAACTTCAAAAAAGTTTCAGGTTTTGTTCTATAGAGATGCATCAAAACCAAAATATTAAAGCAATTTCACTAATCAGTAACTTTGTGGGAAAATATGTTCCATCAGAAAAATTCTGACCAGTATCACCTACTTAAAGGAATTTAAATCAAGTAGGAGAAGGATATAATAAAACCTGCCCTTCAGATTTTATATACAAGAGTAAGATTATGCTATTTTCTGGAACACAAACAAACAAACAAAAAACCTACTATAAAACCATAAGGGCTAGTAAATTGCTGCTATGTAAAATGGCTCCAATTTTTAACGAAACCTCAAGTCATTAGGCATTAAAATGTCACTGATCTTCAATGGAATTTGGGTGCTTCTATAAAAATCCCATCCTAAATTCTCTGGCCATTAAACATCTATTTCAACCCATCTTCTTCAATACAAAATATATTTGATTACACTCATATTTTCCATTAATCTCTTCTGCCTAAGTGTTAAAAAACATTGCAAATCTCATCTGTTTGTTTGCTAGGAAAGAGTAAAACTGAAGACCGTTGCTCCAGTTATGAACATTTACTGAACTAGGTAATAGCACTATTTTTCCTGATTTTAAAAGGATCTCAACAGCAAAGCCTACCATGCAAGTCTATTCACCCAAGTGGAAAGAACATACATATTGGGTTTTTTTCTCCAGGTACAATATAAAATTTTCGCTAATGATCAAAATGTCAATATTGCCACAAAGCACTCTGTTTCCAAAATATATATGTATCCTCTGCTAAATTGAGACCATATGGCCTTTCATAGATCATAATTATCAGTGAACAATGGAACTCACAGATACTACAGGCCAAAAACAGCTATTATGTGAAGTCAGCATTTCACTCAGTAGTAAAAATACATTTGACATACAGCTCTCACGTTAAGTATGCCTATTATGTCTCTGTTTGTACACTCAGAATTAGCCCTGTAACCATGTAAAGTGTTTCACAAAACAGATAAATGAGGTGCCTGCACCAAAGGGGTTTTAAAAGGAAAAAGAGTGAAATAAATACAATGACAATTAAAATAAAAGCTGATACTTGTAAGCAAATAAGTTTTGCAAAATATGTTGTGTCTGAATCACACCAGAGATGTTTAGTAATCTTCTCTCTTCTAAGAATGAAAGTGTGAAAATGAAAGGGCATTTTTCAGAAGACTTTAATCTTGGGCAACATCATTTGAATCAAGGTTATTTTCTCTTTCCCCTCACTCCCGCAAGCTTCTTACCATCAGAAAACAACTGTCTACCACTGTACTACTTTTTGACCGTTCAGGTAAGTGCAGTATGCAGAAGCTATCTCTATATGTATATTGCAGCATGCTTATCTCAAGAAATCCCATTGTATCAGTTCCTAAAACACTAATCATTATAGTAGTCTATTATTTGTGTTATGAGATCAGTTGGTTAAAAGCAGAAGCACAATGATTATTAAGAAAAAGAGTCTGATTTATATATCTATCAATTATTTCTTACCATTGCTTATGACTCCCTAAATAATACCTTTTCAGGCCTTCATATTATCTTCGTGCTCTAGAACTACTAATACAAATATTCAAAAGTATAATTATACAGCACTGAGACTGTAAAACTATATGTAAGAACATAAGTAAGATACTGAAAGTAGTTACAGGAACCAGAGCACAGGAAAGGAGCTTGCCATTTCACATCCTTTATGTTGCTTTTAGGACACAAGTCATAGCAAAGCAGGGCAAATATTAGTTTTCCCAAATTGGCAATCAAATGATTTGATGGATGGTCTCGCGGCTGAAGAATTACACTGGGATTCAAGGATCGTGAGTTCAATTCCTGTTTGTATCACATTTTACCTTGATAGAAAAATTAAACCTATCTGTAAAAAAATTCTTCCTTTGGATTCTATTTGGAATATTTAGGTTGTTATTTCTTCAGGCATTGACCGTTACTGAATTGGAACCCATCTCTCACCTCACATAAAATAATAACAAAAACAGTAATTTTGTTGTAGTTTGTAGACTTATAAGCTCAAAATAAGAATTGTTGGTTACAACACCCTAATATTCACTACTACTTTCTCTCATATATGGCAGTATGCACTGGCCAGGATAGCAATATTAAAGCACAATGCAAATCTGAGTATATAAACAAACCCCCTCATTAAATATCAGCTTTACAATAAATAAATCAAGCATGCTCAGACTCCTTATATAGAGGTTATAAAAAAGCATGGACATTCTTCCCACAACATTGCCAATATAAAAAGGAAATATAAATCAGTCATGTGAGAATTACAGATAGTTACTCTTCAGAAATAGCTTAGTCTCTTTGCATGATACACTTCATTTCTGTTGGCTTCATGAAACCCCTGAGCTCCAGTTATTGTTATCTTCAGAGAATACTGACAGACTTCAAGATCTTTCAAAGAAATTTCCCTTCCTTTCTTACATGAACAAGTGTTGTCTGATTTTTTTTTTTTTTTTTTTTTTTTTACTTTCAGCCCTCTCTAGGCTGCAAATTACTCACCTCTAGGTTACATTCAAATTCCTCCATGATCAAGTGAAAAATTAGAAGTATAAAGCATGAAGCTTTCTCCTACTCCTTGTCTCTTGAGTCAAGGAAAGGCAGTATCACAGTCTCTTCCTTATCATCTTCCTCCATATGGGTGAGAGAAACTAGGGGCAAAGTTACACTTTAGTCATGGCTTTTAAAGGGCAGCAGGGGAGACCAGAGAGGGAAAGCAGCTTATCTGTCCCTGCTTCTCTTGGACCACCAAAAGGAGAATATCCCTCATGGTTGCTTTCACTCTCAGCAATAAGGCAAAGTGAAAGGGAGGAGTTTTACACATTTCTCAGGTACCTTCTCACCTTCTGTTTTGTGAATTGGAAATGTGGTATATGCTTCTCTAGTTATGGGTGACTACCAGAACAATTTACAAAGGGCAACTGATACTAGAACAATCAATTACTCTTTGCACACGTACAGGTTCTTCTGGGGTCCTATTTGGTTTTGTGCTCAAGTCTTGTCTTACTGCTTTTCATGAAATTTATGATGTGGAGACATTTACTAGGCTTTAGTTAACCTAAATCTCAAACAGGTTTAACTTTGTGTCACTAATGTAGAGTAGTAGAACACCACAGTACTTTCATATTTCAGAATCTAGTTAATCTACCCATAATGTCACTTCCTCTGGTGGGAACATTATCTTTTTAAGAGTAGTCAGCTGTTTTAAAATCATATAATCAATGAAGAAGTGTTCACAGGAAAATCTGATTGGTTTAATAGGATTTATTTGCAGTAGATGAAGACAACTTTTGAAGCCACAAAGCCCTACATAGATCACTGATGATTTCAGAGGGCAAGCATACAGGGATGCCATCAGCAATAGAGGAAACACTTTTCTTAGACTAGTATATCTAATTTCAAGCATTGACAAGACTCTTTTGTTCCCAAGCCAGATGAGTGCATGAGAAGTAAAGGGCAGAATATATACAAGCCTGTAATACTATCTGTCTAAGGTCTGCAGCTACTGTATTTTTCTTTCACAAGAAGCCCATAAATTTCCAAAGCTGTCTACAGTAATAGCTGTCTTATACTTTAAAGATGCAATGGATGTCTCAAACTTTGGATGACAGACCATTTACAAAAATTGCTCTTAGTGATATTATACAACTACTCTGGAAACTTAGAGGCATTTGTCTGGAAAAGCCAATCCATTTCTGACGATTTTTTGACACTCTAATATGTACAAGTTTAAAAAAAAAAAAAAAAAAAAAAAAAGGAAAAGAAATAAAGAAATCAGGTGAAAAGTAAAGGTTTCAAGGTTCCATTTAAGGAAGGAAACCAGGGCCATATACTCACAGATAAAGTTTTTCAACTTCACAGGAGGGCTAGAATATTCAAAGTTGTTTGTTTAGCCAACAAAAGAATATCATCCAGTTCGAACAGTTACATTTGCTCAGAACAATGTTCTAATGAAAATACAACTTCCTTGGGAACTCACAAAACTTGGAAAAAATCTCTAAGTTCTCAGCTTACTTCTCAATTTGAAGCTTGCACAGTACTAGGCAGGAAAGTGTACACTTGCCAAAGGCATTTTTCATGCTATTGAATTAAACCAACACCTCTGCAACTAGTTTATGAATTAAATACACTCACGTGTAAAAAAGGTTCAAGTAGGTTTCAACTCTTTATATGATCTTCATTGTCATAATGGGACCATTGAAAAGCATCAACTATTTTGTTTCATCTGCAGTGAATGGAACTTAGTGTTGCCATTCCAAGGCAAGGAATCAAATATTTTGGCCTTTTAAAATATACAGATATTTCACAATTCTGCCCCTGTTAAGCTTATGTTTCTCATAAAAAACTGGTAAGGACCTATTTGGATTTCTGAAAAGGAAAAAAAAAAATTGTAACGGCATTAATCTTAGGAATGATAGCATTATCTCTGTGGAAACGAAATAGGCACTTCAAACTAATGGTGGAAACATTCCCAATTCTATGAACCATAGTGACAATATAATAATTCAGTCAAATAGCCACTGTTGTAGTTGCAATGGGATGTACAATATTCACCACCTGAAATATCTTGCCACAAATCTTAGCCTGTCAATCTAATTTTCCTGCTTAGAATGAATGACAGTTAGCTGACATTTCTTCCCCAAATGAAAATATTTTTATTTCCAGAAGAAATCTGTTTTTTTTCAAAAATGAAAATTGTGAAGAATGAAAATTTCATGAGAGATATTACATGACTGTTAAATTGTCAATAATTTATAGGAAGACATTTATATTTATGACTGTACTGTTTTTGCCTGGGATGGTTACATTTCTCCATAGTAGCTAGTATGGGGCTATGTTTTGGATTTGTGCTTAAAATAGTGTTGATAACACAGGGAAGTTTTCGTTATTGCTGAGCAGTGTTTACACAGCATCAAGGCCTTTCCTGCTCCTCACACTGCCCTGTCAGCAAGTAGGTTGGATGTGCACAGGAAGCTGGGAAGGGACACAGCTGGGACAGCTGACCCCAACTGACCAAAGGGTTGTCCCATAACATATGACATCATGCTCGCAATAAAACTGAGGAAGAAGTTGGTAGGGGGTCCACTGTTCAGGGACTGTTGGTGGTAAGCAATTGTTTTCATTTGCATCACTTGCCTTTCTTGGGGTTTATTTTCCTCTCTTCCCCCTGCCCCTCTTTCCTTGCATTTTTTTTTTAAATTTTTATTATTTCTTTTTAATTATTAAACTGGTTTTACCTCAACCCAGAAGTTTCTTTCTCACTTTTACCCTTCCAATTCTTCCCCCATCCCACTGCATGTTGGTGAGTGAGTGAGTGGCTGTGTGGTGCTTAGTTGCCGGACAAGGTTAAACCATGACAACTACCAAGTTTAAAAGTGAGAAGCAGGAACTTTTTACACCTATAGAAATGAAAGAATTTCAATGTTTTCTAGAATTTGAAGAAGTAATATATGAAACCTAAGAAACATATTTTCCAGTCTTCAGAGTAGAAAGCTTTCCAGGTTCCAGATACCAACGTGTATGAGCCCCCAATACATTCTGAAAGTTTATCAATGGAAGTAATTAAAAAAGCAAATCAGTAACAACATCCCTATGTTTGTTCCAAGGGTATCTTCAAAAACAAATGTGTTAACTAGGGTTAAAACTGTTGCAGTTTTGCCAGACCATTCAGAAAGAGATTTAAGACCTGCCGAGAGTCTCACAGTATTGGAAGTACAACATGCAGGCCAGCCTGCCACATCTACTGAAAAACTCCTGCAGAGGTTTTAAATGGATACTTTTGATTCTCCTTATAATTTTTTTACCTCTTATCAATTGTATATTCCAGATAACATTGAGAAAGAAGCATTTGGTTTAGCTTCAAGAGACCCTTAGCATTTTTACGTCACTTTGAAGAAATAGCTTGCAACCAGGATTCATGAAGAGTGTTTTTTATTGTTGAAAAAAAATCCTTTTATGTTTATAATAAAATAGTAGATTAAGTGGGAGGTGACAGATAATGATTTCAAATGATAATGTCATGTGGAAGCCCAAGAGAATAGAAGTTTCAATAAATTATTGTGGGACATTTAATACTAATTTGCTTCTTAAATATTAAAAGTAAGTTTAGCTCCAATACAACCTATTAACAGGAATGTGCTCCTTGTATGATTAAAAATGTTCATATGAAAGATTCTCAATTTAATAGCTGCTTAAAATAATTTCTATTAAGACTGTAACCAAAACCTACACTAACTGTTTAACTACAAAAGCAGTCAATTAAAAATATGAAATTAAGGAGCTACCCTCTCCTATAACTGTGATCCTGTTTTTATAAGCTACATTACGTAGTTAATGATTTTAATCTGCTCTTGCTCTAGCCATGACATTTATAAAGTATACTTGAGATCACATGCAATGCATATTAATTAGTAGTATTCACAGTTATTGTTTGATATCCTAGTTATCCAATTTAATTTAAAAATATAACTTTTTAATTTTTATAGACTTATTTTCCATGGTTTATCATTTATTGTACAGAAACAAGTTTTGCTAAGCAGAAGCATAATTTATTTGTAATCCTATTTGTTGCACTTTATTCTCTGATCTCAGAAACAGTGTTTTTTTAAAAAAAAAACAATGATAAACAAACCTGGATTTCTTGCCAGGATATGCTGTCATGGCAAAAAAAAAAAGGTTCCTGAAAAGTGTCTTTTTAGAAAAGAAAGGTTTTGTTCAAATTACTGAACTTCTTAAAAAAATAATTCACATGTGCGTCTGTCTCTTAGCCAGAAGCAAAAGAATGAAAGAAATAGTTTAATCATAATCAGTTATTGTTCTTTAGATACAAAGATGGCAAAGGAATCTAGAAAAATTGAGTTCTTTTAAAATTAAATCATACCATTGGAATGGTATGTCTAATCTAAATCTGTAAGAAGAACTGTTGTTTGGAGGCTTGTTATTGTAAAAGGCCTAGAAGTACATATCAATATTGGTCAGCAATGTGCTCTAACCCCTCTATTAAACAATGGACTTAACATTTTTAAGTCCTTAAATGTTTTAATTATCTTTCAGTACTTTAAATCTTTAAGGTCAACTACTACTCTTGATCTTTAATTCTTCTATCTTTAATGGATTGGCTCTGTCATGTCTCTCAGACAGTTTCTTTCATATGCCCAAATTCAGTAAGGGTGGCAAAAATCCCAGAAGCCAACCTTTCACCAACCAAGAATTAACAGCAGGGCAATTTCTTAGCACCAGAGAGCCTCAGCAGCTCACTTCATTTTCCCATAAAGCATAACCTAGGACTAGTCCATGAAGCTCTTAGTTAAAAAAGGATTCTTCCATATTTCCCCAAAAAGGATTTTTTTGGATGGATCACTTCTGATATTAGTTAAGAGGTCAAAGGAAATATAACAAATACAAACGTAAATAATGTAAACATAAACACATCAGCTGCTGGATTGATGAAGACACTACAAATGCAAAACATAAATCACAGGCATTTGCAGAAGAAAGTTCTGAATAGTGACCCATTAATGGTCTTCAACAACAGTTTTGTGGGAATATGATAACATAATCTGCTCTCTTTGCACACACAGAATAATAACAAATGACCCCAATATACAATTTTATTTTATTCATTTATTTTTTAATACAAAATCCCTAAATAATGGAACACAGGGAGTTCTATCTTGATGACAAAGCCTTCAATAGCATGGTTGAATGACAGACTTTTTTAAGTGAAAACCAAGCTATTTGGGATTTAAACTGGATTTAGGTTCACTATCAGTGAACCTTCTATCCTGTTGTAAGAGTCCTGAACAATTCTGTCTTGCTTTGGGGAGTTTAAAAAGCATTGGTTTTCACAGGAGACACAGAGGGGCTCCTCACATAATGTCAGGAAAATAACAGCAGCTCACAGTGCAGTATCAGTGCTTTCATGTAGTTGTAGTTTCTGTACCAATATTCTATGTGTAAATTTTAATAATGCTTCGTGTTGACACTATTTCTATAGCTATGAATCAAATATTAACTTAAAGTAGTGCAAAAGTCTTATATGAAATACAAGATTGCGAGCGCATGTACTACATGTGTTTTAATATATTTTTAATAATTAAGTCAGTCTTCCATTAGTTTAATTACACTTTTACACCCTCCTGATTGGAAAGCTAGTTTAATGACTTTTTCCAGACTTTGAGCTGTGAAGTGTGTTCATATTAAGATTCTGTAATGAGAAATAAAACATAAATCTGAAGAATGTCTTTCAGGCAGAATAAAGCAAGAGTTGCCAGGTTTAACCTGTAAAGCCAAAACAAAACAAAAGGCCACACAGCAAACAATTGTACCTTTGTGTAAATCATATTTAGCATAAAAGTAATGTTATCATTATTAAACTGTGCAATTCCATGATAAAAAAAAAAAACAAAGAGATACTGTATAAATCAGTCTACAGTTATATTTAAAATAATAGGTGCAGTATATTCTGTTAACAGTTAGTATAAAATGAGGCAGACCATTTAAGTGATTTCCTCATGTGCACAAAGAAGATGAATTTTTAATTGTTATCAGAAATCCAATTTACCACTGGGTATAAAATGAAGACCTTTGGAGAGCAGTTATTATAATGAAACAACATGTCAGTTACCCCTCTGGAAAACAATGTTTTGATGACATAAATGACAGCTACAAATGTATTCTCAACAGACTGAAAAAAAAGACACAGGTCCAGTTTCACCAAAAGTGGCAATTTTGAACACCCTATTGAAGTTATAGCGATAAAATGAGGAAAAGACAAGATTGCTTCTGTAAAGAAAATACATGCCTCACAAATTTAACAGACTTCTCTGAAAAGTTCAGTAAACATGTAGATAACAGAGAGATCCAGTCAATACAGCCTGTTTGGGTTTCTGAGAATTATTCAACAAGGTCTTTAACTAACAAGTCTTGGAGAAAGAAAGATGTCACATAAAAAGATTGAACGCCCTTACATATATAACCAACCAGTTAAGGAACAGGAGACATAATACAAGAATAAATTATAATTGTTAACTGTTGCCATTGATGACTGTGTTGGTGCTGCTCTGTTTAATAGGTTCCCAAATGACTCATAAAAAGGGGTGAATTGCCCAGTGAAGACATTTAATGATTGTATTCAAATATACACAGTACTAAATTTGAAGCATAAGTTGCACAAGAGCCTTAAGCGACTGTCTGATAAAAAAAGCCAGGAAATGCAATTCAACATACATAAATGTAAAGCAACACACGTGGGGAAAATAAATACATTTGTGCAATGAACTAACTACTACCACCCAGAAATTTGCTGTGAAAATACCAGCTCACTGTTTGGTAGTCATCAAGAATGCAGATTGAATGGTAAGAATTACTAGGGAAGAAAGACTGAACAAAATATGCAACATACAGACGTTATCATATACACCCTTCTGAACTAACGTTCAATTTCCATGACATCCGTCTCAAGGAGAGTGCAATTGGCCTCAGAAAGGTACAGAGAATAACAACAAAGATCCACAATGAAGTGAAATGGCTTCTGTACAAGAAACAAGTGGAACAGGACTTGAAAAGTAAGACTACCTAGCAGGGAGGGATATTCTGCAGATTAAACCACTGAAAATTAAGAAGGAAAATGTTCTCTGTCCAGAAAAAGAAGGCTTCAGGTAAAGAGACCTGTTAGGTGAAGAGACTGAGCTGCAGATAGAGAAAAGGTCAGTGGATGTTCTTAAGTGCCAGTAAAAGCCTGGATTTTCCTCATGGTCTTTCCCAGATAACAATACTGGATACTGTCTTCACTGATTTTACTGGAACTAAGGTGCCAGCCTGATCACACCAAAACCTCACAGCACTCAGTGGAAAGGGAATAGGACACTAAGGGAAAACAAAACTGGATAAATTAAATTATTCTGGGAACTACTAATGAAGGGAGGAAGTATAAGACGGTGAAGAAACAAGAGCCTGGGTGTGAGGGCTCTTCTGGGGTTGACCAGATATGAAATGTGAATGCTGTCATTTTTCTAGGTCCAGGAAACAAGTATCTTTCAGGATAAATTTAATTTCCAAGAATTACTAGCACAGAACAACAAAACAATCACCTTTCTTTAGGTTTTGTTAGTGAAGCAATTCTGTCTTATCTGCAACATTCTGCAGAACTTGAGTTCATGTCTTTTTTGTGTACTTGTTATAAGTGAAGGGTGAATGGCTACTTCAGGGACAGAACTACCCAGTCAAGCAGTATGCACTATCTTCCAACATGAACAGCAGTACCTTAGTTAAAAAAACAGTAATGGTTCAAAAAACAATAGGAAAGCTGGAAACTTGAAAATCTTAAAGCTCTTTTTGAAAGAACAGAACTCCCAGTAAGGTTACAAAAAAGTTATTTCATTTTCAAAGAAGAAAAAAAAATCTCATTATGTAACTGCTCCTATTTTTCAGAAAACACTCCAGAAACAATGTTCCTGCTACCCATTACAACAGCCTTTCTCAACTGAGGAAAAGAAATTAGCTAATTTGGGCATGGACATTTTTCTTCATTTCTTTCACAACACTTCTATTTTTCTTCTTCCTTTTTGTTTAATGTTTTTAATATTTAGAAGAATGAACAAATGTGCTACATACTAGCATTATCTGAGTGAATATATACAGGACACTTCTCAGATAAGTAGTTGGGTAGCTCCACCTCTGCATATGGCAGTGCTGTAGCTCTGTGTCAGTGCTCTTATCTTTCTCAGCAAAACCTTTCACTAGCTCTGTTAATTCTGGCAAGTGCCTTTGGATTCAACAACTCTGTATTTTATGATGAAAAAAACCTACATCACTAAAAAATATTTCCAGGTTCTACTTGCAAAGAACACAAGCACAACTGCAATGACCATCTACTATGCAGTCAAAGAAAAAACTAATAATTCTGTGTTCAGAATAGGGTTTAACAAGCTTGCACAAAATACAGCAGAGGGTGCATTCTTTGAATAACAAATGAAAAGCATATCAAACAACTGCTCATTAAGGAAGTACTGCCAATTCCATGAATCAAATCTTACAGAAAAAAACATGCATATAATTAGACAATTAAATGACACCATAGTGCACACAAACAAGAAGACCAAATTAAAATATTGCAGGGAGCCGCTTGTTTTGTTTTGTTTTTAATTTTCTGAATTGCCTGCTTAATCGTTCGATCCTAACAGTATTGTCTAAAGATAGACTTGTTTGTTCTTTTTAGCATACTATAATCTTTGCACCATTTTCTATTAACCAGCATCTACAAGTTAGCTTAATTACACTAGAGAAAAATACAGAGAAAAAGACATTTACCATAAGTAGCTTCAGTAACCAAGAATATCTTGCATTAATGGGAGCTCTAACCATCAACCAACTGAATCTGTGGGCAGGACAAAACACAGTTATGTACTGCCATGCTGCATGCTGTAGATCATCTGAGAGACCTATACTAGTCTCAGAGCTATGACATAGACCTATGGGAGACCCAGGTCTTTCTGGTGCGGCAGCACATTCTTAGGTCCTCTACAACAACCTATTTACTTATGTTTAAACAATAAAATCCAACTCTGCCTGTACAAAGCTAAATCCATGTATCCATCTTCCCGCTTAAATTAACAATCAGGAACGCACTGTGTTGGTCAGTATACACCATAAGCACCCGCTATTTAAGTCTGTTGATGTGCTGTCTTTCTTTATGGCAAGCTCACAGTCATTAGTCCCTCCTTCATACTTCTCCTGTGTACTTTTTTACATAGCAGTTTGGCCTCTCAA
This sequence comes from Morus bassanus, assembly GCA_031468815.1. NCBI lineage: Eukaryota > Metazoa > Chordata > Aves > Suliformes > Sulidae > Morus > Morus bassanus. The sequence goes on along the minus strand of CM062600.1, from coordinate 53,683,233 downwards.
AGGTGGCATATGTAGCAAGCACTGTTCTGGAAAGGGACACTTACTGCTTGCTGAATAGCATAACATTCTCATAAAACCTGATAAAATCACCACAGGCAAATAAAAGCAAACCAGCTGTCAAGTGGAAATAAACTGCATTTATTTTTGATTTTGAAAATTTAATTTTCAGCTAAAGATCTTGCCTACAGTTCATTTTCTACAAAACATACACACAGTGACTGGAAATGCCCTCTCTGGTTACTTGCTTCTCTTGGATTAATAGCTAACAGCTCAACATCTGTAAGTAGAACCAAGTGTTTAAGAAAAGGCAGCATATCCATCTGGTTTTACACTTGGATCTACCACTAACTTAAAATTCCTAAGCAAAATGAAATAATCTATAAACTGCCGTCTCTAGGGATATAAAACAAAAACAAAACAAAACCATGAGAACAACAATATTTCTAAAATTTACTTTGAGACATATGAATCAAAGTTGTCATTATTATCAGTGCAAAATACTATTAACCGTCAAGAAAATCTCTTTCTATACTTTTCTAAATAACGGCTATTTTGGTATTCACTAGAGACACTACCATTATAGATACACAGTATACTCCAAACTCACTATAAACTGAGTCATTAAAGGTGGGACAAGTTTTCCACAAAAAGCCACAATTCTGGGTTCATATTCTTTCAGGAAACTTAACTCACATCTGATTCATGAAAGCATTCTGAAACTTTGAAACATCCAGATGATCTTCACTATGTAGCCTTAAGAAATTTCCCAAACTGTCATTTAAGTTTTTTAGTGTTTTGTGCCAGAGCCACTTGGATGAGGTCTCTCACATTATTAGTTCAGTGCCTGTATACTTTGAATCATCACAGCAGGCAGTCTTCATCCCCTGCAACAATATAATCCTCTTCCTCTAGTGCCTGCAGGATGTCATATGCAATATTTGGGTTTGGTTTTACTGCTATAGCATGCACTGCTCTCCACTCTCTCCTTTACATATCTATTCTCAGTCCCTCAGGAATGCTGAATACGTCTGGTCTGAGACTGAACTGACAGTTTTTCCATAACCCTCTGCAAACCAGCTGTGCTTCCAAACAGAGGAAGTGCACGAAGTCAGACAGCAGAGAGGCTTTGAATCTACGGCAGGCTCAGGACAGAAACTGGACTCCTTCCCTATAATGGAGTTACTGCAGTTTCCCAGGCTGAGCCAACAGACTGTCAACTATTTCTCTGAAAGATTGCTAAACTCAGCATCACTAAATATATACAGATTATGTAGCTTTCTCGTGTTTTCTACACATGGATGTGTTCAAATGTTGGATTACAACTTTGGTGATCAGAAAGCTGTAATATAATGAACTTTTTTGGTCAAACAAATTCAAGTTAATTTGATTTTCTGATTCTATTCTACAGGTTTTTTCCAATTATATATGATTTCAAGGTTAAAAATTTGCACATTTGCAGTGAGAAATCTAGTTTTAAATCCAGGGCAGATTCATGAAGAGTACTCAAAATAGGAAGCCGTAGGGGCCAGCATTATCCTTATCTGACAGTTCAGAGTCATCTGAAGTCAAAATTTTGGAGTATTACTTTTCCTTGATTGTTCATCAGCATAAGGTCTTGAGTTTATACAATGACTCCCCCTGCCTGAAATCGTACAGTATGAATGATCTGCCAGGCTTTCAAAGTCAGGCCATTTTCTTATGTTGATTTCTGTCATATAGATGATACAGTTGGTCTGAGGTACGAAAATTATCATTTTGTTCCTCAGGCAGAGAAATTCCAGTAATCTCTTTCTCCCTAGTTACGAATTCATGCAGATCCTCTGACAGGTGAAAAATGGAAGTTTACTACGTCATGGGAAACTTCACTGACTCTACAGGCAACCTAAAGCAGAACTGGACATTGAATGGCTGTTGAGGGTATTTCAGTTTTAAAAATATAAGTGCCCAAGATTTAACTGAACTATTTTTTTTTTTTTTTTATGCATAGTATCCCTCCTTAAATTTTGACAGGGCAATTAATTAGACAACTCTGTTTGAACCACCCCATTTTCAAATACTACCACATTGTTCATAAAATGTGTTACAGAGTAACACAGTCTTCTATAACCACAGAGCATCCAACAGGAATGACTGTCTCCACTGTTTATCCTTTCAACGCCAAAACAATAAAAAACGTGTACTTCATTAGTGTTAAAGGTCATAGAGAATATATGCTATCAAGGTAATGAATTTCTGAATTTTTCTACCCAGCCTACATGTGAGTATATTATATAGACCGGAAACAAAACTTGCTGCAGGTGCACATGACCAGCTCATTTAGCCTTTCTCAACTGTCTTTACCCACCTTCCCTTTCAGCTTACATCACTATTCTAGCTGCAGACAGTTTAGATCACAGACACTTCACGGTCACATGATTTTAAGTTTCCCTATGATGACTGTAGGTTTTAGACACTAAGCCCACTTAGGCATACTCTATTTTAGTCTGAACATTTCGTAGCTCGGCATAAATTTGTATACCAGATGCCGCCTTATAATTAACACATTGGGATTTGGGAGCTGTAGATTTTTCTGGTTACAAACTTTCCATCAAACCGACATCTGTGATTTATGCTTCCAACTTGCTTTCAATACATTTACATAATCTGTTCGATATAAGGAGATATCATAAACTCTCCATACATATTTAGAAATAGATTACACAGAGAGAGTTAAAACCAAATCAAGGAATGGTTTAAGCTTCTCTTTTACAGTGATAGATATAACACCTATAATCAAACCTTCACAGAACAAAAATAAATTTTAGAATCATAGATCCATTTAGGTTGGAAAAGACTGTTAAGACCATCAGGTCCAACCAGAAACCTAACACTGCAAAGTCCACGACTAAACCATCTCCTTAAGCACCATGTCTACGTCTCTTAAACACCTCCAGGGATGGTGACTCAACCACTCCCTAGGCAGCCTGTTCCAATGCTTGACAACCCCTTCAGTGAAGAAATTTCTCCTAATATCCAATCTAAACTTGCCTTGGCACAACTTGAGGCCATTTTCTCTCATCCTACCAGTTGTTACTTGGGAGAAGAGACCGACACCCACCTCACTACAACATCCTTTCAGGTAGCTGTAGACAATGATAAAGTTTCCCCTCAGCCTGCTTTTCTCCAGATTAAACAACCCCACTTCCCTCAGCTGCTCCTTATAAGACTTGTTCTCCAGACCCTTCACCAGCTTTGTTGTTCTTCTTTGGACATGCTCCAGCACCTCAGTGCCTTTCTTGTAGTGAGGGGCCCAAAACTGAACACAGTATTCGAGGTGCAGCCTCACCAGTGCATAATACAAAGGGATGACCACTTCCCTTCTCCTGCTGGCCATAGTGTTTCTGACACAAGGCAGGATTCTGTTGGCCTTCTTGGCCACCTGGACACACTGCTGGCGCTTATTCAGCTGGCTTTTGACCAACACCCCCAAGTCCTTTTCTGCCAGGCAGCTTTCCAGCCACTCTTCCCCAAGCCCGTAGCATTGCATGCAGTTGTGGTAACCAAAGTGCATAACAACTTAGCCTTGTTGAATCTCATATGATTGGCCTTGGCCCATCGGTCCATCCTGTCCAGATCCCTCTGCAGAGCCTTCCTACCCTCAAGCAGATCAACACTCCCACCCAACTGGGTGTTGTCTGCAAACTTACTGAGGGTGCACTCAACCCCCTCACCCAGATCATTAATAAAGATATTAAACAGAACTGGTCCCAGTACTGAGCCTTGGAGAAAATTTTGTTTCCTCCCCAGGGAGAAGGAGAAAAAAACCTTACTATTTGCTTGGGAAATACTGTACAGGAAAAAGGAGGTTCAGAAACTGAAATTTATAACCTTTCTCTGACACTTGAACAGTGCTTGTTATTTTGGATTTCCTCCTTTTGGTTAGGAATGTTTCAGAAAGTAGGCTCTGTTTGAAGAAGACTGGTAAAGCAGAGCACACCTGTGCATGGATCTGCAAGAATGAACTTCACACTGACCTCAGTGCCATGGTTCTTTCCTCTAGCCCACACAACGGCTGTTGGCATATGGGTAGTTTCACTGTCTTCTCTCTGGAGGACACACGTAGCTCTTCCCCAAAACACCTGCCAGGGCCATTGAGTAAATCAAACTGATCATAACAAGGGGAAAGGTTGGTGCCCTGAAGCATCTCAGGAAGCAGAGAAGAGCAGGAATTGCTCAGGAAAGTAAGATAGCCTGAGGCTCTGCTCTTTCCCTTCTCTCCTTCCCTTTCTTTCTCTCCTGGTAAAATGCAGGAACAGCAGCAGACTTACTGTTCCTGACCTCCATGTGGGACTCCTTCTCAAAAAAAATTCATTTCTTCCTATGCTCCCTGAATCACTGCTAATTAATCAGCACTCCGCTTTCTGCCCTGGACTCAACTGATTAAATCTTAACAGCCACAACACATTTGTCTGAGTACTTTAAAGTATATGTTACAATATTAGGGCTCATTCTATCTGGTGAACATTTCCATTAAGGGCTGAACCCCACTGGCTACTAAGGAGGTACCTTTACATCTTAACTCTGTACTACCTGCAATACCTTAGAAATTTTCTCTAGATGTCTTAAGAAAGAATCAAATATTAGGAGAACATTACTGTATTAATGGGGATTACAGACTATTAAAAATTAAAACTGTTGAAAGCAATAAGAGAAAATTTGAAATATTATGATGAAAAGTGTGCATACATGGCTACCAAATTATTGGAAATCAATACTTTCACAACCATAAGCAAGTTGCCTTTAATTAAAATAAAATAATTAATTTAAAAATCACACAGAAAAAAGGGAAAAGAAAGAATACTGAAGATGCTTTTATGTTCTGCACCAAGCCAAATAATTCAGTAAAAAAGACAGAAATAAAATGAATCAGTTACATGAGATAAGATAAGAAATATGAAGGTATAACATTGGTTTTCATTCTGAACACCATTGTAAAATCACCCTCCAATATTTCTTTTCAAAATATATTTTGATTAAAGTTTCCCAGCTGCCTGACAGAATACTTTACTCTGAGCATTACTTGTTCACCTAAAAAACCCCATACCTACAAGTTATTTTTATTTGGGCAGCGAATTATTAAAAAAATGAAAAAGAAAACCCAGAATAACTCTTTTTCTAATGTCTTTGTTTATTAATTTTGTATCTAGCAGTTTCATCAGGAAAATAAATCATATAGTGTATATATATATGTACACATTAAGAAATGTATATGTATTTGCCCAGTCAAACATGTACCTAGTTTCTGGCTAGACATGGAAAGTGGAAAGATATGTTTCTCTTTTTGCAACACCAGAGGTCAATATTTATTTACATTTGTAAAAGCAGATTACTATCCTAATGTAATGACAGGTGAACTACAAACCAGATTTACATTTTTGGATAACCTTAATTCACAGGGAGTATTCTGACTAATACCATAAAGGAAAACAACGTTAACGTGAAGACAAGTAACTTCTAATAGGAAAATTACAAACCACTTGCTACAGCTAAAATCCAATACCTTTAAGAAAGACTGATTACACAGATATTAATATACATTTTTATTCATTAAAAGTCAAAGACAGTATCCTGATACAATCTCCTTAGAAAAATCTGGTGGCAGATCAGGACCTTACTGTTCATAGTCACCACCATGAATAGAGCCACTAAGAAATTCTGTTAGAGAGTCACAGCAGTGTTCACTTGGAGAACTGAAATTCACAAGACGTACAAAGGGAGATAGAGGCACGGCTTTTTGGGAGGTGTGTTGCCAGGGAAAGGCTACTGACACCCCCCAGAACCTTCTCTCCATGAGCAAGGCAGGGGTTGCTGTGTCAGAGCTTGAGATATAAACCCATGGAGAAAGGAAGAAGGATGCCGATATAAAATGCTCTGTAATCCATACCCTGCTGTGCTTGTTATCTTTAAGCTCCAATACCTTACGTCCATGACAATTACAATTACCTAACACTTACACAGATTTTTTTCCCTCTGACTGATGTAAAATAGAAGTCTGAGAAGTTAGCAGAAGTTTGATCAGACACCTTTCTGAGTTTGTCCTCCAATGCTCATAATCCATGTTGTCTGATGGCTCATGCATAGTTTTTCTTGATTTAACACTACCTAGTGAAGCGTCCGGGCAAAGTAACAGCTTGTTTAAGAACACTGGAATTCAGTGTAGCTTTTTTTGACTTTTGGACTTTTTTTGGACTTGGCAGTGTTAGGTTTATGGTTGGACTCGATGATCTTAAGAGTCTTTCCCAACCTAAATGATTCTATGATTCTATGATTTTATGTTACAATCAACATACATTAAAAATATACTAAGAATCAGCAAGCAATACAGGCCAGCTACTTTCCTAGCTCCATTAGTTAACCAGGCTTTTTTTAAAAAACAGCTGCACATTAAAGGATTATTTGATAGGATGTCCATGACCTCAGTTATTGGAAATGTGCCAAGTGTGGTGCCTTGCTACATACATACTTTGTAATTTAGGCTACCCACCTGAGCTTCACTGCATTGCTGCAATTAATGTACAACTGCTTTGTGAACTTAATTTCATCTTCTTTGGTACTGCTGAAGATAACATTGTGCAACATCTGATTTTTCCATTATGGAAAAGTTTACCATTACAAATACAGAAAAAATAAAGACAAAGTGCATAAAGCATGGAAGTAAGTGCTTCATTTCCTTTTTGATGTGGAAAAAATAGCTAAGCAATACACCCCAATATATGATCTATTTTACAAAAACAAAAGAAAAAAAGAAGTTATACCAGTATTAAAAAAATTTTCTATAGAGTGAAATAAATGATGAAAATAAAAGCAGTGAGTGAAGTGAAAGGAAAGGAGAAATGACTGCATGGTTGTTTAAAGCTCTTTCAATAAATGTTTTCCATAATTACCTCTTTTCCCAATTAAAGCAAATAGTACAGCATAAAGCTAGATGAAATATCCAGAATATCTAAGTAAGTTTCAAAATAAGCATGGGGGATTCAGAAAAATAGTGGCTTGGATTCCATGAAACTAAAAATGAAGCAGAATTTTAACTTACTCTCATCAGACATCAGAAATGCCAAACTGTTAATGAAGTGTTACTGAATTGATACTAAATTTAAGATTAAGGAGAAAAAAAAAAAGCAACAACCAAACAAACAAACAAACAAAAAAAAAAACGTCAAACAAGAAAAGTCATCTTTATATTTCTGGTACATCTGAATAAGTCTTGGGTAGCACAGTACCCCTGCTTCTGGGGTATTATACAGACTTCTGTTTCTAGGAACTCTGCAGGAGTCCTGTCCATGTTCTTGGTGTTTATTGCTTTGGTTTCAGTCGTATGGGATTAAAAACTGTGTGGTCAAAAAGCCTCGTGAAAACTCAATACAGTTAAAGTGAACCAGCTAGCTCTGATTTTGAAAGTGCTAAATCTGTTTGGGGAAGCATCTTCATAAATATGTGTCAAAGCTGTTTGCCCACTTTCAGATGTCGCCAGTTTCCACATTTCTATGCCATACCGCCTGCAGACCTGGAAAATCCTCCCACGCTGAAATCCATGCATGTACATCTAAAACTGTAGACATGGAAATTTTTCCTTGCCCTGTTTTTCAGAACCTAATATTGCTCAGAGACCACTGAGATCAGTAATGAAAGCAGCATGGCTTGCTGTTACAACCACCGGTAAAAAAGGATATACTTCAGATTACTCATCTCCAATTAACAGTTTAAAAAAATACAGGAAGGATTAGCTCTGAGTTTGCTTCTGAAAAAGCACAGTGACGTGACTGGTGAAGTAAGAAGGCTTATTATTTTTTCATTGGAAGGCACTGTAATCCAGGGGGGAAAAAAGAAGGATAAAAGCATTTATGTCATGTTTTCTCTCATCTGGGTTTGGTATCACTCACCTTTCTCTTTTTTCTTTAATTGTTTTCGACAGTGATTATTCGTTTGCAAGTAAATGCAAAGTAAAACCTTAAATAGCTAACAAACCCTACAGACCCAGCTATGACACAAGCACTACAGTGCACACACATACACAAACACATAAACAGATGCTCACAAACACAGATCCTACACAGCTCAGTGTCCCTCACCACACCTGTCAATTCACACCTTGAAGAACTGAGAGTTGAGTAAATAAGGGCTGAATTACTCTCAGATTTCAAGAAAAAATGATTGCTCCAAAGTAAATCTTCTGATGTTACAGAAAAAAATGGTTGACTGATTGGGTGCAATCACATATACTTTTGGAGGGGCTACACAAGTAGTATTAACTACTAACTGGTGCTTGTAGAGGCCACCAAGAATACTTTTGTATCTTTATTTGATTTTTGTAGTATAATAAAGAAGGATTTCTTTAGCTATGAATATATGAATATATAAGGGGGCTTCTAAAAAAGACAGAGGGAGATTTTTTACCAGGACCTGTAGCAACACAACAAGGGGCAATGGTTTTATACTGAAAGAAGGTAGGTTAAGATTGGACATAAGGAAGAAATTCTTTATGTTGAGGGTGGTGAGACACTGGAACAGGTCATCCAGAGAAGTTGTGGATGCCCCATCCCTGGTATTGTTCAAGGCCAGAGTGGACTGGGCGTTGGGCAATCTGTTCTGGTGAAAGGTGTCCCTGCCCATGGCAGGCAGGGTGGACTAGATGATCTTCAGAGGTCCCTTCCAACCCAAACCATTCTACGATTCTATGATATTATACCCATATGCAGCTATAGAATATTTAGAATTACACAAAATCATTTTGAACTTTTGTAGGTATGTAAGGTTGAGTGACTCCTTAAGAATACAGGAATACTCCATGCAATAAATCTGCATAATATGTTTTTCTCAGATAATGGCCTGAGTGGATGAGGATCTAATCTGACACAGAGCTGCCTTATATGTGGAGAAAAAGAAAATACACACAGAATGTACCTTCTGAGAGCAACGCTTAATAATGTTTGAGTGCAGTGAGTTGCAACTGTGTTTTTAACTTTCATAGAATTTACTACTTAGGCAATGACCAAAGATAAAGTTATTTTACTCTGTAAAACTAAATGTCAACACAGAACAAAAATTTCTTGCGGAAAAATGTGGAAACTGGGAAGATGAAAATTAGGTTGGAGAGCACAATGTTATTCAGACATTCTGTCAACTGAGATATATCCTATTGGGCCACGCAGTCCTACAGTGACATAACCATTTCAACTGGTAAAATATAGTAAGAGATAACTAAAAAGTATATCTTACACACAGTTGTGATCACATCTGTGGGTGTCTGGCAGGGAATGAAATGAGTAAAACATAAGTAGTGCTCATATCTGAAACAACTATTTACAAAAGGGAAGAAATGAATCACTTGTAAAAATCCAGATTTGCTTTCAAGTTTTCTGAAAAAATGAGGTCATTAGCCAGTGATCATGTGTCACACAGTGAAATTGACTTCAGTGACTGCTTTCTTATATGTTCCTCTGGTCTGTGGACTGACACTAAATCAAGTTATGATTAGGAAACAAGTGTGTGCCCCTCTGTTAATTGATTGTGAATAGACACATATGTGTTTATGTATGCACAGGAGTAGCACAGATTTTTTTCTAGTATGCTGGAGATAAAGCAGAACATTCCTCCTCTAATTAAATAAATGATTTCCCAGCAGTTTGCAGAACAACTATGGTCAACTAATAGTTTCTTACATGAGTGCCTGACAAGATTTGAAAAGTCACATTTTCCAGATGCAGGACCCCTTTTACCCTAGGACATGCTTTTCTGGGGTATGCACAAAAGGTTTAAGACTTCCATCCCCAAAATGCAGTGTTTTAATTAAATAGTTAGATAAAAAACTCACAAGAAATGTAAATTTGTATGAGCCTGCTCAGAATTTTGGATCTTTATCTTGAAATTCTGTTGGTGCTTGGATTCCGATACCATGGCCGGCTCTTTATTCCTTGTTCTCCCTTTGTGTACTAGGCCTCACTCACTGTGTATAGAAAAAGCAATACCTGGAATCATGGGATGTTTCTCTAACTAGTTCCATTAAAAAAAAAAAATCTCTAGCAGATTTACACACCAGTAGGGGGTGTGTGTGTGTGTTTGTTTGTTTGTTTGTTTTCTCTGGGGGAGAGAAGAAACAGAAACTGTGAAATAATATCCTTTTGGACACCTGATATAAGCATGACACTGCAGATTGTGCTTTTAAGTGGAACATACATCCTGCCCTTCCATTAGCAATGTGAAATTAATTGATATGAAATTCCGAAGTATATCTTAGTTGCTAAACCTTTTGAATTGTCTGCACCGGTTTTGTTTCTTTTACCTTTGGAAGTGTTGAAGTTAGTATTTCATGTATATTCTAAAATATTTTCCCTCCTTAGCAGCTCAACTATTCATTCATTGACAAATCTTACTGATAATCAGCACAAAACTGGATTGCATTTTCTTCCACACAAGTGCAGCTTGTAAGAACCAAAATAGAAAAAAAAAAAAAAAAAATCAAGCTTCCTTCTAGTCCAGCTGAAAGGCAAAGTTTTTGACTGAAGGTCCAAAATGCAATGTGCGGTCCCAAGCAACAGTGCAGCCGGGACAGTGACTGGTTAGTTAACATCTCTGCAGACATGAGGGGACACCAGGTTGGCCATGAGGCAATAGTGTCCCCTGGACACCAATGAAGCCTCCCATGTCCGGGGCTACACGAGCAGAGTGCAACCAGGAGTATACATTTTTCAACATGAAGAGCACAGTTCTTATGTTCCTTACTGTACCAGCTATCATAAGAAAATTTATTTATTTAAATTTAAGTTTATGTCAAAATACACTGAAATCTGCCAAGTGAAAAACCAGGAGAACTCTGGTCCCAGACAGGCTATTGCATGGACCTTTGGTACCACCGCAGTACTAGTGAAATATTCTGTGGACAACTTTCCTCCTTCCTAAAAGGAAAGAGAGTTAGTTGTGGCACCTAAACAGACAAATACATGATGGAAGAGATTCAACTTCTATGTTTTTAATTGTGAAAAGGGTAAAGTTTTCAAAGCATGCATATTATTATTGTTATTGTTATTGCTATTATTATTATTATATTCAGCAGTATAATAGATTATACTTCTTGAGTCAAAAAGATCAGTGTAACCATAGAAACACTGCTTTACTGTCCAATCAGTTTAAAAATAGGTGCTATGATGGAGATGTTAGCCTAGCCAGGAGATTAAGATTGTCCCTACATCATCTGTGTCTGTCTAATATTTTTGATGTAAACTATGCTATGAAGAGTACAGTTAACTGAAAATTGCAGAATAAAATATTATATAATAAATTTCCAGCCTTTTATTACAGGTCATGATCAAGAACACCTGTAAATTCATCTGTATACTTCATTCTATTTATTATTTGCATTGTATTTTAAACGTACATCTATTTACCCATAAATAGAAACCAAATTATTTATATACAGATATAATGTAGAATTTATACTACAGTGAAGCAAATTAAATAGTTCAGTGACAGTCCTGATTATGCATGAATGAATTAAGTAATCCAATTAAATTATTTATCAAGTATTTGCAAAATGGATGATTTAATTTGACTACAGAGCCTTCATTTTTTTAATTTTTAACCACAGTAATGAAAACATGAAAAACTTTATTTAGAATTGATATAGTCTACATTTTAGACTAGTATTAATGTTCTCCATAGCATTGACAGAGATTACCAGCTACAGAAAAGCAACTGGGAGTTCTGTCAGTATTCAGAAAAAACATTCAGCAATGTCAATTGAGTTCAAGTTAAAGAGGACCACAGGTGATATCATAATCTAATTTTCCATTGTACTGTGCACTTTTACACCTGCTGAATAGACTAAGAATGATTCTCTGCCAAATCAAAATGGTAATGTTTTACATCTGCTTTACATGAGGATGAAAAGATTGCAGAGAACAGAAGAGGTACAGAAGAGGCTTTTGGGACAATTTAAAAAGCTGTATGATGTAGGCCAAGATAGCCCAGTTAAATAAAATGAGAGTTAATAGTTGTAAAGGAAAAATACGTAATAAAAAAACAACTTACTGAAATGCCATACATCCACAGTATACTAGTTTATGCAGACAGAAATTGAATCTGTACTTTTAAAATATTTCTTATGCTTTAAGTTGTGTCCATAAATTACATCACATCATGAACAAGTCTAGTATCTTCTTTTTTCAGTAAATATCCTCTCCTAGTGAGAAACACCTGATCATGAACAATTAATGAAATCCAATGTAGTTTATCAAAATCTCATTGTAAGGTAAAGACAGAGAAAAAAATTATGTTACTTAATGTAATATAGATAGAATTAGTATTGGTAGTATTATATAAAATATATAAACTTGTATTCCTCACTGAATGAGGCACTACAACCAAACAACTCTATCACCTCTCATGGATCATGCTGTAATTGCTACAGTTTACCACTGCACATTAACAACTGGGTTTACTTCATTAACACCTGCCTTTTCTGCCAGGGTTCTCCAGAAATCATGCATGTTTTCTGCTTGCTATGATATATTAGGTATCAGTGACAAATCAGCTGTCCCAAGCACTACTTAGCCTCTTAGCTCAGCAACTCTGTGACTGTTCCCGCTTCAACCCTTTGTTTTCTCAGTCATGCACTGCAGTCATAATGAAGTCATCCATCCTCCTGACAACAGAGAAGACCTTAACCCTTTGATACAAGTGTAAACTACACAATCTTTAAATCCAGGAAAGGTAGAATTGCTAAGAAAACATTTAATGCTGCAAAAGGCATATTTTTTGTCAGGTAGACAGATTTGCATGCATTTACAAGCACCCCCCATACATACAAACACTTGCATATCTACTATAATTTGTAAAGAGCATCTGATGACACTACATAATAAAGGGGGTTTTTTTTAAGCATAAGTCAAGGACAGCTGCACTGTTGAAAAGAGGTAAAACTTTGCCTTCAGAAGGTCATCATAGAAGGGCTCCAGCAAGATCTTTCAGTCGTGCTTCTAAGTACCTACTATGCACTGCCAAGAGAAAAGGATGGTAAAATGTTAGCATTTAAAATGGACAAAAACTCCCAATTTTTCCACCCCAGAGTACAGGTATTTTAGTTCCTGCAAGTACAATAATTCAGGGCTCAGATGATTACGAAAATAAGTATTTTTTTTTTTCCATTACTACACACATTCTATGAGAAGACAGCAAGATGACTGAAGTCAGAATCCATTCTCCCTCTGAGTTACTATTACAACAAACTTTCTTTGGGGTAAGTACATGTAGTGGATATAGTGGAAATATCTTTCATAAATTTTTCTTATGAACCAGAAAGTAGATGAAAAAGCAGTTGTAAAATGTGTTAACTTGAGAAAGTTAGTGATAGAGCTGGACAACAGAAAACAATCCTGGAATACTTTTTTTTGGACTGAAGCTCAAACAAGATCTTAATGGGCATTTGTATTACACGAGCAATACGAATGATGTCTCATTTTACTGGATACCATACACGTATGTCATGAGATTGAATCTTTCCCCACTACTGCTACAATCTTACAATGCAAACAGACAATCTAACACCACAGATTCAAGGGGTGTTTGATTGCAGTGCGAGGCAAAGTGTTTGTACATCTGAGTTTAAGTACTTCACATTACAGAAATTTTTGTGAGATTTGCAGCTGAAGCAAGGTCTCCTGATTGCCTATCCAGTGCCTCAGTTACACGACCATCGTTTTCCTTGTCTAGCCAATTGCCAACATCTTCCTAACTTCACTGCAGAACAAACTGTTTAGGTTTACATTTGTGCCATCTTCATTTAATCTAAATAATCAGCTTCCACTCTGAGTATCATGACCCCTCCTTTTTTATGTACTGGTGTGTTCTTGGAGGATTTTATCACAGCTTTTGATTTCATTTCATTTTACCTCAACCTCCCTTGGGAGAGAGAAGTAGTACTGTTCATCTCAATTTCTTGAAGCCAGCAATTCCCTTATTCATATTTTCTTTATGCCTGAGAAGAGACATATCCTTTGTTTACAATCTATATAACAGTGAAAATATTTAAGTATCATTTCTTTGTAGTAACTAGTAAATAATATTTATTACTAGCAAATGTGTTTTACCTTTCTAGGTATCTTTTCCTATTTATTTAACCAAAAAAGATAATCCACTTCATAATAATAACTGGAAAGTGTATTCACTACTTTTATCTACACTTAAAAAAAACACGTCAAAATTCTGTGATTGGAAAAGAGGAACACACTTCAGTCTACAATGTTTTCATGCCAGATTAAAATTCTTGGGTATGCTTCCTAAAGATTTTTATTAAGCAAGACCTTTAATGTGCTCAACAAAAGTTCAGGTTTTGTAACCGCTCTTCATTAAGGTTGAGTTCAAAGCAGCCAACTTTATGCCTTATTACAGAAAATGTTGGTCAGGAAGCTTTGAGTTTAACACCATGTTATCAAAACCAGTCAGGATTAAGCCATGGGATATCCCCATAATTACTTTACCTACAATAAACCTAGGTTTAATTGGAGAAATAGTCTGTCAGGCTTCCAATTTTTATAATGTAGCTACTCAAGTAACAGGAAAATATGATCCCATTCTCCATTTTCTCCCCATTTTCGTTTAACAATTACAATAGTTTGTAGCTAAAGACTTCCTACTGAAGCTAAAGATAGATTCTGAACTGATCAACAAAAAAAGTGTATTTCCAGGTGTCCATTACATTCCCACGTGATTTGCTGCATCTTCAGTGGCGTGAGAACCTGGTATTATTGAAAATAAATTAAGAATACTTTTTTATGTGAAAGTGCTGGGTGACTTGAGACATAATCAGCAAAGTAAGGAATAATCATTTGGGGAAACTCCTTCAAGACTTTGACATAATATGGCAGGAATGTAAGGCATATTGAGCTGATTAAAAAATCAGACATTATGTATAAGAAATCACAACAGCTTTTAGATTTGGGGTACACATATATCACTTCTGTTTGTTTTAAATTGTAGATGTCATGCCTCACTTATTTGGCTTTCCATTAATTAACAGGATGATTTTTCAAAGGAAAGGTCAGCTTCAAGAAAAAAAAAAGTCAGTGTGTATTTTCCTAATAATCAAAAAAAAAACTTCTGAGCCTTATGAAGAGAGGAGAAAACACTGTGACTGCAACAGTGATTTTTGTGGGAATGAATGGTACAAAAACTTAAAAAATGTCATAGTTCTGTTCCAAACTGAAAACTCAGTGTTAGGGAGACACAGCAAAAATCTCCTATCCCTCTTAAGTAGCAAACCTTTATTTTCTCACTGTAATAAAATAACATGAATTATAACAATAGTGCAGATTAAAGAAATGAAGAAGCGTTAATATAATCAAAATCTCTCTAGGGGCTACTGTCATTACCCATTAAAAGGTAACTGACAAGTTCTTCTTAATTTGCTATTAATCTTCCACATTTCCCCCACAGTTTAATACAGCAACATTTTATTTAATTAGTATGCTCATTATAATTGTTTGTCATAGTGGTTTGTTTAGTTGACACAAGTTGTCTAACACTGACTGTACAGATGGCAGAGTACCAGTGTCTAGTCTCAGAGGAACTATTTGACCACTGCAGTAAAAGAGCAATAAACAAAATAACAACATTGCAGCCCACTCCAGTTTATGTAGGCAGTCAGCCTTTTATCGCTGTAAAACCTTGAAATGGATGTATGAGCGCTGCTGCTATAAACAAAGAGTTGTTTACAGCTTTGGGATGGCAGATACCAGTACTGGCCTAGAAGCTTCAGCAGCCTGAATGTCAGAAACTGACTAATGTGGAGAAACATACTGTGGCTGGTTTTATAGAGAATATGTTTTATAAACCTCAAGGGACAATTTATCACAAATTCATCCACTCTGCTGCAGATTGCTGCTTTAATGTAGAACACTGGATTTCAGTCCACACATCAGCTGAGGCAAAGAAGGGAGTGGAATCAAAGGGTATACTAGTTTCTCTTCACTTCATCATGATAATTCTTGAATTTCTCCATAGAAAATCTATTTTAAATGCCTATTTTGCCATTTGTACAAAGAAAATATCCTGTGATTTATGGGTAGTTTATCAGAAGTCGTCAAACCTAGTTGCTGTTATATCCTATTTCAATCCATCCTATTTATTTGCATGCAGTTGTTCAAACTGCATGTATGACATTTAATAATAACAAAAAACACATTTTATGCTACTAATAGGCAGGCAAAAATGCATCCCATATGGGAAAAAAGTATTTCAAGAGCAGAGAAGGAAAAGGGATTCTGCACGCACAGACTTTTTTATTGCCTTCTTAAATCTCAGTGTCAGTGGCCAATAAGTAGTCACTGTTTTCCTCCATCCCATGACAATAATAAGATGCACGGCAACTATTACATTTACCATTGTGTTTCCTTTACCTTTTCTGTTTGCACAATATGTAACACATAATTCAGACTGGCAATGTAAAGTCAGATGCTAAGCACTGCATGGAAACTTTACATTTAAATTTAGGACTAAAACCTGGTTTCTTTCCACGAATACGAATTTCATACTAATGTAACTCCACAGAATTACACAAAAATTATACTGACAGAAAACATGAGATAAGAACAGAGATCTAACACCAATGTTATTTAAGTCTTGCTTCCAAAGTAACATTTTCAAAAGCACTTAGGGCAAGATCCAAATCTGCAAAACATTTCTTATAATACAATATTGATAACTCTAAACCTTGACTTATATGTGGGAAGTCACTCCAGCTTTTTTTTTTTATTTTGAAAGCTTCTGTTAAAATATTTTATACACGTTGCACAATTTCAATAGCATAACTTCCTTCACGTTACATGCTTTGCTGGAAAAGTTACACAGATGTTTGCACTTTTCCAACTTTGTAGCTGGGGGATTATTTGAGCATCACTTCCAAGGGAATTTGAATTTTCAGTGAGGGTTTAGGCTGGTAAACCATGTATAGGCTCACTGTATCCACATGCTTGCCCAGCACTACTCAAGTCTTTGCCTATTTCTGAATCTTTGCCTCTCTGAATCTGAGACTTCAGCTTTCCCAAAGAGAGGAAAATTATGTTCCCATAATCAGCAAGATTTTGGAGATAGTTCTAAACAAAATTGGATTGGCCGAATCATGTATGTTTTTCATAACAGAATATAAGATTAACTTTTACAAGATGACCACATGGGCTTTGTTCACCATTTAGGCATAAAGAGAAATCTGGAAAGGGATACACTTGCAGGTAGCTTCTGTACAGGTTTGATACATTACTCCTGCAAAGACAATATAACTTAAAATCTCAGTGAGACTTAACAGCAGCTTTTGAGACTGAATAATTCTGGAATAAAAACTTTAGTGAGATATTGAATTATTTCGCTCTGGATGAGCAGGAAGAATAGAAAACAGAGAGGATAGTCAGTCTCCCTAAATTTAATGCTGACAGTATAGATGATGAGATGAAATATAATATAAAATGCATCACGGTGTATGATTATTAGAACACTTAAAAGCTGGGCAGAAAAAAAAAAACCTTTCATGTGATTTTATCACACATCAAAATTATAAGTTGTATTAGAGAGTCATAAAAATATTTTAATACATATTCTATTCTCTCTTTAGAAGATATATTTCATGGTCAAAAAGAAAAACTCCAAAATGGGAAAAGTAAGAAATGTAAAATAAGCCCCCAAATAAAGGAAATTTTAATTCAAAATACCAGCCAAGCATAAAGCTGAACTGCCATTTTAATGAAGAGATTTTGAGAAAAAACATTGGTTTTGGAGTAAGGGAGATCTAGCCAAGGGCAATGTTAATTTGATATTTAAATCATAATTCAGTCTATATCTTACTTATTAGATACATACATACTTACTAACAACAACCCTGAGAAATACACTATGTGCCAAACTCCACATTTCATTACCTTTAGAGAACCACACCATAAATCAATTTAGGACTCTGTTGCATTTCAGAACAAGGAATACATTCCCTTGATCATATTATATCCCTTATACTATATTTTGAGTTAATAATCACTTTACGACTTAGCCACATTTTTGAGGTCTTTCATTTTTTCTTTCATTCTAAGTAAATGTAACACTAACGGGAAAATTTGAATAATAGCCTAGAAAAGGTTTTCTTAGCAATAACAGGACATTCAACATCAGTACAAGCTCTCTCATTTTCTGCTTGGGCAGTGCTGACCTCGACATCAGTAAACAAATTTTCAAAGTCAACACATCAGTAGTGCTCAAAGAGCTGGTTTGAACTTTTCAGCTGAAGGCTAAAATAAGAACAAAAATCAGCCCCACTGGCAAAAGGAACACAGGTGGACTGGTAAAAATTACTGCTAACAAGACACCACCGTGATTTGATGCCAAGTAATGCATACACATGAGACAATGGCTGCAGGAACATACATCCAAGGTACTGAATGGGAGTAAGGGCATTTCTGCATTCCTCAAAGCCACCTTAACTTTATTTTGGAAAGCTGTTACCATGCTCTGTGCCATCCCAAGAAGGAAACCTAGAAGTCATCTGTCCCTGCTTTCATTGGTCAACCACATAACATATCTAAAACTGCTGGAAGAAGAAAGCTGGTAATGTTTTTCTGACTTCAAGGGCAAAGGCACAGATACCACCTGGAAAGTGTTCTTCAGCTTCAGACATGCACAGAAGAGCCAGGTTCCTCCAGTCACTTTCTTATGGCGTGCAGCTTCTCATTGTTAAAGCAAAAATGTTCATAAAAATGAGAAACTGTGAATAGTGATGCATCCTGGCCAGATGTATTTCTGCTGACCAGCCACCTCACATAATGTGTAATGACTCACAAAGCAGATTTTTGCTCACTGTTTGCAATTCAATGGACAGAGAGGATGTCCTATCTATGACTAAGGACAGTCTGGCCTGGCACCAGCTGTGTATGTCTGAGCATATGGGGGGTGGGGGGATTAAAAAGAAAAAGGAGTAATTTGCAAGAAGGCTTTCTTGGAAGCATGTGATTACTCAGCAGTAGGATGGGAAGACAGGATAGGGAAACAACTTCCCTTGAAAACAGTAGGAGTATAGTTCTGTGCTGCAGAAGTAGACATGAATATATCCACCAATAAAGCAGTAAAAAAAAGAACCTGACAACCCTCTGCTACTTGTATACCCCAGAGAACTACCCTAACAGAGATACAAATATTGTCCTGTCTTCCATAAGCAATGTATATGTAACCATAAAGCACATACTGGGCCCACATTTTCTGTTCCTCAAAACGTGTTCATATAATCCAGGACTTCAACAGATAAATACTCTGTATTTATCCCAATTACTTTCTTCTTCATCCCACCAAGTATCACGTGAACTTGATATACCAGTTCACTGAGAAATGGTCTGTGAAGCAGTATTACGCAAGGATTTTCTTCACCTCATGTTCTGTTTTCCCAAAAAAGAAATTCTGGGACCAATTACACCAGAGTCTCGACATCAATACTAAGGGCTTGTGAAGTCCCACTATCCACTCTCCCACTCTCCACTGCCATCTCCTTGAACATGACAAGGAGCTAGTTTTTATCAGCTGAACAACTGAAGAGCAATGACTGAACACTCTGATGGGAAACTGAAAGCCAGGTAAAAAAAAAAACAGGGTTTAGAAAAATGAGTTTGGATGTCCCCTGTAGCACGTTACCCAAAATAAGAGGGAACAACAAGCAAGGATCTAGCCAGGTTTTGAAGTTGGAAGTCAGAAGACTGTTTCAACATATTTAGCTAGTGGAGTCATGATACCTTCAACTACCCTGTTGTCTGACCCCTGTGCTGATCACCAACATGTCCATTACAGCTGGGAGAACAAGATCTTTTATTCTGAGTTGAATACAAGCATGAAACCCAAATTCCAGAATTTTCAAAGGTCACAGGCTCTTAGGCAAGTCTTTCAAGGTGATTTAGATTGATCGACTTTTTTCACAGGAAGAATTCATGGCCTTTAAGACACCTTGATGCATGCTTATATATTGTTGGCTGTATTATGTTGGCTTTACCTTTAGTCAGCCTCTTCTGAAGTAACAACATTAGAGCATATATTCGACCTCTCTTTTTCTCCACTTTTGTTTTCATGGCCATGACAGACAGATTCAATCTTGATTTACTGGAATTTTTCCATCTTTAATTCACTATTTCTTCTCCTCTAAGGAAATTATCTTGTATTCTTTTAACTCAGCTCACGGTTTCCTTTCCATTCACAAACCAGACTGAAAGATTTGCCATGTCATGCTCCACCTCAAGTCTCTCATTTTCCCCTGTATTTCCATTCTCAGATCTTTTAATTTCTCAGAAAGTCCCCACTAGTTTTTTTCTGAGTCTAGCTGTCAAGACTTTCCCATTCATTCTTTTTTGTCCTTCCTAGCAAATAACAGGAAGGATCTCTCACTCTTTTCCTTACTCCTCTAGTTTCTGTTAAGCATAATACAGGAAAAAATCATAAACCTATTTATATTTGTATCAAACCAGTTAAAAAGAACAGTAAATTCACTAGCTGCAAGCAAAATATGACTGGATGAGCTTTCTATTCTTGAAAAGCCTAGTGACTTAATTTACTTTTTTTGCAACTGAAATGAAATAAATCAGCTGGGTAGTCTCCCACCAGCATTTAGTAGATCCTTTCTCATATCACAAAAGCACTACACAATTTGGCACTGTTCTGAATGATTGGCAGCTTCTACTCAGGAGAGGCCAAGGAATAAAATGCCAAGGAAAGAAATGCCAAGGGTTTTGCAGGTCAGTGCTTTGGCAGAACTATATGGGAAAGCTTGTTTCACTCTTGGGAAATGCTATAAGTTGCTTATATTCATGAAAAATAAAGTGCAACCAAATAAAAAAAACTAACAAACAAACAAAAAAAAAAAAAAGGCAGCAGGATATTCATTGACCAAAGTTGACAGGAGAAGAAAAGAGAAGTATTCTGAGTCCACTCCCCCTACTTCTTCCAGAAATATAGCTTCATAATGGGGAAAATATTCCCATTGCTGAAATGCTAATGTGTTGGCTGCATAATTTTCTCATCTTTTTATCATGAAATGTTACAGAGCAACAAATCAGCAGATGTGTAAGTACAGCCTGAGACAACAGTAGTATTACACCGTTACTTCAGCAGTGAGTGTGGAAATGCTCTAATCATAAAAATGACAAATTCCTAAATTCCAATTAGTGATATTGGGTAGGAAAAAAACAACAGGGATAAGGACAATTAATATTTCATATACTTGAAATGTATTTGGAAACTGAGAAATGCTGTGGCTATCTTGGGTTTCTAATTCTGACACTGACCTGTTATTTGTATGATAGGAAGGTAATTTACATGTCATTTTTTGCTATCTGTACAGCTAGAACAGTAATACTTCTCCCTCTGAAGCACGTCCATGGACAGAAAGCAGGACAACAACAATAATGTGAATGATGGGTAAGAATATCCACCTATTTTAAAGGGCTTATGATCAGTTTGAGTACCCAGTATCACAGATTTGTGAATATGTTCATCTTTGGTTCACGTGTCCATCAGGTATGTGTAGCCATATAGCCCAACAAACATGTTGCAGCCATTGTTGCCATAAGAAGTCCACATGCTTTCTGTTAAACTAAAAATACAAGCCTCAAGATTTGTAATGCTTTCTCTAAACTTGTTTTGGACTGCCTTGACCTCTGTTTTAGCTTGTTTTGCAGTGACAGCAATTGTCTAGCCACCAGATGACTATTAAACACTTTGGTTTAGCTTTTTCTGAGCTTTGTACAGCTGTATTATGCAAGTTCAAGTATTATTTATGTATCTCTAACTAATAGATACTAATAACAAGCAGGATTCTGCGTTGAATGAACTATATATCATGCTAAAATAAAAATGCAGTGTAGAAGAGTACAGGCACGGATGGATAGCAGAGGCTTTGAAAGTACACGTACATGACAATATGGGAGGACCCAGGCTATAAGCAACACACAAATAGTCAATTAGCAAGCATTAAAAAAATGCCATCTTGGGAGCTAGATAAAAACAGTTTTAGAGATGATGAAGTGCACAAAAGCACATATCCAGCTTAAGAAAAACACGTCAAATATAGTCAATCATTCACATACCGCAAATGCATGATACAATACAGAACTGCAAACCAATACAGAAAGAGCAAGTCAGTGGATTGCAAGACCAAACATGTAAAAATTACCCTAGTGGACACAAGAGTAAGAAGACAAAATCCCCAAGTCAGTATCACACTTCTTCCAGTCTAGGATATGTCATGCTGACAGTTCACTGTACTCTTTGCACCCCAAGATTGAAATCATTGACCTTAGTACCTAGGAGCAGTGGAGAAATGATCATGACAGCCAAGATACTATGAAGTTTGTTTTTATTAGTTGTGACTGCACAATTAATGCAAATGAGCTGTAATAATTAGATAATCTGAACATTATGCATCAATTTTACTACGAATGGATTAACAATAGTTCTTTCATTAGAGTGTTAAGATTTAACAAGTCTAATAATAAATTCATGGTTTTCCTTGGCCTACCACAAGTAGTAATCCACTAGTTGGTGAAGAATGCAGATGACCTACCGAATAATTTGGTAGCAATTGGTGGAGTTGTAGGTAGCAGCCTGCACCATTACAATTTGCAGCAACATACTGAAAATTGGGGTAAGAGAATTTTACACACCTAGAGTACTGTTTCTAATTAATCCAGCTAATGTTATACCCAAAACTCATTAAATCTACTTGAAATGATCCTTATACATAGATAGATATATAAAGATCATGGTAGAATATTCTAAGAGAATGTTGATTTGGTGTGACACCGTCTTAGAACATGCTATAGATCATGCTACATATACTCTTTCTTTGGCACAATTAAGATCTCATATAGGAACCCAAGAAAAAAAAAATAAAGGATACAAAACAAAACATCACCATGCAAAAAATTAGTATCAGATTCATTCAACCAACAACAGATGGCAGCATTTATAGGGGGTTCAGGAGGTGGAAGTAGGGGTGGCTAGTCTTAGTAGAAAATATAATTTATAGGAACAGTATCTTGGTAATAGGGAATAGTGGAAGAACAGATATCAAAGAAAAAAAAATCTGGCAACCATGAAGAAATAATTAAGTTTTTAAAATCTTTTTAAAGCTACTTGCAGTCGCCTGTGCTGAAGAGATCTGAAATCCCATTAACTTTCATGAAGTGGAAATATCTTCCTTTCTTTCTTATCTTATATATATATATATATATATATATATATATACACACACATATATAAAAATATAAAATCTATCTTTCTAGAAGATTCTAGTTTTATTTCAAAAGCAGTTATTAATTTGTAAATTATCATATCCTACTATCACTTCAAAATTCAATAGTCTGCTGTGATGCTTTTTTAATACTGAAAGACTAGATTATAATACTTCTGATCTACATAAACCAGTGTAAACTATACTTGCTGATATAATGACAAA